>CP053457.1:120400144-121074713 GCA_022644695.1 Cenchrus purpureus | reverse complement strand
TGAAGAATGAGTGGATATTTTTATTCGGGTAACGGGCTGTAGATGGCTCGTCCGACGGATGGATGCGGGCATCGGACGCCCGTGTCCTAGCATTACTCTAAGAAAAAACTCCCGTGGTAAGCAAACAAGCTCCAGCAAGCTCAAAATCTTTTAGCTTTTGATTTGGCTGGGGGTGAAAGCGACGCGCGAGGGCCTCGGTGGCAGGCCAACCCTCCTCCACAAAAAATTAATTTAATATCGAAGTGGATGCATAGTCCACATATCAGATATTAAACTGATAAAAACAAATACTACACTTTATCTTAGCCAAAAGATAGAGAAAGTTATAAGTTGCAGCAGGACACCTCCTCCTGGTTTTACTAGCCGCGCTTGGCCTGTCGGAGGATTAGAGTTATTTTTGTACCTTTTAGCATTGGATTGTCCATATGTTCTTATTTTTTTCATGGATACACCCAATGCCTCAGGCAACTGACATTGTACTCCATATATAGCATTGTCTTGGCAGCATAAGATTTACAACAGACTGTAAATGTGTTAGTAAATTTGGATTCTTCAATTATTGGTAGGAGCCATCTTCTCTGCGTGCTCAATCCTTTTTACATCTGTCTTGTTTTGTACAACTTCTTCAATCATTAGACACGTTCGTTATTGACGTTTCAACCTTTTGTATAGATTATAAATCCACTTCAAATTTGTTTTAGACAATTGTAATGTACACAAGATACTAAATTAAGAAGTTGCAAAGATGGGCTTTGGCTTAAAATGTTTGACTGTGGTTCCTATGACGGAGAAGCATTTTGTAAAAGGTCAAATGTCGTTTATGCCTTTGGCCATGTGATTTGGATGTACACATAAGTTTTTTTACCATCAATTATAAATAATGTGATTTAATACATAAAATGAAAAAATGAATGGAAATTAGATTAATCAATAATTTGAGTTCTGTATGACATGAGAATATTATTAGATAGAATTATGTATTACCAAATGATTATCTATTTCTTTTTCCTTCATATCCAGTTCTTTTGTTTTTCTTCTTTCTAATCATTTTCTTTATTACTTGTTATCCAATCGTTCTTTCTTTTTTATACGCCTTTCTCTTCTTCTTTTTTTCTATGTTTTTTCTCTTCCAGCCATTCATTCTCTTTGACCTTTATCCGTTCCTCGTCTTTTGTATGTGCGGCTGCTTGCCGCCCAGTTCACCGCCGTTGCTCTGCCTGTGTCCTCTGATGCCTTTGGTCCCCTGTTGCTGAAACAGTGAAACGTGTTTTTGCTACGTCGCAACTGCAGCTCTGTCTCTACCAAGGGTCCCCCCCCCCCGCGACCGGAAAGGCCAAACCGCCGGGGACCGGTAGCGGCTTACCGGTCCGATTTGACCGGAAACCGGTTAAAATCGGTGGAATTCAAGTTTCAAATCAAACCACTAGTTCAATCGGTTTGCACCGGTTAGCCGGCTGGTTTGACCGATTTACCGGTCCGGTTTGACCGGTTACCGGTGATTTGATTGAAAAAACCGGTGCAGTGAAGAATTTGGCGTGTTTTCAAATTTGAATTAAAAAATTAGAAAATAAAAGAAAATTTTCTAAAAATATTTCAAGATGCGTAGAATCTAATGGTGTCAAAAATTTTTAAATATTAGTGCATTTAGTATTTTTGCGAGCATTAGAAGTTCAACCGGCCAATTTTTTCTCCTTTTTCTTTTTTGGTTGAACTTCTAATGCCCGCAAAGTATACTAAATGAACGAATATTTGAAAATTTTTAACACCATTAGATTCTACACATCTTGAAGTATTTTTGGGATTTTTTTCATTTTTTAATTCAAATTCATATTTTGAATTTGGACCGGTAGCAAACCGGGAAGGGACCGGACGGCCGATCGGTAATCAGCGATCCGCCCGGTTCCGGTCAGGAAAAAAACCCTGGTCTCTACTGCTATCCAAGGACGAGGCGGTGAGGGCTACCGATTGCACCAGCGGGGGCAACTCCAACCCAACTCTCAAATTCGGATCCCTACTCTTCCATATAAGGATTTCTCATCTACATTTGATGATTTTATTTTCGTTCCAACTCCAACCCAACTCTCATGTAACTCCTTACTTCTAACGAATTTCATTTTTTATTCCCCTTCTACACGTGGGACCTACCTGTCAACATGGTTTTTTTACCCCCACCCTCCTCCCTCAGTCACCACTCGTCCTCTCTCCCCCATCCTCCCCTCTCTTCCTCTCCTAGCGATCTCGGCGCAGAGGCGGGGAGACGCCGCGAGGGCTCGGGCGGCCTCCGGCGTCGGCCCCGGGCGTGCGCCGCAGGCGAGCCCGGCCAGATGGCGCGGCCCCGGTGAGTGGTGCCGCCGGTTCCCAGGCGCGGCCTCGGCGGGCACCGCCGACCCCATGGCAGCGGCAGCCAAATAGGGGGCGCTGTTGACCCCCATGGCCGCCGGACATGTACGATTTTCCCTCTCTCCTTCACTGCATGGCCGCCAGAGATGCGAAATCGACATACCTGGGCGCGGGGAAACCTCCATGGGCAGGGAGGAGCTTGGAAGAGGGGCTCCCAGAAGTGAGAGTTGAGAGGGGGAGAATGAGAGCTCCTCATAGCTCGGGGCGGATGAGAGGTGGGTTGGAGATGGTTTTTTCGTGTTTGGCTCTCAAATCCGAGATGAGAGCTTGGATGAGAGGTTGGCTGGAGTTGCCCTAAGGTGAGGTGTGGAGGGCCGGCCGTCTACCAACACTGGAGCCGGTGCCGGGAGACCACACGCCCGTGGCATCCGACGCTACCACTCCAAGGTCGCAAGCGTCCGATTCGTCACCACCATGCTCTAGGACAACCAAGGACGAAGCTAGGATGGTAGGGTTGGAGGGCTCATTCCTCTTCCGATCCTCTTCTTCCTGCTCCCCCTTCTTCTTCCACTTCCTCATTTTTCCTCTTCTTCTCCCTCCTTCTTCCCTCTAATTTCTATGGAGATCCTGGCCGTAGGAGGGCTTGAGCCCCCCCCCCCGCCCCACCGCCAGATCCATCTCTGGGTAGGCACTGGGCATAAGTGTGGACCACACACGCCAAGCAAAATGTGTCATAGTCAGGTTCAGTTCGCATCTAGATCCTCTGTGCTTTAGTACTTTTCGTGTTAAAAGTTTGTATATTGGGATTGCTTTGTGGATTTCTAACTAATCCTACCAGACAAGTTAATTGGACAAGGTTTGGACTTTGGTTCAATTATTGGTTATTAATTGATGGCGGAATCGGTCAGACAAGCTATTCGGTGGTGTCGTCGTCAGCTTGTTAACCATCTGACAGAGTAATCATATCTCTTGTAAGTGTTACTTCCTGTACCAAATCGGACACGGGCTGAAGTACATCCACTCGGCCAACGTGATCCACCAGGACCTGAAGCCCAGCAACCTGCTGCTGAACGCCAACTACAACCGCAAGATCTACGACTTCGGACAATCCCGACCGTCGTTGGAGAGCGACAAGATGACGGAGTACATGGTTACGGTGGTACCGTGCCCCCAAGCTCCTACTCAACTCACTCCCCACTACATTTCGCCACCATCGGCGTCGGTCCGTGCATCATCATGGAGCTCATTAACCGCTAGCCCTTCTTCCCCGGTCGTGACCCCATGGACTTAATCACCGAGGTAACCTCACCAATCCGCATGATAAGGTATTAGGTTACACGGTGATGGCATTTCTCGCTAACGCTTTCGACATGATCTCATCATCGGCAGGTGATCAGGACATCGATGGACAAGGAGCTAGGGTTCATCCGGAACGAGGTCGCGCGCAAGTACATGCGGCGCTGCCGCCGCAGATTCGCGCGCGCATGAGCATGTTACCGGTGGCGATGGACCTCATCGGCGGATGCTCACCTTCAACCCGCTGCAGAGGATCACAGGTCGTTACGTTGGTAGGCCGCCGCATTTTAGCTTTGCTTTTCTTGGATTTTGTTCGCTGTTTTTCAAATATTATGCGTCAAAGTCATCAAAGTTGTACTTGCTGAGGAGCTAGCGTTCGTCAACGAAATTTTCTTTTAACTTGCAGTTGAAGAGGCGCTGGACCACCCGCAGGGACGGAGCTAGGATGGTAGGGTTGGGGGCTCATTCCCTTCCTTCCTCCCCTTCCTTCTTCTTGGTCTCCCTCATATGGAGATCTTGGCGGTAGGGGCTCGCCCCCGCCCATCACCGCATCCGTCCCTAAGGACAACAATGGAGGTGCTTCAACGTGGGTGAGGGGATTGTTGTTGCTGCTTCCCCAAGCAGTAGCCTGCCGGGCGGCCGCTTCGCCACTGCGGGTGACGACTAACAACCGATGTCGTGGCATGGGCTCCCTGCATGTACAGACGCTCGTGGTCAACCTGTTGCAGTGGACGTAGGCCGGGCTCGCGGTATCAACGCGGTGCAGGGGTGACATGGAGCTCGAAGACCGGGCCCGTGAAGCATGGAGACAGACGGGAAGTCGTTGGTGGACGCCATGACGGTAAGCGCGGCGGTGGCAAAGGAGGCCAACACGAGGAGGGGACCCAGCGCCGCTGCCGTCCCCGACGGATCCTTGCATAACGCCCTCCTCCTGCCCCTGCCCTTGCCCCTACGTCAGTGGCTATGCCGGTGCCGGCCTGTTCTGGCCGTTGCCCCAGCTTTGCGCTCGCCTGCGATGGTGGCTGGTCAACTAGCCCCAATCTTGCGGGCCGAGCCAGCAGTGGTGGCGGATCCGTGTCCGGTGGTGCACCCGTCTGGTGGCGGTAGCAGAATCCTCGCTGTGCTGCTGGTGGCAGAGGTCGGGCTCCCCGCCCCTTGACGCGCCGATCGTCGGGCGCGGATGGGCCCTCCACCCCTCGTCGGAAAAGTCTATATCACCCCCTCGTGGACTACATGACCCTCCAACTTATGAAACGGTTGGTATCACCTGTGAACTTTTCAAAATCGGTCAAATTACCTCCTAAAGCAGTTTTGAAAAAATCATAGTAAATCACAGAAAAATCATAAAATCAAAAATTCAATTGTGTTGGACTCCAAATGAGTAGATTTACACGGTGAACATATAATATAAAATATTTCAGTATATTTTTTGTAGTATCTTTAAATCTATACTTTTCTTCATAGCTGTAAAAAATGTACTAAAGTATATAATATTATTTAGCTGTAGGTATAATTGATTGGGAAAGATCAAGAGGTGATATAGATCATTTCATATGTTGGGAGTTATGTAACCCACCATCCATAGATTTAGGGTGATATAGACTTTTCCGTCATCCATCGCCGCCGCGCATCGAGACGAGCCTCTCCTCTCTCATTGCGCTAGCCGCCACTCCACCACCCGTCGTTGGCACCGCGCTTGACCATCGAGTGCCTGCACCATGCGGTTGGCGGGGAAGAGAAGAAGGGCCAACGCCGACCGCCTGTCATGGATTGGGCTGGCCCCACCCTCACGAGCGGCGCGAGGAGGCAGCTGGGCTCGAGAGTCGATTTTTACGCCAAGGCGATCTTGTGGCTCGTAAAAACTGTGGACGTGGCCAAATATCTATAAAACTTATACTAGGTGATACCTCGGCGTTACATGGATCTTTTAGTGAAATTTGAAAATAAAAATACTAAAGTGAAATTTGGAAGTAGAAACACTAAGATGATTTCTTCATATTGTTGCATGTTGAGAGAAATAGAAATCAATATTTTGTAGTGGGGTGCTCCTATATAATTTAATATAGATATATAGATTTTTTAGATTGGACTTGCAAACAATTAAGATGATGTGGTGATGCACCGCATGCAGAAGTATATAGTTTAATATAGATATAGAATTAGCAATCAATGCATCTTGGTGGGGTGCTTAGTGGAGGATGACATGGCGCATCAGAATCGACAATCAAAGCATCTCGGTGGGGTGCTTAGTGGAGGATGACGTGGCGTTGAAGATTGAGAGAATTTCTTAGTGGAGAGCGCTAATATAGTTTTGTATGATGATAGGTGAGACTCACTACACATCATCGATAGACTTCTCTCAACATGCAAGATGGCCACGTCACAATCCACTAGATTCTCTCAACATGCAAGCTGTCCACTTCACCATCCACTAGAATCATGAATTTATGTCTTCTACTGATTCTCTGCGGCTATGCATTGTGTTAGTATTTGCGAGTACCATGCTACAAATTTCTAAGTAGTTCTCTCTAAAAAAAAAGAATGTGTTTTCCTCTACAGTGTTGTTTGCAAAAAATATTGCGATGCAATCATTTTAATGTTTCTACCTTCAAATTTTGTAGAAATTCCCGCAGCAACGCGCGGGGTATCACCTAGTTTTGTATAAGGCTATGTGACAGGTTTCGGTCTTTAGAGATTGCTGGCCGCGACTGACGTCTCAGCTCGGCGAGCGGTGCGGGACTATGGATGGCAATGGGGCCCGATCCCCGATCCTCGATGGAGATTTCTTCCATTAGGGGATGTTAATACGATGATTTTGTCCCCTTCGGGTGACTTAACAGACCAAAACTCATCCCCGTCGGGTGAAGCGGGTGTGGGAACGCCCCCCCTCGGGGATCTGAATTTGAGTGCGCGTACGTTAAGATAAAAAGGCCGGCCCAGCGAAGGGTATTGGGCCAAGCCCACAACATTGATATAAATATGGCCGGCGACCTTCTAACCCTAGCTCTCTCCAGTCTCTACCCATCCTCCCTCGTCCACCCCTGTCAAGCCGCCCCCTCCTTCACCAACGCGAACATGAGCGAGCGGCTGCGCCCCGTCGATCTCACCTCCCCTCACCCCTCAGCCCCTCCCCATGTTTCAGGCGCCGGCTCCACCACAGGATACGCCCATGAATCCATCTGCATCCTCTGAATCCCACGATGCCCTGCGGCCTGCTGAGTGCGGACAGGAGTGACAGACTCCCCGCAGGTCGAAGCTGCGTGCTTGAGCTGCACATTCCCACGAAGTGCAACAATCCACGGGGGCCAATGATGAAAGATTGTCATTTATTGCTTGCAGAGTGATTCTTAGGAGAAAAGGAGAGAACGGCCTGAAGATTGCAGGGATTTTTATTTATTTTGGTTTGCTCAGTGAGAAAGCTAGCAATTTGCATAGATGTGTAATCGATCTGTGTCCTGTTCTTCCTTTTCTCCGTTCTTTTGTAATCCTGGAGGTGCTTCGAAGCTTCCTTTGTACATTAATATTGAACTGAGGAAAAAATCAATAGCTATATTTTCGGGGATTTGTCGGGTGTGCGTTCCCCGTTCGGGGACGGGGACGGGGGAAAATCTTCCCCCGTGAGCTATGTCGAGGACAGGGAACGGAGGAATTTTGTTTAGGCTATGTTCGGTTGACAGGGTTCAAACCCCAAAGATGTTTTAATCCAGGGAGGGATTGAGTTGACCCTCCTTGCCACTCTACCCTGTGGGGAACAATCCTTTCCTTCTCCATGATCCCTGTCTAATGAATCATGTGTTCGGTTAAAACCTGGGAGGCTGGGATTGAATACAACAGTTTTAGGCAGAGCACACAGGAAATTTTAATAACAGACACGAACAAGTACAAGACGCATACAACCATGCACAACTAAATAGCTCAGTGTCATATGACAGCATAGTACGTTGCAGTGAGCCTGGCCAATGGATTACAGTTCTAGGAACAAGAGTAAATGAGCAATGCTATACTGATTGCAGTTTACATGTAATTTATTTAGCTTGTTTAAATGCAGCCTACAACTCCTACTTCTGTCCTCCCTCAGTCCCTCTGCACCAACACCTGAACCACCTCCCTGTCCTGCATTGTTTAGAGGAACTAAAATGGTCAGCAAGTTATGCATGTCAAAGTGATTGATTACAGTTTAACACACTGGTGTATAATATTTTGCAAAGCAAAAGGAAAAAAAAACCTTGCAACCGAATGACACACACAGCAGCACACTTGTTCAGGCATCCAAAAGTAGTAAACAAGAAGGCAGCACCAAATGTAGAATCAGGTGATTTTATTGCCAAGCTACATGTATATTTGACTGCATTAGGCAGCCAACAAAAAACACTCCAGATTAAATTCTTAACAAAAAAAATCAGGTGAAATCAACATTACTAAATTTTAAGGCTCCCAATTCACTTCTACCACAATCATTCCATAAATCAACAAAATTCCCCAAGTGATGCTTCTGAAACAAGCTACTGCCATATCCGCATACCTGACCCACCTTCTAATTTTTTTCTTTAGAAAAATGGAAACATTAACTTAAGGATCACAATCTTTATCTAGTCAGAACTCAAAGATTTCAGACTCAACCATATATGGCCATACAGTTCCTCCTTTGCAAGAAAAACTTCAAGAATTCTGACAAGTGTGTGCTTGGCTAGTGAGATAAAGTTGCTTGGCAAGTGAGACAGCAGCTGGAGCAAGAGCAACCGAAAACAGTAGATAGAACTTTTTTTGAATCGTATAGATCTAGATAGATATAAACATGCACCAATGCATCAATAACGGACGACTAAAAATTTTATACTGAACTAGGCAAAGAAAGCACATCACTGCCGTATAAGTGCAGGCCTACAGTATATATGCTCAAATAATCTGATTTCAAATGATATATATGCACATCACTGCAGATTTCAAATAATTTGACTACAATTGCTTGCTCAAAATCAACATGCTACATCAACAGAGCCTAACTGAAAGTTTCAAGCCTATCTATCAACAGTTGAAACTCACATCTTCAGAGCAAGCAGCCAAGAATGAATTGACAGCAATGAAGATTGAACAGAGCTAATTCATAGGCCCATAATAATTCTTTGAGAAAGACACCAACTAGCAAAATTGACAGTTTAAGATATTACTGAAATTCAATTACCCAAATTTACTGATGAAAGTTCTAGATCCGGCATCTTGCACTGAACCAAAATTCAGGACAAGCCATTGCTAGTTCAGGACAAGCCATTGCATCTTGCACTGAACCAAAATTTTCAGGCTTACTAGTACCAAGAGCTATACATCTAGATCCGGGCAATGGACACAAAATCCTAGCAGGAAACGAAGAAAAGACGAGAAGGGTGAGGATGCAATCACCGGAGAGAAGGTGGCCACCGAAGGGTTTGTGCGCTAGATTGGAGAAGACCGCGCCGCCGCCGACTTGCCGTGCGTCGCCGTCACGGTCGTAGGGAGGGGCCCTCCTGCTTCTTCACTCGATCTGCTGCCGCCGGCCGAAGACGCGCCGCCGGAGACACGCGACGCCGCAGAGGAGTCCCGCGGAGCTCCGGCTCAGGCGCAGGGAGGCTCGGGTCCCCGCGGATCTTGGCTCCCTTGCTCGCCGAAGACGGGGGAGAGGAGGCGGAGCGGCTGCCGGCCGTGGCGCGTGGCGAAGACCGCCGCCGCTGCGGCTGCTGCTCAGGACGCGGGGGGAGGGGGGACGCGCTGCCGCTGCCAGGGACACGCCGCCGCCGCGGCCACCACCTCTCCGCCTCGTGTTGCTCCGCCTCGCGGGCGGGGTGTGTTCCACGCCTGGGCCGACGATGTTTTGTCCCCGGTCCGGTGTAGGAGGATGGGAGGGGTTTTGGGCCGGGAACAAACTCGCCTCGGGCTGAAACGAACGTAGTTTCTTTGCTGGCCGGTATTTGATCCCAGGCGGGGGTACCCTCGTGGGTCAGGCCGTGTTCCCGGCCGGGGTGGGGCTAACCGAACAAAACCTTACTCGGGGGAGAGAACGTTCTGGACAAACCCGGCGGGGATAGCCCCGTTGCCATCTTGAGGGACCGAACGCTCCTGCATGCGCTTCCGGCCCGATCAGCGGTCTCGTCCAGCAAATTTTTACGATTTTTTTAAAAAATATATATGATTATTCGAAAGTTTGTCAAAACTATACTACAATCGTTGTACCATACGACGGTTGCCGTACCATAAGGCGGTTGCAGGAGAAACCGCCACGTATAGTACAGTGGTTAGGCCACGTGCCAGGCGGTAGGATCTCCGGACAGTACTCATACAACTAGATTAGGAATGCTGTAGTTGGTTTTCTAAATACTCTAAGGCATGTTAGGACTAGCAACTGCGCATGGTTAGGGTAGTAGTTGCGTCGCACGTGCCATTGCAAATTTGTGTGGCTTATTTTCATGTAGTTCTCCTCCGTTCAAGTGATGTAACTTGCATGAGTTATTCACATTTGAGAAATTTTACCAGATAATTTATGTGTTGTAGTGCAATTTATATAAAAAATACGGCATCCAACCGCCGTATGACACAAACGCCATGTCATACGGTGGTTGGCCTAACCGCCCCGTCATACAACGGTGCAGCCTGCAACCGCTGGTCTCCCATTTTGGCGGTTGCAGTGCCTACAAGCTGCTTGATTGCAGTACGCGAAAACCACTGAATTTCTAACCGTCCTATGGTGCAGCGGTTTCTCGCTATTTGGCGGGCCACGTCATCAACCGTCGTACGCCGTATGGTATGGCGAATGTAGTATAGTTTTGACAAACTTTCGATCACATATTTTTGAAAAATCGTAAAAATATATATAAAAAAATTCCGCGCGCTCTGTTCTTGTTTGGGCCTTGAATCCGGCCCGGATTGGGAGTCTCATGGGCTGAGTCCAGTTCGTCGACTGTACAAAGGAAAGGAAGGAAGGAGATTTTGGGAAAGGATTTGCTCTACTGCTCCCAGGTTCCAACCGAAACATTCTGTTGTCCTATCCTAATGGGAGACAGGGTCTTCTGCTCTTCTCCTTTTGCTCAACCAAAACCTTATGCTTACGGTTGGTTTACGAGGATCGACGTGCACATATGCATACGAGAAGGGACGAGCGAAAGGATGGCGCGGGACGAGACGTGAAAAAGGGTCGGGCCCGTCGACGGCGACCGAGCGGCTGCGCGGTCACCGTCGGCGCACCGACGCTTACCGTCGCTGTCACTCGGTCACCGTCGGCGCGGCCGCCGGAACACGAGTCCGCCGCAGGGCTTCCGCGACAGCGAGCGCGCCACAGCGGCACAACTAGTGGGGCATGGAATGGTATGGAGCGATGACGTGGACGCCACCTGTCCCGTCTGGCCGTCTCTTGGATTCTCCCTGGTGGTTGTTGGATTGCATCTTGGTCAAGCTGCCTACTGATTGGTGTGTTATGTGGTCGCCTTCCTCTAAGATCTGAGCTTGGAATTGGTCGTTGGCAGCTCGCAACCATGCCAGGCCATCACTCATTCATTCACATTGACATCGAATTTGCTGGCTTGGAATTTGGAAACATTTTACAGCACCACAAGTTCAGCTAAACGGATGAGAGCACCGAAACGAACAGCACCCTGTTTTCAGTTGGATACTGTTCTCCTTCAGAAATCATGAGGACCCAACATTCTGAATCAGTAATCCGACGATACCTAGGCATCTGGGTTTCTCCATCTGAAGGGTTCGCCTTGTGTGGCACCCATTTGCACTGCCGTCGGTCTCATGGTCACCTGATCCTACTGCCGGTTTCTCTGGTGCCCTTGCTTGCCCTGGTGCTCTGTTGCCTCGGCGATCCTGAAAACAACAGCAATAGATACATCAACCAATGCAAATGCAAGAAAGCAAACTAATGAAGCGATTTGGAAATGGCAAAATGGTCCTTGAGGGGATGGAATAAAGAATTTTGAAGATATGTGTCAAGATGTCCTCTAATTCAGAGTACAAACCAGTGCAAGTATGCTTAGCAATGAAGCAGGAGACACATGTATGGTACAACTAAAAGAATAATAGTGACGACTAGCTCAGCTCTGATGGTATCCACAAATCGTCAAAAGTAACTTTATGACACATGATACTGAAAGAAATGCACAACATATTGACAGCCCAATTCACATTCTGAGATGTAATTAAATAATATTGAACATAATGACTTTATTAACTTACCTCTCACTGCCCTAGAAGCATGTGAATGACATGCCCAATCTTTGGCCTCTTACTAGCATCGGGATCTACACATCGCAATGCCACTAGCAAAGCCTTCTTCACTGCCCTAGAAGTAGGCTTCTTGGGGATCTTTGGGTCCACAACGCCATCAGAATTTCGGCTGCTTACCATTGTCTTAAGCCAATCAACTAAATTAACCTGAAAAGTATGATCTGAAGATTTATAACGCACTTAAAACAAGCTCATAAAACAGCACTGGCTATATGGAGGCACAGCCATGACTAACCTCTCCTGGTGGCCTATTATAATCCACCGGTACCCTACCAGATATTATTTCCATAACGAGAATTCCAAAACTATATATATCGCTTGTTTCATTCAACATTCCAGTCCCCGCGTACTCTGGAGCAACATACCTGTAATTATTAAGAAGAAAATTAGTACCCATCCATCAGACCCAGCCTGTGCTAAAAGCTTAAAAGTGCAGTGCATAGAAGCTAACCCGAAAGTTCCCATAACTCGTGTAGTAACATAACTCCGTTCTGAACCAAGAAGCTTTGCGAGTCCGAAATCTGAGAGTTTGGCATTCCAGTGCTTGTCCAGAAGGATGTTGCTGGACTTGACATCACGATGAACCACTTTTGGTTCAAGTCCCTCGTGCAAATACATTAACCTACAGAATGACAGAAATTTATGGTAACTGTACAGAATGATAGTAACATTCAGTAATCAACGAGAATAAGCTGAATGGCAGGCACCCTTTTGCTGTTCCCAGTATAATCTTCATCCTGTTCTCCCATGTAAGAGGGCTTACGGGTCCAACATCCCCGTGCAGCCACTGTTCCAAGTTCCCATTATCGACATACTCATAAACAAGCATCCTAATAAGATCCACATCAACAACATTCATATCACCAAACTTATTGATACTACAACATAACAAGCTATGCAAGTGATGTGCCCACACATGACAATACCTCTGATTACCCTCAGCACAGTATCCTAGAAGGCGCACAAGGTTCTTGTGCCGCACACGCCCAATCGCTTCGACCTCAACTTTGAATTCCTTCTCTGCCTGACCCCTGACAAATCGAGGGTATAAAATTTTGAAACAATGAAGAAATTCAGGCATGGAAAATTTTACAGAATTCAGCCCTCTTGCTGAACTGTGCATCTCAAACCAACTGTAGCTACTAGCTAGAAAATGTAAGCGAATTGTCTGAGACAAGCTTCTCAGTTCGGAATAGGAAATGTAATCCTTTTGCTAAATGTGACCTTTAAACTCAAAATCGGCAAGGTAACTATTAGTAGCCATAGCAATCAACAAAATGGCAAGCATTTTAGAATTCAGCATTAATAAAACCATTACAGATTAATCACCTAATCTGCACTGTCAGGTGTAAGATAGCACTGCCAAGTGAATGCAAATTTTCAGTCCATGAAGTTGACAGCTTTTGGTTGGTGGTCTGTACCTGTTGTTGAGCAAGTTCTTGACCGCCACCTGCGTGCCGTTCTCGAGCACGCCATGGTACACGATCCCATACCCGCCCTCGCCGATCACGTTCTCGTCGGAGAACATCCCGGTCGCCGTCTCCAGCTCCTTGAGCGTGTACCAGTGGCCCCACCCGAGGTGGGACACCTCCGGCACCGCAGGTGGCGCGTGATCCGCAGCGCCACCTCGTCCACCTCGGCTCCCGTCGCTGCCGTGCGGCGAAGGCCCCTCGCTCCGGTGGCTTGGGTGCTGTTGCTGTGCTCCGGGTACGTGATTTGGCGTTCCTTGCCTGTCACGATCTGCTCGGAGACCTGTGGCGTGGGCAGCTGGAGCACCTGCGCGAGCTGCGTTTTCGCCGGGGCGGCGGCGGCGGCGTGGGAGGGAACTTCTTGAATGTCCTTGGGCACCTTGACATTCACGCAATTCTTGGGAGGGGCCGTTGTGGGGAGCTGCTGGGCGGCGTCGGCCGGCCGCTGCCGCCGCCGGCGGCGGAAGGCGAGGAGGCAGAGGACGGATATGAGGACGAGCAGGAGTACGAAGGCGGCGCCGACGCCGATGCCGACGAGCACCCACAAGCGGAGTCCGAACACCACCGTGCTCTGGGACAGCTGCGAGTCCGACATGGGACCCGGCGGAGCGCGAGGAGCCAGGGCGCCGCCCTGCAGCTTCCTGCGAATCGCCCGATCTCCTGGCGCTCCTGGCCGTAATTAGGCTTCAAAGATTGGGCTCCACTGCGCAAACAGCATCGAGCTCGGATTCTCTGGACTGAAGTGGACTCAGGTACGGCGGATTCTGAGCGTCAAGGATGAAACAGTCGCAAATGCCGCGACTTCGGGCGCAACGGATTGGATTTGAGTGGGTAAGAAGGACTAAGGAGGCAGTTGTTGGAGGTAATGCGGTTGTAAAGATTGGATTTGCTTGGGGGAAAAGTGAGGAGTGGAAGGTTTGGTGTGATGAGAATTTTGGATTCTGGTGTGAGGAGACCGGCGATGGTGTGGCTGGTGGCGGTGGGCGGCTGGCGTGACGAGGATCGATCCTAGCTAGTGGGGGCAAACCAACGAACACAGTGGGAGAACGGTGATGGATCGGTTGCAGTACTGGCGATGTACCGAGCGCTTTGGCAAGGTGAGGGTGACAAGAGGGAGGATCAAGACGAGGAGTACTCAGGAGGACAGAGAAGAGGAATGGAGGGAGAGTAATGAGGGAGCTGCTCCTCTCCATGCATGGAGAGGTGGAAGAGAGGAAGACAGCAGAGTCCAGAGAGGGGAATAATAATTCAAGTGAAGAAGCAGAGGTATCTGTGAGGTGGATGGAATACACTACTGATGGTCTACTGGAGGAGAAGCTGGCATGACAGAGCATCCTGCACATTTTCTATTCACTATTTCCCCCTCTCAAATGTTAATTTTATTTATTTAAAAATGTCGATTTTTGCCCTGTGTTTTGCAGGTGTTATGCTAGAGGTCCCCCAGCTACAATGTACCATGCTGTTAGTGGCCTTAGGGTTTAGGGTTTAGGATCGGAAACATGTAAAGCTTCCAGCCACACCGCAGGATTTGCGGTAGCTGAGGTAAGCTGCGCCACTCTCGCGTGAGCTCCAAGTCAGGCAGAGTACAACCACCGTGCGCCATGTGTGTATTTGGATAGAAGTTGGTGATTTGGCTGATGCTCCAGTCCTTATAACTTTGTTTGAAATGTATAGATTCTTTGGTAAAGTGTAATTTGTTATTCTTTTGCCGTGTTGTTGTCAGTCCTAGAGTTCAGTCTGGTTTATTTTGTTATTCTTTTTTTATTACACAACTGATTGATCAATCAGCACAATTTGCTGACCAACTAGGGGGAGTTGATGTTGATCAATGAGCATGAAAGTCAACCATGTTGTTCAAATTTCTAGTGCAAATTTCTAGTACTCATGAATAAAACTGTATTACTTATCTATTAATTCATACTTAACAAATTGGCCCACCAAACTTGTACTTCCTAGTACTACTCTATTGGTACTTCCATCGTTAGATTTTATTTAATGAATGACTCACGTTAATTACAAGCATCATCCTAAATTTTCCTATTTAATTAACATCATTCTCACTGCAATTCATCTATGTAATACATCCCATCTTGCGTCCATAAAGCTTTTCTTAGACCAAACTTTGGCAATTTTCTTTCACTCCTATGCTCACAGTGTGAACAATTTGTTCCTTGCTATATTAATTTATATTCCAATATAATTTTGTTCAGTTATAGTACTATAGTAGCCATGTTCAACTTGTACAAATTACACACACACATACACCCCCTATTCCGTGTAGTTATTATGTATAAAACCAAACTAAAACACATATAGATATTATTCGTGACAGTGATATCTACTACATAGTTGAACCATGGATTCGATCGTACAAGCACATATAACACGACATGAGAATCGGTACATGTACCACTGCACTTCAACATTAGTACAAACTGATCAAAATAGGATCAATTCAGATTATGCAATCTGTTAATAGAATAGGTTCTCTGCAAAAAAAACCAAAAGTCAAAGCTAAAGTTATTATTCCACACTAGCGGATCGGTCCTACCAAAATATATTGGAATTTGGACTCTCGCTCCCATATATAGCTCACAATGTGGTATCCAACAGGCCACGTCGTCTCCTTTAATTTTGCTAGCTCGCCCTGATCTTTGCAACATCCCAGTGTGGTTTTGGAATCTAAAACAATAAAGGCGCCATGTTGCAAATAAAAAGGTGAAGTGTGATCACCAAGTAGCTAGGTAGAGGCATCTCTCTGACCTCACAAGGTTTTAGAGCATACCTATACAGTGCATATATACATGTGTGATGCTGCGATCCGAGGCTGCTGATTGAAGTCGATCGATTATATATAAATATCCATGCATGTGTGTCATCTTTATATCCACTATCACCGCTAGAGCTATCTAAAGTTGTAGTCACATATATACATCCAGCTCATTTTTCTTGTCTATTTTCAAAATTTCAAAGCCTGAAATACACCACTTTATGTAAATTGTAGGAATATACATATAAAATTGATGTCTCATCACCTTTCATCCAATTAATTGCGGCCCAAAGACATTCTTAGTAAATTAGGCCTTTTTAAATAATTATATTTTTGCTAAAAGTAATAATCAATTCACATAGTGATTTGACTAGGATTTCGTTAAATATATTATAACTTGTGAACATGAGTATATAATTCAACGATAATCACACTATGCTTATTCTTACCTGGTGGAGCGATAATCATTACCATCTGATCCAACATAACAGAAAGATACTGCCATGGGACTTCTGTTCCATTTGTGGGAAGTACTTTACACATATGTGATTAGAGGAACCAAACCAGGGAATAAAGACTATAGGCACCCATTAATTATTTGTTTTAAGGTCTTAATCAAGAGATAAATAAATGTTACTTTCCGTACAATAGTGGTATCCTTTCTTTCTTTATTCTTGAATTTCATAGTTTTCTTAGTTGATTTTGATAAAAGCAAACATTTTGCCCTTATTAACATATATGCAATACATAAAGAAAACAGTACAATATCAAATTAATCAGCTGCCCTGGTCATAAGGAAAAGCTCCCTACCTGTTGGCCAAAAGAACTGTCATGCTGTTCAATGTAAAATAGCTTCACCTAGATTGGACAACCTCATTCTTTTGGATGTTAATTATTCATGCATAAATATACTAAGAATTTCTAGCAATTTTGGATGTGCTTGCCTGCTTGCCTTTTGTTTGCGTTATGGATTCAAGTTTTGTTACCAGCCAAGTAGCTTACTCCCTCTGTGCACAAATATACTAAGAATTTCTAGCAATTTTGGGCAAACAGATTGAGCAACAAGGAGAAAGTCTACTATACTCCTTATTAAACAAGCAAAAGCACTCCTAATTGCCACATTTCTATCCACCTTTTGGGATTTTCATAACAATAATAGACAAAATTATGTATGGACACTTGATTGGATCAACTACACAAAATTCCTAATATCCGCAAACAGATTAAATATGTATGATTTACAATTTACATCAAGCAGGAGCACACTTGATTGGATTAACTACACAAAATTCCATAGGAATAATTAATTATTGTTTGAGAGTTTAGTTTGTAGAGGTTCTTATATTCATGAACAAATGAAGATCATTAGAAATTCTTATATTCGTGGATGGTAGGAGTATCGACAAGTGACTTTCAATAAATGAGCTTAACACTACTAAGGGCATAGACAGCAAAAGACAGTTCATACAATGGTTCGTCTATATGCTTCGTGCATGGACACATAAAGGAGTATGCTATTTTGTTGATGTATATTGTGGAGGAGAATATAATCATGTCAAAAGGAGTGTATGTAATCTATATTTTTATTCAATTTCCTACCTTCTTGCTGATCTCGTGATTTGGACAATACCATCATTGGGAGAAGATAACACGTATAACACATTGGTGTTTTCTCCCGAGGGCCACTGCTAGATGATGGCTTGCATCTCTCTCTCTCTCTCTCTCTAGATATTTGTTACCACGCTCCGCCCCCACCCCTGTAAATGTCATTTCAACCAGCCCTACAAATCTTTTATAAGTAGTGTAAAGAGAGGGTTATAAAACCCCAAAATGATTCCCAAGGTTGTGAGACTCGAACTCTTCACTAGTTCTAGTTGGACCACCTGCAGAAGTGTATCACTCCATCATGGTCCACAAGAGGACCAAGTAATCTCTAGTGATAATCTTCTCTCCACACTCCGGATCAACGGATTCCGAACCGAGCACAACACTTCATACTACTTTCACAAAACACCTCCTTCAAAGGTTACCAAGAATCAACACCACCACCAACGCAAGCCATATAGGGATTTAATCATGTAGATCACCAAGAGTAACAAACAAATGACCTGAAGTAATCAACACAATTGATAGGGATGGGTACATGCACGCTTGCTACACCCTATGCACTAATAATCAAAATGCAAGCATAGAGATATATAAAACCAATGAGAGAAGCCAAGATAGCTAATGAAGAACTATCACTATGTAATGTGTTTGATGGCAAACAGCATCAAGAACTCCTTAATTAAACACATAAAGTTCATTTTTAACCTACAATCAAATGCCAAGAAAAACATGTGCGATCACTAACATAAGTTGGTTGTGAAGGCAACGATGGAGGAGACTAACATAAGTTAGTTGTGAAGGCAACGAGGGAGGAGACACTACATAAGTTAGTTGTGAAGGCAACGAGGGAGGAGAAAACATTTCCATCAGTATTGTCATGTGACAAGTTTTAAGATTTGAAAATGTATTTTAGAGTTTAGGGATCTAGATGAAACATGAGGACTAGTTTTGGGGTCTAAATATGCACTTTAATAGTATATGCACCCAGATGACACCTTGAAACAACTTTGGGGACATAAAAAATGCATTTTGAGAGTTTAGAGACTCAGATAACACCACAAGACAAGTTCAGGGACCATTGGTGTATTTTACTCAAAGTAAAACAACCATGTGATGACCAATAATATGAGCAAATACATGCTATGCAAACTTGTATATATACATAAATAATACATGCCATCATACTGTTTACTTATTAAACTGCATATATATTGACATTATGCAAGCCCATCGAAAAAGGGCGATCGATCAGTACACACACGCACCATTGCAGTAAAGTTACGACAAAACATCTAAAAAGAGAGGAAATGACACATCAAAGGCCACCTCTCTCTCACTCACTCACTAGCTCCTACGTGTACTAGAAAAGAAGCTAGCAAGCTAAGTTTTATTCCTGTCAGAACTCAGAAGAACAGGACGGGAAAAACCTGCCCTTGGCACCATCTCTCGTCCCGTCTCTACAGCCAGAGCGCGCCGGCGTTCTTGAGCATGGGCACGAGCTCGCCGGCGAGGTGGAGGGACATGATCCTGTTGGTGCCGCCGACGAGTTTGCCGCCGATGAAGACCGCGGGGACGGCCGGGCCCCTGCCGCCGAGCATCTTGAGCAGGGCACGCTCCATGTCCTTGCCCCTGGGGTCGCTGTCCAGCTCGTGCACCAGGGCATTCACGCTCAGGTCCTGCATCAGCTTCGTCACCGTGTGGCACATGCAGCAGGAGCTCAGCGTGAACACCACCACTGCCCTCTCTGACGCCAGCTTCATCACGCGGTCCATTTGCTTTGGAGGGTTCTTGGCTGCAAGAAGTGATCTCCCTAGATTTCTCTCTCTCTCTCTCCCTCTCTCTCGATCTCTATCTCTCGAGCTGGCTTCTCGTTCTCTCTCTAGCTGTCGAGCTCTGTCAAGCTGCTGTGGATCGATGCACGTGAAGAGATGAGTGTGTATGGATGGATGGTTTGGGAGAACATGGGTGGCTGCCTTTTATAGAGTTTGCAAGCAGGGGCTAGGGTTTCCATAACGGGTCCGGGTTAGTGTTTGGAGTGGTCTGGGAGTTTCCGGAAAAACAAAATGTTCCGAGGAATCATGCAGCACAGTAGCTAGGACCATGCATGCATGAGATATTGAGATCATCTTTATTTGACGTTGAAAACGAGATATAACTAATAAAATATGTTCAAGGCCCCCACATTTTCAGATTTGAATCCAAAAAGCTCTGTGGTTTGCTCATTGAAAAGGATGGTATACATGCATGAGATCAATATATGTTTGGATAACGCAGGAGCCGTCTTTTCAATAGGACCCAAGAAGGAATATATCTCAGAACGCTAAGGTTATGCACATTGAATTTTCTGGAGTATCACTCTGGAACTGTGAAAGTCACGCCTTGTCCCAAACAGGCTTACTTTATTTTTGAAAGAAATCAGGATAACATTTTCCATTGCATAGACTAGAATTCTGAACAGTCTCTGCATCCTCCAGTTGCCACAGACCCACAGTACATCGCCTACCTCAGCCTGAGAACCACAGACGCCAATGCTAACAGCGAGCGGTGCCGACGACGCCAGTATGGTACGGCCAGTGTGGTTCACCTTACGACACATGGAACTGATTCCGGCTGGTTGATCAAGCCAATTTCAAAGGAACCAGCCGGGATCAATCACCTCAGTAGGTTTCAGAATAGCATCCAAAGTGTAGCCAGCACAGCCCTCATCGCCTCGCTGACCGACCTTATCTGCCGCGCGCATGTAGGGAATCCAACCACCTTGCACGCACGCGGCTTTTCTCAGCGGGTTGAGCTGCCGCTTCCTGCTTTGTAAACCAGCCTGACCTTATCAGATATGAGGCGTTGCGATGCCACGATCCAACGATGCAATCTTTTTTCCGTACCCTTGCTGAGAGTGAATGTTAAATGAGAAAAGATTCTGCGGCACAATTGCTATCTACCTGTATGATGCTTCAGGCATCTGAAAAAAGTCAGACATTATCTGAACTTTTCTCTAGGTTTTTCCCCATTTTTTTCGTGCATGACGCAAACATCCAGCACAAGGCATGCACGGAAGATTGGATATTTGGATAGAGATATTCTTATACCCAATATCTGTGTTGATAGTTCTCACCTGGAAAGAAAGGATGGAGAGAGAAAAAGCTAATGTTCTGTAGAGCAATCTCCATTGCTCCAGAATCCTTTGCTCCTTTTATTTTTGCTTATTTCTTGACTCCTCAACTTCTCAAGGGGCACTTGTAACTTTAGCACTCTTGGCTCTTGCAAGAGGGATGTTAGTTTACCTCATATCATTCCAGGTGCAGAAAGTTCCAAAAGTTTAATTAAGTGCAAATAACCACAGCCCTGATTCATTTTCAAGTTGTCTAGTCCAATCAACCCTGCAATTTGTTCAACTATCTCTCTCAAGAAAATTGTTGGACATATACAGATAAACTTTCAGTTAGAATGATTAATACAGTGCTTTCATCTTCTCTAAATTAAAAAACGTACAGATGTATGAGGGTACAATTCAATAATGTGCTTAATTATGATTTTACTTTTACCGTGTGCTTCACAAAAGAGCTAATAACAACCTACAGGGGCAATGCTCTTGCTATATTCCTTGGATAAATTCATGATGCACCGACACCTATGAGGATCTTAGCTAGCCCATCAGCACGTTAGCTCAAACCAAAACCATATTAGCTTTAAGGAACCCATCCATTATGAATTGGAACATGATAATTCGCACTAGTTGTATCTGAATCTATCCTACCTATGCAATGAGATCTAAGAGACTGACTCTATTGTCATCCTTCCATCTTCACCTTCAAGATGCCTTTTTCTTTCCTTTTTTTTCTTTTAAGATGCAAAATGTTTCCATTGAAAAGATGACACAGGGAATACTCCCTCCGTCCTGAAATATAAGGCATTGAAGGGTTCAAAATTTGTCCCAAATATAAGGCATCATAGGAGTTTTTGGTAAGTACTCAATCAACTCAATTAAAGACTTGCCAAATATTGCACTTGTTAACCAGAAAACTTGCCTTTAATTATCATTGGCTAAGGGTATATGTGACATTTTCCCACCTCTTTAATCTGTTCTAAAAATCTTAGAATGCCTTATATTTCAGGATGGAAGGAGTATATGAAAGCTAAATTGTCAAGTGATAATCACAGATCGATCAAACTAAGCATTTCAGACCCATGAAACTTTTAAGAGTGACACTGAAGTTTTTGGAGTTTTGTACTTGACAAAATGGCCTAAATCTTAGAATTGGTACTGCTGCTTTGAAAAGAATCTTATCAGCGGCATGGTGGTACTAGAACTGTGTACTGTAAATAAAAACAAGGAACATTGCAAGATTGTGCGGTCATTGACACTGAGAGGAGGATTGCTACGTGCCTACGTACCATGTAACTTTATTGGGTACATACCATGATGAATTGCGTACAACGATGCTTTGGCAGGATGATGCATGTTTCCCTCAGCATCGAACATATATCGTTATGTCAAAGGATCGATGCGGCATGGCGCCATAGTAGTAGTGATGGCCACCAGTCATCTGTCTTGACTTTGTCTAATCCATTAATTTACCCATATTTTTTAAAAAAGAGATAAATATAATTGAGATTTAGTTTATTTTCTTATGGGTAGGATATGCAATTATGCATATTGTACGAAATGCAGAACGCAGGGAATGAGGTATCTTTTGGAGGCATCAATATGACTAATGATATTGTCAAATATATATGACATGTTTCCCTTCAACGTGTTTATATTTTCCACTGACCTGTGAAAATTTTAAATTCCCATAAAAATCAAGTTACAATCATCTAGAACTGAATACCATTAAGTAAATCAACATAGTAGGTCCCTCACAAGCTCAATAAATATACCAAAGCAATCTATAGTGGAACATTGTAACTGGCTAAAAAAAAGATTGTATGTTGATGATAGCCCCTGGAGCTAGAGGAACTCATGGCAATTTGGATTGGATCCATACATGGACCATGCAGGTAATGGTCAATGAGAACTGAAGTGGACCTGATTTTATTCGACAAGGGAGATTTTAAAAAGTTCAAGGTTTTACATCAAGCTAATGTAAATACCTTGAACTATATTCCTTGCTTCTGCATTATATTACTAGGATACACACAGCTAAAATAAAGAAATAAAAAAGAAGAATCACGTGTTAATAATAGACTGCCACCCATGTGCCTTGATAAAAAAAACTCCTTAACCACCCCAGGTGTTGCGACCCACTGGACAAGCCCTATGAACCTGGTTTCTGTAATATATCAATGAGTGAAGCAAATGGATAACTGATAAGGTAACCTGGAAGGATTAAAAATTGATGACCTGATGGGTGTCCAATGCAGTAGCCCATTTACTGGATGTAAGGAAAACAGGAGCCCAATCTTAAAAAAAGAATGGGTGAATTATGACAACTTAGAACTAATTTTAGATCATCTATAAAATTAAGTTTGATCAAGATAAACCTAAATAAAATCCCTTGGCCACCTGCACCAATCGTTTACATGCCATTGCAACCAAATTTTGTAACGTTGCCTTCTGTAGAATAGCCCATGTACGAAGTCAGCGGATAACTGAATAGATAACATGTAAAGGAGCAGCAATAGTCTTTGTTTTTTCTCAAAAACCAAATCATTCCAAGTACCTTCCAGTACTTTACAAGTAGGGTAACAAAGCTCTTTATATTTACCCCCTGCTCAATATGAGACCGCAATCCAAGACCAACAAGGAGTGATAATTCAAAATCCACATCTCACTTAAAATGGTGGAAAGGTGGTTTACATTTTTTCCATTTACAAAGACATTCCTGACCCTTTTCAGCCCTGCTAGGCTATTACGTTGGCGCTAATTAAACAAAACTTCTCATAATCCTTGTTGAAAGCTATATCTGAGGGATTATGTATAGTTGCTGCCGATGGATGGAGGAATTCTCAGAGCCATATGGCGCGGCGGCCGAGCATGGGCACGAGCTTGCCGGCAAGGTGCAGGGACGTGATCGTGTCGGTGGAGCCGACGAGCTTGCCACCTACGAAGACGGCGGGGACAGGCGGCGTGCGGCCGAGGTGGCGGCCCAACTCCCGCTCCATGTCGCAGCCACGTGGGTCCTTGTCCAGCTCGTGCACCGCGCGCACGCCGAGCGAGAAGAGGCTGGTCACCGTGTGGCACATCGGGCACTGGCGCGTGAAGATCACCACCGCCTTCTCCGTCGACAGCCTCGACACCCTCTCCGCCATCGCCGCCACGTGCTGTCTTCTTGGTTTCTCTCTATAAAAGCTGAATCGAACTTTGCTAGTATAAACAGTGTTGATACTTGCAGCTGTGTGTGCTTTGCGAGGGCAGGGTGTGATGCCCTTTTATAGTGTTCATCCGATAGAGGAAGAGGAGAATAGTGGGTGTGTGCTTGTTTGATATGCCAACAATAGGCATATATCAGAAAACGAAAGATGATGGAAACAGACCCACGCGCCTGTCGGCAAAATATGCAAAGTAGTGAAATATGCATGCACAATACGCATTTCATAAAAGAACGAAAACTACCCATTGTGCGGCTTCCCAAAGTTGGAATACCTAATGTTCAGTTCAGAGAATTAATTGCATCTGCTTTTTGTTTCCAATCCTATTAAATCGTAGCCATGACAAGAAACTCTTTGTTTGTCACAAATAAAACTGATTATATATACTTTGTTGTCACTGCAGTGTACTATAAACTAAATGTTTGTTGTGCCAATAAATTTTATCAACAATACAATAGTCCTTAATTAGAACTAGCTGGTGCAGTGGGACTCGATGTCTGAATGAAATCCTAGACAAAACAAACATTAGCATTTTTTTTTCTGTAACAACATCCTTTTCCTCCCATGGTGGTTGTGATGAGCTCTAATTTTGCTCAAATAGCAGTTCAGTTTGTAATTTATATATATCCATGTTAGTGTAGTACTTATGCTCATCTTGACAAAATAATAAAAAACTAAAGCTAAAACACACAGAGATGAATTGAAGTGTGGATTCGATCGTACACACACGTAACACACAACACACTGCACCAATCTAGTATATGTACCACTTCGCTATCACTCCCCACTGATCAACCGGTCGTTGCATGTACATGAATAGAATCAATTTATATTCCACAAGAAAAAATAATATAAAAATTCAAAAGTCATGCCTTTGGCTGGCATGATCTGATCTTAGCATCCTATTGTGGTTTTGGAATCTGAAAATATAAAGTATTGATGCAAATGAAAAGATATGTACAGTATAGTCACCAAGTAGCTAGAGGCATCTTTTTCAACACCATGTTTGAGTGCGTAGACAATACATTTTGTGATGCCGCGATCCGAGACTGATTGCAATCTATTATATTTTTTGAACGAACGGGCACCAGATTGCAATCTATTATATATCCCATGCATGCATATACAACACTTTTATATCCATCCTGTCACTGCTAGTAGATCTGTCTAAGTAGTTGCATACATACATCATGCAAATCAACAATTAATCTATGGTAAAGTGCAGTAGCGTCTAAAGCCTGATGCATACCTCATTTACATTAGGTCAAAAATTATGTCTAGCTGGCTATTAATAAGTTAATCAACATGTTGTTTAAATCCATAATTAGTAACATATTATTCCTTTTGAAATGATGCAATTATTTTTTCTAAATAATCATAAAACCACACTTTGATCTGACAAAGGTTTTGTGTTAAATTTGCACTGTGACTTGTGCAAATGAGTATATAAGTTGACGATAATGCATGCTATGATAGATGATTCTCACTTTCTCAGTTAGTGGGCATATAATATTACCGTTGGACTGAACTAGCAGAAAGATCTTGCCCATTAAACTTTAATTCCATTTGATGGAAGGTCTTTTAATTAAACCTATGTGATTACAGGAACGAAACCACAGAATAAAGGCTATGCACATTTTAATTTGTTTTCATGCTTTATAATAAGAAATAAATAAAATTTACCTTTTTGCAGATAGAAGTATATTATCCTTCGTTTTTTATTCTAGACTTTCCTAAGTTATTATAATTTGACTTTGATATAAGCAATCATGGCACCATATCAAATTAGTTGGAAGCTCGTTTAGTCGTTCTAGTTTATAATAAAAACTTAAAATTATGGTTGCCTCCTTTGCTCTTTGCTCTTTTCAATGTAAAGTATAGCTTCACTATATAGATTAATTATGGTTTAATAATAACTTTATGGCAAACAACAGCAAGGACTAAGCTTGACCTATTGTCAACAACTTATTTACTCAAAAACTCAGTGTGACTAATTAGAAGAGATCAGCTATATAAACATTATTACTCCATCATGAACAATTATATATATTAGGAGCTTTGTACTGATATTTTTTCTACCAACTAATAATTTAATTCGATAGGACCAGGTAGTATCCGGTAGTACCAGGTAGTAGTATCGGATAGTAACGAGTCCACCAAATGGTACTATCCTATTGGTACTACCACCGTTAGATTTCACCGAATCGATCTCACATTAATTACAAGTATCTTAAAGTTCCCTTATATTAGAAGTCAACCCAATATACAACTAGATGATCAAACCAAAAATTAATGCATTGTATGCAGGCTGACTGTATAAATTCACAGGACATGTGTTGTCACAGATTGCTTACTATTAATATTATTTTTAACTCTCATGTATATATTCATAAGTCCGTCGAAAAAGGGTGACGACCGGTCGGTACACGCATGGCACTAGCCATTGCAAGTTAATTAGTACAAAATATCAAAAATAAAAAGGAGGAAATTAGAAGCAAGACCATATCTCTTGCTCACTAGCTAGCACCTCCTGCAAGGCATGAAGCTAGCTTGCAAGCTAGTTTGGCCTAGTTATTCTTTTCAGAACTCAGAAGGACTGGATGGGAAAAACCTGCCCTTAGACACACACACACAACTTTATTTTTCCTTGCATGCATATATTGATATATGCACGGCCACCCATGCATCCACGTAAACGTGACGTGTAGGACTCAGCAGCGGCAGTGCCCTGGTCTCTAGACCCAGAGCGCGCCAGCGTTCATGAGCATGGGCACGAGCTCGCCGGCGAGGTGGAGGGACATGATCCTGTTGGTGCCACCGACGAGCTTGCCGCCGATGAAGACGGCAGGGACGGCGGGGCCCCTGCCGCCGAGCATCTTGAGCAGGGGGCGCTCCATCTCCTTGCCCCTGGGGTCGCTGTCCAGCTCGTGCACCAGGGCGTTCACGCTCAGGTCCTGCATCAGCTTCGTCACCGTGTGGCACATGCAGCAGGAGCTCAGCGTGAACACCACCACGGCACGCTCCGACGCCAGCTTCATCACGCGGTCGGCCATTAGTTTGATGGTGGTCACAGATTCACAGCTCGCGTGAGCTTGCACACAATTTCTCTCTCGAGAGATCTCTATCTCAAGCTGTTGTTGAGAGGCACGTAGTGTGTAGGAATGGATGGTTTGGGAGCATAGGGGAGGCTGCCTTTTATAGATCGTTGGCTGGCAGGTTTCCATAACGGGCCGGGTCCGGCCGGGTCATGAATTTGCAAGTCAGCTAGTGTTACAAGGCATCAAGCTAGCTTTTGCAAGCTTGTTTGCAAGCCCTAGTTATTCTTTTGCTAGTGTTATAGTCGTTGATTTTCGTGCCACAAGTTTGACTGAATTTGTAGAAAATACATGAAATATTTGTATCTCCAAATAAATTTGTTAAAAAACTAGATTCAAATATCTATCTAATGATATTAATTTTGCACTACAAATATTAATATATATTTTTATATACTTAGTCAAAGTTGTTTCTCGGGAAGCGAAAACGACAGTCTTTCAGGGACGGATGGAGTAAGCTCAAAGTACCATACACAGGCAGAGAGACAACCTTTAGTCCCGGTTGGTAAGAGCCACAGGGCTTTAAAGTCCAACCGGGACTAAAGGTGAGAGACAAAAGGCTTCCCCTTTAGTCCCGGGTAAGTCCAGGTTGGTATTACCAACCAGGACTAAAGGGGGGTACGCCAGCACCTGCGCCCACCCCCTTTAATCTCAGTTGGTAATACCAACCGGGACAAAAGGGTCCCCGTCCCTTTATTTTGTTTCTCAATTTGAGTTATTCTAATTATTGTTACACGCGTATATTCTAATTGTTGTCTCAAGTGCATATATACGTATATGTATTTGCACTAAGTATCTATGTATACGTGTCTACTAAATACGTACTTAGACTTATATATCTAAGTATATAAACTTACAAATATATACACACACAATTTTATACACATCAATAGATAGTATTTTCTAAGATTATTATATATACATCAAAATATTGTTCAGTTCAAATTTCTAGTCTCAACTTCTAGTGGAGATGAGTTGGTCAATTGGATGGTTGTGATAATGATGTTTCCTTTTGGATTCACCACCTCGTCCATGAGGAATCCGATGAGATCTTCTTGAATCGCCAAGAGAGGATCCTTCTCAATGAGTGCGTCCCTAACTATATCCATTTGTAATGTGCAAATATGTTAATATATTACACCCAACAATTAAATATATAAGCGGTTAGAAAATAATGTATTATTAATAGGTTTATTTTACTTACAATATAATCTCTCGAGTTTGTAGAGAAATAGTGTATGTGCTCACAGACGTAGTATCCACATAAATTATTTCTAGGTTCCTGTCTCAAACACTAAAGTGGAGAGGGGAACATATTATGAAACACTAGTGTTATACAATTTAAATTTTCTCAATCTGAAGTTGTTCTTTGGATTACATACCGGAAAATTAGTATAGAATCTAATTGTTGGTTTAAATGGTCCTCGGTTCTCTGCAATTAATTTTTTCCAAGCTCCGAGGAAAAATAATAAAAGATAGATTGTTAGTAAAAGCAAACTATATTCCATTAAAGAAACGTATTAGATAGAATTATTACTCTTGAAACAGATCTTGAAGAGGTCTTGGTATTGTGAGCGGTCTTTTCTCAACGAATCAAACACCATGATGTTGTTATTGTCGACCATGATTATCATAAGAATCCAATGGAAAGCAGTATGCATGCTCATAAAGATTAGAATTGACTAAATAGAATTAACAAGTATAATTAGATGGCAATCGAACTTATTTGAAGTTGTAAGGTAGTAGTATAGAATTTTTGGAATGAAACTCAGACAAGGTCCTATAGATTGTGTCAATTGTTTTTAAGTTGCTTCGGACCTCATGTTGGTTAACTTTTGATTGGTCAATGAAACCAACTCTTTCATAACCCTTCCGTCACATCTCATTAAGTTGCGAGGCTACGGAAAATGAAAGACAAAGTTAGTTAGTAGATCAGCAAACGCAATAAATTTATTAATAAACATATGAAAATATGCCACTTCACGACACTATCGATCATAAGAGCGGTATTCAGGGCGTCTAGTTGATAAACTTCATAAATATCTTAGTTGGGAGCTTCTTTACCAATTCTGGCTTGACTAAAGGTTCTCCTGGTTGAAAGTGCCATCTAGGTACGAAATTTTGATCTGCTGGTAGTTCTTCAATGTTGAGAATAGCACCGACAAGCATCCCTGTTTCTTCAACAAAATTAATGACATGAACCAGATCTTCTGTAGGCATATTTAGAAGAGCTTGTTCACCGCATTGAGGCCGAGGGCAACGTAAGTTTGATTGCTCATCGGCGCATCTCGCTTGCTTCACCTTCTTCTTCTTTGCGCCACCGACGCGACATCGGCAGTGTATTTGCTCGATGTAACTATTTGGCGACCCTCGTCTCTTCTTTTGATAAGACTTGGCCAGCGAATGGTCATAGTCTGTTTTCAACTCTACCCTTATCTTCCTTTCTTCCGGCATGTAGAAAGCTAGAATTACTTGATGCTTCCAATTTCTGGTGAATAACGGCTCCCCACCATAGTAATCGACTCTTTCCACGACTTGATTAAGAATCGCACGGAAGCTCATTGAAGCATAGGTAGAACCAGAGAGATCCTACACAACCAAATGATGATGAGATATAGTAACCTTATGAAAGTTAAAAATATGTAATATAAACAAATTAAATAAGAATGAATAAAAAGGATATATATCTTATACCAAATCTCGATGAGCCTGCAAAGCCTCTCGTAGTCTGAACCACATTGCGTTCACCCGCCTTAATTTAAAATAGGAAAGGTCTCACAAGCAACCAACATTATGAAGTTTGTTGACAATTCTCCACGTCAGTCCTCTCTTGGGTTAACCGAATAAATGATGCTGAGCCCACTGTTGCAATGGGAACCATTGGGTGTGGCATGCCCTCCAGCAACGGTGATACGCAAATCGGCGGTATGGTGAAAGAGATATGCACTCTTGCCGTGTTCTCAATACGCTCAGTTTGCACTATAGGAGGAGTACCGGCCATATCATCGATAATATCTCTGAGCCATCTAATATTGTTGATAACCTACAATAATTGTATGTAACAAAAATTATAGATTTTCCATGTGAAGTGAAAAAAAATCTATGTAAAGCAAATTAATTTCGATCATTATATTACCACGTTGCCTACACGTGTGTGATCCCCCATTTGCAAGGTAATCTCGCGGTGAAAGTGCAATTATGGACGACAAGGCAACGGATCCTCCCAGCCACCGCCACCAAGACGGCCACACGCCACGGCCACGGACTATGCCACGGCAACGATCATTACCAACGCCACTTGATGATGACATTGTTAGCTCAAACTATATCCAAATCAAAATAACACATATTATTCACAAAAAGTAGGGTTAGTTTACACAGATTGAATTCAATATATGCATAAAAAGAAAAACAAAAGGGGATAGAATTCAACACTATTATTAATGTACATAACCTTTATGAACCGCAACTCGGATGACCACGATCCTCTAGGAACTATTGCGTCTCACCTCACCATCATATACATTTTGCTCTCCCACTTCTAGTACTACATCACCAAGCTACAACCCTACATTTCCTATCGCTCACATCCTACATCTGAGCTCTGCCCCAGCGAGGGCCGGATTAGGGTCCCCTTCAACGGCAAGATAATCACCCTCGAGATAGGGTCGTTTGACACCACTGACAATGTGAGGGCCAAGATTCAGGATAAGGAGGACTATGGATCCTTGTCAAGACCATCAACGACAAGGCGCCTCGTCTCCGAGCCGGTTGGGCTTCCCGACAAGTCTCGCCTCGCCAAGTCTCCGCCTCGCCTCCGATAACTTGCTCGTTCGCACGAGTAGTTTCCGTCTCCGACCAGTTGGAGGCTTCCCCGATAAGTCTCCGCCTGCGCGAGGTCTTAGCCTCGCATGAGGAGTTTCCGCCTCGACGAGTCTCGCCTCGCCGACACAAGTCTACATCACGCACAGGAGGTCGGAGCAGGAGGCGGGGCCCACACGACGTGGTGCCATCCCGGCCGGGCTCCCCAGCGATGGCGTGTGGGGCACCAGTTCCCCACGCCATGCAAACACACCAGCTGGCGGCTCACGCGGGCGGCCGGCTCTGACAAGAGCCTTAATGCGGCACTATTTGACCACCACGGCCCCAAGCGCCATCTCGTCCGGCTCTGCGACGCCAACCCCGTCGAGGCACTCGGCCCCTACAATTAGTCTTGGCCTACGGTTGGGTCCCAGCGTGGCGGGCTCATCCACTCAGGCGGGGAGTTAGCACCAAAGAGCTCGGAAGAAGCGCCCGGTGCGAGATAAGCAGCGTCACTCGGCCCGTGGCGACCTCGACACCAACAGCCCAGCCCCCTTCAATGCACCACAGCGGATGGCGGCGTGCGAGAGAGGTCAGGTGGGGCGTAGCTTTTACTTGTATTCCTTTTTGCCCTCCCCTTGCGTCTATAAAGGAGAGGAGGCAAATCATAAAGGTGACGAAAATACTCTCACACCCCAGGGACTTGGGCTCGATACCCTCTCCCGACAAGTTTGTAACCCCTACTACAAACAACCCTAGCACGAGAACACAGCAACTCGACACTGGATGTAGGGTATTACTCCTCGGAGGCCCGAACCAGTCTAAATCCCAGTGTCTCCCGTGCTAACCATCCGGGTCGGACACACGATCCGATCCAAATTTACTGCTCGGCGGTTGAGAACCCCGACAGTTGGCGCGCCAGGTAGGGGCACATCGTGTGTCTCGCCGAACTTCACCAACGATCTGGATGGAAGGCCGCGGAGTTTCGCTAACTCTCGGGGCCACCATGCGCTTTGGCTCCCTCGGCCGTCTACCTTTGGGGCGGAGTCCGTCGTCGGGCGCACCTTCGGCCGGCCAGCCCACCCTAACGCCTTGACAGCGGCGACGGGGCGCGTGGCGTTCGTCCGAGGCTTCTCGGACGAGACGATCATGGCCATGTTGGGGCCAAACCCGACACAGGAGCGTTTTAGGCTCACCGCCTATTACCTCACCGACCTTGCCTTCCAGGCTAGCGGGGCCGAGCCGCTCGCCTGGGGCGAGTTCATGGAGCGGTACACGCCATGTACCCCGTGGCTGCGGGGCCTCCGGGGCGACCCGGTGGCGGCCTCGTGGGCCTTGCGAGCATCTTACCGCCCGGGCTCCACGGCGACCCGGCGCAACTCCGGCACCGCGCGCGACTTCACGCGAGTGCCGTCTGCGTGGCGAGCTCGGCAGCTCCACCGGCCGGGCGGCACGCGTCATCGCGCCACGGGCGCCCAGCGGCGCGCCTCGATGGCTCGCGAGGCGAGCGCCCGGCTCGAGAGTTGGCCAACCTCACCGAGCTCGGGAGGCAGGCGTAACCAGCCGGACCAGCGCGGTCCCGGTGCGGGAGCTGCTGGCGAAGGGGAGGCGGCGGGAGTGCCGCCCGGCCGCCAAACGATCCGAGGCCGCGCTCACGCCGCGGCCGGAGACACGCGCCCGACAGCAACCGGCGCACCAATGAGGGCCGCAGACGTCGGCGGCGGCGCCTGCCACTCTTGAGGCGGCGTCGCGAGGCAGCGACCCGCGCCATGCCTCTGCGCCGCGGGCGGCTACCCACGAGGAGAGGAGGGTACGACAGCAACTCAAAGCCCTCCTCGAGACGGCGGCAGCACAGCAAGCGGAGAGCTCTGCGTCACGCCAGTGGTCGGCGTGCGATGGGAGGGCGGTACCCTCTGCACACCGCCAGAATCCGTCCCTTTCGCGGCATTAGAGCCACGGGGGGGGGAGCCGGAGGGTCGGCGGTCAAGCAACATCTCAGACCCAACCGTGACGCCCGGAACACCATCGAGGCTCGCCGCCGAGCCGCCAGCGTCGACAACTACAGCAATGGCGACAACCGCGACCACCGCGACGAGCGCCACCTGCGCCGACAGGACGACCGGGGACGCGGACGACGCTACGACAGCGACGACGACCGTGATCACAGCTGGTCGCCGGACCAAAGGGCCGCGGCCTTTGGGACGAAACGTCACGGGATCGGTTCCTCGCGCTTCGAGCTCGACCAACGTCCCGGTCTGACGGGAGACTTACCCGCGTGGTTGGAGGACTTCGGCTCGCGTGCCGCAGCGGCGGGCGACGACGACCTCTTCATCATCAAGAACCTACCGCTCTACCTTGGCGACTCCGCGCGGACATGGCTCGAGCACCTGCCCCGCGGAAAGATCAACGACTGGACGGAGTTGCGCCGCGTCTTCGTCGGCAACTTCCAGGGCACGTACTCCCGACCCGGCAAGCAGTGGGGCTGCGCCTGCGCGATGGCGGGGAAGCCTGCGTGACTACATCCGGCGTTTCTCAGCGTTGCAGAGCTCCCGGCGTGACGGCGCAGCGCCATCTCGGCGTTCGAGCGGCGCGACCGCACCTCCCTCATCCACCGACTAGGGCGCGTCGCCCGAACCACTCGGGAACTCCTCGACATCGCGAGCAACCACGTGGGACGGCGAGAGGCGGTCATGCGCGCGATCTCAACAACCCTCAGGGCAAGGGGAAATAGGTCGTAGACCACAGCGAAGGGTCGTCCTCACGCTTCAAAAAGAAGAAGAAGAACGACAAGCGTCGTCGTGACGACAACCTCGTCGCGGCGGTCGAGCGCAAGGCTACACGCCCCAAGAGCAACCCACCCAAGACCGGTCCCCCGAAGGACCACTTCGAGAGGCTCTTGGAGGCGCCGTGCACTCACCACGAGGTCCCCTTCAAGCACGCGCTCAAGGACTACCGCTTGATGAAGAACTACGTCAATGGCACGCTTAAGCCTAAGGTGGTGGATCCGTAGAAGAAGGCCGCGCCTCTCCTCGACAACGACGACGATGACGTGGGAACCCAGTACCCGGGCGAGGACGGGGCAGTCCACATGATCTTCGGCGGATCCCCGGCGCGACCCTCAAGACGCCAAGAGAAGCTGATCCGGCGCGGGGTCTACAACGTCGAGTCTGCAACGCCATCATACCTGAAGTGGTCGGAGGTTCCGATAACCTTCGACCGCAAGGATCACCCCGACCGTGTGCCGCAGCCGGGAGCCTACCCACTAGTGGTAGCACCCCTGTTCAGGTCCAAACGGATCCATAAGGTCCTAATGGACGGGGGGAGCGGCATTAACGTGCTTTATGTGTCGACGCTCGACGACATGGGCATCCCGCGGTCCAAGCTGCGGCCATCGACCGCACCATTCCATGGGGTCGTCCCCGGAATGGAGGCACTCCCAATCGGGCAGATCGATCTGCCCGTCACGTTTGGGACGTTGCAAAACTTTCGCATAGAAACCCTCACCTTCGAAGAGGTGGGGTTCTCGGGGACGTACCACGCCATCCTCGGGAGGCCAGCTTACGCGAAGTTCATGGCCGTGCCTAACTATACGTACCTCAAGTTGAAGATTCCCGGTCCGAAGGGGATCATCACGGTGGGGACTACGTTCCAGCGCGCATTCGAGTGCGACGCTGAGTGCTTCTAGTTTGCGGAGGCACTGATTCGGTCCGAGAGGCTCCACCCCGAGCCTCCCTTCGAGGACCAAGACATCCCGAGTCGTCAAGCGGGTGGCACGCTCTTCGAGCCCGCCAAGGGCGTCAAGGATGCGGCCGTCTCCGGCGATGGCCGCTGCGCTCTCTGTCGGGGCGGCACTCGATCCTAAATAGGAAGCGCGCTCGTCGACTTCCTCAAAGCGAACCTCGGCGTGTTCGCATGGAAACCCTCCGACATGAAGGGGATCCCAGAGGTTGCCGAGCACAAACGGAACATCAAGCGGGATCGAAACCGGTGAAGCAACGCCCTCGCCGCCTCAACGATGAGAAGTGCAAGGCGATCGGCGAGGAGATCAAGCTCCTTAGTTCGGGGTTCATCAGAAGTATTCCACCCGGTGGCTTGCTAACCCTGCTTGTAAAGAAGAAGAATAAAAATGGAGGATGTGTGTTGACTACGAGCCTTAACAAGGCATGTCCCAAGGATCCGTTTCCTTTGCCTCGCATAGATCTGGTAGTCGATTCAACAGCTGGGTGCGAAACCCTCTGTTTTCTCGATGCGTACTCCGGGTACCACCAGATAGCGATGTGCATAGCGGACCAACTCGCGACCTCTTTCATCACTCCGTTCGCCTACTATTACAAGATGATGCCCTTCGGGCTTAAAACACGGGCGCCACGTTCCAAAGATGCATGCAACGTCGTCTTTGGGGATCTCATAGGTGAATCATTCGAGGCGTATGTCGATGACATCGTGGTCAAGTCGAAAAAGACCGGCGATCTAGTCCCAGACCTCACGAAGGTGTTCGCGAGGCTGAGAGTGCACGGGGTGAAGCTTAACCCCGAGAAATGCGTTTTCGGGGTCCCGAGGGGTATGCTCCTCGGCTTTGTCGTGTCAGAACGCGGCATTGAAGCCAACCCCGAGAAGATCTCGGCCATCACAGACATGGGGCCGATCCAAAACCTAAAAGGTGTCTGATGTCACGGCAGCCGCCTCATGACTCTCGGCCCGGTTTCATAGCGCGACTCGGGGAGCGTAGCCTGCCGCTGTATCGATTGATAAAGAAGTCCGACCACTTTGCATGGACGCCCGAGGCTCAGGAAGCGCTCGATTCCCTCAAGAACCTCCTGAAGAGCCCGCCGATACTCACGGTCGGCGCCAGAAGAGCCGATGCTCTCTGCATCATGCGACAACCCGGTGGTCGGCCCGGTGGTTGAACGAGAAGAGCCCGGGAAGTCACTCAAGGTGCAACGCCCAGTTTATTTCGTGAGCGAGGTACTCTCCGACTCAAAGACTCGTTACTCGCAAATGCAAAAGCTCGTGTGCTGTCACGATCACCAAGCGCAAGCTCGACACTACTTGACGCGCACCCCATCACGGTGGTATCCAGTACCCGCTCGGGTGGTGATCCGAACCCCAGGCCAAAGGAAGGATAGCCAAGTGGGCGCTCGAATCGATGGGGCAAAACATCTCGTATCGCCCGTAGTGCTATCAAGTCGCGGTAGCGGACTTCTCGAGTGGACGGAGATGCAAACCCGCGGCACCCATCGAGCACGAGACATGGACGATGTACTTCAACGGCTCGGTCATGAAAGAAGGTGCGGGAGCAGGCCTTGTCTTCATCTCGCCTCAGGGCGTGTGCACGGAGTACATGGTTCGACTTCACTTCCCCGCCTCCAACAACGTCGCCGAGTACGAGGTGCTCATCAACAGCCTTGGATCGCGGTCGAGCTCGGGATCTGCCATCTCGAGATCGGAGGAGACTCGAGATCAAGTCATGAAAGAGAAAAATTGTGTTGATCCAAAGATGGCGGCATACTGCCAGGCTGTGTGTGATTTGGAAGGCAAGTTCCATGGGCTCGAGCTTCATCATGTACTACGCGACTACAATAAGGCTGCGGACATCCTTGCCAAGGCTGCATCGGTAGCCGAAGCCGCCGCAGGGTGTTAGCGACCGCACGCACCATCCGTCGCATCGAGGAAGCCGCAAGAACCCGAAGGGCGGAGGTTATGGAGATCACCAGCGGTCGAGCTGAACCTCGAGGACCGGATTGGCGTTTCCCTCTCCTCGAGTGGCTTGTCGAAGGGAAGCTTCCCTCCGACCAGACGGAGGCCCGCCGCATCGCACGGCGAGCCAAAGCTTTCGTCCTCATCGAGGGCGAGCTCTAGCGGGTGCAACAGGCATAATTATGCGCTATGTCCGAGAGACCGGGGCAAGGAGCTACTACAAGAAATCCACGGAGCATGCGGACATCATGCGGTCGAGAACTCTTGTCGAAAAGGCGTTGAGCAAAGTTTTATTGGCCCACCGGTGGCGGACTCCAAGGATATCGTGCGGCGTTGCGGGATGTCGATTCTATGCTCGACAAACCCACCTCCGGCGCGATCCTCGGACCATCCCCATCACATGGCCCTTTGCTGTGTGGCACCTCGACATGGTGGGGCCACTCCGACAAGCGCCTGGGGGCTTCACGCATCTTCTCGTGGTGGTCGACAAGTTTCCAAGTGGATCGAGGCACAACCCATCGTGAACGTCCACTCAAGAGGTGAGCGTTCTTCACCGACATCATCTATCGCTTCAGCATACCCAACACGATCATCACCGACAACGGCACCCAGTTCACAGGGAAGAAATTCCTCAACTTCTGTGATGACAACAACATTCGCGTGGACTGGACCGCCGTGGCGCACCCAAAGACGAATGGGCAGGTCGAGAGGGCCAACGACATGCTCCTACAAGGGCTAAAGCCTCGCATCTTCAAGCGCCTCGACAAGTTTCGAGCGAGATGGGTAGCCGAGCTGCCATCTGTTCTCTGGAGCCTACGCACCACGCCTTGTCGAGCGACCGGCTTCACGCCGTTCTTCATGGTGCACGGGTCGGAAGCGGTCTTACCCACGGACATTGACTACGGCAGTCCCCGAGTACGGGCATACACTGAGGAGGGCAACCAAGTCGCGCTCGAGGACGCCATCGACCAGCTCGACGAGGCGCGCGACGTGGCGCTGCTGCACTCGACGAAATACCAACAAGCCTTGCGACGATACCACTAGCTAACGCAGTGTTTACGAGTTCCAGGTCGGGGACCTGGTCCTCCGACGGGTTCAAGGCAGCAAGGATCGACACAAGCTTTCGCCCCCATGGGAGGGGCCTTTCATCGTCGATCAAGTACTCCGACCCGGAACATTCAAGATTCTATACGAGGACGGTCGAGACGTCTCCAACGCTTGGAACATCGAACACGTGCGGCCGTTTTACCATTAAGTAAATTTTCATATCTTGTGAATCAATGAATAAATACTGCATGCTTTGTTCATACATCTATGAGTTCATAAACTCCTCGGTTGCTACGTTTCTAAGTGTTGCAACTTCCCTAAAGGCTGAGCGGCAAGTGTCTCTGCACCTGCGCAGAAACACTCTCCGCTCGGGGGCTTCCCAGGGCACGATGCCCTCCTTTCGTTTTTCCTATTTTTCAAAACAAAAATCGACAACTATGTCGCGACCGATCGCACGTGCGAGAGGTTTTTTGGCGGAACGCTCAACCTTGCGAGAAGTAAAGATGGCGGCCCGCGCGGGGCTTGATGCTGTTGCTCGTTCAACGCTCCTAGCACCTACGCCTCTGTGGCTACGGTGCGAAGGCTTGCGAGCACAGTCCGAGTCCACGGGTCTCCATCCGACCTCTTCTAAAAAACGCTTGAGCAACCCCCCAGACTCTGGTCCGAAACGATTTTAACGAAAAATGCGTAAGTTACTTTTCAAACTTTCCCGAGTACTCGGGGGCTACGAACGCATAGCACTTCTTAAACGGCTTGGGATGGCTGGGCTTTCCGACTCCTACGCCTCTGCGGCTCCAGAGTAAAGCTCGGTCAGCTCAAGTCCCTAAGTTCTACTACGCTGCTGTGGTTGTCACTTGGCGCTCGAGAATGTTTGAGCTGTAACATTTTCGAACAGGTTTTCGACGACATGAAACTATTCAAGGCGTTACACAGTACGAGCTGTTCCTAACCGCCTACATATAAAATGATACATCTAATGCGAAGGCTTGGAGCTCTCTTGGTCTTCTGGTGTGTCTCGTGGAATCAGGTCCAGGTCCTTCATCGCGACGTCGGCCATGGCGCGGGCGAAGGAGGTGCAATCTTCCTCGAGCCGGTCGCAGTGTTTGTCGGAGCTTCTAGGGATCCAGCCGCCGCTCAGCGCCATGCGGTCCAGCCCCTGGTAGTGGGAGTCGAACATGGCGAGCACCGGCACCACCTCCGGCGGCTCCCTGCCTTGACAACTTCCGGGAGATGCTCCACTTGCTTTACAAGTGTGTCGGGGAGCATCAGCCCGACGGGAACTCCGAGCTCCGACAAGACCTGGCCAAGAAGTTTCCCGAGCTTGGCGTGTTCCAGGATGCTCTGCCGACGTGACGTCTCCAACTCACGCCGGGAGTTCTTGACTTGTTCAAGCTCAGTCCTGGCCTGCTCCTGGGCCATCCGGGATTGTTCAAGCTCAGTCTTGATCTCTCTGAAGGATCGACTGCAATGAATGACATGGCGCGCCCGGCGGAAGAAGACAAGGCAGGGTCGAGGGGACTTACTCTCAAGCTGCTCCGACAACCTCTTGATCGACCCGTCTTTCTCGAGGATCTTGAGCTCAGCGGCGTTCACCTCCTGCAACTTTTCCGTGAGCTTTACGGTCATCGCGGCGCGATGCGCGTAGCCCTATGACCGCGAGAAGACAAATCAACATCAACAAAAACCGATGACAGGAAAGGGGACTCGTGGCCAGAAGTGTCGAAGCCCACTCACTGTTGACATCCTACGCCAGCTGGGAGTTGGCGTTCCGAAGCTGGGTCACCTCGTCGGTGGCGTCTTGGAGCCTGTTGGCCACCTCGGAGAACTGTCTGTTGGCCGTCCGGAGGTCCGCGCCGGTGGTGGCCAAGTCTTGCTCCAACTCCGCCACCTTCGACTCGAGCGCCGTCTTCTCTTGGACGGCGGCCTGGGCAGTGCTCTGGGTGGTGTTTTCCGCGGTGGCGGCGGCGGCGGTGGCCTTCTCGATAGCCTTGTTGGCGATCGTCACGGCGGCCCGCAGCTCCTCAGCCGTTGCCTCCGCTTGAGCCAACCTCGCCTCGAGGGACCTCCTTTCCGTCGCAGCATTGGCGGCAGCGGCCTGTGCGGCCATGGCGTGGTCCTTCGCGGACTTCACGGCGGCCTCGATCCTGGCTTTCGACGAAGCCTCATTCGCCACCGCCCCGGGCGGCCGACGAGCCAGCCGATCTCCACTGACCGCTCACTGAGCTCCCCTCGATGGTGCGCTTTCCTTGTGCCGCACTCTGAGAGCGTCTGTCCCGGACAAGAGATCACCAATTACAAGACTTACGAAATGGGAAAAACAAAGTTAAGCTCCCGGTTCAAGGGGACTTACTGTCGTCGCGGGGAGGATGAGCACGTCGAACACACGACGCGCCCACACGAGACCTCGCTCAAGGCGGCGGCAGGCCTCGGCCTCCTCATCCTCGTCATCAAGCGCGTCCGCCTCGTAGGCAGCCGCCCACGCAGAGCGCACAAGGTCCGTGATCCGCCATGTTCTCCTCTCGGCTCCGTGGCGCCCACGCTGAGCCCTCCCGACCTCCCCGGGTCTCTCGAGGCGCCACCCGGCGCCCTGGGACATCGTGTTCCTGCGGGACCGGGCGGGTCGGGCTTGTGATGGGCGCCGCTTCAATGACGGGGGCGGCGGGCTGGGTTGACGACGGCTCCGGCACGCTAGCAGCGGGCTCTCCCACGACCACGGCAGGGGGTGAGGACGCCGCGACAGCCAGCTCTGCGTCGGCTGCAGGCTCTCCGAGGATCTCCTCGGCCGCCCCGGTTGCGACGGAGGCCACGAGAGCCCCATCGACCAGGCCCGACTCCATTGCTCCGCCTCAGGCCGATTCGGTGCAAGCTTCGTGCCAGATTCTGCTGCCGCCATGGTCGCAGCCTCAAGCGCGGCCGACTCGGAAGCCCCGACTCCTCCGGGTCCGCCAAAGAACGCCCAAAGACAACCCTGTTTGGGTCACCGCCCGAGAAGTTAGGCCCGTCGAGGTCGATGATCTCCCGGGAGCGGGCAGCCGCACCGTCGGCTGCCGGCACCTCCGCCGCCCCCTCGCCCGTCATGCGACGCCACAGTCGAGGCCTCCACCGCCGCCGGCACCTCGGTCTCATCTCCGCCGGCGGCGGCATCGCACGCTTCTTGAGAGACACCCGCGTCACCGCTTTCCACGAAGGCCTCGACTGGCGGCTCGATCGCCACCGGTTTGTCATTCACCTCGAGGCCGCTCGCCTTCTCGGGTTATCGTCGGACGCCACGAAGCGCCCGCTGCCTCGACGACCCGGCCACAACCAGCTCCCGCCTACCGCTCCGCCAACCGCTCAGTAGGGAGGCCGCTCTCGGCGAGGGTCGCGCGCCCAAAGACCGCGTGTTTCGGTGTGAGCACGCCGGTGTCGGCGCAGCTGAGGCAAGTACGAATTAAAGATAAGAAGCAAAACGAGAACGAAGAACAGTAGAACGACGAAGAACGGCAAGGCAATGAGGAAAAGTGAGCGAGCGCTTACATGGTGGATCGGACGCGGACCGGCTTGATAGGCCTATCCGATGGGCCCAGCTCGGGGGCTGGCCTTTGGCCCCGGCTCGAGGCCAGATCCCGACGCCCGCGGCACGGAGCCGGCCCGCCCGACGACTTGGGAGCAGCGCTTCGATCCTCCGACGACTTGGGGGCGGCGCTTCGATCCATCGACGACTCGGGGGCGGCCCTCCCGGTCTCCGCCACGCCAGAGGCCACCTCCCGATTCCCTCCGGTGGATAGGGGAACCTGCACACGAACGCCGCCGCCGGATGACCGAGATCGAGGCGCACGGGAGTGCCGCGTTCCCCTGCGCCACGCTCGGACCAGACGCCGGCGGGGTCGACCTCGCCTTGGACGATGAATGCCTCCTCGAGGAGTCCGAGTCCGGACGCTCGGCATCAACGGAGGAGCAGCGGGAGAAAGAGTTGCGATCCGCCCGCTCGACGGATCGCCCGACGCAGAATCCTCCTCACCGGAGGCGCGTGAACCGCCAGGCCGCTGAGCGGGTCACCCTTTGATCCTCTCGGGCGGGGCGGGCCCCCGCGAATCGAACCCACGCCCTTCGCGGCGGTCCGACCACCGTGGTCGAAGCCACCGCCGCCCGGGCGTGAAGGAAGGGGCGACCCGGAGATGCCGCTCCAATCGACATCTACGCTCGGTTCATCCCCACTCCACGGCGGTGACGGCGACGGATCTTCGCTAGAGGAGATGTTGGCCTCCCCCACCTTGCGGCGCTTGATGCGGCCGTCGTTCTGATCGCGCTTGGCGATCTCCTTCTCCTTGTGCCGCGCCTTGCGCTCGGCCCTTCGCCTGTCCGCGGCCGCCTGATTGCGGTTGATGATCGCCTCCTGCGGGAGAGGGGGCTTCGCGGGCACGAGATGGGAGCTCCTCAGCTAAAGGAGGAAGAACCAAAAAGAATTCAACGACCATCACGAGTTTCCGAGAAGATCCAAAATAGACAATAATGCCGAACTAGTCGGAGAACTTATCGAAAAAAGAGACCACTTACGAGCTTTTCGATCCTCTCGTTGGGGAGCATCGGCAAGAGTTGCGACGGCGGCCACGAGTAGGACGCCTTCCCAATGGCCAACGCCACGCGCTGGACCTCGTCCCACGAGGGTAGCTCGGGCGCTGTCACAGTCCCTGCGAAAGGGGCCCTGCTGGCCGTCATCTCACAGAGGCGGAGAGGCCGCCTCCGGAGTGGGACGATCCCCCGGGTGTGGTACTGGCCAATGACGGCCGCCAGGTCAACCCCGGCCTTGCGAAGTCGGACTAGCGCCGCCCAGTGCTCTTTGAGCATTACTCCCGCCGCCGAGGCCCGCGCTCCGCCCGCCTTGGCGATGGAGACTCCGGTGAACTCCGGCAGCGCGTGCTCGGGATCGTTCTTGAGATAGAACCAGCCCTTGTGCCATCCGCTGTTGGAGCTCGTCAGCGAGAAGGGGATGTACATGTCGCCCCTGCCCTGCTTCATCCGGAGATTGGCGCAACCGACGGTCGCCGTAAGGGAGCCGTCCTTCAAGCAGGCGAACATAAAGAAGTACTTGAAGAGGTGCCAGTGGGCACCAACCCCCAAGTACCCCTCGCACAACACCTCGCACGCCGCCATTTGCTGGATGCTATTCGGGTTGAGGTGCTGAAGCTGGAGCCCGTACTCGAAAAGCACGGCCCGGATGAATCACCCGGCGGAGATGGAGAAGTCGCACTCGTGGAACGCCACGAACGAGATGACGAATCCCTTCGGCGGGCGTGGCACGGACTCGTCCTTGGGCACCCTCCACTCTTTGGCATCAGTGAGCGCAGGGAGTTGCCCGGCGGCGACGAGACGGAGCAGCATCGAGCGGGACACGTTGGAGCGCGACCAGTTCGACATGGCGACGACGGGCTCTCGCACACGGCGTAGGAGAAAGTGGCGGCGGCGTTGTGGGTGTGAAGGGCAAAGTAAGCAAGCGGCGATGGCGTTGGAGAAGGTAGAGAAGTAAAAGTTTCAAATCCGCAGCCGGTACACGATTAATAAAGAAGGGCCACCGCCCAAATGCCGGGCCCACGCCAAAAGACGCCTGCACACGCAAGGCGCCGACTGGGAAACTAACGCCCGCCTGCGCGACGCCTCAATACCCGCTGGGCCCAAGAATCTGAATCGGCCACGCACCGTCTTTTCAAGTCGTCACATCAGCCACGTCAGCCACGACCTCCACGACGCCCACGACCGCCACGACCGCCTCGGTCAAAGGTCCCGGAACCACGACAACACTCTCGAAGATCAAAACCCACAAGCGAGTCTACAACTCACTCATGGGCTCGGGTTACATCCATGCGATGCGCGCGCACCCACCAAGAGAACTAAGAGTACAAAGCATCACGACGCCTCTCATCTGAGCCTGTGGGCGAGTCTTCAACTCCCACCTCAGGCTCGGGGGCTACTGACGAGGGCCCGGATAGGGCCCCCTTCAACGGCAAGATAATCACCCTCGAGATAGGGTCGTTTGACACCACTGACAATGTGAAGGCCAAGATTCAGGATAAGGAGGACTGTGGATCCTTGTCAAGACCATCACTGACAAGACGCCTCATCTCCGACCAGTTGGAGGCTTCCCCGACAAGTCTCCGCCTCGCACGAGGAGTCTCCGCCTCGCCTCCGACAACTTGCTCATTCGCATGAATAGTTTCCATCTCCGACCAGTTGGAGGCTTCCCCGACAAGTCTCCGCCTCGCACGAGGAGTCTCTGCCTCGCATGAGGAGTCTCCACCTCGCACGACAAGTCTCCGTCCTGCACAAGGAGGTCGGAACGAGGAGACCGGGGCCCACACGAACGTGGCGCCATCCCGACGACCGGGCTCCCCCACGACGATGCGTGGGGCACCAGTCCCCACGCCATGCAAACACACCAGCTGGCGGCTCACGCGGGCGGCCGGCTCTGACAAGAGCCTTAATGCAGCACTATTTGACCACCACGACGCCGTCCTGCCCGGCTCACGCCAACCCCCGTGAGGCACTCGAGTGCCCCCTACAATTAGCGCTAGCCTACGGTTAGGTCCCAACGTGGCGGGCTCATCCTGCACTCAGGCGGGCCGAGTCAGCACCAAAGAGCTCGGAAGAAGCGCCAGGTGCCCGGGATAAATAGCGTCGCCCGGCCACGTGGCGACCTCGACGCCAACACAGCCCAGCCCCCCTTCGATGCACCCTGGCGGACGGTGACGTGCGAGGAGAGGTCCCAGCGGCGTAGGACTGTAGCTTTTACTTGTATTCCCTTTTTGCCCCTCCCCCTTGCATCTATAAAAGGGAGAGGAGGGCAACCGTCATAAAGACTGACGAAAAATACTCTCACACCCCAGGGACTTGGGCTCGATACCCTCTCCCGACAAGTTTGTAACCCCTACTACAAACAACCCTAGCACGAGAACACCTGACACTCGACGTGGTATTACTCCTGAGGCCCGAACCAGTCTAAATCCCGATGTCTCCGTGCTAACCATCCATCCGATCCGATACAAATTCTTGCTTTCGGCGGTTGAGAACCCCGACACCACCTATCCAGTGATGTAAGACTGTAGCTAGCTAGGATGTACGGTTGTATATCAAAAACAAGAAAAATAAGAGAATGCTTAAATTTATTATATAAAAACAAAAAAACTTAATAAAAGAATTTAATCTTTTAGTTCCTCTTATAGCTACCTAGAAATAAAAATTTCTATTTTCTATATATCTAAATGATAAAAGAATGGAAATAGGTAGCACATTTTCTTTATGTCTATTACTTTCTTTATCTGATTTCTTAATGAGCATATTTTTGCAAACTAACTTCAAATAATATTAGCTAAATGTAAAATTAATTCTATCTCTCACTATATGTAGAAGTAAAATTCAATTTTCTCTATATGAAAAACAAGAAAATAAGAGAATGCTTAATAAAAATTTAATGAAAGAAGGAACAATGCTAGTATCATCCTAACTATATCTTTCTAAATCTAAAGTATATATAAAAAATCACATCTCTTAGCTCCTCCTACCTAGCTAGAAATTAAAATTTCTATTTTCTCTATCTCTAAACCATAAAACAAAATTTAATCACAACAAATGAAGGGAGGATGAAGATTCAAACCTTGCCAACACTTTGGAGAAGAGAAATCTGCACTGATTGATGAAGAAAAAATTCGCAGCAACTCCCTAGGCTTGAGGCGCCATGGAGAGGAGGAGCTTGAGTTGTCGGTATGGGGAACAATGGCTTAGACAGGCAAAGGAGGAAGAAGGAGGCCGGTTTATAGGGTCGCCGGCCTTTAGTCCCTAGTTACAAAATGGTAGGCGGCTCCCGCACCCATTTCGGGTCACATCGACAAAACCCCTTTATTACTGGCTCCAAAGTTGAACCGGGACTAATGGGGCATACCAAAAGCTCCTTCTCTACTAGTGATATTGGTAGATTTGGGTCCAAAAAGTTCCGCTGGTTTGCTCATTTTGCATGCTTACTTTAAAAGCTTCGTTGGTTTGCTCATTTTGCACGCTTTCTTGAAAAGGATATGGTTGGCATGCATGGGATCAAAATATTAAGCCATCTTTTCAAAAGTACCCAAGGAATAGTCTTTTCAATAGGGACCCAAGGAATACATTAATTTTGAAGCTTATGTTGTAGTGACCTACTGGGAATCTCATATGTATGCATATATTTTTCTCTCTCTCTTAGATATATTTGCTTTCTCATATTCTAAGGACCGGAGCGTCCGAGGACCGGTGGATGGTCGCTCCTTAGTGATGAGTGATTGACAACGTGGTGTGGACAGACTCTTGGCCGAGTATTGCAGGTGCAGGTTGCGGCTTGATTTGCGTTGGTGCAGGTGAAGCGGTAGCGAAGGTCTTAGCCTTGCGGGGCCTACGAGGAGTGGAGAGACAAGTAGGCTTGGCTCGATGGACCCGGTGGCCGAACAAGATCAAGTGCGGGCCGCATGGTGGCAAGAAAAGCAAGAAGAAGTCATGAACATGAGCCGGTGCAGGGTAGCGGCTAACAACCGAAGTTTGCACGCGGGGTTTGGTTGGTTTACTCCACAAAACAAACACCGAGCCGGGACGACATGGTTGTCGAGTCAAGAGGAGCTTGGCATGGAGCCTACACCGAGTTTGCGGGGTTTGTGGTGGTTCACCACAAAACCGTCGGGTTCCTTGGTTGCTCCACAAAGCCAAGACCGGAGACTCGACGGGCGGAGACGGGATCCGGGTGCGCCGAGAAGCTTCGAAGCGAGGGACACGCGGCAGGATCGCGGGGCTCGCGTCGGGAAGACACGGACTGCGGCAAAGGCATGGCCGCCTGATGGGAATATTCGCTACTTGACCAAATTGCCCCTGAGGGGTATGTATCTTTCTTTAAGTTCTAGGGTAGCGTGGTCATTTGCCTCCACCAGAGAGACCACATATATATAGCTCTAGGGTTGGATGGCAACTCATCTATCTGGACTGCTTGTCAATTCCTCTGATTTTTCATGCATTTGTATAGGATCTGACCTCTGGATGTATGCAAGAATTTGGCGTTGTGATGATTTCCCTCTCTTAGCTTTTTGTAATTTTCGTGTCATTTTCGGGGCTATTTTTGGGGATTTTCGTTTGTCGCTTGATTCGTCGATTTGAGGGTGTTTTTTTCCGGATTTCTTTGCGGGAATCATGGTTGAGTGCATTGTGCCTCTTTGTGGATGATCTTGACCCCTCAAACGTCGGGAATCGCCGTCGATTCATGGTTTTCTTGATGAACTCGAGCTCTAGGTGTTCATCCACATGATTCGTGATTCCGAGAGTTGTAGGGAGTTAGAGGCCGAGATTTTTGGGGCATAACCTCTCCTTGAGGTGTTCATCATCTCCCTAAAGTTTCGCCTCAAGTCTCCAAGTGAATAGGGAGTTTGGTCCGTTTCAAGGTTGTGCTAGGGTTCTTTGTGTTCTTCCACGAGTTTTGTGATTGCTCTCGATTTAGTGGGTTAAAGGCCATAAAATTTTAGATATAGCTTCCTCATGGGACGCTTCTCCTTTGCCTCAAATGTGGTTGCAATCGACCGAGCCATTTGGGAGATCCATCGATCGAAAGTTTGGGGCTGATTCGCAGGTGTTTTTCTGGGTTGTCCCGGGTGACCCGAGGGTAGGTTGATCCGGACTTTGAGGCTGGGTGACCCGGTGCGGCTCTGTTTGCCTTAGGGCGACCCGGACTTTGAGGTCGGGTGACCCGGTAGGTCTCAGCCTTCCTCTGTGTTGCTCGAGCTCTTTCGTGCTTGCTTCCGCTTTGCTTCTTAGCCTTTCAAGCTTTGTTCCTAAGGTCTCGAGAGAGGTTTGTGTGTGCTCCCACTTGTTCGTGCGTGACTCTCGGAGTTGTGATTGGGATATAGGACGAGTTCTTTTGAGAAAGATTTTTTATCGGCTCCCATTCACTCCCCCCTCTCTCTGGTCACCAATCTGGTCCTTCAATTGGTATCAGAGCCGGTTATTGATCTTTGTGACTCTAACCAGTCTAAGATCCAACGATGGCGTAGCAGGAAAGGGGTTCGAGTCCTCCGCACTTCGATGGGAAGAACTACCAGATGTGGCAAAGACAGATGTCCGCTTCTCTTCATGGCAAGGGTTAGTTGCTTTGGGATGTGACGGAGAACACTGCCTATGTTCATCCCATAAACTTCCTTGACTAAGGATCGAGGGATATGAACGACGCCAACAATAAGGCGGTCGATTACTTGTTTCGTGCTCTTTGCCAATCCGAATTCGATCGGGTGTGTGTGCAGAGGACCTAGCTTGTAGGATTTGGGATAAGCTTAAGATTGCCCATGTTGGGAACAATCAGGTGAAGGCTCACTTGTTTGCGACTTACCGGATGGAGTATGAGAATTTCACTCATCTGCCTGGTGAGTCAATTGACACCATGTTTCAGCGATTCACCGTGATTGTGAACAACATGAGGGCCAATGTGACCGTGCTTCCGTACGATGACCACCATGACAGAGCTTTGAAGCTCTTGCACTCTCTTGATCGTATTGTGTGGAGCGCCAAGGTCAAGACCATCATGGAGTCCAGCAACTATGAGACACTCACTGTGGATGAGCTCTTCTCCAAGCTTAAGTCGTCTGAAGTTGATATAGGTGTGAGAGGCAAAATCGAGAACCCGACTGACCCCCATAGTCTGGCTCTCGTTTCTGGTTCAAGGACTAACGCTAACCCATCCTTCAGGATGTACTCTTTGTCTTCTCTTGTGTCCTTACCAGACGAGGATTTTGACATGCTAGGCGAGGACGACCTAGCACTGTTGTCGAGAATATTCGAGAGGATGCACGAGAACCGAATGAGCTCAAGGAGGAACTCGAGGACATGCTTCAAGTGCGGCAAGACCGGACACTTTTTCGCTGAGTGTCCGAAGTTGAACAATGACGACAAGCACAAGTCCAACGACAAGAGAAGAAGGTCCAAAAAGAAGGATCATGGACATGGGAGGAAGGCACGGACTTGAGAGAAGATGAAGAAATCGAGCGACGTCGAATCGGATTCTGAGGACACGTTATCAAGCTCGAGTGATGAAGAAGAAGAGAGTGACAAGTGGAAGGAGGAGAAGAAGAAGAAGAAGAAGAAGAAGAAGAAGAAGAAGAAGAAGAAGAAGAAGAAGAAGAAGACCCTCAACAAGCACTTCAATGGCCTTTGTGTGATAGGCCTAAGCTCCAGCCGAAAGGACGGCTTCTGCGGCATGGCTCGCAGCTCCAGCGGCAAGAGAAGCCAGAAGGATGACTCGGACTTAGATTCGAGGATGAGGTATGTGATGAGCACTCTTCCTTGTGTCAGGAGAATGAGGAGTTGGTTGCTTTGCTTGACAACCGTGATAGCATGCTTAGAGAGGCTAAGAAGCTTAGGAAAGAGCTTAGAGCTTCGCTAGAGGAAGCTAAGGACAAGGTAGTTGATCTAGAGTCCAAGAACCTAGAAGCTAGGCTTGAGATTGATGCTCTTAAGGCTGCTCCTGTTGTGACTGATGAGATTGATTGTGGTGATTGCATTGTTTTCTTATCTGATTTGACTGTGCTTAAGGAGAAGCATGCCTCAAAGCTTGAGGAACTAGATGTGCTTAGGGCCGAGCTTGACGAGTTGAAGTCTAGACTTGCTTTGTTAGGAGCATGTACTACTTGCCCTGTTTTGCATGGAAAACTAGATGAGTCTCATGCTCGCATTGTTTCTCTTGAGGCTGCTTTGAAATCTCTTATTGCCACTGCTTGCCCTACTTGTGAGGTTCATGCTGTGCAAAATCTAGAGCTTGCGCAATATGTTGATCGGTTGTAGAATGAGAATGGTGAGTTGCACAAGTTGATGAGTTGGTTGTCTGGTCAGGAGCCTCAACTTGGTATGATGATTGCGGCATTTAAGCACTTTGATGGTCAGGCGCTTGGATCGGATAAGGTTGGAGAGTGTAGTGGTGAGAGAGAAGGGAAAATTGGGGAAATTCCAGTTTCGCCCCAAACTACACACAAGAACCAGTTTGCACCCAAGCCAAACGAACCGCTTAAACCGAGAGAGAAACCAAGTGAGAAGCCAAGTGAGCAAGGAAAAAAGCTTAAGAAGAATCCACAACCAAAACCTAAGCCAAAACCAGTCCGCTTCCATTGTGAGTATTGTGGGAGGGATGGTCACAAGAAAGAGTTTTGTTTCAGGAGGAGAAGGAATGAGAGGTCTGCTAGGGAGATGGCAAACAAGGATAGGTACAACCCTTCTCGTGGTATGCATGAGCCTCGTGTTGTGCCTCAGAGTGAGGGTGTTGTTCATACGGTTCCAGCTTGGAGGGATCGAGGTTTTCCTACCCAAGGTGCTGGGAGTTTCGGCTTTCATGGTCGTGGTGTTGATCGGTTCGGTTCCTTTGGTCGTGGTGCAGGTGATAGGCATGTTGAGTCTAACGGTGGTTTCTTTGCTGGACGTTCTCCACCTCATGGTCAGTACGAGTTTGGAAGAAGTCGCAGCTTTGAGTCTCAGAGGGGCTACGGACCACGTTTTCCATTTTGTGGTGCTCGTACTCCTCAAGCGAGACGTGAGATGATTCCCTGTGGTGGTCATAGCTTTGATTGGCATGATAGGATGGATTTTGCTAACCCCACTTTTGAGCAGATGTCTCGGCACTGGTTTGACTATTTTTGTACTAACCCCAGTGTTGAGTCGGTTGCTCGCCCTTGTTCTTGGTTTTGATTTTGCAGGCGGGAGGCTTGGAGGACTTTTGGTGGATCGACTCCGGTGGCTAGTGACACATGTTCGGAGATCGAAGGTGGCTCTCCAACCTCGCCCTGGTGGTGTCAAAGGAGTACATCACTTTCGGGGATGATGGACGAGAACGAGTGACCAAGGTAAGTAGATTTGTGACTTTGAGGTGTGTGGCTCTCGTCAAGCCACTTGGTCTCTTTTGCTCTTCGCCCAATCGCATGTATTTAGGGTGAGCTTTGTATGCTCTTTGACCCCAGTGCATGTGTTTAGGGGGAGCTTGTGAGTTTTGTGCTCTTTTGTCCCGTTTTGAGCTTGGGTTGGGCATCTCATGTACATATGTAGCTTTCATTTTTCATTCATGTATCATATCATTTTAGCATCTTTGTATCCCAGACTTCATTTGTATCATATGCTTTGGAGGATGTGCTTCTCTCATATACATTGACCACTGTGATATGTTGTGGATGATCCTATGATCATGCTTGATGAGCTTTTATGATGTATAGCTATGCTCTTGGTAGTTTGGGATATGTATGCATGTGAAATGGCTATATTTTTTTTGTGAAATTTTAAATTGATCCTCTCTTATGAGTAGAATCCCTTTCATGCTCATTTTGTGCTCAAATGGCTATATCTTGCTTAATTCATGCTTGGGAATCATGCTCTTTTCATTTGGGGTCAAAAACCTTGTTGTCATCATAAATGTTTAGCCTACATGTTACCTTGTGGAGGAGCATAAGCTTATTTTTGCCGCAAAGGCATTTCATGTACCATGCTTAACTTTGAAAATGAAATTGGTATCTATGAAATGTCTATGCTTGAAAAATATGCTACCATGTATATCATGTCTTTTATGCTTTAAATTCCTTATCTTGGGTGCTAAACCGTTGCATGATATCTACTAATGGGAAGTCTCATATCTAGAAGTAGGTGCATGGCTCGGTGACTTTGACATGACATGAGATAGCTTGTGGGTGTTTGTGATGAGATCTTGTGACCTCGCATGAAGTTTGTATGGTGTATGTTATTTGTACTCATTTTGGTCATGTTGAGGTCCTATGCTCATGAGAGGGAATTTTTAATGAAAAATGCTTAATTTTGTTCATGACCATGTCACATGTATATATGTTCCTTCTATCTTGTTGGCGATGCTCGTACGGAATTTTGGACTATCATGCTTGCTCTATGTCTTGTTCGTAGCATCTTATTGTGATCATTGTCTATTTGAGAAGCTCATGCTTGCATTTGTAGACTTGATTCATGCATTACCAACAAGGGGGAGAATTTGTGCATCCAATTCAGTTTAAGTGCATCAAGGGGAGAAAATTTTGAGGAGATACTCAATTCAGGGGGAGAACTTGAGTTTGCACGCATTTGTTCAGGGGGAGCTTGCATTCATGCATGGGGAGCTCTTTGTGTAGCCTGAAGTTGCTTTGTGCTTTGCTCTTTTGCCGATGGTGTCGAGCCCTTTGTTCTCCCCTCGAGGAGTCGGCGTTGTGAGTGTCTTGTCTCGGTTGTGTTGAGTAGTTGCCCTTGCCTTAGGGGGCCGAGACTTTCTCTTTCAAGTGATCGTGTTTCAGCTTTTGTTTGGCTTTTGATCACTTGTTTGAGATTTTTGTTCGTTTCTTTTCTTTTTCTTTCTTTTCTGAATTGGTGACTGTGTGTGTTGTCAATGCACTCATCAATAGGGAGATTGAGGACTGAAGCGTCCGAAGACCGGTGGATGGTCGCTCCTTAGTGATGAGTGATTGACAATGTGGTGTGGACTGACTCTTGGCCGAGTATTGTAGGTGCAGGTTGCGGCTTGATTTGCGTTGGTGCAGGTGAAGAGCAAGCGCGAAAGGTCTTAGCCTTGCAGGGCCTCCGAGAAGTGGAGAGACAAGTAGGCTTGGATTGATGGACATGGTGGCCAAACGGGATCAAGTGCGAGCCGCATGGTGGCAAGAAAAGCAAGACGAAGTCATGAACATGAGCCGGTGCAGGGTAGCGGCTAACAACCGGAGTCTGCACGCGGGGTTTGGTTGGTTTACTCCACAAAACCAACACTGAGTCGGGACGACGTGGCTGCCGAGTCAAGAGGAGCTTGGCGTGGAGGCTACACCGAGTTTGCGAGGTTTGCGGCGGTTCACCACAAAACCGTCGAGGGTTGTTCCACAAAGCCAACACCGGAGACTCGGCGGGCGGAGGCAGATCCGGCGTCGAGAAGCTTCGGCGGGGACACGCGGCGGGATCACGGGCTCACGCGTCGGAGGACGCCGACTGCAGCAAAGGCGTGGCCGCCTGATGGGAATATTGCCCCTGAGGGGTATGTATCTTCCTTTAAGTTCTAGGGGTAGTGTGGTTATTTGCCTCCATCGGAGAGACCTCATATATATAGCTCTAGGGTTGGATGGCAACTCATCCATTTGGACTGCTTGTCAATTCCTTTGCTCCATAGGCTAGATTTTCATGCATTTGTATAGGATCTGACCTCTAGATGTATGGAAGAATTCGGCGTTGTGTTGATTTCCCTCTCTTAGCTCTTTGTGATTTTCGTGTCATTTTCGGGGATATTTTTGGGGATTTTCGTTCGTCGCTTTCTCTGGATTTCTTTGCAGGGATCATGGGTGAATGCATTGTGCCTCTTTGTGGATGATCTTGACCCCTCAAATGCCGGGAATCACCGTCGATTCATGGTTTTCCGGATGAACTCGAGCTCTAGGTGTTCATCCACGTGATTCGTTATTCCGGGAGTTGTAGGGAGTTAGAGGCCGAGATTTTTGGGGCATAACCTGTCCTTTAGGTATAGCTTCCTCATGGGACGCTTCTCCTTTGCCTAAAATGTGGTTGCAATCCACCGAGCCATTTGGGAGATCCATCGATCGAAAGTTTGGGGCTGATTCACAGGCATTTTTCTGGGTTGTCCCGGGTGACCCAAAAAGCGGGGCCGGGTGACCCGAGGGTAGGTTGATCTGGACTTTCTTTCGGGGTTTTCTCCCCCGGTCGGTCCTTCCACATCCCACGTGTCCATATCGTGGGGTCCGCAAAACCGCATAGACTATGCCCCCGTCCTCCTGTGCCCCCATTTCGCCACCGCCCACGCCTGTGTGTCTTGTCACCTCCAGGATACAGAAATTCCAATTCTAGCAACAGCTATGAAATAGATTGAAAGCAAGCACAACTACCAAAGATTCTTCAGAGATAGATAGGGCCAGGGCATTAGTGTGTCTCTTGTTTTCACATTTAAATTGATCACGAAGAATCAATCGATAGATTAGCTCATGTCGCTTTTAGCCTTGCTGTTGCTGCACGGTTGCAGATGCCACCTATGGTCTGTGCAAATCACACACGCCCATTGTTTATCAATTCATCAATTGATATAAGATAAATAAGAACAAAAAAAAGAAAAGGTGGTCTCTTTTAAAGTTCTCTCCGAGAACACCCATATATATTCGTGGGCACTATATTTGTCAGTGGACCAATTAACTTGAGGTATAAGAATGAATAGTAGACACTAAAATTAAGGAATAAGGAACATTATGACCCGTGTAAACCCTAAAAATGTCACCAACGTCATGGAATTCAACTTCCAAGTAATTGTTGCTGCGATTCCTGCTGGTACAAGGGGGTTTTCTGGTGTAGTGACACTGAATTTCTACTTGGCCGACATAACCACTGCTTGTATGCTAGCTAGCTAGCTTGCAGTTTTAACCATTCCTTAAGGTTTTCCTTGTTGGATCATCATCCTCGCATTTGATCTCATATATTTCTGAAACTTAGATGTGGCTAACTTTAGCTTCAAATTATCCTAACGATGAAGGATATATAGCTCAAAATTACATCCTGATCAGGATCACTCTTCCTCTGGTACCGCTGTGACGATCCCCGGTTTCCACTTGTAACCACTTGGATTTTTTAGGAAGTGTTACTGCTGAGATTTGATCCCCTAGATTGTAATACCTCAGATATCTTCACATCTGACAAATGACAAGTGCATTAAAGTGTTAGATAATGTATAATTGCAGTGCAGGTTAGATGTATAAGATAATGTAGACAGATGCTCAATCAGTCAATCTCATGGGCTTCACCATCACTAGAATCCCATAAACTGATCACTGCTGGTATTATTCTCAAGACAATAGGAAATCAATTCCGCCAGGAAACTCTACGGCAGATTGGTTTGTTTATATCTTTCGTTATGCAAGCAGGATCTGGCAAGGTTCTCAAATAAATGGTCGTACTAACCAATAATTACCAATTAGGGCCTATTTGGAACATATGAATTCTACTACTCGAATGGGGCTTAGATTTTCTTTTTCTCTCTCTCTCAATAATACTTGACCTAATTTATCATCCGCGTTGTTATGATCCAGAAATATGCATGGATGCAGTCTTGCATAGACTACAATTCAGAAGGTTTTATATATTGGGATAGCAAAATTATTTTTTACAGTAGTAGGGACAGCAAATTGTCATGGGAAGTTCCAGCATTCTCCACACCTTTCACATAAGCTTGCCTACCTAATAATCCAGTAAAGTAACGTAGAAATCTTTTACTAGCATGGCATGAATGATGTCGACAACGATGGGGAATACCGGTATAGTACGGACAGTGCTTATCATACGACACATGGAACTGATTCCGACCGGCTCTTCAAGTTGGTTTCAAAGGAGCCATGGATCAATCCCCTCAGCAGGTTTCAGAATATAGCATCCGAAATAGCCAGCCGATTGCACACACCTTATCTGTGGCATGGAATCTGACCAACTTGCACACACCTTTTTTTTTCAGCAGATTGTGCTGCCCTACTTTGTAAACCAGCCTGACCTTATCAGATATGAGGCATTGTGCGATGCCACGATCCGACGGAGCGATATTGCTTTTTTGTATCCCCACTGAATCCATCCCTGCAGAACTCTTATAACACCTAAAGCTAGTAGGAAGCTTAGAGCAAATAAAAAGATGTTGTGGCACAATAACTATCCACCCTTTAATGATGCAACATTAGAGTAAACGTACCTAACGAGTAATTCTCGATCGCCACCTTGTGAGCTGTTGGATGCAACATTGTGAACTATGGGAGAGACAATGATTGCTGATTGGAGTCACAAACCGGGACTAATATATGTTTATTTTCTCCATGCAGGGCTCTACCGCCCTCTCTAGTTCATCAAATATATATTCTCCTTTTAATTGTTGAACTAGCGAGGCGGTGGAGACCTTTTGCATACAACATGAGGTGATGCATGGCCTACAAATGAAGGTGGCGAGAACAGTGGCCGATGGAAGGACTAGTTTTTTTAGCAGTAATAGCAGTAGGAGGATTAATTCTCCAATGGTTGTTTTTACACGGAGATTAATAGTCATACATACATCTTTCTCCCTCACAACTCGCTCGCTGGGTAACTTTCACAATTCTAGAAAATTACCATGAAAATGTCCCACTTCTTTTTCAATTCCAGGGATGATATATATATTCCATACTGCCAAAGATAAGTCCGGCAAAATAGATTCGTGACAAATAAATACATCTTTCACAGTTATAGGCAGGCCGTCCCTGACAAAGAAAGAGAACCAATTTGAACGTTTGTGTATTAACGAGAATGATCCTTGAGGAATTTGAGAACTAGCCCCAAATGCGGCATCCCATTGGTGATGGATTGGAGTCTATATTGTGGGAGTTGTGTGACTGCAACAAACACACATTACCGGACACCCTATAGGCCTATATAGTTATTACCACTTCCAATCAAGGCTCCCACAAAACGTACCCCAGCTAGGTGGGCATGTGTTGCTAACATACCAGGGCATCCAGTCCTCTCCGACATGTGGATACAATGGAGGTCACTGGTAGAGCGGGAGGCTTCTGTACGCCCCTTTAGTCCCGGTTCAACTTTGGAGCCGGGACTAAAGGCCTTCGTCGACGTGGTCCGAAATGGGCGCTGTAGCCGGCCCCCCTTTAGTCCTGGTTGGTATTACCAACCGTGACAAAAGGGGGCTCCCAACGGCTCAATCCGGCAATTATTGTCCCCGGACTTTAGTCCCGGGTGGTGTTATGACCCGAGACTAAAGGGTACCCAAGTGCAGGTCCCAAGTGGCGGAAGAAGGAAGAAGACCTTCTCGCACAAGGTACCATACCAGCGGTCTATGAGTGGCCCGAGCGAGTGAAGAATTGGTATTATGCTCATGGAGGCACAATTAACTCTGAAGATGGTACCCTTGATTTCCCACCCTCGTTACGAGAGGCTGCACTTGAAATATTGAAAACAATCAAAGATGTCAAAGCGGGGAGAGTGAAGGTCGACAGAGAGATGGATGAGCTCACTATGGCGCTCAAGAATCCAGAACACCCAGGACGTTGCAGGGGCTACGGGGTGGTACCATGGAAATTTGCCTTTAGGGGAGACTTTGCCACCTATCGAAGCCGCAGAAGAAGAAGAGAGCGCAAAGAGGAGGAACGGCACCAAGCCATAGAGCAAAGACTTAAAGAACACGAAGAAAACATGACGGCAGAGATTGAACGGCGAGTGGCCGCCACAATAAATGAGATGGCCCAATCTGGAGGACTGCCCCAAGTACAAGTGGGTCCTTTTGCTCGCAAAAGCAATTGTGCTTCCACAATGGTCCCCGAAGAGCAAAGGGCAATAGAAGGAGTTCAAGTGGACGACAGCCAACGGTACCCTGTGGATGACATCTGTCGGCACACCCCATGTGAGCTACACAAGCCATTCGGCAACATCAAAATGAAGGTATGTATAATTCATGCTTTTATTAGCTCAATAATTGATGCATATGACTTAGAAATTTCTAGACAGACATTCACAATGACGGTATAATTCATGCTAATAATAACTAATTAATTATTATTTCTCTACATATATACAGGTGGTGGACGGAAGTGCTTTTGCGTATTTTCCTGGACAGACAAGCCACGACATGCCGATTCCACCTGGCTACGCCTCAGTTAGCATAGAGAACATTTGTCAACCTGCTTTTGAGGAGCTAGAGCTAGATATCCCAGAGATGATGGGGAAAAGACACTTAAGGATGCGCTACACGGTATCATATTATGGCCAAAACGTTACATCGTCCTAATCCCTGTGAACGATGAATCTCCGAGAGATCCCCTGGAGCCTCCACAATCATCTCCGGGGCCGTCATCACTACCTGCTCGCTCACCTTCTCCGCAAGAACCATACAATCCGGGAGAAGCGAGCTCCAGCGACGATCACGATGATGACATCCCTCCCAATTCACCTCAGCAACAATCGGCCGCAGAGCACGCGCCACAGAGGTCTCGAGCACAATCTTGCAAGTCGGTGCAACCACCAAAGAAAAAACGAAAACGACCAGCAAAGAAAAAGCTCGAGCCAACGAAGCTACCATGGGAGAGGACAGAAGAAGAAACAGACGCGATTTCAACAAAAGAAGTCGCAGACTGGTTTGTAAAAGTGAGAGAAGAAACTCGGCGAGAACAGGAGGCCAAAAATGAAGGTCGATGCGAGACTCAAGGCTTTCATCATACGCGAGGAAGAAAACAGGAGAAGGGTAGAGTTGAAAACGGACTATGACCGTTCGGTGGGCAAGTCTTATCAAAAGAAGAGACGACGAGGGTCGCCGAATAGTTACATCGAGCAAATACCTGTGTCAACGTCGGGGACTGCCACAAACAAGAACAAGGAGAAGCAAATAGATGCATCGACGACCAATCCGACCGACTTTTTGCAGCCTCGGCAAGAACAAGCGACTATTGAAAACATGTCTCAAGAACAACTGCTCATGTCATTGAATTTATGAACAAACAGGATGCTCACATGGTATTCTCGGCCTTCAAGACCTACCAATGGATAAAAATTTCGTACCTAGATGGCGCTTTGAGCTAGGACAACCTTTAGTGAAGCGAATTGGTCAACAAGCTCCCAACTAAGATGCGTGATTTCATGATTGGTACTTGAAGAAGTCACCGATGGCACAGGAGATGTTTGGTATGCTCGTGAGACCAAGATTTTGCCCTTTAAACGAGAAGGTGGTCGGCTCTCGATTCTGATATCTATGAAGTTTACCATCCGACGCCGTGAATACCGATCTTATGATGGCACGGTGTCTCGTAAGTGACATATTTTCATATGTTTATTAATAAATTTATTGCATTTGTCGATCTACTAATTAACATTTAGCTTTCTTCTTGTGTAGCCGCAACTTCGAGATGCGAAGGAAGGGTTATTCAAGAGTTGCTTTCATGGACCCATCAAAAGTTAACCAATGTGAGATCCGGACCAACGAAAACAACAATCGAGACAATTTTAGGACCTTAGATGAGTTTCATTACAAGAATTGTATACTACGCCTTACAACTTCAAGTAAGTACGATTGTCATCTAATTATCCTTATTAATTCTATTTAGTTAATTCTAATCTTTATGAGCATGCATACAGTTTCCACTGGTTCTCGATAATCACCACGACAATAGCAACATCAATGTGTATGATTCATTGAGAAAATATCCCTCACAATACCAAGACCTTCAAGAAGTATTTCAAGAGTAATAATTCTATCTAAGACATTTTCTTTAATGCAATATATATATTTAGCTTTTATACTAACACTATATCTTTTATTATTTTCCTCGAGCTTGGACCATGTTCATTGCAAAACACCGAGGACCATTTCGACCAACAATTAGATGGGTCACTAATTTTCCGATGCGTATACCAAATAACAACTTCAGATTGGGAATATTTAAAATGTATAACACTAATATTTCATAATTTCTCCTCTCCACTTTAGTGTTTGAGACAAGAACCAGGAAATAATTTGCGGGTACTACGTCAGGAGCACATACACGCTTACTCCGCAACTCGGATGATGATAGTGTAAGTAAAATAAACCTATTAATAATACATCATTTTTATCCTCTTTTATATATTTAATCGTTCGGTGTAATATATTAACCTATTTGCAAATTACGTAAGATTATAAAAGGACGCACTCATTGAGAAAGATGGTCTCTTGGCAATTCAAGAAGCTCTCATGGGATTCCTCATGGACGAGGTGGTTGATCCAAAAGGAAAACATTTTTATGACAACCATCCAATTGACCGACTCACCTCCGAGGAAAGTTGAGACTAGAAATTTGAACTGAATGATATTTTGATGTATATATACTATAGGGTTTAGGGTTTTGATGTATATATACTAGTTTAAGAAAATACTATTTATTTTGATGTGTATAAATTATTATGTGTATATACATTTATAAGTTTATATATGTAGATATATAGGTTTATATATAAGTGTAAGTGCGTATATGGTATATATATAGACAGGTATACATAGATACAAGTGCAAATACGTATACGTACATATACGGGTGAGACAACAATTAGAATATACGCTCAAATTGAAAACAATAAAAAAAGGAGACGAGACCCTTTAGTCACGGTTGGTATTACCAACCGAGACTAAAGGGGGTGGGCGCTGGCGTGCCCCCCCTTTAGTCTCGGTTCGTGTCTGAACCGGGACTAAAGGACCCTTTAGTCAGGTTCATTCACGAGACTAAAGGGGGGCTTTGTCTCATCATTAGTCCCGGTTGGACATGAGAGACCTAAGGCCTCTACCAACCGAGACTAAATCCCCTCTCCCTACCAGTGGGTGTTGATGTATTGTGGTGCTCGTCGGTTATAGTGGCGGAGTCAGGATTTAGAACTTGGGTAAAAAAGTAAAACTTTGACCAACAAGCTAGCCTGAGAGTGAAGAGGCATGGAAGTCGAAGAAGGGCATTGGGCAGAATTATACTCCAAAGTTAAAAACAAGAGATCTTGGCTCAATATAACATATATACATGTGTGTATACTTAGCATATACTTGATATTTTAGCAAAATAGTTGGGTATTCCTGAGAATATGCGTGCACCATGGTGGCTCCACCCATGGTCGGTTAAAAGGGCACAAGATCGTCACTAAAGAGATGTTTCAGCAGTTTGTGGTATGACTGACTACTTCCTCTATAATCAGAAAGTATGAGGTTGGACTGATTAGAGATAAAATAAAATACCAAGAAAAAATCATCAAATTTAAGATGTGGGAACAAACTCATGGACTTAGCGTTGTTCTTGAAAGAACAATGAGAAGTAGAAACTTGTTCAGTACAAGCACATACTGTGCTCATTTAATTCAATTTCTAGTGTGAGAAAAAGAATATGCTTTCAGTTAGATACTTCTTTTTTATGAACAAAGAAGGATAGGAGAGACTCAGTTGTCGTTTAGGTTCCTAATGCTATAAACTATCATAGTTTCTATGCTCTAGGACTTCGTGTGTCAAGAAACTTTTCACAATGCAATTTTCTATTCTAGTATCCTATGACCCACTTGTCTCTCTCACAAACGGTCTCGATTTGCGTGAAGACTTGGTTTCTTAGTTAGACTTAGTTTCTTATGTTTTACGTCTCTTTCTTCAATAAATACGGTGTCACATCAACAAAAAGCTATAAATAAGAGGGTAATTAATAAACTTAGACTTCATGGTGAAGTCCGCATTGGGAGTGCTTATAGTGGAACATGTCAACCAAACTTCGAAGTCCTCAACACACATCTTACAATGGTAGTTAATGTGGCTGCCGTTAACCTCAAGATTCGTTGATCTACTATTTCAGCGTGATGGACCATAATATATAAAATGTGTGTACTTTTGTTCATATGAGTGATCTGAGTTGTATATGTGTATGTGAACGTCGGAGGTCGGAGTCTGTGGTGCAAAGAAAATATCGAAGATTCATATCCCATTGAAAAACTGGAAAGACGGTTACATGTCCATTTACACTGAACCACACGGGCTAGACATTCCTCACTGTTTTCAGCTGCCAGAGGTTACTCTACTAGCTGCAAAACAAAACTTCTCGAATATTCTTGTTGGATGCACCCAGCAGTTTGATTAATTTGCATTTGCAAAGGTGCAAATTTATATATAAACCCAGCAAAATTATGGATGGATGGATGGATTCAGAGCCATATGGCGCCGGCGCCTTTGAGCATGGGCAAAAGATTGCCGGCAAGATGCAGAGACATAACCCTGTCGGTGGAGCCGACGAGCTTGACGCCGATGAAGACTGCGGGGACCGGCGGCACACGGCCGAGGCGGCGGGCTAGCTCCCGCTCCATCTCACGGCCGCGGGGGTCCTTGTCGAGCTCGTGCACCGCCGCACACACGCCGAGCTCGGAGAAGAGGCTCGACACCGTGTGGCACATCGGGCACTGGCTCGTCGTGAAGATCACCACCGCCTTCTCTGTTGACAGCCTCGACACCCTCTCCGCCATCGCCGCTCTAGATAGAGCTTGGAGTAGTGAAAATGAGCTAGATAGGCTAGGATGCTTATTAGCTTGCTAGCGTGTGAAGTGTTTGGCTATGTGCTTAAGTGTGTCTCTCTGGTTGTGTGCTTTGGGAGTGCAGGGTGTGATGCCCCTTTTATAGTGTTCATCGGATGGAGGAAGAGGAGAACAGTGTGTGCTTGTTGGAGACAGAGTACAGAGATTCGCAAAAAAGAGAGATATATATCTAGACAAAGATGTTGTAGATAATGGGCATAAGAATATCTTCGACTGTGTACTGCACGCTCTGAATGAGCAGCGCTGTAAGGCATAATACTGTCACTGTCGTTTAGTTTCTTTTTCATTTTTTTATATGCTCGATTTTGTTTTTTTAATTAGTGGCCAACTATATTATGTCTAGCACAGCCCACAAATCTTGCAGTTGGCTAATTTTCTAATGTGTGCATGTGTGTGTTCGCACCCAAAATTGGCAGGTCTAGGCGAAACCGGTCAGACCGCCCCACCAATCTAGTTAGACCGCCCTGGTCAAAGTTCACAAAAGGTAATTTGAACTTTCCCATTGGATAGCTCTGGTCAAGTAGATCAAGATTCATATATAGAACGTCCAATTCGGAGTCCGGATGAGAGAGATATGGCTTCTGGAAGATCTACACGTCACATTGGCGGTTAGACCGCGGGTCTCGGCGGTTAGACCACCCTGCCCAGCCAAATACGAGTTAGGAGTTGTATTTTGACATGGTTTTGTAAGGGTTTCGACTCCTAATGGGGCAAGACCTCCCTTCCCTATAAATATAACGGGCCATGGCCTATTGAAAGGAACAAAATCGAATCTATCAAACTTATCTTTTATCGTATTTACATTTTCGCTCCTCTTTACCCTACTTTTCCAACCTCATGTTCCGCTCCTCTACTATCTCCGCGGCATGAGAGGACGTCCTAGCTGGCCTACCGAGCCTAGGACAACCCAAGGTGCGCCTGCCCCTACGGGTCCCTCCCAAGCGGGCGTTCGTTGGTTACTCGCTGGTGAACCCGGCGACCCCGGTCTGACCGCCCCTCCAACGCGGTCTGACTGCCCTACGCAAAGGTGCGACAAGGAGCTCCTCCGCGTGCTTGTTGGCTCCGGAAAGGTGTCAACAAATTGGCGACTCCGTTGGGGAACGATGATCTAGCTACCATGGTTGATCTATCAAAACCTAGCATCGATCTATCTGAGGAGTACTTGCGAGAGCGTCGCTTGGCGGACAAAAGGTTGTTTCTGTCTGTTTTCGCAAGACGGAGCAAGGTGTCATCCGAATCAAGGAGTCCGTCATCCACAATCGACACATCGAAAAACATGCAATCCTCAGGTAATTTATCTAATGACCTATCCGATTTTGTGAGTTATTATCTCAAATATTTAATTGATAAAGAGGATAGTTCAGATTCGACTCATGTTAGTCAAAAGTCGGCTATTAAAGAGCCGGCTAATGATATTGTCGATCCTTGCAAAGCTTTGCCAAGTTGTGATGTTGTTGGTCAAGAAACAAGTCGGCCGTCTCTAGCCGAAATTGTTGACCCAAAAATCCCCTATCAAGAGCATAGAGACTACATCTAGTACTTCGACGCTCGGGGGGCAACAAAATAAAGGCGAAGCTGCTGGTTGCACCGAGGCCGATCTAACCGGGTTGCAACCCGGTCTAACCACCTCTCCCAGGCTTTTGCAAAATAAATTTAAACCAAAGATGGTTAAGCCTGAAAAGCCCGAGATTGGTGTTTGGAAAACCGTTGAATCCAAAGGCTGTCATATGCATCAAAGAGAAGAGCCGAAGTTTAATGAGAAACTTCCAGCTAAGTCTCAAAGACAAAAGAATGTCAATCGTACTAGTCGGTCTAAAAATTCGAAACATTCAAAATCTTCTCCTAGTGAGAAGTTCCATAATTGGGGTCGGCAATGGAGTAATTTTCCCACAAATCAATGTCGTTTCCACCATATGGATCACCTACACCGATGTCGTGGGAGTTTTGTTTTAATATGCCTTATTCTTATTCTCCTTGGTATTACAATTCATATATGTCGTCTTCTTCTCGATGTTTGTGTTTAGATTATATTAATTATAGAGAGCCGGTAGTTAATAATCCATCACCTATGCATAATGATCATTTTGATCAAAAGAATCGGTCAGCACATAAAAATAAGCGAAAGGTGATTAAACAAGTCTATCGTGTCAAAAAAGACGGTAGATTAAATAAAAATTCAGATTTTATACTAGACATAGAAAATCCGAATATTGAAAAAATCATCGGCTAGTTCTACTAATCAAGTTGTCCCCAATGACAAACATGTCTAAAAAAATATAGTTGAGCAACAATCATGTTCGGCTGGGGGACAAGATGACGTCAAAGTGGCTGGTTCCGAAGGAACCGGTCTGACCGGTGACCAGACCGGTCTGACCGGTCATGCCAAAAAATTTGGTAAAGCCGAGACTGTCACACCAAACAGCAAGGTGATGAGGAAGAAGCCAAGCTTTAATTTGCTGAATTATTGCATAAATATCAGAGGATAGCCGAGCAAAAGCAAAACAATCGGTTAGAGGATCGAAGTTGGAATTCTTCATCACCAAAAGCAAAGAAGCATCGATGGTCGTCACATTGGTCTTCATCATTTATTCCATCGATGCATGTGACATGGACTGCATATCCAGGTATACCTAAATACAATTCATGGTTTTGGTATAATCCTTGGTCTTCTTTTTACAGTTATCAATATTATGCTTGTGATACATCAAAGAACTACGGTTGGCCGCCATGGCCATATCAAGATTTCAGTTATTAGATATGTTGTTCAGAAAACTGAAATTGTAGTTCCATACATGTTGTACTTAATAGAATTTTATTTCGGTTACCATAGCATTCATAAAGAGTCTAGAATCCATCATATGGGTGATATACTATTCATTATCATCTTTAGATGATTCTGATCATTGAGAATGTTTTCTGGCATGCAAGCTTTACCAGAAAACAAGGAGGCATATATTCGCACTCAAAATTGGCAGGTCTGGGCGAAATCGGTCAGACCGCCCCACCAACCCAGTTAGACCGCCCTGGTCAAAGTCCTCAAAAGGTAATTTGGACTTTCCCATTGGATAGCTCTCGTCGAGTAGATCAAGATTCATATATGGAACGTCCAATTCGGAGTCCAGATGAGAGAGAGATATGGCTTCTGGAAGATCTGTACGTCACATAGGCGGTTAGACCGCCCTACCCAGCCAAATACGAGTTAGGAGTTGTATTTTGACAAAGTTTTGTAAGGGTTTCGACTCCTAATGGGGCAATACCTCCCCTCCCTATAAATATAAAAGGGTCATGGCCGATTGAAAGGAACACAATCAAATCTATCAAACTTATCTTTTATCGTATTTACCTTTCCGCTCCTCTTTAGCCTTCTTTTCCAACCTCATGTTCTGTTCCTCTACTACCTCCGCGGCATGAGAGAATGTCCTAGCTGGCCTGCCGAGCCTAGGACAACCCAAGGTGCGCCTGCCCCGACGGGTCCCTCCCAGGTGGGCGTTCGTTGGTTTCTTGCCGGTGAACCCGGCGACCCCGGATCTCGCTCCAACTGCCGTCGACTGCCCCTGTGAGAGATGCGGCAAGGAGCTCCTCTGTGTGCTTGTTGGCTCCGGAAAGGCATCGACAGTGTGTGTTGACAATTGTGAAGGCACAAATCAAAATTAAGGTGAGCCAAAGAGCTAAGCTATATATGCATGCAAATCAATTCTAAGCTAATAGCATTCTTGAAATGCGGTATGATGAAACGACGAAAAAACCATGATGTGGTAATCTGCAACTCAATTCATCGGTTTCTATACTTTTCATACCTAGATATATCTTGCACTAATAAATCATAATTAAAAGAAAGTGTTCATCAGTTAAATCAATCAGTGGTGGATCTAGCACTGGGGGAGGGGGCGCCCCCTCCTCCTACAGATTTTGAGCAAAAGGATGAAGGAAGGGGGAGCCAGAGGTGGAAGAAGCACAGGAGAGCCCCCTAGGGGCTCGATCCTGGCTTCACCACTGAAATCAATCAGTTTGGTATTACTAGGTTATGCAATCAGGTTCTTATTATACTAAATACTAAAATGTACCTAATGTAAAAATGCATGTGGAATTTTACTTTGTTCTGCAAAGACATTTACAAATACATATCGTATCATTATGTTTATATAGAAAAATGAAGATGAAATTAAAGGACAAACTAGTACTCATGAATAAACCTATTACTAGCTTGTTGTCACCAGTTCACCACACTGTACTATATATATCGATCTGTTTATTCATACTTAACAAATTATTCAATTTAATTAACATATTCTCTCTGCAGTGCAGTGTATATAACAATTCGTCTATGTATATCTAATAAATTCAATTTATAAATACATCCCATCTTGCGTTCATAAAGCTTTTGTTCCTTGCTATATTAAATTTATATTCCAATATAATTTTGTTCACATATAGTAATATAGCAGCCATGTTCGACAGTATGCAGTATAAAACCAAACTAAAACACGTATATGTATTATCCGTGACAGTGATATCTAATACACAGATGAACCATGGATTCGATCGTACAAGCACGCGTAACAGACGTGAGAAACGAGTACATCTACCACTGCACTTCACATTAGTACCAACTGATCGAACAGTCATCATAATATAATCAATTCAGACTCCGCAATCTGTTAAGAAAATAGGTTCTCTGCAAGAAAATAAAAAAGAAAAAACAAAAGTCAAAGCTAAAGTTATTATTCCACACTAGCAGATCGGTCCTACCAAAACATATTGGAATTTAGACTCTCGCTCCCATATATAGCTCACAATAATGTGCCATCCAAGAGGCCACGTCGTCTCCTTTTGTGCTTGCTCTGATCTTCACAGCATCCCAGTGTGGTTTTGGAATATAAAATATAAAGGCACCGTGTTGCAAACAAAAAGGTAAAGTAGCTAGGTAGAGGCATCTCTTTGACCTTACAAGGTTTTAGTGCATACGTATACAGTGCATATATACATGTGTGATGCTGCGATCCGAGGCTGCTATTTAATTTGCAGTCGATCTTTATAAATATATGATATCCATGCATGCATGTGTGTCATCTTTATATCCACTGTCACATATATACGTCAAGCTCATTTTTTTCTTATCTCTATATTTCAAAATTTCAAAGGCTGAAATACACCACTTTATGTAAATTGTAGCGACATACATATAAACTTTAGGAAATTTTATGGTGCTTTTATCAGATAGTACCATTTTGGTGGACCCGGTACTAGGTGCTACCTGGTACTACCTAGTATTACCCGATACTAACTGGTACTACCCTATTGGTACTGCCTAGTACTACCTGGTACTACCCGGTGCTACCTAACTAAATTTGCTGGTGAAAAAATATTAGTACAAGGTACTACATGGTACTACCCGATACTATCCAAGCACGGGAACAAATTAAAGCTCATAAACTTTATGTCTCGTCACCTTTTCATCTAATTAATCGCTGCCCGAAGACATTCTTAGTAAATTAGGCTTTTTAAAATGTAAGTTTTTTTGCTAAAAGTAATCATCTATTCACATTGTGATTTGACTAAGATTTTGTTGAATATATTATATCTTGTGAACATTAGTATATATTCAACAATTATCACGCTATGCTTATTCTTACCTAGTGGAGAGATAATTATTACCATCTAATCCAACATAACAAAAAGATCCTGCCATGGGACTTTTGTTCCACTTGTGGTAAGTACTTTACACATATGTGATTAGAGGAACCAAACCAGGGAATAAAGATAATCGGCACCTACTAAATATTATTTTAAGGTCTCTTAATCAAGAAATAAATATATGTTACTTTCCATATAGTGTAGTAGTATATCCTTTCTTTCGTTATTCTTGAATTTCTTAGTTTTCTTAGTTGATTTTGATAAGACAAACATTTTCACTAACATATATGCAATACATAAATATCACGGTACAATATCAAATTAATCAGCTGCCCTGGTCATAACTTAAAGAAACCTAGCTGTTGGCCAAAAGAACTGTCATGCTGTTCAATGTAAATAAAATAGCTTCACTAGATTGGACAACATCATTCTTTTGGATGTTACAATTATGAGACAGAATAATCATTCATGGATAAGTTGTGTGCTTGGCTGCTTGCCTTTTGTTTGCGTTAATGGATTCAAGTTTTATTACCAACCAATAAGTAGCTGACTCGCGCTCCCACTGTCCACAAATATATTAAGAATTTGTAGCAATTTTAGGCAAATAGATTAAGCAACAAGGAGAAAGTCTATTATACGTACCCCTTATTAAACAAGCAAAAGCACTCCTAATTTGCCATATTTCTAGCCACCTTTTGGGATTTTCCATAACATTAAGAGGTAGTTTGAATATGTATATGATTTACAATTTACATCAAGCAGGAGCACACTTGATTGGCTTAACACACAAAATTCAATAGGAATAATTATTGTTTGAGAGTTTAGTTTGTAGAGGTGCTTATATTCTTGAGAAAATGAAGGTCATTAGAAATTCTTATATTCGTGGATGGTAGGAGTATCAACAAGTGACTTTTAATAAATGAGTTTGACACTACTAAGGGCATTCACAACCATGTCGCGTAGATAGTAAAAGACAGATCATACAATGGTTCGTCTATATGCTTCCTGCAAACTATAGTTAATTGTGTATAGACACATAATGGAGTATACTATTTTGTTGATGTATATGTTGTGGAGCATAATACAATCATGTCAGAAGGAGTGTATGTAATGTTATATTTTTGTTTAATTTTCTACCTTCATGCTGATCTCGTGATTTGGACAACAATGTCATTGTGAAAAGATAACACATACATGCATTGGTCTCTCTCTCTCTCTCTCTCTCTCTATATATATATATATATATATATATATATATATATATCTTCTGCAACTATTTGTAGCTGCAAAAATAAGAGCGGGTGAGGCACTCGCCCTAGTGCCGGTTCTGAGATTTTAGGGGCCCAGGACGAATGAAAACCCGGAGCTCTAATGATAATAAAGATAATGTTGCCTATAAGTACTCAGCGTATATAAATATTCATATCAAACAATTTATTTAATCATAGATATGCATAGTAAAAATCAGTTCAGCATGACTAGCATTTTTCCTATTATTTATAGATGACATGATGTACATTACATGCATGGGGCCCAGGACAGCCGCCCCTCTCGCCGCCCCCCCCCTCAGGGTCGGGCCTGACTCGCCCTTGCAAATGTCATATTTTAAAATCCCCCCACCCTACAAAAAAAAATCCAAGGTTGTGAGAGTTGCACTCTTCACTACATATGGTCCACAAGATGACCAAGTAATCTTTTTAGTGATAATCTTCTCTCCATTCCGGATCAACGCACAACACTTCATACTACTTCTACAAAACACCTCCTTGAAAGGTTACCAAGAATCAACACCGCCACCAATGCAAGCCATATAGAGATGCAATCATGCAGATCACCGAGAGTAACAAAGCAAATGACCTATATTGATCAGCACAAGTGAGGATGGGTACATACACGCTTGCTACACTCTAAGCATCACTAACAACCAAATTGCAAGCTTAGAGATATATATAACAAGTTATATATACTTGAATGAGAGGCCAAGTTGGCTAATGATCAATAAACTATCACCATATAATGCGTTTGATGGCAAACAGCAGCAAGAACCATAGGTTAATTAGTTATACATCAACAGTTAGTGTGACTGATCAGAAGACAACCAAAATAAAGCACCAATGTGATGACCAATATTGGCAAATTCATGCTATGCATACTTGTATATCTACATAACACATGCCATCATACTGTTTACTTCTTAAACACTGCATATATATATTGGCATTATTCATATGAAAGCCCATCGAAAAGGGCGATCCGATCAGGATCAGTACACACGAATTATTGCAGTAAAGTTGCAAGAAAACATCTAAAAAAGAGAGGAAATCACACATCTATCAAAGGCCATCTCTGTCTCACTCACTAGCTCCTACGAACAAGAAAAAGAAGCTAGCAAGCTACTCTGTTTGCCTCAATTATTCTGTCAGAACTCAGACGAACAGGAACGGGAAAAACCTGCCCTCAGCACCACCACCACCGTACAGTCTCTATAGCCAGAGCGCGCCGGCGCTCTTGAGCATGGGAACTAGCTCGCCGGCGAGGTGGAGGGACATGATCCTGTTGGTGCCGCCGACGAGCTTGCCGCCGATGAAGACGGCAGGGACGGCGGGGCCCCTGCCGCCGAGCATCTTGAGCAGGGCGCGCTCCATCTCCTTGCCCCTGGGATCGCTGTCCAGCTCGTGCACCAGGGCGTTGACGCTCAGGTCCTGCATCAGCTTCGTCACCGTGTGGCACATGCAGCAGGAGCTCAGCGTGAACACCACCACGGCACGCTCCGCCGCCAGCTTCATCACGCGGTCCATTTGCTTTGGTTTTTTTGGGGATTCTTGGCTGCAAGAAGTGATCTCTCTAGATTTCTTTCTCTGTCCCTCTCTTTCTAGATCTCTATCTCCTCGAGCTTCTCGTTCTCACTCTTGCTCTCTATACTACTAGCTGTCGAGCTCTGTGAAGCTGCTGTGGATCGATGTACGTGAAGAGAAGGGTGGCTGCCTTTTATAGAGTTTGCAAGCAGGGGCTAGGGTTGCCATAACGAGTTCGGGTCTTGCTAGAGCTAGCTGCAAGTAAGATCGAGCAGGGAACTCACATTTAGTGTGATGAGTAGGGCTGGCCCGTGAGCCAGAAACTCGTGAGCTGGCTCGACTCGGCTCGGCTCGATTAATTTTTTAACGAGCCGAGCAACTATTTTTGCTTGTTTTGTTAACGAGCTGGCTCGAGCTAGCTCGTAAGCTACTCGCGAGCTAGCTCGCAAGATACTCGCGAGCCAAATGAGCTAGAAAGTTCTAATTTCAACATAGAAAACCGAGCTATCAAAGTTGAGCTGCGCCATTGAAGCTATGCTAAACTTTCCTAAGTGTTCCATGTGTGACTAATTTTATCATTTACAACTTTATAATTATTATTTGTAAAAAAATTAAATATGCTCAAATGTTAATTTTAGATTTACATACAGCTCGCAAGCCTAACGAGCTAGCTCGAGCTACTAACGAGCCAAGCCGAGCCAACCTTTTTGCTCGTTTTGTTAACAAGCCGAGCCGAGCTGGCTCGTTACCTTAACGAGCCAGACCAAGCCGAGCCGAGCCAAGCCGAGCTGGCTCGGCGTCCAGCCCTAGTGATGAGAGTGGTCTGGGAGTTTCTGGAAAAAAACAAAATATTCCAAGGAGGCATATAGGAAGGACCATGCATGCATAATACATCTTTATTTGACTTTAAGAATATATAGCTAATAAAATACATTCAAGCTAAGGTCCCACATTTTCAGATTTGAATATAAACCAAAAAGCTCTGTGGTTTTGCTCATTGAAAAGGATGGTATACATGCATGAGATCAGTATTTGTGTGACACCCCGCCCACCAAAGCGCCGCCCTTGCCCTTCCGTGAGGCGAGCAGCGTACACATAGCACCCTGCTTACACTTTCGTCCTCGCTTCGTGTAAAAGGGTTAACCCGAGGGTGTTATGGCTGGTGGACAAAGGCTTATAAGTTGGCTCCACCCTCGCTCAACTAGCAATGTGGTACTAAACATGCGCACCTGCGCTCATAGGCCACTCATGGGCCATCCAAATTGGGCCGGGTGTGACATTCACCCCCCCTCAAAGAACCCGACGTCCTCGTCGGTCCAACTCACCCGTCCAGTGCCGACCCATACGCCATGCCGTGTGCCCCATCCCAGGCCCACACGTGCCATGCGCCCTATGCCCGCACACTGACCCATACGCGCAACTGCGAGGGTCGGCTCTGATACCATTTGTGACACCCCGCCCACCAAAGCCGCACCGCCCAGCCCTTCCGTAGGGGCGAGCACGCGTACACATAGCACCCTGCTTACACTTTCGTCCTCACTTTGTGTAAAAGGGTTAACCCGAGGGTGTTATGGCTGGTGGACAAAGGCTTATAAGTTGGCTCCACCCTTGCTCAACTAGCAATGTGGTACTAAACATGCGCACCTGCGCTCATGGGCCACTCATGGGACATCCAAATTGGGCCGGGTGTGACAATTTGTTTGGATAACGCACGAGCCGTCTTTTCAATAGGGCCCAAGGAATATATCTAAGAATGCTAAGGTTGTGTTGACCTACTACTGAGAATATCATATGGATGCATATGGCCTATGGGCATGCAGCTGTACCCCATTTTTCTTGTCATGGGATATATAACACTTTATTTGATACATCTCCTGTCATGGTTTTTACGGATAAATGAAGTATCTGACAAAACATACCTTGTCAGTGGTGTATAATTAACTTCACCTAGAAGCAGTGTCACCTTTTTGGAATAGAAAAAATACCGGAGGTAGGCGGTATATGCCGGTTTTCACCATAAATTTTGGAAATTGGAAAAAATAACTGGACTTTGAGAATTAAAGTGAACTTGGGCCAAAGTATTATCGATATTTAACGATATGGCTATTTAACAGTCACCACCAATAAGATAAAATTATGCAAAAATTCGGGAAAAAAACTGACTGAAATCCAAGAAGAGTAAATTGCGTCCACCATACAACTTGTCATATGGGTGCAGATTAGTCTAATAACTTGTAATATGCTTAATCTAGAACAGTAACTTGTCAGGTGGGTGCAGATTGGTCAAAAAAAAACTTCTAAAATGGTCGATCTAATACAACAACTTGATAGGTGGGTGCAAACTGTTTCAAGAACTTGTAAAATGCTTAACTTAGTGTCAAATCGAAATATTTGCAGTCTAAATATTATCACAAACAATATAATTTCTAATATCATACTAGAGTATATTCACATCAGAACAAGTTATTATGCATCTTATTATAGCCCTTGGCAGGAAGGTATATATGAGGTAAAAGATGGACACGTGCATTGACAAGCATTTTCAGAAAATTTTCAAGGTATATATGAGGTCCCATTTCTTTTTTTTTCGAGGACATATGAAGGAGACTATATATGCACTTGATGCCTTGGGGATTTTCTCGTTCCCAATGTCAACCATCCAATTACTCACTGCTGGGTTGCTTTTGATCCCCCTAAGTTGCTTGTGATACCTCTTGTTTTTCTCCTTTCTTGAAGCAGGAACATTTCCTACCATTTGACAAATGGCGAAGTATATAGCTTTGCAGTACAGGTTTGGATTGTGATGGCTCGAATCCATAGCAACAAGGATAATGTACTGGACATGACTACGTGAACAGATGCTCCATCTCGTCATCTGCTCTGTGCGTGCTGATCAATATTATTCGCTCAAGTGAATAGGAGAGCAAATTCACCAGAAATTCCATGCACATTGAATTTTAATTTGTGGAATATCACTCCGGAACACTTCAGTGAAAGTCACCTTGTCCCAAACGGGATTACTTTATTATTTCTGAAATAAATCAGGCTAGCATTGTTTTCCATTGAGACTAGAATTCTGAACGCTCTCTGCATTCTCCAGTTGCCACAGTACATCGCCTACCTCAGCATGAGAAATACCACTCCCTCCATTCTCCTTTGATAGGGTTATTCTCACCTTAACACAATGACCAAGAAAAACAACTCGATCTATGTATCATCTATGTAGTGCAAACAAACTTTTTCATCAGTTCTCCAACGGTTGACGATGCGATGACTACTCATATTGTTGATGCAATATTAATTTATTGCCGCGGTCTACATTGTTGGCAAATATTACTATCATTTGTGAAAATCTGAAATTTTGGAAATATGCCTATCAAAAGAGAATGAAATGGAGTACCAAAGATGCCATTGCTCCCAGCACGTACACGCCTAAATGCGTGTCCTGGCCAGATGGTGGCGATGTCGATGGGGCATACCACTAGTATGGTACGGCCAGTTGTTCATCTTCCGACACATGGAACTGATTCCGGCCGACTGATCAAGCCAATTTCGAAGGATCAATCACCTCAATAGGTTTCAGAATAGCATCCAAAGTGTAGCCAGCCTCGCTGACCTTATCTGCGGCATGGAATCCAACCACCTTGCACGTACGCGGCTTTTCTCAGCAGGTTGAGCTGCCGCTAGCTGCTTTGTAATCAGCTAGCCTGACCTTATCAGATTTGAGGCGTTTGTAAGGAATCGGATGCTCGTTAGCCTAAGAGGGGGAGGGGGTGAATTAGGCAATTAAAAACCTTAACCTATGGCTTCACTACTTTTGCATGAATATAAACTAGAACATACTATCTAGATGTGCAACTATGGTTGTTCTAGTGTGAAACTCCCATCCCGAAACTCCCATCCCAAAACAAGGTTTGCAACCTATCGCCAATCCTAGCAAGATACTACTCTAGGAAAGTAAAGGCAAGCAAAGATTGCAAGAGAGTAAATCCCGAGCGTAAGAGGGATGAGAGAGAAGCAAACTCTTGACACACGATTTATCCCGTGGTATCGGTAGGCACTAAGCCACCCCTAGTCCACGTTGTTGAAGTACTCACACAAGAGTATTGCTTCCCGGTCACCAAGTCTCTCCCAAGAGCACCGCTTGACTCGCCACAAAGGCTCGCCACTTAGGCACTCGCCAAGCTCCATTGGTCACCTTGATGCCGCCTCCACTAAGGAGCTTCTCCACCAAGGAAGGGGGTCTCACGTCCCCGCACAAAGTGTCCTCGCCACTCCACACCTGCGGAAGGTCGAAGGCGATTGCCGGTGAGCCACTTAGGCCCCAAGGCTTCGCACCTTGTACACCTTGATTCACTCAAGAATCACCTCACAAGGTTGGCACAACCTTGCACTCACTCAGCTCTAAGCTAAGCCTAACACTAAGCACATACACAAAGCATATGCAAGTCTATGGATGAGCAATTTAGCACTTAGATGGATTGGATATGATCTTCTAGGTGTCTTGCACTCCTCTGCACTTCCACACAATCCGGCAACCTCAAATGGGTGAGTGGAGGGGTATAAATAGCCCAAGACACCCAAGGAGTGGTTGGCTAGCGGCCACTGGAAAAGTAGCGTCGGATGAACCGATGCTATCCTTTTCAGGGCGTCGGTTCATCCGGTGCCCCTCCCACGTCACTTAGCCATTGAGGTTCTCGACAAGAACTACTCAAGCGCTATGCTCCGACATCTGGTCGGATCATCCGTCTTGAAGACCCGCGACCAAACCCTCACGTTAGCTTCCGGATGAACCACGCACCCGTCGGTTCATCCGGTGCTTAAAACTTCGTCTTGGCGCGTCCTCGTTCAAAGCGTGATCATCGGATAGACGGTTCCCTCAATGGACCGGTTCATCCGGCGCTTCATCTTTGCAACTCGTCCGACGCAACTGACCGTCGGTTCATCGGTGCCTTGGCTTTCACCCTGTACCAACTCGTCCGACCATTGCAGCTATCTGGTACCGTCGGTTCATCCTGTCCTTTCTTTTCTTTTTCTTCTATGGTTTTGACCCTTGAAAAATATACTATCTTCTCATTTTGGCATGTGGTATTTTTGCATCTTTGGGACCTAGAAATGTCTACAAAGACATGCTTAACAATATGGTTAGTCCCATTACTTGTGTTAGCATGAATCACCAAAATCAACTCGAACAAATGGCAAATGAGGTCATGTTCGCTACAGCGTTGCGATGCCACGATCCGACGCTGCAATCTTTGGCTTTTATTTCGTACCCTTGCTGAATCCTTTCCCTGCAAAAATCTTCCATGATCTAAAGCTAGGAATGAAGGTTAGATGTGTGAAGATTCCGCGGCACAATTGCTATATATCTACCTGTATATGATGCTTCAGGCATCTGAAGAAAGTCAGACATTATCTGAACTTTTCACTAGTTTTTCCCCCATTTTTTTCATGCATGACGCAAACATCCAGCACAAGCATGGAGCGAGGATTGGATATTTGGATAGAGATATTCTTATGCCCAATGCCTGCGTTGATAGTTCTCACCTGGAAAGAGCTAGTGTTCTGTAGAGCAATCTCAATTGCTCCAGAATCCTTTGCTCCTTCTCCGTGTTTTTGCACTCTTGACTCCTCAATTTCTCAAGGGGCACTTGAGACTTCAGCACTCTTGGCTCTTGCAAGAGGGATATTAGTTTACCTCCTATCATTCCAGGTGAATAAAATTCCTTTAGGCCCTGTTTGGAAGTAACATATTATTTTCCAGATGTAAGTGCATTCCACCTGTAATTTGTTGTGCACAAGGATACAAAGGTATTTCTTTTCACTGGTAAGCCTGCTGTTTGGGTAAGGAGGAAAATCAGACATGCAAATAGGTTCAGGTTTTGCAAATGCTCTGAATTTGCAGTGTCACGCTCACCATTCCAATTGGTTCAGCTTTTGCAAATGCTCTGAATTTGTAGATATGAACAGAAAAGGAACATGATGAAAAACAATCTGCAGTGGAAGACACGACACACACGAGAATTGTCCGTGTTTGTGAAAACAGCAGTTAAAACATGACGGTAAAAGCAAAATTTTGATCAAATCAGAATCACAATGCATCCAGACAACAAGACAGATCGAAATCCAAGCAAAATTGTGCCTCCAAATCAGAATTACAGTATTCGATGCCAGCGTCTAAGGCCTTCTCCAATGATTAGAGCCAATCTATCTCATGCACACAGTGAAAATAAATAATACGGCAACCTGAGATACAAGGATAAAAAGAAAATGATGTTTTGAAATCTCTGTTCTGGTTCTTCAAGTAGCAAGAAAAAATCAAATAGATGATACTTTTTAACTTAGCTTTGGAAGTAAAAACCAACAGAGTACTTGAATGTTCTAAACTCAAAACCATATTAACTGCAAATAAATATATCATATGGATGGACATAATTAAGCACTTGGTACTCAGCTAATGAACACTTGAATTTTTTCCAAGCTCCTTGACAGATTTAGAGCCACTAACCTGCAATAAAAATTATAAAATCGGGTAAGAAATATGTTATAAACATGGTGTGCTTGTGCAACATTACACATAGTAGTTTAAAACTAGGTCTGAATATGTATTTCTTCAATTTAGAAGTACAAAGCTTAACATCCATACAACAGGTTAATGCATGCAAAGGAAGAACTTGCCGTATGAAATTGAAGAAACAAAACATACATTGCAGGAAGTTCTCAGTGAAATTAATTTGAAAACCACAACTTACTTGATGTTGATTGATTTTCAAACTTGCTAACTTCCCGTTTCAGCCACATACCACGGAGTCTTGGTTCATAGCCTAGAAAGAATTGTCGATTTAATACATCCTTGAAAACATCCAAGGCTCCTATCCTTATCTCATCAGACACAGCATCTATGTCCTTCAACACTGCCAAGCATCTTGTGATTGAAAACTCTTCCCCTTGTTTTTTCACCATCTCTTTCGCTACAACTTGCTCCTTTCTCAAGCTTACAAATTCTGATAAAGATTCTTCAATACGTGGGACTTGTTTTCTATCATTTCTTTTCTTTGTCCTTCCTTTGTTTGGTCCAACCGTTACATATCTTGAACTTGTATTCTCATCACTTTGGTTTCCTACGTCTTCATCATCATTATCTGACAGGTCAATATGTTCTGAGCCTTCTACCATTGAATGAGATACTTTCTTCTGCCTTTTATATGGTACATGCTCGTTCTCCACATCAGTGATTCCAAAACGTTCAGCTCTGTTTGGAGAAATGGTTCCAAGATCATCACCTACAACAGGACGACCTCTAAGATTGCTTCCTGTAGTGTAGTCTGAGGTTTCTGTATAGTTAACTCCAAAACTGTACTTTGAGCTTTCTCTGCTTATACAATTTTACTTGTATGTCTTGGTTTGCTAGAAGTAAAGCAATACTTCCCTTCAGCAAGTTGCCCTATTCAGACATCAAGTTAGCCTCAAAAAACAAATTGTTTACAATCAGTACAGACTTTAAATAGAGGAAATATAATCACTGGTCTTACCTTCATACAACAGGTCCAAGGACTCATACAAGGGAAAGCTCTTATTTTGATACCTCCCTAACTTTTGATCCTCCTGTCAAATTTATTAAGAGGTCAGAGTTAATTATGAGAAATGACAATTTCTAAATAAAAAGGCTCTGAATCAAACTTACTTCTTTTAGCTCATCCCAAATTTCATCGGTTGTGTTAATCATTGATGCGTCGTGTTTCCAATTAACACCACTTTTCCTAAGAATGGACTTGATGACTTTATACTCCCTCTTCAATTGCGCCTCCTTATCTTGAATCTGTGATTTCGTGAATCTTGGAAATTATTGATTAAAATCTTGAGCGATACGTCTCCACCCTTCCAAGGACCAACCATTCTGTCCACGATAATGAGAAGTTTTGTACTGACTAAGTACATCAACAAGCCCCTTTTCATATTTAGAGCTCCACTTTGCCCTCTGTGCCATCAGTTCTGAGATGAACCATTAAACACACAATTGAGAATAATAAAAATTGTACTGTCAGTATATCATAAACTGTACATATAATAATAGTTGTACTCTCAATAACACAATTGAAGATTGTAATTGATACAAAAGTTTCAGATTTACAAGATTTGAGATCTGCTATGTTCCAACAATTATTATAAAGTATAAATCACAAGCAAGCATCACATTTTGAGATAGAGTTCCTTTTCTATTCCGATATGGTGTTGCCTCACTCCAGACAGTATTGTGATTGGGACATGAGTCCCATCTCTAGCTCCTAAACAGTTTTGCAAGGGGAATGCTATTACTGATTGGGATATATAACAAAGTGTAGAATTTAAAACTGTAAAACTATGTGTTATATCTACCTGAAAGTAAGGTGCAAATTGTGGATCAGATTGTATTTTCCAATGTGTGTCGGCTGATAGAGGCTTCACGAAAGGTAATTGCATTGAAGCTTGCGGCAATATGCCTATGTATTGTTTCTCCACTATGCTGAAACCTATCACACAATGCAGTAAAACTTGCATTTCGAGCGAGCGTGTACACGAACATTGCAAGTTATTCTTCTACAGTGATCCCTCTTGTGGTCCACAAAAGTTTTCTTGAACTAAGATAATCTGAAAGTGCTTTGAAATTCGTGGCTCCATTCGAATATTATGATAAGATCGGCGGTATGGCCCTCAAGAAGTTCACTTGTATATTATGTGCCACTAAGCGTTGAAGTATGACATGGGGTTTTGGTTTTGGTTTTGGTAGAAGCTACTAGTGCTGGAATAATGAGCATCATCAATTCATCGTCTTCCTCCTCAGAATCAGTTTCGGTCCTTATGTCATCTTCCATACCCATTGGTTGAATGTATCTACTAGCACTCAAGAACATAATAATTAAATGAGGCATTGCTATTTAGGGGCCAGGGGCTAGCGTAGCCCCCTGCGTCTACGACGCTAGGTACCGGGTTCTCTCTACGATACGCCCGGCCGGTGACAGGCTCGCCGGCCTGGACCGCGCTGGCGCGCACGTCGAGCCGCACGCATGCCTAGGCTCCCGCCTCGTGAGCTCCGCCCGGGTGAATACCCGTTTTACCCCGCCTGGTGGCCCCAAGGCTCCACCATAGGAGCATGGCCACGTCACCACCGTCGCTCTGGCGCCCAATCGAGGCCCTCGGCAAACTCTTGCCCACGCCCGGCCTTGACCGAGCACCAAGGCGAGGATCAGACCACCAGCCGCTCCCTGTTCACCGATCTAATTGGGATTTTCCCCTTTCCTCTGTCCTCCCATCCACCAGCTCCTCCGCTTTCCCTTTCCACTTTGCTTCCAATCCGCCGCCCTCTTTTTCTCCTCACATCCCCAGCCGCTGCTCTCTGTGCTCCATCAACCCTGCGCGCACACGCACCACCACGTCACCGCACTGAAGCTCCGCGACGAGTTGCGCCACACCGAGGAGGCGCTGATCCGCTCTGGGCGGCCGCCGCGCGCACCCGCTCGCCGCGCCCGACCGAGCCACGAGGATAAGATAAAGCCCGGACACCACCAAGAGCACCACGACGCCCTGATCGACGCCGACCACCGTGAGCTCGAGGAAGCCAAGCTGGAGATCGACGCCGACACCACGCCGGGAAGATGTCGCGAACACCGACGCCGAGCACGGAGCGCCACCAAGTGAACCACGACACCACGGTCGACGCCTTCATCCGCGGACTCCATCGAGCCGGCCTGCTTCAACACACCACGGCCACAACCCCTTCCTGCTACGCCATGATCTTCCTCGAGCCCACCGGTGAGCCGAACACCCAGACCAACCCCCTCTTCCCCTTGCTCGATCTCGCGTCCTCGTACGTGTTGATGGACGCCGACGACCTGTGAACCGCGCCATCGAGCCGGGGAAACCAAAGCGCGTCTGATCGGCCTTCGCGCCGCGCCGCCCTGTTCTGCGCCGCCTTACCATGTCGTCGAGCCTCGCCGCGCCGCGCCGCACCTTCACCGCTGCCTAGATGCACGCTCGCTCGCGTCGCGCCTCGCGCCCGCCGCCTGCCGCCGTTCGCCGCCCGCGCCGCCGTTCGCCGCGTCGCGTCTCTTGCCGCGCCGCCGCGCGCACCGCTTCCGAATCGCGCGAGGCTGCGCCGCCGCTTCTCCGACGCGGCGTGCGCCCGCTCCGCTTCTCGTTGCGCCGCGTTGCTTCTGATCCGCCACGTGCACCCCGGCACGGCATCACACTTGTCGCGTCGCCTGCGCGCCGCTGCTGCACCGCCTCGCCATCGCACCGCACCGCCGCACCGCACCGCTGCCGCCGATGCCGAACCCGTGGCCGCTGGCATCAAACTCGCGCGTGTCGTTCTTTTGTGGACAAGCCTTCGTGCCGAGGCGATTTCGTTGCAGGTGAAAGCACGCCACCGCCGTCTTAGGCAAACCTCGCCGCCGACCAACCTTGGTCGCGCCGCCGCTCCCTTTCTGGCATTCCGTCAAACACCTAGCACGTTCTCTATCCTCACGAACTGGTGGCACCACACACCTAGCCACACGCACTCCTGCCCACACGAACCACAGAAGATCCCGCGGCCTTCATGACGGACGGACCCCAGCAGAGATCAAGGGGCAAAATCAGACCTTTTCTCATAAACTCTGGTTGGACCTTGGCCCACGCTTCTTGGGCCGATGTAACCAGCCGAACCAATCTAGTTCAGGGTGTTTTTCTAGACTTCTGACATCTTGGGCCGAACTGGGCCAGCCCATTGGGCCACCAACACTTTGGGCCCAACTTCGGCCCACTAAACTGCCGACGGCGGACGTTATGCTGACGTCAGCAATATTTTAATAAAATTATTTTCTGATTTATAAAAGGTTTTAATAAATGCTTTATAAATCCCTTTTCCTTCAAAAATTCTTAACTAATTATCCGGAGCTCCGAAAATTATGAAACCACTTGCGTTGGTTTCATAATTTCGAGGTGCTCGCTATTCTATCCTTTTCCGCTCTTGCCCTTGAACCGAGCCCCTTTTGCCCCGTGCTCTTGGTGTAGAATTCGTGGCCGCTACCCGCCACTGCGCTTCTGCGGGTCTGGGACGCCGGAGCCCCGCAACTAGCCACTGGCCTGCCGCGGACAGGAATAACTTCTCCAAGTCGTGTTCACACCGCCCCCTTGCTTGCACTTCTTCCACCGCTTTATCGCAAACCCGCTCTCGCTCGCTTTGCTTGAGTCAGAGCGTCGTACAAGTGTTAGTACCCGAAGGTGCGGCGTGATGGACGGCCGTGCCTTGAGCAGAGGCCTCTCCTTCAAGCACGGCAACCCCACGTTGCAACCTGGCTACTACACCAGGGTTATCGTCGCATCGCTAACGCTTGTTCTATCATGCTCTCGAGCACGCCTTACCGTATCATCACCCTTTTGGCCGACCGTAACTCGATTCCTTTCCCTCTCTCTGCTCTGCCACCGCACACCTTGTTCTGATAATGCCTTACCTAACTCGTTCCGCCTTACTCCTCTCTCTTCATCCTCTGAGCTTCCACTTTGTTGCACCTATCTGTTGCGCTAATACCTTGCAGGCGCAATCACCAAGGCCCTTAGCCTTTGATCGACAACCCAACCTTGAACTAACCCTTCTCTCTAACTTGTTTTCTAGTATATAAAGCTAGTAGCTTAAAACTATTTTAATATAAAACTAATTACTTTGATTTCCTTAAATTAAACTAGTCTTTGCTTGTAGCTAGAATCAGATTTATTTGGTTCTTCTAAATTGATGTTATTTGGAGTTATTGCCTAGATGATTGTCGTTATTTATTTCATCGCATCTCGTGTAGGCTTGTAACCTTGTTTGAAGACCCGCTGCGGCGGCGACCCGAGCTATGTGATCGGGAAGGACCTTAACTCGAAGGAAGGGCCCAACCTCTACTACTCTACGACTACCGCGCGGTGTCTTGTCACTCCGACCATGTAGATCCCATGCATGCTATTTAGTTGCTAGTGCTTTATTTATGATGCTTTGGATGATTGAAATGCATAGACAATCTTTTAGCCATGCCTTGGATTTGATATACCACTGTTCCTTGAACTTCCTACCTTTGGGACTAGCTACGGACCCTAGCTAGTCCCGATATTTGCTATACATACAATTTACCTTTCGAGATATGGATGGATCTCTGGTTTGGGCCGAGATTGGGATATCTCGGTATTCTAGCGTGTGTTTTGGGTGAGTGTGTATCCTTGACGTGTTACCGGGAGCGAGCCGCTTTGGTTACTTGTGAACGCTGTCTAGGGAGATGCGACTGGCCTCGCCTAGCGGCGTGTCGTCGGACGGTGGAGTTGGTGAGTGCTAGCTCCGCAATTAAGGACCGATCGATGTGTGACCTTGATCTTTAGGCTATTTTCGTACAAACCGTTCGCCTTGTTATGGGCGGGGTTCGGTCCGAGAACTAGTTGGTGGTGGCGCTCAGCTTGTAGGCGGACCGGTGTGGTCGTGTGAGGGGGACGGGTTATACCCCCCGAGTAGACGTCGCCCCGGCTCCTCCGGGATGGTTTCCACTCAAGGCCCTACTGCAAGTTTCGTGCCCCAGTTCAGGACGAGTCAGGCTCGGAGAGGCAGGAGAGTGCTATCCACTTGCTGGTCTCCGGCCGTTAGGTAGGGATGTGGAACGGCTGATCCCCGTTTCTGCCCTATCCGGCGGGTCCAGTTGTACAACCTCTGCAGAGTGTTAAACCTATAGCTATAGTCCGTGTCCACTGGTATGGACAGCCCTTTCGATCTCTCACACGGCTAGTATTTTCTTGTGATGCTTCTCTCCCGAGTGTGAGCCCGAGCCGGCTTGATGCCGTTGAGATGTGGGGATAGGAGTTGGTGACCCCACATCGCAAAATGAGAGTGAGATCTTTGTGACTCGGTTGAGGTCCAGTGTTTTGGTGTACTTTCCTTGGTTGGGGTGTTGACCCCGGAGGCGTTGGCCTCGGAGGTGTGGATCTCCTCGGAGATGGTGACCTCTGCATTACCGCTTACCGGATGTTGCTACCGCTGCTTGCATAAACTTACTACAGCCAGATATAGGTTTATCCATGCATATTAGAATTCATCCACCGCTTTTGCTCTTTGTTGGGAAGTGACATGACCTACCCGCTTATCGGGTAGATGGCAATGCTTTAGACTTGGTGATCGACTACGACAACGGCGAGGAAGGATGGGAAGACTAGAGCTGGTCCTACACTCAAGTTTGCACAATGGAGTGGAGCGCTTGCCGATAGATCCGCTGCGTAGAATGTTTTACCTTTCTTGTTTAGTCGTTGGACTTGTGCACCGACTTATGCCGAAATGTTGTACTACGATGTATTAAGTAAAATTATGTAATTTCCCTTTTTCTGTGTATGGATTTGTACCACTTGAGGCGGGTTTGCACGTGATAGCCACTTCACGGGACTATCACGGATGTGCGAGGATCGGGTTTCAGTTTTGGAAATCTGGTTCGTTCGGTGGTATCGAGCCGTACTTGCCAATAGGACGAGCCCTAACTAATGGCCGATAGTTTAGGACAGCTTAAACATCCTTGATTGAGTATATACTCCTTGAATTCTATATAAACCCCTTGAATTCTACTATTACATCCTTGACTTCTCTAACTAACTAACTTACTAACAACCCTTCTCGTGTTTGCGACCTTTGGAGAACGGCCGATGTTGCTTGATCAAGACCAAGTCATACTACGGAAGGATGCCCCGTACAAGACAAGGAAAACTACCACCATGACAACTATGGAGATTGGAGTGCAGGGAAAAGATGAAGATAACTCTCTGAGGACTTACGGATTATCCCTGTTGAACCCTCAATACAAGTTTGCACCATGACGAGACTCGGACTATCGAAGATGGAATAGCTGCTACCATGATGCTACATGAAGTCGCATACAGAGAAGCATCAAGAACAACATGCACCTTTCCATCCACTGCTTAGGATGAAGCTTGGATAACACCACTTTGAAGATAAAGAGGAGTTAAGATTCTAATTCCAAGTGCGCCAACATAAGGAACTAGTGATCTACTATATGGATTTGGCACACGTAAGCTTGGGTTGGTGAGGAACCCTTGAGATGCTCGTAGCTCGACTTTTGGATAAAGACCCATCGACTTGAAGCTACAAGAATAGCCAAGTCGATGGATTAAGATAATGTAACTAAAGCGCTACGGAGGCAAATAATGGATTGAACATTGACCGACCACGGAAGCATCAAATACTTGGAATAAGGATTTGATAAGTATATGGAATTCTCATTGACGAGAAGTGTGAAATTTGGATGCGGAGTTGAATCTCCCTAACCAACCAAAGATGACGATGGATTTAAGATGAGCAGATGGGATACAAGGCACGGATAAACGATAAACATAGAGCACCCCCTTTGAAGGACAAAGCCACGAGATCCATGGATGAAGAGTAGTCCAACTAAGATGGAGTATGAATTGGAAGAATTGGACAAGGAGCATTGGACTAAGATCAAGAAGATTTTAGCTTTCTCCACGGACCCATGTGCCTCTTAGCTACATATGGAACTCCTTGATCGGAAAGATGATTTTGGTGATTGGACCTAACCCGGGAGGATCGTGAGTAGCAATTGCTACAGGATACAACCTCGGTACCACACCACAGTCAAATGGATAACAATAAGTCACTTGTGACTCGAGAGGAATATGGAACACAATTTACACTTTCAATCAATCAAGCCGGCATGGATAAGAACTTTCACCTGTTTGGAAAGTTCGGCAGAGACATCGGATGGAATGTATCCTTTCAAGTGATGGAACACTAACCTTAGTGAAACTCCCTCAAGTGCCCACGATATACTAGAATGTTTTCACGGTGTATTCTCGGAGGTCTTAGGAGTCGACCTCGAGATACACATTTGTTTGGTGCATTGCTTGAGTGATTGGATCTTAATGGTCTTATGGTTGTTATGCCTGTTCATGTTTGTGTGAAATTGTATTGAGTGCTATGCTTGCTAGATCTTTAGATGACTCCTTTAGAAGCCTTAGCTCAACTATCTGCAAGATCAAAGCTTGAAGAATGAAGGCAGAGTCAAGCATACTCACAAGATCATGCTTGAGAAGAAGGAAGAATTTCTTGCAACCTCGTGAATCGACCAAGACTTCAGATGAGTTACCGATGATCATTGGAATCGGGTTCACAAACCGAGAAATGAGTACAGGAATTTGAAACCTCGAGGTCGAAGTGAATGTACCTCTATGGAAGCATATATTGGTTAAGGCGGTTGAGTACCCTAAGATGTCAGCGCGTATTTTGGATAAGTTGAGTCGATCCACTTTTGGAATAAGCCATCAATAAAAGCCTCTACTCGACAGTATATTGAACTAGTGGGAGAAGAACTACCTCGGCAACTCTTGGACACAGTTACTGTTCAACCTCACGGTTGGAACCTACCTATTGGAAAATAAGTCGAAGAGTTTGCTAAGCATACAAGAGTAAGGTAGATGTGACTTCACGTGAAGATCCATCCCAAGAAATTGGAAACCAATTGACTAGTGTGAGATTTGGGATGGGAAGAGTCACTCACACAGTCGTGTTGCGATGACCCCTCTTAACATGGACTATCATGAATGGGAAGTAACCATTCATAGTGTTTCTGACCATGAGCTAATTGGACATGTCGGATGTTGCTAGCACTCGGCGAGAATCATTGAAGACGTGATAAACCAACGATGGATTACTATAAGAGCCGCATAAGAATGGTAAGATTATTGGACACTCGGAGGAATTCTAGGAGATGAGGAACAACCCTAGAGTTCGAGGCTATAATCAACGATATAAGACCCACTATGGAATACGAGCATTGGAATGGGGTGATTTGGATGTCTTGGTACAAGAAGTGAGATGTTCCCTAAGCCTCGAGATGGCCGAATAAGTGAAAGAAAGTTATGTTCACCTAAGTCTGACTAGTTCTTTGAGAGTGCACGCCATAAAGAGGTCTGTTGCACTAATGTTTTGGAGAAACCAATATATCTACTTATGGATCAAAAGATAGTACTTTATATCTTCAACATATCCCAGATGGGTATGGTTTCAAGGAGAGTTCTTGGATAAACTAGGGAAACCTAGAGAATATATGAAAATATGGATGGAGAAAAGATATTTATGAGACTCAACTTCGCTTAGCGTAACTCTTTTGGATAAGCGGCCAAATTTGGACAAAGATAATAATATACTTATGGAGTACGCTAAGAATACAAGATTCGGTAAATGACGACCAATTGGATAAGAGCTTGCTGTATGCATACCAACTATTTACCGCGAGTTAGGCTCGGAGATATGGCGAAATCTGAGACCTCTGCTAGGCATAAAGTATACGACTCCCTCATATGGAAAGAAGTGTGAGATTCATGCCTAATTGGATTAAAAGTACAGAAGGACGCCATGAGAATATGGCCAAGTTCATACTTGGGAATAATAATGGAATAAGCTTAGTTGATAAGAAGGATGTAACCTCGGTGAGAGGATTGGAGTAATATGAGGCTCATGCTCCGACTTGCTCTAAGTTTACCAAGCTTGTGCGACTCGGCTAGAAGAGATAGATTAAGGTAAAGAAGCTACGGCCTCTACGGGACTTTCCTGCGGCCTTGGACAAAAGTAAAGATCTTGAGGATATGTGGACTAATCGTAACAAAGTGCTTAAGGATGCTAACGAACGAAGACATCAACATCTTGAAGACTTACCAGAAGAAGACCCTCACCACACCGGCACGAGCTTAATCTCGGGGCGAGATTCTTGTGAGGGGGAGAAATAATCTCAATTTTGAATGTTTTCCCACATGTGAATTTTTACAAAATTTAAAACTTTTGTTTGAACATGTGTGCTACCAAATTTATCCCAAAATTGCTAGCTCTCATCTTCAAATTCCAAATAAAATAAACCAATATAAAAATTATTTTCAAATTATGGTATAGATGTGATTTGGATTTTTCTTGGAAATTAATTTGGAGTTAATTGAGTGTTGTTTGAATTTGGAAGTAATTCAAATTCAAACATAAATCCAAACTATATTTCAAAAACTAGTTTAAATAGCCAACCACTAACTTGGGCTCAAACTCAGCAACCAAAGTCCGCTCAACACCCTTATCTCTTTTCAACCAAGCTCACCAAACCAGCTCCTCTTCCGCTGCCCATCCGACCCACCGAGGCCTCGCCTCCCTTTTTCCCTCTATGACAAGCAGGCCCGCATGTCGGGCGCACATGCTTCTTCCATCTCCCTGCCTCAGCGTCGCCGCGCACGCGCTTCACCGGGACAGCTCGCTGTGGACTGTTGGCGCCAGCGCCGAGCCGCACGCATGCCTAGGCTCCCGCCTCGTGAGCTCCGCCCGGGTGAATACCCCTTTTTACCCCGCTCGTGAGCCCAAGGGCTCCGACCATAAGGAGCATGGCCACATCACCACCGCTCTGGCGCAATCGAGGCCCTCGGCCAACTCTTGCCACCTTGGCCTTGGCCGAGCACCAAGGCGAGATCACCACCACCGCTGTTCCCCGATCTAATTGGGATTTTCCCCTTTCCTCTGTCCTCCCATCCACCACAGCTCCTCTGCTTTCCCCCCTCCGCCCCTCTTTTCTCCTCACATCCCCAGCCGGCTGCTCTTTGCTCCATCAACTGCACGCACCACGCACCGCACGTCCGCGAAGCCTCCAGTTGCGCCACAGGAGGCGCTGATCCGCCTGGGCGACCGCCGCCACAAGCCACTCGCGGCCGCCGGAGCCACGAGGATAAGCCGACACCGGACACCACAAGAGCACCACGCGCTGATCGGCGCAGTGAGCTCGAGGAAGCCAAGCGGAGATCGGCAGCGCCACACGGAAGATGCGCGAACACCGCGTCGAGCACGGGCGCCACCAAGTGAACCACGACACCACGGTCGCCTTCATCCGCGGACTCCATCGGCCGGCTGCTTCAACACACCCGCCACAACCCTTCCGCTCGCCGATCTTCCTCGAGCCGCCGGTGGCGAACAACCAGACCAATCCCTCTTCCCTTGCTCGATCTCGTCCTGCGTGTTGATGGCGCCGACGATGTGAACCGCGCCATCGGCGGAAACCAAAGCGTCGATCGTCGGCCCGCCCGCCGCGCCCTGTGCCGAGCCTCGGCCGCGGCCGCACCTTCACCGCTAGATGCACGCTCGCCCGCCGCGTCGCGCTCGCCGCTCGCCGCGCCACGCCCACAGCGCTTGCGCCGTCTTCTTGCCCGCCGCGCCATCACCGCTTCGCGCCGCAAATCCGCCGGGGCGCGCTCTGGCGACCCGCGCTCGCTTTCGCTTGCGCCGTTGCTTCTCGCGATCGCCACGTGCACCGACGGCATCACACCCGCGTCGCGCCGCTTGCCCGCGTTGCCTTGCATGCCGCCCACCGCCCGCACCGCACCGCTCGCTTGCGCGCCGCGCGTGGCCGCTGGCATCAAACTTCGTCGTTCTTTTGTGGAAGGCCTTCGTGCGAGGCGATTCTGTAGGTGAAAGCCGCCACGCGTCTAGGCAAACCTCGCCGCTACTTGTAGCCGACCAACCTTGGCAGCAGCGCCGCTCCCTTTCGGCATTCACAAACACCTAGCACGTGTTCTCTATCCTGCAGAACCACAGGTGGCACCACACACACCGCACTCCACTTTACGCACACGCGAGGATCGCGGCCTTCATGACGGACGGACCCGAGGAGATCGGGGGCAAAATCGGACCTTTTCTCATAAACTCTGGTTGGACCTTGGCCGCCTGTGCTCGGCCCGATGCTTAACCAGGCCGAACCAATCTAGTTCAGGGTGTTTTTCTAGACTTCGACATCTTGGGCGGGCAGGCGGCCATTGGAGCCACCAACACTTTGGGCCCAACCCGGCCCACTAAACTGCTTGTGCCCCGGCGTTATGCTGGCGTCAGCAATATTTTAATAAAATTATTTTCTGATTTATAAAGGTTTTAATAAATGCTTTATAAATCCCTTTTCCTTCAAAATTCTTAACTAATTATCCGAGCTCCGAAAATTATGAAACCACTTGCGTTGGTTTCATAATTTCGAGGTGCTCGCTGCTACCCTATCCTTTTCCGCTCTTGCCCTTGAACCGAGCCCCTTTTGCCCCGTGCTCTTGGTGTAGAATTCGTGGCGCTACCACCGCCATCGCGCTGGTCCGACGCCGGGCCCCGCAACTAGCTTGTGGCGCCGCGACGGAATAACTTCTAAGTCGTGTTCACACCGCCCCCTTGCTTGCACTTCTTCCACCGCTTTATACCGCAAACCCGCTCTCGCTCTGCTTTGCTTCGAGCCGCGTAGCACGCGTCGTACCAAGTGTTAGTACCGAAGGCCGCGTGATGGACGGCCGTGCCTTGAGCGAGGCCTCGCTCCACGGCAACCCCGCGTTGCAACCTGGCTACTACACCAGGGTTATCGTCGCATCGCTAACGCTTGTTCTATCGTGCTCTCGAGCACGCCTTACCGATCATCACCCTTTGGCCGTAGTAACTCGATTCCTTTCCCTCTCTGCGCCACCGCACACCTGTTCGATAATGCCTTACCTAACTCGTTCCGCCTTACTCCTCTCTCTTCATCCTCTGAGCTTCCACTTTGTTGCACCTATCTGTTGCGCTAATACCTTGCAGGCGCAATCACCAAGGCCCTTTCGACAACCCAACCTTGAACTAACCCTTCTCTCTAACTTGTCTTCTAGTATATAAAGCTAGTAGCTTAAAACTATTTTATTATCAAACTAATTACTTTGATTTCCTTAAATTAAACTAGTGCTGCTTGTAGCTAGAATCAGATTTATTTGGTTCTTCTAAATTGATGTTATTTGGAGTTATTGCCTAGATGATTGTCGTTATTTATTTCCGCATCGCATCTCGTGTAGGCTTGTAACCTTGTTTGAAGACCCGAGCTGCGACGACGACCCGAGCTATGACGATCGGGAAGACCGTTAACCCGAAGGAAGGGCCCAACCTCTACTACTCTCAGCGACTACCGCGCAGGTGTCTTGTCACTCCCGACCATGTAGATCCCATGCATGCTATTTAGTTGCTAGTGCTTTACTTATGATGCTTTGGATGATTGAAATGCATAGACAATCTTTTAGCCATGCCTTGGATTTGATATACCCTGTTCCTTGAACTTCCTACCTTTGGGACTAGCTACAGACCCCTAGCTAGTCCCCGATATTTGCTATACATACAATTTACCGGTTTCGAGATATGGATGGATCTCTGGTTTGGACTGAGATTGGGATATCTCAGTATTCTAGCGTGTGTTTTGGGTGAGTGTGTATCCTTGACGTGTTACCGTGGGAGCGAGCCGCTTTGGTTACTTGTGAACGTCTCTAGGGAGATGCGGACGGCCTCCCGCCCTAGCGGCGTGTCGGACGGGTGGAGTTGGTGGGGTGCTAGCTCCCTGCAAATTAAGGACCGATCGACTGTGTGACCTTGATCTTTAGGCTATTTTCGTACAAACCGTTCGCCTTGTTATGGGCGGGGTTCGGTCCGAGAACTAGTTGGTGGTGGGCGCTCAGCTTGTAGGCGGACCGGTGTGGTCGTGTGAGGGGGACGGGTTATACCCCCCGAGTAGACGTCGCCCCGGCTCCTCCGGGGATGGTTTCACAGCTCCGAGGCCCTACTGGCAAGTTTCGTGCCCCAGTTCAGGACGAGTCGCTCGAGAGGCGGAGAGTGCTATCCATCGCTTGGTCTCCCGTTAGGTAGGGATGTGGGCAGGCCGATCCCGTTTCGCCCCTATCCGCGGGTCCAGTTGTACAACCTGCAGTGTTAAACCTATAGCTATAGTCCGTGTCCACTGGTATGGACAGCCCTTTCGATCTCTCACCTGGCTAGTATTTTCTTGTGATGCTTCTCTCCCCCGAGTGTGTGAGCCCGGCTTGATGCCGTTGAGATGTGGGGATAGGAGTTGGTGACCCCACATCGCAAATGAGAGTGAGATGCTGTGACTCGGTTGAGGTCCAGTGTTTTGGTGTACTTTCCTTGGTTGGGGTGTTGACCCTGGAGGCGTTGGCCTCGGAGGTGTGGATCTCCTTGGAGATGGTGACCTCTCTGCATTACCGCTTACCTGGATGTTGCTACCGCTGCTTGCATAAACTTACTACAGCCAGATATAGGTTTATCCATGCATATTAGAATTCATCCACCGCTTTTGCTCTTTGTTGGGAAGCTGACATGACCTACCCGCTTATCGGGTAGATGGCAATGCTTTCAGACTTGGTGATCGACTACGACAACGACGAGGAAGGATGGGAAGACTAGAGCTGGTCCTACACTCAAGTTTGCCTGTGGAGTCGAGACGCCCGCCGATAGATCCGCTGCGTGAATGATTTACTTTTCTTGTTTAGTCCAGTTGGACTTGTACCCGGCTTATGCCGAAATGTTGTACTCTGATGTATTAGTAAAATTATGTAATTTCCCCTTTTTTCTGTGCTGTATGGATTTGTACCACTTGAGAGAGTTTGCAGCGTGATAGCCACTTCACGGGACTATCACGGATGTGCAGAGGATCGGGTTTCCAGTTTTGGAAATCTGGTTCGTTTCAATCCCCCCCCCCTACCCAGGCATTGCTATTTAGCATCCAATGTAGCATGAAGGATTTTAATTGCAGTGATATGGTTATTGCAAGCACCAGTTACTTAGGTAAAGGAGTGTTGTGAACTCAATATGCACAAACATATTTGAATCTACACAGTAGCAAATGAGTTTTGATCTCAATACACACAACAGTTCACAAGCTAATTCAACTGTTAATAAACAAGTAATACCAATGCATTGTGCATAAACTACTCTGAACTCTGAAGCAGGACAACCATCTCACAGATAGAACAGGCTACTATGGAAATTAGCACTGACACACTGAATGAAACACACAAGTCACCAAAGGCAAGCAACGAAAGCACTACAGATTGTCAAGTCTCTCTGCGTTGTACTCAACAGTTCAACCCAGGGGCCAGAGTAGTCCGTGCATATGGATTAATCCACCGATGGATCCAGTAAAAAGCATGCATCATGTACAGGTTCCATTCTTATACCTCACGTACATGGAGATCAGAAGTGTGGTGGTAGGTTACCTGAAATTAGGAGGTAGTGGGGTGGATTCAAGGGAGATGGGACGCCGCTGATTCGCTCACCGTGGACGTGGATCTGCTAGCCGTCGTAGTGGAGCCGTTCGGCAGTAGCAGGGCAGGGAGCACGCCGGCGCCTCGGACTGGCCGGAAGTAGGAGACGCCCTGATAGCTCTTGCAGGTCCTCGATGCGGGAGCGGAACTGGCTGCGAGGAGGAGGAGGCGGCGGCCGCCGCCACCGTCGGGAACTCCGATCGGCCTCCTGCCGCCGCTGTCGGGGAGGATTCGCAAGTCGCAACTCGCGAGGGGGTCATGAGTTAGCCCCGATACTTCTCGTTTTTTTAGTCGGGCCGGAGGAGACGATTTTTTATTTCCGCCGGTTTCGGCCAAAACAGAGGTAAAAGTAGTGGGCTCACCAGTCTTCCAAGCAGCAATTTCGGCCTGCGTTGGAAAAACTTTGGAACCTGTAATTTACAGAGGTTTTGGACCAAATACCGACCTTCCAAACAGGCCCTTAATAATTAAATGAAAGTAAACCACAGCCTGATTCATCTTTAAGTTGTCCAGTCCAATCAATCCGCTGCAATTTGTTCAACTATATCTCTCAATCAAATTTTCAAATATATGCAATAAACTTTCAGTTACAATGATTTGTATAGTGCTTTCATCTTCTCTAAATTAAATAACATATAGATGTATGAGGGTACAATTCAACATTGTGCTATATGATTTTATTTTTATGGTGTGCTTCACAAAATAGCTAATAACAACCTACAAGGCAATGCTCTACATTCCTTGGATAAATTCATGATGCGCTGAAACCTTTGAGGATCTTAGCTAGCCCATCAGCACATTAGCTCAAACCAAAACCACACAGCTTTAAGGGGCACAAAACTGAACATATATATCAAAGACCCATCCATTATAGGACTTTGAACATGATAATTCACAGTAGTTTTGTATTTTGAATCTATCCTACCTATGCGATGAGATCTAAGAGACTGACTCTATTGTCATCCTTCCATCTTCAGTCTCGAGAATCCACTTTTGATGAGCTATGCTTGGATCCTTTTTCTTTCCTTTTCTTTAAGATGCACAATGTTTCCAATGAGAAGATGGTACAGGGAATATGAAAGCCAAATTGTACAGTGATAATCACAGATCGAACTGAAGTTTTATCCATGAAACTTCAAAGAGTGACAGTGAAGTTTTCAGAGATCTGTGTACTTGAAAATGGCCTAAATCTTAGAGTTGATACTATTGTTTTGAAAAGAATCATCTTTTACACATGCCCTTATCAGCAGTGTGGTGGCACTAGAACTGTGTACTGTGAATAAAACAGAAAACATTGCACTGAGAGGAGGATTGCTACAATGTGACTTTGATGGTTAGATTCCATATCATGACGAATTGCATACAACGATATGATGCTTTGGCAAGATGATGTTTCCTCAGCATCCAGCGTATGTTGTTGTACATCAAAGTAGTGATATATCGCTGCCAAAGGATCGATGAGTAGTGATGTTGTCCATTTGCCCTTATTTTCAAAAGAAAAGAAAGAGATTTGATTTTCTTATTTGTAAGATATGATAATGGAATAACGGCAGCCTGATTTACTGGATGTAAGGATCTAATCAGGAGCCCAATCTTAATGGACACTGACCTGTAAAACTTTTAAATGCCAATAATAAAAATCCAGTTACAATCATCTAGAATTGAATACTATAAACAACACATAGAACATGTTGTAACTTGCATAAAAGTATGTTGATGATGCCCGACCTAGAGGAACTCATGGCAATCGATTGGATCACATGGACTGCACAAAAACGGAAGAAGAGCAATCGATTGGCTATCATTCTGATATGCTGGATGATCTTTAGAACGAAATGTGCGTGTGTTCAACTGTCGTTCATGCACGATATTATTCGTCTTAGAACAAGTAGAGGTTTGAATTAGTGTTCGCTATCATTCCCTTCACCGTTACGATCAGTAACCACAGGTCGCCAACAGTTAAAAGAAAGAAAATTGAACCTGATTTTTGTAATATATCAATGAGCGAAGTGATGAATGCATAACTGAGAAGATAACATACAACAAAGAAGGATTAATAATTGAAGACCTGATGGGTGTCCAATGCAGCCATTACTGGATGTAAGGAAAACATGAGCCCGATCGATCTTAAGGGATGAAGAGGTGAATTATGACAACTTAGAATTACTTTTAGGCCATCCACAAAATTAAACTTGATCAAGATAAATCTAAATCTACCTATCTGATGTACAACTAAGTGCTCACATCAGATCATACGCCAAAGAATATCGCTCTGATCTGGCAAATACACCATGGAGAATGCCCCTTCTTTAACTAAGAGGGAAATTTCACCACAAAGGACAAGGACCTTTAAGTCCCACTACATAGATCTTGCCACCTTTCAAACACTAAGCTGGAGAATCAACAAGCTTGAGCTAAAGGCCCAAGGCACTTGTGCACAAAATTAGAAGTGTGGTTCACTTCTTGCTATTTAACTCGTTAGGCTTATCTATTACTAATCACTCTTTCATACTAAGCTAATCATCTTGATGATCACTCTTAGTACTTTGGGGTTTGAATGTCTTCTCAAGTATGGTTGGTCACTTCTGAATTACTATTGAACACTCCAGCTTCTACATATCGTACCTCTATGTTTTATGTTTGAGCATCCTATAGATGGATTCATTTGTATTTACTATTACAGCAGTCCAACTCGTTGACTCGGACTTCAAAAAAGAATAAAGAAGACCAAGACAAAGTAGTGGTTGAAGATCGAGCATCATTTTCTAGCAAAAGAATTTATGCAAAATATTTTCATTTTCTTGAAAAATAAATGTTTTCCTAATAAACGTGTCTTGCACTTTGTGCCTTAATTTTAAATACTTTTAAGCATAAAGCTACCCTGCAAAGTACAATAAATGTGCACAACATTTTGAACAAATAATACAGCAAAGAGAACTATCAAATTAAAGAAGTGGAAGCAAACTCATCGAATTATCAGCGCTGTTCTTGGAAAAATGATGAGTAGAAATTTAATTATTACAAGTACATGTTGTGCTTGTAATGATTAAACCTTCACAGGTATTGGCTACTTGGCTTGTATAGTCTCATATTTATATCCACCCCTGCTCAATATCAGACCACAATAATCCAAAACTAACAAGAAGTAGTGATAATTCAAAATCCACATCTCACTTAAAATGGTGGAAAGATCAGGGTTACATTTGTCCAGCTCCATTCAAAGACACAGAGACTAGCCATTCCTGACCCTTTTCAGCCCTGCTAGAGGCTTATTATTACCGTTAGCCGCTAAACAAAACTTCTCATAATCCTTGTCGAGCTATATAGGATTATGTAGGTTACCGATGCATGGAGGAATTCTCAGAGCCATATGGCGCGGCACCCTTGAGCATGGGCACAAGCTTGCGGCGAGGTGCAGCGGCATCACCCTGTCGGTGGAGCCGATGAGGTTGCCGCCGACGAAGACAGCGGGCAGGCGGCGCGGTAGGCGGCGGGCGAGCTCCTGCTCCATGTCGCGGCGCGGGGTCCTTGTCTAGCTCGTGCACCGCGCGCACCGCCGAGCTCGGAGAAGAGGCTGGAGACCGTGTGGCACATGGAGCAGCGGCAGCGTGAAGATCACCACAGCTTCTCCGTCGACAGCCTCAACACCCTCTCAGCCATCGCCGCCGCGTTCTGTCTTCTTGATTTCTCTATAAGCTGAATGGAACTTTGCTAGAAAACAATGGTGGATGCTTGTGGTTGTGTGCTTTTGCGAAGGCAGGGTGTGATGCCTTTTATAGTGTTCATCCGATAGAGGATAGAGGAAGAGGAGAATAGTGGGTGCTTGAGAGAGAGAGAGAGAGAGATGTTGTAGATAATGAGCATAAGAATCTTCGACGTGTAGCTCAAAATGAGTAGTGCTTTAAGGCATATATAATACTGTCTCTTTTGTTTCTTATTCTTTATTTCTTTAAAAAGTATTTTTTCTATTTCAGAGGTAAAATTAGGGCCCATTTAAAAAATAATGACTTCACTAGCAGTGAAGTTAAAGCCGATGAACCAAAAAAAACAATGGCTTCACCCGGCTTCAACTAGTTCATTCTAGTCTTGGCTTACAAAACAGCTTCACGCTATATATGTCTCTTTTTAAAACATGTTAAACCAAAGTTGAAATAAGCCATCTCAGATAGGACCTTATTATGCCATAATGGACTGTAGGGTTCAGGATTATAAGGGGGCATGTTGCTCGTGGACTTAATTAGCTACTTTTTTCATATGGTAATTGTTCCTCAACTTAATTGGCTAATCTTGTATTTGTGCATGTGTATTGAAAGTAGTGTAGGAATAATTACGAACAAGCTGAGTTGAGGCAAGGATTATGCTATGAAAATCAATTTAAAGCTAATAAGATCCTTGAACTATAGGGTGATGAAATTGAAACCATGTGGTCATAAATTCCAATTCAATTCATCATTCTTTGTGTTTTGTTTTCTTGGCTCACTTTAATGTTTTCACTCAATTCATCAGTTTGTTCACTAAAAGAAAATGTTTATAATTTAGATTAGTTACTTATATGTTATTAGGGTATGCTATTCGGTTCTTATCATGATATTAACAGTGCACCTAACAAATAAAGTAACATATAAGCTATTACATCATAATCACCATCAGAAAGTATATAGGTAAACATATATAGAGCGTAGTTCTCCATTGATGCATGTGTCCTTGTCAATTTCTTAAAGTTGCGAGGGCGTCAGCATGCACAGTGCGTAGATAAAGTTTAGAACAAATTAAATGGGCCCTAGCAAGATACAAGAGGAATATTGGGATTTTTTATACCATCCACTGCAAATATATGGAATCTCTCCAAAGCACGAAAGATTCCCAAAGTTTATGATAAGATTTGAATCTAGCATTTCTTTATTTCGATCTCATGACCACGCCACTTACAGCCGCATTGGGTGATGACGTATGTCAATAAGTTATTAGTTGGTTACAGGAAAACTACCTATCATCATGCGGCTTCCCAAAGTTGGAATGCCAAATGTTTCGTTCTATTCCACTATACTTGCAGTTCAATTCAAAGGCTGCATACATCACATGTTATTACTTTGTTAGCTTAATTTTAGCAGTATGCATATAAATTCTATTATGTCCGGCCAGCTTTCATGCATCCTTGTTTCAAATAGGTTCTCATCAGCTGCAGTAAAGTAATTAATGCAGTTTTTCCCAAAATAATCATCCAAATAACATTTGGTTTGACTAGTATTTATTAAATTTACAGTTTGACTTGTGAAAATGTGTTTATAAAGATCACGGTGTGATTCATTATTTTTCCCATGGGGATATAATATAGTTGTTATTACCATCTAGTCCAACATAACAAAAGATCCTTCCAAGGAACATTAGTTCTATTTATGGAAGTACTTTGAACCTTTGTGATTAGAGGAATCGAACCAGCAAAAAAGACAATGCACCCACTCTACTTATTTTATTTTAAGGTTACAGTAATAAAAAAATAAATAATACTGTTTCCAGATAATAATATGGTTATCATTTGTTTCTTGATTATTGACTTTATAATATTATTTTAATTTACTTTGGTAAATGGAACATTTCCTTATCAACAGATGCAATGTGTCATGACTCCATATCAAAATAGTGGGCTGCCCTGGTTATGATGATAAGCCCCTTTGCTCTTGGGGAAAAGATTAGCTCATGCTCCGTAAAATAGCTTTAATAGTTAGATTTATTGTTGCTTTGTCAAGCAAAACATTAAGAAACATTTGTACCAAAAAATTGTTGATGGACGACTTCATTTTTTAAACATTACAATCATGAGATAAAATGGTGCACATAACCTTTGTTTGCCTTAAGCGATTCAAGTTATAGTACCAAACCCCAATCAACTCATCAACAAGTTTCTTGTAATATAATTGAGCTAAACTTGTTAGGAAATTGTATGCTATTCAAGTTCTCATGAAAGTATTTCAGCATTAATATATATGCATATATGTAATCTCACTAGTAGTTGATGCATAAAACAATTCATGCGCCGCTCTAATCTTTGATTAATTTTTCAATGTCCGCCTACTGATCTTGCTAACTTTCAGATAAATTTCATTTAATGATCAAACTCAACACTGAAGCTCGCAAATTGAACTCCATGTGGATGATCGTTCAATCCAAAATACACACTGGGGGCTGTTCTTAGAACACTGGACCTGAAACATGACAATATTATTTTTTTGGCATCTATTATTCTAAACTTGTAAAAACCTATATGTCACACGATGTACTGCTATAAAATTAAAGGGCACAAAATCAAAATTCAAGATTTGAGATACATATATTTGCATTGTGTAACCAAAGTTAGCTAACAAAGATCTATCGATATGCATGAGAAACAGCATCAAGAACCAGCTCGCTTATGTATGTATCAACATTATTTTTATTAAATAAACACAGTGTGTAACCGATTAGAACACAATCAAACACAAGTAGGTTATGACCAATATGAGCAAATACATAATTTGCAATCTTGTGTACATTCATTACACATGCCACATCATACTGTCATACTGCTGATCATATACAAATAAAACTCTCATTCATAAGCCCGTTGAAAAAGGGCAATTGATCAGTGTACACGCATGTAGCATTACAAAGTTGGAACAAAACATAAAAAATAGGAAGGCCATCTCTCTCGCTCATCACTAGCTTCTACAAGGCCATCTCGTTATTTTGTCAGAACTCAGAAGAACAGGACGGAAAAACCTGCCCTCACACTACTAACCCTGCATGGTACTCTTGGACCATGGTGTCTTTATTTTTCCACGAGGCGAGATACCTGCTGCCTGCTCCCTAAACCCAGAGCGCGCCAGCGTTCATGAGCATGGGCACGAGCTCGCCCGGCGAGGACATGCACGTGTGGAGATGAGTGTGTATGGGTGGATGGTTTGGGAGAACAGGGGTGGCTGCCTTTTATAGAGTTTGGAGGCCTCCACTCCAGGGTTTCCTTAGCGGATCCGGGTCTCGATGGAGCATACATGTGCTTTTACAAACAGGCGAGGACAGTCTAGTTTAGTGAGACAATGGGTGATGAGGAGCTAATGTGAGAGTTTCTGGAACAATTGAAAATGTTCTAAGCTAGGAATCTATAAGCTGGCAAAAGCAACAACAGTGGCCAGTTAGGACCATACTATACATTCATATATGGGACATCTTTGACTCTGAATGATATATTTTAGTAAGATCAATGTACCATATTTGTAGATTTGGATGCCAAAAGCTCTATGGTTTGCTGATCAATTTGTTGAAAAGGATGGTATGCAGGCATAAGATCAATATGTGTTTGGATAATGTGCAGGTTGTCTTTTCAATAAGGCCCAAGGAATATATCTTGGAATGTTATGTTGTGTTGAGAATGTATGCAAATGGCCAATGTGTGTCCAAAGTTATCTCTGCAAAATTATTGCCATCTCAAGGGATATGAGGTTGCAATTAATATAAGGATCTAGGTACATCAAGCCCGCCTGTCCCTATAAAATTAGTGTCCATAGAGGTGGTTACCTGGAGAAAGAAGAGATGAGCACCATAGATCATTCTGGGAACCAAGGTGGTACTGGTAGCAGCTTAAGGGGAATATCAGTGAACCCTTGCTGATGTGGAAATATGCTGTTTCTTTTTTGTCACAAAGAGAACATGATTCCACTGATTATGTTTTTGGCATTTAAAAACACTGTATAGCCATATTAATGGTTCAATTTACAAGTAAAAACAAGAAATTATGTTGTGAACTAAGTTAGAAGAGTCAAACTAAACAACATTTGTTTGTTGAATGCCTAATTAATGACGTTGTAATTTCACCAACAGATACCGTAATTTCCCTGTGTGCCAAAAATATTAAATATTGCGAGAAGATAGGCCCTAGTTTCAGTTATTTTCGCTGCTAACTTGAAAGAACTATATATGCTCATGAAATTTAATCTAATAGAGGACCCATTTAAGTATGCCAAGTATGTCAATTTCTTGTCATTCAGATGTAGCTGATCTAGGTACAGCTATGGAATAGATTGAAATTAAAGCAAGCACACCCAGATTCTTCAGAGGCAGCAGAGACAGAGATAGAGTGTTAAGTAATTTTGCAATTAAAGTTGATCACACATTTAAGTAATCTAGCAACAAAATTATTTAGTTGGGGAAAAACGGAATGAGAGAAAAGAATCTATTGATATGATGTGCATGTTGTAATTAGCTTGTTATTGCAGGGGTGTATAGAGGCCATCTGGTGCTATTTGCAAATCACATGTGCTCGTGGTTGGACATATATCAAGTTGATATGGATTGATCTCAGAAGATAAAAGGAACAAAATGAATAGTACAGTTTTTTTTTTGTCGTCGAAAGCACCACAACAATGCTTAATATGTTTTGTCACTGACAAGCTAAATCGAGTGCATATTTTATTCTGTAATAATGTTTGTGATCAGTTCCTAAAGTTAAAGGTCACTGTATTAGAATAAGTATACAAAAGATGGTTTTAGATAGATAGCTAAAGTTTCTATAAAGGCAACATATCAGGTGCAAACCAACATCTCTGTTTAAACCGTGCAAACTTCTAATCTGAGCCACATGATGTTGATACAAGGGAGCGCATGTGATTAGGTAATTTACATAACTGCCTGCCCCTAATCACAATTTGCAAATCCTCTCTAAAGCTCACAGCCTATAACATTATATAGGCCATGTAACACCAAAACATGTAACCTATTTGTAATAGTATTGTTTCAAAATGCCTCCAGCGCATCAACCACTTCCGTCTCATGTTTCTCCAAAACCTATGACTAATTTTAACTCAGTAACATCTGACTACCAAAAGGAAGGATAGCTCATCCACACCAGTACTCAAAACATAACCAGCTAGTTACCCCAGAAATTGTTACTGCTGGGATTTGATCCCCTAGCTTGTGATACCTCATATATCTTCGCATTTGACAAATGACATGCGAACAAAGAAAGTGATAGAGAACGTGCTGCTGCAGTGCAGGTTGGATTGAGGCTGGAATCCTTTGCTGCAACCTGCAAGGGATAATGTACCAGACGTGACTGCATGTACAGATGCCCAATCTGCTGGGATTTGAACGTAATTGGAATCTCAAAATCTGCTGTGTACTGATAACATTATCAAGTTAACAGAAAATCAATTTCACCAGGAAACTGTACAAAGCAGAATTGTTCTCTATCTACATATGTTTGGTTACGCAAGTGGAGCTGCCAAGCTATCATCAAGATAAACAATCAACAATCAAGGCATGTTTGGAATATTAGGAATTTTCAAGAATTTTTTCCTGTTTGAAAATGGGGCTTACATTTAAAACTTTTTGTCTTTCAAGTCTCAACTAACCAGCATATGAGCATATAGTAATACAGATATATGGATGAGCACAGCCTTGCATAGACTCAGAATTCATATGCATTCTCCACCTGCGACAGGACACAGTGCATGCAGTGCCATTGCTTCCATGCATAACCTACCTATACAGGAATTGTGTCTGTCGTAGCAATGGTAGTATGGTGCGGCAACTACTTCGTCATACGACACATAGAACCAATTCCGACTGGCTGATCGAGCCAGTTTCGAACGAACCAGGGATCAATTCCCTCAGCCGTTTTTCAGAATAGCATCCAAAATAGCCAGCCAACCCTCATCGCCTCACTGACCAGCCTTATCTGTGGCATGGAATCTGGCCAACTTGCCCTCTGCTTTTCTCAGCAAATTGAACTGCTGCTGCTTTGTAAACCAGGCTGACCATATCAGATGTAAGGCACTGCGATGCCACGATCCGACGCTGCAATCTTTGCTTTTCAATATCCTTTGTTGCATTCTTCCCTACAAAAAACTTGTGTGAGCTAAAGCTAGGATGATTAGAGCAAAAGATACTGTGGCACAGTTGCTGTCTACCTGTATGATGCTGCAGGCATCTGAAGAAAGTCAGATAGATTATTATCTGATCTTTTCTCTAGTTTTTTCAACTTTTTTTTTTGTAAATGACGCAAACATCCAGCACAAGCATGGAAGATTGCATATTTGGATAGAGATATTCTTATCCCTTATATCTGCCTTGATAGTTCCCACCTGGAAAAGAAAGGAAGGAGAGAGAAAAGGCTAGTGTTCTGTAGAGCAATCTCCATTGCTCCAGAATCCTTCTTTTTGGTGTTTGCTTAGTTCTTGGCTCCTCAACTTCGCAAGGGACACTCAGCGAGGATGTTACCATTCGCGGCTCCTGCAAGAAGAATTTTAGTTGACCTTTCGAAAGATCAAAACCTACCATGAGTCATTTCAATTTTCAAGTGAAGAAAATGTATGAGTTTAAAGGAGTGAAAGTAAACAAAGCTACATTCATCACCAGTTCAACCCACTGCAAGTTGATCAACTATAGTTCAAACAAAGTCTCACAGACATAAAAGTCAACTTTTAGTTAGAATGATTTCTGAAGTGTTTTAATCTTCTCTAAAGAAATACAGGCGTGTGATGCTACAGTTCAACGTTGTGCTTACGATTACTTCTCATGTGATTCACGAGACCTAACCTACAGGGTTACACTATTGCTATATGCCTTCATGAAGTGCCGACACCTATGAAGATCTTATGCCTTGGTAACCATGCCATTTGTGCAAGTGGTCTAGTAGAACATACAAAGTTCACTTTTTCCTAGCTGTGCGCACATCATTCCTTAGCTCAAATCAAAATCAGACTAGCTTTATTAGGTACATATCCTGAAACCTATCCATTCTAGCAATTTGAATTCCAATTTGAACATAGCAGTTGACACCGGTTGATGTCACTGACTCTATCCTACCTATCATCCTTTTCATCTCATCTTCACATTCAGATAATCCTCTTTTGATGAGCTGTGTTGATTTGGATACTTCTCTCTTTACATTGTTCTTTCAAGATGCCCAATGTTTTCAGTTAAACAGGCATGATATTTTCAGAGCCACATTTTGTTCAAACAAGGATTGCATCTCAGCCTTCAAATGTGTAACTGACACAGAAGCATGCATCTGCAGGGATAAGGAGAAAGACAAAGGGAATATGAAGAAAATGATCCATACGGCAACAACCACAGACCGAATTAAAGCACAAAAACTAATAGAGTGACCATGAAGTTTTCAGATACGATTTGTACTTGAGCAAATGTCCTAAATCTCAGAGTTGATACCACTGCTTTGCAAAGAATCACCTTTATGCAGGCCCTCATCAGTGGCAAGGACGCATGGTGGCACTAGAACTATGTACTGCGAATAAAACAGAGAACAATATGCAAGATTGTACTAACGTTGACGCTGAGAGGAGCATTGGTACCATGTGACTTTGATGGATTGATTCTGTGACGAATTGTGTACAGTGATGCATCAGCACTCGGCAGGATGATGGTTCCCTCAGCATCGAACATGTTGATATACGTCAAAGTAGAGGTATATCATTCTGTCGATCCTCTAGGATCAAGGTGCGGCGTGGCGCCACAGTAGTAGCGATGGCCACCGGCACCACTATTTTAAAAAGAAGAGAAAGATAAGGAGGATACAGATTTCTGTAGAAATTAAAGATACACACAACGTACGGAATGCACGATGCATGGTTGCGTAAGTCGTGCAAGTTGGGTGATCCTCTCAGGCAGCATATCTTCTCTCTAAATTTTCAGTAAATGTGGTCCTCGCTGGGGCATCTGCAACCCAAGTGCTCCCACATGGGCACCCAGAGAGGGACAATGCAGCCATACTACAAAGTACCTGTATGGGTGCCCCCTTGCATCTCTGTTTAACAGATTGCAATGTCTATGAATTAGATGAGCCTCCTTGATCACTTGTTATGCAGCAGCAGCATTAAGCAGCGACACAACAGAATGAACACATCATTGATTCCCACGAAAAGGCAGTTTTGTTCTGCTAGGCACTAATATGCACTCTAACACAGCCAACCTGAACATCATGCGCAGAGAAATGGAAGCAGTCAACAAACCAAATTTCACTGTATAGGACAACTGTCTTGAATTACGGCATGAATTCAGTATGCAGTGATTGACCTGTTCAGGACTTGGGCAGTTCTGAACCATGAACGAAGCTATGTATGTCCTTTAGCAAAGACAAAGAACTGCCCGCTGAAGCAATTAGCACAAGCCATGAGCTGCGCAGTAATTGCCTGCTGAAACAGGTAGCAGAAGGCCATGGCTGCCCTGGGGGGACGAAAGCCCCGGCCCCAAAAATCAACATTGGCACAGCAGCGCAAATACGCTCGATTCATTGTGCGCAATCTCAAGAGCAGAGAGGTCGCGAGATTCACACCCGGTGCACGAATCGGGCACCACGGTGAAGATACATAACGGCCGCCGCAAAAGAAAGAAAACGCGTGTGCATTTTCCCGCCCTTTCAGTTCACTGAAGAGGCAAAGCAGGCAATACGGCCGCTGCCGAGCCGCAGCGGCGCCGTGCCGCGCTGAACTAGTTGCGCGCCGAAACCAGCCATGGGAGCCGCAAGCGGGTTGGAGGCGGGGAGCCCGGGAAACAGCGGGCCCGAATCTAAGAATCTTGGCCATGGCGGGGTCGGGTTTCCGCGAAGTCGCCGCCGCCGCATCAGAGTGTCAGAGCGAACGAAAAAACGAAGGACGGACGGTGGGAAACGTACCGTGATGAGGGAGGGAGCCAGGGAGGCCTCGAGCGCGATGGCCGCGCCCAGACGCCGGAGGCGAGGAGGACGGCGGCGGCGGAGGGCCCCGGAGGTGGCATTCACCGCCCGCGTTGACTACTGTCAACGGCACCTGCGCCGCGGGCTGAGGCCGAATACGGTTTGGATCATGGCCATTTGCGGGGCGACTCGAGGTTGCCTGGGTCCACCTGCCATTGACCGCTGCTACAGACTACAGGTGGAACTGAAACGCCGGGCAGCCCGGCGACAACTCGTGAGTCGTGGACAAACGTGCTGTTTGAGATTGTTTTTTTCAAAAAAAACTTTCAATAATTAGATAGATATATGCACGTAAATTGCCAGAGAAAAATTTTGACTTTAGCTACCAGCGCACAAAACATGAAACATGTTTATTCAAAAAAAAACATGAAACATGAAACCAGACAGGTCGGAAATTCAGAAACAGAGCATCACAGGCACACAACAACCAAAGTAAACAACACACAGACATGGTATTCTTACTACTATAGGTTACAGACAGTATATCAAACAGATTCATAACATGCTGGTGATACAATGGCGGGCGTTCGGGAGACGGCCATGCTGTTCGTCTAGGTAGAACAGGGCGGAGCAATGTGGCGCAGCTGGGAGTTTCCAACAACAGCAGCCGTGGATTCAAGGAATGAATTGAATCTTGACAGAACGAGGGCAGGATCACACTCCACCGAAACAATGACTCCTTCCTTCTATTGTATGGCTCTGGCATTTGCTTTCATATGCCAGGGTGTGGTGGGCTGGAACCAAGAATGCTCTCTACAGGTTGTTGTCGGACGAGTCTGTAGTCGGCGAGCTGTTTCCTGACGAATCCGCGGGGCGCGACGTGGATCGGGTGTTGTACGAGTTGCAGTGGCTGCACTTGTGCCCAATCACATGGAAGTTCACCTCTGAGACCTTGTTGCAGTCGTTGCAAAGCACCCAAATCTGGCAGGTTTTCAGCACAAAGGAAAAATGCATTGCATGACAACAATAAGTTCTCACCGCGTCAGAAGATTCGCCTAAGTAAAAACAGAAAGACCAAACAAGAAGGCTTCCTCCCCTGGTGGGATGCTTAGGTAGCTAATTTCTCGGTAGCAGAAGACCGCAGAGAATTATTACAGGCAGGTGACAGAAGTGCTAGAAGTGATGTGTTCTGAATCATATAGTATCCAACTTATAAACTTATATGGATGAATGCCATAACTAAGCCAAATATGAGTTGTATAAACAAGTAAAATAAGAGTTCATAGATGAGTCAAAATGAAATAAAAAATACCTTGTAACGATATACAGGAGGCATGATAGTTGCTTCAATCTACATAATGACAAGGAACAAACCATCAGCAAGTGCAAAATAAAAAGCAGAATATAGCTTCCCAGAAAATTAAAATGTCACCACACCTATATTTGCGGTACTTTTTCTTATCCAACCAACAGATGCTAAAACTAATTTTACCATCTGAAAGGAAAGATTCCTCAAGAAGAGGGTTTTATTCTTGCATGGACCTGTGCCACAGGAACACACATACTAGCTTCTGAAAGTTACAACCATTGTTTGTTTGATCCTGACAGTTTACAAGCCGTTTTCAGTAGGGGAAAAAACATTGTACCTCTTGATCCAACATCTCCCAGTGACGTGACATGTCAAGAGCTGTCTTGGAGCACATTGGACAAGTGTATCTGTATCATCAAAAGACATATACAGTTACCATAAATGCCACTGCGACAGAGAAGTTTCAAAGAACGATAAAGAAGCATATTCCTCGAAATTAATAAAGGTACAGGGTTTTACTTGTTATGTTCCACCATATCAGAAAAGCATTCCATGTGCATTGTGTGTCCACAGTTAAGAACTCTTGTTCCTTGTAACGAATCAAATAGATACTGCAGACAAAGTTCAGTTGAAACTAGTTTGTTCCAGAAACAGTGCAGAGTATCGATGTGACTTTGTTCCAGAAACAGAGCAAATACCTCATAACAGATTGGGCAATTCTGTCTCATTGAGTTCTCCACACATTGATGGTTATCACGCAGTTCAACAGAATAGCAAGAACCTGTTCATTGTAGAAAGAAGACACAAAGACTACCCAAATGTAGATTTACCAATGTATTTATCTATAACTTTAAAACTAGTGCACCGTTCTTCTATACTAATTTTTTTCATCACCCTACATGGCAGTATCAGCAATTTTATATCGGTACAATCTGCAGTTTAATATATACAATGTACTGCAGGCTAAGTAAGAAAGAAATGCAAGGGAAATAACTAGTCCACTAAAACTGTCACTCTATCATGCCAATTTCTCGAAGAGTGCTCACTTCATAGATTAGGATAGTAGACTGCACATGAAGAACATTCAACTAAATATATATAATCAAATTGGTTCGAGCAAAGCATACCACACTTAACACAGTGGAAAAAGTTTTCCTTGCCACCAACCCTGGTTGAATTGAGTAGACACAGGGTCAGAACTTGCTTAAGTATATATTGGTCAAAGTTTTCTTTTCCTTTTTTTTTTTTTTTTTGCTTGCTCACCTGCATATGCCACAATCATTGCAATGATACTGCCCTTTCTCTGTCTGAACCGTAAGAGAATAAAAATGCATTAGTGGATAGGAATGATACAAAGTGCATAAGAACAGATAATGAACTTAGAACTTACATCATCATCATAAAATTTGCATATATCGCAGAAATACTCTCCCATATTGACTCCACAGCTTACACACACTTGTGAAACCTGAACAATAAATTGATTTCAGTTCAAGCATAATGATGCCCTCACGTGATACAAGTACTGAAAGAATCTTTTGTAACAATATAAGTCGTACCGTCTGTTCAGTATCACAGAGTACACAAACTACCTGCAAGAACCAAGGAAGTCAATCTTCCATACTTTCTGATTCTACTGAACTCGTTTGTAGGAATTATAAAGGGCATCAGAGGTGTACTTTTTCAACATCTTGGCGACATACTGTATGCCGATCTCCTGAAGCCTGCAGAGAATGTGTCATCAACCAATTGACCCAGACAGCATTATCAGTAGATGCTCTTTACGCAGTACACAAAACCATATATTCCAATTTTCTCGATATAACCAATATGAGTTTGAAGATTATACATGTCAAATTCCATGTTGAAATTGTAGCTTTATAATTTTATTAGTATATCAAGGATAGTCACTTTTTAGACTTATCGTAAGAACAGTTCTTTTTCTTCCATGATATATTAACATAAACACTATGCTCCAAAACATGACCAACACTGTTCTACAAACCAACTTATCTAAATAAGATTAAACAGGTACATAAAAATAGGTACAATCAAGAACTACGACTGACATAAACATACAGCTAAGCTAACAATTCAATTACAGCTTATCATGTTGTCAAAGAAGACTAAGAACTATGCAGACACATTCCCCCTCAGGTGGAAACAAAAGTACACGGTAGTCCGCTAGGAAATCAGTCAGTTGCCTGCTTTACTGTTAGACAGGGATGAACAAGATCGTGATGTAAGATAAACTTGCATACAGAAACCAATAATTCAATCTCAACTAATCAGGTTTGTCCCAGAACACTAAGAACCATACCCAAATGAACATATAGCAACAGGTACATAAAAATAAGCACAATCAAGAACTATGACTGACATAAGCATACAGCTAAGCTAACAATTCAATTACAGCTTGTCATGTTGTCAAAGAAGACCAAGAACTATGCAGAAACATTTCCCCTTGGTGGAAAGAAAAGAACATGGTAGTACGCTAGGAAATCAGTCAGTTGTCTGCTTTACTGTTAGACAGGGATGAACAAGATCATGATCTAATACTAAACTTCCATACAGAGACTAATAATTCAATCTCAACACATCAGGTTTGTCGCAGAACACTAAGAACCATACCCAAATGAACATATAGCAACACAACCACGATCTCCTCTAGAAAAACAGAGAGAGCATGAGCTCACCGTGGCCTCGTTGTGGCAGTGGCGGCAGGGGAACACCTGCTTGCAACACGGCGCCACGATCTTACACCTCCGCCGGTAATGCTCGCACCTGCAGAAATAGCACAAAAATCCCTCCCCGTGAGAAAATAAGCTCAGCGAACTAAACCAGCCGCGGATCCGAAGGACCCAATCCACCTAGAAAATTTAAAACGGCCACACGGCACCGGGCGATTCGACCACGGGAGGAGCAAATCCAGATTCCGTCGGAGGCAAGGTACGGGAAAGGGGGAAAGGGGAGGAGGAGGAAGGCGAAGGCAAAGCTAATCGAGGCGCCCGCGCGCTCACCCGTGCTCCATCTTCCCCACGTCGCGGAGGTCGACCTCCCCGTCGCAGCAGGCCACGTCGACCTCGGCGGCGCCGTTGTTGCCGGGGAAGTGCGCTCCCCATCCCCGGCGGCGGCGGCGGCAGAGGTGCAGGGGCAGGGTTGTAAATAACGAGGGCGAGCAGGGGCCTCCCGGTAAAACGGCGCGATAGGCGGAGGTGGGAAGGGAGCACGGCCGCCGATTTCTCTCGTTTTATTGGTCCGGAGAAGAGGGTCGTCAACTCGTCATGGACCCATGAGCTGGGCCCACCGCTTTTATCACGAACTGTGCCCCCCTTCGGTGTCCAATCGCAGGCTCCGTGTAACAAATATCTTTTTTAAAACGCCATTTTCGTAACTAATAATAATGTCTTGATATCAAGAGCGAAACTCTTGTATCTAAATTTCTTATGTTCTTTAGTACGAGAAAACTTTACCTATCATTCTTTTATATTTTTTATAAGATATTGTTCTTTTTATATCTAGACTTTGTTTAGTTACATTGAAAATTACTATTCACACGTCATATCGGATGTTTGACGCTAATTTGGAGTATTAAACGTAAATTATTGACAACACCCATCCATAATCTCAGGGTAAATCTCGAGAAAAATCTACTAAGTCTAATTGGTTCATGATTTGATAATGTCGTGCTACAATAAATATGTCCTAATGAATAGCATATCACTTGTGCTTCTGTTTCGATCTATCTTGGTGTGCTTGTGCTGTGTGCAGGAACTTCATCGACACACTTGGCACCTGTGAAGTCTCACACCAAGTTTTGGTTTGTGCTAGAACTCTTATAGGCCTTTTCATTTACTGTTGGTTTTCTCTGTGGCAAACCGTTCTGACCGGTTTCGGTACTGACACTGGCTTGAAGTTTTTAATAAGTGCAGATTCGTCTATTCAACCCTTTAGACGACATCAAGATCATTTCAGCCAGACCTAGGCCGCTACCTCAGCCTGTTGGGCGGCCCGGAGCACAACATGTATAACAGTCGGCCCATGTAACATAACCCTGTCCCTGATGGCTAATCTATCTCGCTGGCTATATAAGCCACCCCGTCGACCTTACCAACCCTAAGCCTCTCCGCCCCCCCATCTCACCCGCCCATGAGGCCTCGACTCACCTTCGCCTCCCCGACTCAGCTCCTCTGATCACCTCGACTCATGGCTCGCCAACTCACCGGCCTCGTGTGCTCAAGAGCTCCTCGACTCAGACATGCTTGATTCGTTGGTCGTCTTTACTCTTGTAGGTAGGGATGTCGTCGTGCCCGTGCAGATGTCGTGTGCACCGTTGACGATCCTGAGCCGCCGAGGTCGTAGGAGGAGTTGAGCAGTTGGGGAGATGAATACGGATACTAATACACCGACCTCGATACGCCGCCTTCGGGCTCGATTTTGAGGACCAATTTGAGAAACCGTCCTCCGTTGATTTTATGGTAGCACCAACAACCCCGCGTACAAGGGACGACCTCACCACATCAAGCTTCGAGAATGTCAAGCCTTTCACCTCCGGTGCTCGAACGGTATACTCGATCTTACCTCGTTCCTTGGCTAAGGGCTAATGCGCCTAGGCTAGGGATCCTTCTAGTCCCAAGTGCCACAAGGAGGTGAATGACACTTGGTGTAGTATAGGGTTTGCTAGTTTGTAGCTTTTAAATCGTACTACTAAGAGGGGTTTCAATGATAATAGATTGACCAAGCAAAGCTAGTGATTAAAACAAATAATGCACACTCAGTAATCTCAAGCAATTGGCAGCTCAAAGTACTCATGGAACATCTCAAGAAACGAAGAAATTAAAGAAAAACTCAAAGTGGGTCGAATTGGATGAGTTCGGATGAACGAACGCCCTTGTTTTTAGTTGTGTCAGATAAATATTCTGTGATCAGTCTCTAGAAACTGCATCGTCGGATGAGCCGTCGATTCTCCCACATGCGACTATGATCAGATCTGGGTGTAACCCTTGTTGTGCCCTTAACCTATTCACAATGGACCCATCTGTGTGATATCCTGCTTTTGCATGAAGGTCCCTGCATTTATCTATTTTTGCACACATAGTTTCCTATGTCTTCCGAAACTTGCTTTGTAAACCTTGTAATCTCGATTTTTAGCTATAGTTATGCCATTATATAGTATAAACATCATAATAGACCGTGTAATTTAGCCAAATTACCCATGTTTTACCTCTGAGTATTTGGTATATTACATATAGAGCCTTGTAAACTTTTTATTTATTACATATATGCCCTTGTAGCTTACAAAAGCTTACTCAAGCACTACATATTTAAACCCTGTTTCAACTCTTTGCCAATGCCATAAACTAGTTTCATCACCTATAAGAATATTTATATCCATGTTAAATTATAAAATACTATTTTGGTTTATCTAAAAGTTGTTTTTTAATTATCATTTAATTCTATATAATAGCTAGCTTCAGTGGCGGACCTAGGAAAATTATTTAGCTGGGCGGACTCGGCACAACGAACATAAGGACAACTAGGGAAAAAATGCATGCCACATTTATATAGAAAACCACAAGTAGTATCACAAAACAGACATATATGACGGTTTAAGATGCCATAACATAATTTTCAACACATATTCTTCTAATACAAAAACTAATCATGTGGATTCCGTAAATCCTTTACTAAGCCACTCATTGTTCATTCTATTTCATAAATCCTTTACTAAGGGTTCCAATTCTACATATATCAGTTGAGCACAATATTAGAAGCTCTTCAAATCTACATACATCAATTGAGCACATGAATAAATCCTTTACCAAGAGTTCCAATTCAAATATTCAATTGAAATAGAGGTCCAAATTTACCTCTTGATATCAATTTCTTACCAATTGGGAGACAAGAGCGATTTGGGGCACGCTCACCCTCGCCCAATGCCAACGCCGACCGAGATGCTCCTCTCCTCAGCATCACGAGGTGCCAACACCGCTCCTCTTCCACAGCCGTGCCTGGCGGCGGCGCCATCTTCGCCGGCGCCCGGGGCTGCTGCCGCTCCCCTCTTCTCCCGTTGTCGTCCCCTTCTCCATAGCCCTCCGGCCTCCGCGGATCTGCCCCTCCCGGCTCTAAGAAGTTGCACAGGGACGGCGACCGGCAGGCTGTGCGGCGGTGCTAGGGACCTAGCCACCTAGGGTTGAGAAATTTCAAAAAATGACACCCAATTCAAGCGCCTCACGCGTCTTGACATCCAATTCGCGAAACCTTTCAAGAACTGACACCGGGAACACGAATTTCTTCAAAAGAAGGGACTCTCATCCCTTTCCTCTCTTTAGCCCTAGTAAAATGACCAAAACACCCCTTTCTTCTTCCTCTGCATCTTCTTCCAGCGGTTTGCCTCATCCGGACCGCCGCCTGTCGTGCTCCTCCACCAGCCCCTGCTCCTCAGTCTCATCCACCGCCACCATGCTCCTCTCCTCGCCTTCCTCCCGTCCCGTCCTGCCCCGCCCAGCGCCGCCACGCCGCGGGCGGGCGAGTCGGTCGGCCGGCCAGGCGGCCGCGATCTGCGCTGCCCAGCGTGGCGGCGTGGCGGCGGCGGCGTGAGTGAGCTGCGGCGGGCTCAGCCGACGAGCCGCTCCCAGCGCGCCGCCTCCTCCGCTGCCCTCCCGTGCTCGTGCACACACACGCGCCGCCGCCCTCCACGGCCGCCCGGGGGGCTCGCGAGCCCGCCCGGCGGAGCAGCGCCCTCCCGCGTGGGAGCTTGCCCGAGCCGCGCAGGCGCCGGAGGCAACACACTGGCGAACGAGAGGCGGCGGTGGCTCTACGCCACGAGGCGGCGGTGGAGATGGCCGGCCAGCCAGCGGCGGCAGCCCGTCGGTGGTGAAGAAGAAAGGGAGGAAGAAGAGATGGAGGTTGAAGAAGAGGGTATGCTGGTCATTTCAACATTGGCTGCAGGGTGAAATAGGAGAGTCCCTCATTTTGAAGCAATTCATGTTCCCGGTGTCAGTTCTTGAAAGGCTCGCGAATTGAGTGTCAAGACGCGTGAGGCGTTCGAATTGGGTGTCATGTTTTGAAATTTCTCCCTAGGGTTTGGCGGTCGGCGGTCGAGAGCTCTGCGAGGCGTCGCGGCGCGAGAGGGGCATGGGTCGCGGCGCAGGGGTGGATGTGTGCTATGGTGGGCAGTGGGCTGGTGGCGTATTTCCTCCATGGGGTCACTTGGGCCTAAATTTTGCCTTGATGTGTTGGGCCGCTCCAATTAAATTCGATGGCTAGCCCATGATGGCTTTTTTCCTCTACCCTTCTTCCTCCTCCAGCCAGGGGATGGAGGGGCGTCGCCACTCAACAAAGCTCCAATTTGCTTCTCTGGTGACCTGAAAACTCCATAGGGGTAGAGGTTTTACTCCGGGGGAAGCTGCCCCACCCTGCTGCATGGGTGGGTCCACCTCTGGCTAGCTTAGTAAAACGATGTATCTTTTCACTTAAAGCTCCATTTTTAGCGATTCTTGCGCCCACGCGATCGTAGCGATGAAGGCCTTCTTTTAAATTCTTTTTTGTACTGCTTTGATTATGTTTGGTGTATTGTTCTTATTTGTTTCCTGTTTGCTTGTCGTTTGTGAGTTTAGAGAAGTTTCGTTCGAGAGCCTGCAAAACTGTAAGTTTGAGGAGCTTGAGCTGCAGGAAGAAGACAAGTGACCTTGTGCATCAGAATTTGTACCTATGTGTCAATCATTAAATCTTAATATCACTGGTTTTACACTTGCATGCATTAGAAGTCAATATGCTTGGATAGATGGACCTATGTAGGAAGTATACTAGTACTTTTCATGACTTGTTTCCATGAAGCCTTAGTTCAACCGTGTATAGGTGTAGCTGATGCTTAGTTTGTAGAACATGGTATGGGTTCTGTAATATTAATCTTGATTAAAATACTATGTATCTTGTGATTCAGGTAATCTCTTTAGCAACATGGAACCATAGGCTAACTCAGGAAAATGTGACTTTGTTGGAAGCTTTGGAGCGACCTCCCAGGAACACCCGTACAACCACGACACTAAAGTGGGATATGGTATTGGCCTAATAACTTGGGTAATCTAGTGGACAATGTTGAGCGCATACAAGAGCATGTGTTTACAGTATTTATCACACAAATCCAACTGTAACATTATACGAATAATAAAGGAAATTAACATTTCTTACTTGTATAATTATTATCAATAACCTAGTTCCATATGTATTGTCAAATAAAATATTTGAGGGAGGAAAGTCTACAAAGAGGATAAAACATGCACAAGCGTAGCAAAAACACGATGAAGACTACATGGCGTGAAGTATGATCATTCAAGCCTATAACTAAGACAAACCAGACCAAAAGGACACAAAATGCGGAAGCCCAAGACCACGGCCCACTAGGAGGTCCACCTGGCAAGGGTGGGCCATGCTACTGGTTCGGTCGAACAACCTTTGGTGGCGGGCACACCAAGTTTATTTGGCGTCAAGGATCTCCCGCACAAATAAAAAAAAGATTAGTGGATTCTCGCGCATTCTTGGCTTGATATGTGAAAACTGCATGGTGCTGTAGTGCATATACATCACAAAATTTAGCTAAGAGCATAAACAAGATCTGACAAAATGGAGTTCTTCTCCACCTCTTGTCCATGGAGGTATTTTCTTCCGTCAGCTCAAAAGAACCTGTTTTCATTACTCTGAACCCCACATGTCACCACCTTGCTCGGTCTGATCTTGCGTATGTACCACACGAGGGCCCCGATGCCAATGGCTGCAGAAACTGAGACGACAACACTTGCTGCAAGAAAAATGCCCAAAGTATAAAAGTATAGCTAGTTAAGTTGAAGAATGTGAGAGCATGAGCAAGATTGCTGGGACATGGTTCTCACCAGCAATGACTCCTGCCGATCCATGCCCTGAAGTGTGGCCACCTGCAATACAAAGAGCAGATCACATACAGATAAATCTTGTGTCGAAGGGCACTTTTTACTCTTATTAGGTGTTTCCGTGTTTGAAAAGAAGAACCACCTCTTTTAGTATGGTCTATTACATTATCATTTTAAGAATTTTGGTATGATAAATACATTCCTCGTTACTAAACTAATCAATTCCTGAAATATAACACATCCACGGATTCAAATTTGTCGTTAAAAATAAGGCGTCCACTACTAAAAATATAATCATTCGTCATTGGTCTTGGTACAGGTACTAATGGTAAAAAAATTAGTACCAATTGGAGCCTCCAACTGGTATTACTGTGCCTGAGGACGGTTAGTACCGGGTGGAGGCTCACCCGATAATTAATGTCACAAATTAGTACCCATTGAAGCCTTGAACCAGTACTAATGCCCCATCGTGTCACTCATCTCCTCCCCCTTTCTCTCTTATCTCTCACTTATCCTCTCACCCCGGCTCCCCTCCTCCTCCTCCCCTCTCTCTCTCTCTCTCCACCTCATTCGTCTCCAAACTCACCCCAAGCACGGCCTGGAGGCGTGACGGTGGTGGCTGCACAGCGGGCCCCACGACATTCCAATAAACTATATGTGTTCATTCATTACAACAATTGTGCGACCAACGACCAAAACAAAAGGAAGAAAGACCTAGCAGTCCATCTGACCACCATCGGCGATTGTGAATGCGCGGTTCATGTAGTGAGATGGGCTCGAATGCGGAATGCTCGATGGCTAAACAAAATGTTACGTTTATCTGTAGTGATGGAATGTGTGCATAAATTAAAGAAAGATTGCCAAGGACGCCGGTGGGAGTCAGGAGTGCGCGGAAATTTGGCACGCACCTGCACAGTCCGTGGTGGAATTGCGTCCGTGGCCGCAGATGCAGACGAATTCCCTGGTGGCCGGGTCGAAGCCGCACGTCCCCCCGTCGCCGCGGCGCTTGTCCTGGCACTGCAGGCACCGCGTGGTGACGGGGATCTCGAAGTCCACCCGCACGCCGTACGCCGGCACCTGGTCGTAGGGCGGGAACTTGTCCCCGACGGCGCGCCAGTACACGCTGGTGTACGCCTCGCAGTGCCGCAGCATCGCCCGCAGCGACCCCGCGGCGCGCGGCCGGTACGCGCAGCAGGTCATGTTGCCCTCCTCCAGCGCGCCGCGGCACCCCGGCAGGTTGCGGCACAGGTACCCGCGCTGTCGCACGCCGAGTCGCACCGGCCCGGGTACCTGTCGCAGCTCGCCGCGGCGCCACGATCACGTGCGCCTCGTCGCAGTCGAAGAAGAGGTAGTCGTTCCGCGGGGACAGAGAGAAGCGGGTGCTCGTGTCCAGGCTGAAGGGCGCCGCGTGGACGGAGGTGAAGGGCCGCGCGCAGCTCCACATGGACGGGTCCGTCACGACGAGGTGTGGGTCGGAGTAGTCCGCGCCGGCCACCGGGTACGTGCCGGACGGGGTGCGGAGGCGGAGTGTGGCGTTGTCATCGGCGCAGGTGAGCATGTTGCGGTAGTACGGGCTGCCGCACCCGTCGTCGATGCCCAGAGGGTAGCGGACGGGGATGTTGCCGCAGCTCTCGCGGCAGAGCCCGCCGGCGACGGCCGATGGTAGCGCCATGGCGGTGGCGATTACAAGGATCGCTAAAGCATGGATCCCCTCCATCGGTGAAGAAGTGGTGGAGTGGTGCAACATGACAGTGTGGGTGAGAGCTGCTAGCTGATTTGGATCGATTTGCCCGTTTGTGTGAGCGTCAAGCAAAGAATAAGGCAAAGAATGGAGGCTAGGCTGTGCTTTAGCACTTTTATTTCTCTTTGGAGCTTTAATCCTTTGAGCTTTTGCTTTGTTTGTGCTGGCCTCTTGTTTAAATGCACTATTGGAATCTAATCATGTCTTTTGTCGGCAGTCGGCTACCCCTTCGCACTGCTGAAGTAAGGTATATAGTCTATAGTTAAATAACACATCAAAGCAAAAGTCAGTATACTGAACCTTAAAGAGTACTAAAGTATATGGGAAGGCGCGTCTATTTCCCGGTGCAAAGGTTTACCATCAACCACACTCTATTTGCTGAAAACAAGTCAGAAAAACCATATGCATGGCCAACATTTATTCAGCAGTGAAGTCAACCTCAATCAGGTATCCTGATGTTTCAACGTCATTCCCATAGCTTAATCATATGTTATTTGTAATTATCAGAACTGATGCATTCATATTCATTATACTGAAGCATATATTAACAAATGCCTGTTTAAAGAGAGAATTTTATGCCCCATTAACCGAGTGTCATGTACAGCACAGCAAATAGTACTCGTACCAACTAATGGTGAAGATCCAGTACGTACATACATAAACATGCTTGTGATCAGCATTCCAATATATATGATATGCACAACTAACAAAGCTATCCATGTCACCGGTTCAGTTGAAATTATGCCAGACATGGATAGTGTGAAACTATGGTCACTGATACAATGCTTTGTAGTAACCGATAATTGAAAAGATGCCTTATGGAACACAACTATATGTTGCATAAGAACTAAGGTGTTAAGCAGAGAACATGATACAGCTGCCCGATGGCGGAGCCAAGATTAGAAGTTAGGGGGGGCTTAGTTCTTCTTCCAACTCCAATTTCACTCTTTCTTCACTATTTTCTTCATAATTTTCCTTCTTCTTCATATCTTTCTCCCTTGATTTAATAGTGTTATTGGGCAGTAGGGGGGCTGGAGCCCCACCTGTCCCCCTGGTAGATTCGCCACTGGCTGCCCAGACAACAAAGTACTTTGATTAGCTTAGCAACCTCTGCAGCATTTGTTACTCTTGGAGCTTTTGCTCCTAGACGGCTAGAGGTCGCTTGGAAGCTTCCAATTCACGTGTGGCAGCTCTAAGAAGTTTGTATTGCAAATCTTGATAGTGGAACCCTCCGCCTGTAGCCCGTGGTGATAGGTGAGAGAGAGAGGAGAGGATTGAAAGAGATCCCAAAGCACGTGTGGCTTACCTCAACAATGCAGACGTAGGCCAGCCTTTGCGGTGAGCTGAACCATGGGATAAATCATGTGCCTCTTGTGCTTTCTCTTCTTATATATCTTGCTTGTTTTACCTTTGTGATTTCTAGCATATCACTTGTGCTTCCGCTTCGATCTACCTTGGTGTGCTTGTGTTGTGTGCAGGGACTTCATTGACACACTTGGAAACACCTGTGAAGTCTCACACCAAGTTTGGTTTGTGCTAGAACTCTTAGAGGGGTTTTCATTTACTGTTGGTTTTCTTTGCGGCAAACCGGTTTCATCACGCCGGTCGTCGCGGCGTTCATCATGGCGGTCGTCGCGGCGGTAGTCGCCACGGCGATCATCACGTCGGTCATCGCGGCGATAGTCGCGGCGATAATCATGGCGATCCCTATCGTCGTTGCGACGGTAAGGTCGCGGTCGATGTCGCATCGGTCGGTCGGACGGTTGCGGTTGTCGTGCTTGCTCTTGGTCTTCTTGGGCTCGGAGGCATACTAGGGCGCTTTAGCTGCTCGCACTCCCTCGGTGTGCTTGACATCACGGTGGGCGGCACTAGTGGTCGCATAACGATGTTGAAGTCACCTTCGAGGAAGGTGGAAGGTCTATGTGGATCGGTCGCATAGACCTCGCCAGATCGCTTGCGCGACCTGCCGCCACCGCCATCGTGATCTCCTTTGAAGTCGTGTACCACTGCATCTTGAGTATCGACGAGCTTGTCGACGTAGGCCATGAGGTCGGCGATGGTGTTGGCGTCAGCTTCATGGATCTTCTCGAAGAGCTTGAGGTTGGTTACCCCCTTCTTGTAGTAGGCTATGACGTCTTCATCCTTAACGCCCGCGAGAGTGTTGCGGTTCTCGAAGTAGCGGTTGGTGTACTCACAGAGAGTTTCGTCCTTCCTCATTCATACTCTGGCGAGGTGGTGAGTGTTGCCAGGGCGATTGTAGGTCGCTTGATAGTTGGTCGTGAAGAGCCGCGATAAGGTCGCCCACGAGGTGATGCACTCCGCAGGGAGATTGTCGAGCCACAGGATTGGCGCTTTGCCCATCACAAGAGGAAAGTATCCTGCCATGTGGTCTTCGTTGCCTCCAGACGCCCGGGCAGCGATGCTGTACATCTTGAGCCAAATACTCGGGTCGGAGCGGCCGTCGTATTTTTCAATGGCTGGCTTGAAGTCCTTGGGGTATCTGATCGTCACGAGACATCGCGGAGAACGAAAGTTGTTGATTGCCGTATTAGATGCTAGAGCGTAGGCTATCGGGATGACGTAGAGGTCATCGGGAGGACCATTATCCTGGTCGTACTGGGCACGACGCATGAGCTCTTGATCGTGCATATGCCGGAGATCTGTCGCTTGGATGGGATGATTGGCGTCAAGGGGATTAGGGACCCCATTGTCGCGGTCGTAGTTAGCACGACGTGCTATCTCCACTTCATCTCGTGTCGACGTTGATTACCCGGCACGTGTAGCTTGTGCTGGTGGAGGTTGAGCTCCTGCTTTTGTCTGCATTGTCGGCGACGTTACTGCCGGGCGCCAGATTGGCGGCATTATTAGCAAAGCATTGCGCATGACCGGTGTTGGCAATCGGATTGGCTGCGTGGCAGCGCAGTTAATCTGGTTGCACGACTTCGTTCTCACCACCTCCTTCTTCAGCCATGGGCTGAAGATGAGCATTATCGTTGTTATGACGACGATGACGGGGTCGCTCCGACCTACTCCTGGAGTAGGAACTTGAAGCCGATCTGCTATATCCTGGACCCCTTTCTTCAACCTGGGCGGTGGCGACGCGGATGTGAGCTTGTAGACGTCGTGTTGTAGGAGTATCCTCAAGTTGTCAGCTCGGCAAGAGCGCGCCTAAGTTAACTTTGAGGTGAGTTGTAGAACTTTGGCCATCTTGCTCAAAGTCCTTGAGAGGTCTCAGCAGGCGGTGTCGACGAGGCTCATCTTGATTCTGCTGCCATTGGGGGGCAGCTGGGGCCGCAGGGGCAGCTCCCCCATCAGGGACGTTTCCTGCAGGTTGGCCACCCGGCCGTGCGACGTTGCACTGCAGGTTGACACAGCTTGGCTTGGCCAGCTACTGCAGCTGCATCTAACTCCTGCGACGGCGTGTGGCTCGTGTGGCATTAGCGTTTTCGCGTATGTCGCTGCTCATCATCTGTCTCACCAGCTTGAGGGGGTATGTCGGCGGAGACCACGAGGACCTCTCGATCCGGGATCTCGAACGCTTCGCTCGGATAGTTGGGAGAGATGGTCGTACGAGCGATCTGGAACGCGAGGCAATCCAGGGACGGCTCGCGGTTGATCTGGCGGCGATGAGCCATGATGAGAGGTCGACGAAGCTTCTTGAGCACACGGCACTGGCGAGCCGTGTGTTTGGAGTCCTCGTGGATGGGGCAAGGGTCGTCGAGATGACCTCTGCAGTTTCCACGATGTGGGATCTTGGGTCCAGATTCGATCTGGATCTTGTTTTTCATGTAGCGAGACGCTGTATGAGCTGCGTTCCGCAGACCAAGAGGCATGCGGGGTGATGGTGCAGAGGTCCTGCGAGGGCGCTTGGCACGCTCACGGACCTTGATCGTGTCGGAGATCATGTCTTCGACGCGATCAAGCCCCGCGATCAGGTCGTGAGGAGTGGGTGGGTGGGTTTCCGCCAGCAGATCAGTTTCGACCTGTTAGTTGGAGGTGACCGCATTGCCCTCGATGACGAGGCAGGCGGCTGGAGCGGTGGATTCCGCCGGCATAGAGCCAAAGAAGATGTCGGCGGGATTGGCGAGGAAGTCCGCCATGCTCTCCGGGAAGATGACGCCGCTTGGTGAAGCCATCGAGTTGCACGAAGAACCCTGGATTTTCCCCTACCTGGCGCGCCAACTGTCAGATGGTTAGATCTGCACAACCACAGGGGGGTTAACCCCGGTGGTTTATTTGTTCGACGGGGTGGAATCTAAGGCTAAGAACTCAAAGGTTGCGCACGAGCACATGGAACTCGAGAGAACACGGCGAGTTTATCTTGGTTCGAGCCTCGGAGTAAAACCCTACATCCAGTTGTCGGTGTAGATTGCTCGAGGATTGTGTGATTATAAGGGTGCTAGCCCGCCTTATATTGGCCACGGTGGACAAGGTCGGACACCAGACTCACAGTCGGTTCTGCCGAGACCTAAGTCTAGTTGATTACAACCATTGCCATATACATCGATCTGCTTGTCGAAATCCACTGTTGTCTTGCCTTGCACGCCAAGTCTTGAAGTCGTTCTGGATAAGGTCAACTGGGGAATCTTCTGGAAGGTCTTCAGGAGGTCGTGTGGGCCACCAACTAGGTCGGCGGGTCTTCTGGTAGGCCGGACCCACTGTCGAGGGACGTGAGCACGGTGGGGACCCAAGGGTACCCATGTCTCACAACAATGGCTTGAAGTTTTAATAAGTGCAGATTCGTCTATTCACCACCTTTATACGACATCAAGATCATTTCAGCCAGACTTGGGCCGCTACCTCAGCCTGTTGGGCAGCCCGGAGCACGGCCTGTATAAAGTCGGCCCATCATCGGCCCATGTAACATAACCCTATCCCTAATGGCTATTCTATCTCGCCGACTATATAAGCCACCCCCAGCCTCCCCAACCCAAAGCCCTCTCTCACGCCCCGCCTCTCACTCACCGCAGAACCCTCGACTCAAGGTCGAGGCCCTCGACTCGCCTTCGCCTCCTCGGCCCCCCGCCTCCGCGGCCCTCGACTCACCTTCGCCTCCCCGACTCCTCTAGATCTGCTCGACTCTCCGCCGGCTCGCCAACTCCCGCTCGCGTGCTCCGGCTGGTAAGAGCTCCTCGCCTCAGGCTTCCGGCGCTCCGCTTGACATCCTCATCTCTCCTACTCTCCACCTGATCCGTTGTTTGTCTTTACTCTTGTAGGTAGGGATGTCGTCGTGCTCGTGCAGATGTCGTGTGCAGATTGGCGATCTGAGCCACCGAGGTCGTGGGAGGAGTTGAGCGATCGGGAGATGAATACGGATACTAATACCGACCTCGTCGCCCCCTTCTGCTCGGTTTTGAGGACCAATTTGAGAAAGCGTCCTCGTTGATTTTATGGTAGCACCAACAAACACCGCGTACAAGGGACGACCCCACCACACCAAGCTTGAGAATGTCAAGCCTTCACCTCGGTCAAGGTATACTCGATCTTTCCTCGTTCCTTGGCTTGGCCGCCACCGTCGCAGGCTTTTGGTTTTATGGCTAACCAATAAGTCCCGATGAGAGACAGCTCTACATCATCTCCACCATGTACGACTTCATCTCGATATTCTTGCACCATACAGATCGTAGTTGATCTCTCGTTATGTTTCATAGTTAAGCACCATACCACTATGTTGCGCTCATGTTGTGGTGGAATACATTATTTTTCTATACATAATGTCAAAGAGGGAATCGAACCAAGGACGAATCATGCCTAGGGCAATTCACGTGCACCCGATTAGGCCAATCACATTGTGCCACGTGGCTAGACTAACGAACATGCAAATCATTTGTATTTATTCTTTTAATCTTGAATTTAAACTTGTATCTATTTCTCCTACATGGCTACTCCAATTTTGAAGATTCTTTTTTCTAATTTTTTATAAATTCATGCTCTATCAAATTATGAAACTTATTAATGCCATTATTTTGAAAGTTCTTGTCGTGTGAGTCTATTTGAACAATCTAATTTTTGAGTTTCAAAAAATGACAACTAAAAGCAACATTCTTTTATACTAAATGATGTTAAATGGAAAATTATGAATACCAAAGTTTCATGTCTCATCAAGATCTAGAATCTTTATTTAGGTCATTTTGTTATTTTCAAAAGTGGTAATAACATGTAGTACAAATTTGAAAAGTCTCTAACATAGTTTCTTAAACTATGTGACTGAATCTAGGATTAATGACCAATGTATAGGACCGTTTTATCAAATTGAAAATGACATAAAAAAGGTTATAGATTTTGATGAGTTATGAAACTTTGGTATTCATAACTTTTTCATCTGAAATCATTTCATGCTCTTTAAATTAAAAAATTTTGATTAGTGTTCAAAAATCCTATTACATGACATATTTAATAAATTAAAAATTTTGAAAAATATGTCAATGGCTACAATCAAACCTAGAACCATTGAGCTACAACACCTTTGTGAAAATGACAAGGGAAGTATTTTATATAAGCTCAATTTATAACCATCTGGGACGATACCCTATCGATGCAGGTACATGCATACGTGCAATCACAAAGTTCACATGGGAACCCTAGCCACTCAAGAATGATGGCTCTCTCCTTCGACTCTGGCCGGCTCTCCTCTGCCTCTCCGCCCCTCTTGGTGATTCCTCGAGCGCTGGTTATCCATGGCGACCTCTAAGCTAAGTTCTCGAGGCTCCTTTCTCTCCGGCTTCTCTCGGTGTTTTCATTCTCTTGGTTTTCATTGTTCTCTTGGAGCTCGGGCCTGTTTGGTGTTGTTTGTTCTTGTTCTCCTCGGCTTTCTCCTTCATCTCTCATGGCTTTAGCAAGTGACCTGCTGGATTTTGATGTTGGTCGTCATTTTGAAAGGAGAATCTTTGAGTCTTTGGGCAGAAGAATCCATTCTCCCAATCATCAAGATCAGGGTTTCTTGCTGTTGGCTACTTTCGAGTATCTCTTTCAGCTTAATGAAGATTATGTGGCTCTAGCCTTGCATTCTTGCCTTGGGGGATCTGTTGAGGGGTTTTAGGTTGAATATCAAAGTCACAACCATTTCCGGTTCAAAGTCTCCTGCAAAGCAGTGTGTTTTGCTATATACGAGCTCAAAAGATTCATTGGGCGATCTTTTGATGTTTATTTTCATCTCTGGAGCAAAGGTGCCCCGCATTGGGAGCGTGAAAAACGGCTCGGGGAGGCCAAAGAAGCTAAGCGTTGGAATCTTGTCATGTCTAAAAGACAGAAAAGAGAGATTGCTCAATCCCAGAAGAAATCTAAAAAAGTTCGTTTTGGTGAAAGAATAGTTCAAAAGCCACCAGAACGCAAGTTCTATCCAACTGGGATTCTTCATACTGTCAAGATTGGTTCTCTGAATATTGAAATTCCAAATTTGGGCTCCTCACCTTCTGGTATTCTAAAGAAATCATTTCAATCTGGTTCTGATGGTGTTTCGAGCTCACATCAAGTTTTTCAAAATTCGAATTCAGAAGGCTTGAATAATTCCCCAGTCTCCCAGGCCAATCAGGGAGGCTCATCCCCCCAAGCGACAATGCTCAAGCCTATTAAACAGTCTTTTAAGTCATTTATTCTGGCTAACGGTCTTCATTGTGGTGGTTGTTCCCGATGCTTTGCCTTTAATCACGTAAGTTTTCTGTTCAAAAATTAGATGCGCACTTTAACATCGGCCATATTTTCAAGTTTTGTGCAACGAAATCTCGACCCAAGGTTATGTGGAGGCCCAAGCAATGGAGGGTTTCAGAGGAGCCCAGCCCAGAAGATCAAGAGTCACCCTCTTGGCTACTCTTTGGGGAGGCCAACAGTATTCCTCCCCAATACATAGTGATTACGGAGAAAACCCCATTGCCACCGCCATTCTACACACCGCCGAGCTCCCACAGAACACCCCTTGCTTCCCGCCAAACCCACCCGGCAGGAGGCCTCAAAAGGGTGCGGAGATGGCGAACTTCGAGGTTAACCGCCCTTCATCCCGGAGGGCATGAACATGGAGGATTGGGCCCGTCCGGCTCGTGGAAGGATCATTGTTGCGGCCAACCCCCTCTCGCTGTCACGATGAGTATGCTATCATCACGATTGCTCCCCACCCGCCACAGGATCAGGTGCATGATACTATCGATGAAGTTCTTGCTTTCATTGAGGAGCACTGGATTAGAGTTCGCTCTTGCTGCCTGTCGCCACTTGGTTTATGTTTGGTTCAGTTCCCGTCCCCAATCGCTAGGCAAGTCATGGTTAATCAGAGCCCTTTCCAGTTGGATGTTGTTCGGAATTCTCGTTATCGAGCATGATCGTGGCATAAACCTCGAAGCGCCTGTTCACAAGAACCTACTGGGTGCTTTTTCTGGCATTTCCTCTTGATTTTCAAACCAGAGAGATCATCAATCAAGCTGTGGGCCTCTTCGGTTCTGTCATCACTTGGACTGACAATACCGGATGTGTCTAGACTCCTCATCCGCAATGTTACTCTAGTCAGCAGAATCCCCAGAAGTGTTGCTATCTGCGAAAGTGGTACTGTGGCTGATGGCGGTCATTCTTGGACTGTCCCGTTGTTTGTGCTTGACAGTCATCAAAATGATGCTCTTCCAGGAGATGAAGACCCCATCCCTCCTAATGGGAATCCCCACCCTGAAGTTCACAATCATGGCATAGATGACCCCCTTCCTGGACACTTCGAGGATGTGGGGGATATGCAGGAAGTGCAGCAACAGAATGTCAATGAAGGTTGGGATATTCCTCAACAGAATGGATATGGAAATGCAAATGACAATGGCTGGGAGCAGTGGCCCCAGCAGGAAGGAGAGCTAATGGCTGATAATGAACTTGGATTAGTTAATAATCTTGCTGATGATGTGGTTGCAGATGCTATGGCTAATGGGCTAATGTTACACCCTGATGTCCCTCAAGACAGTCATTACATCGATGCAGTTCTTTGTCGTTCTTGAGCTCAAGGGATCACTGTCACTTTGGCTGCCCTCCCTACCACTCCTAATGCTTCCGAGATGTTGTCACAGTCGTGAGAACACCATCAGTTTTGATAGTGATTATCTGATCAGGGATCTTGCTAACAGACTGGGACTCCATCAAGGTTTTGGTCCAAGCCCTTACGGAAATCGCTCTCGAACTTGCCCTCAAAGCAAAGCAGCTTTTGTCCATGTTGCCCATGAAGGAACCTGTTCCTGTACAGCATTGGGCCTCCTCCCCCCAGTGGCTTGTGAGGAACCCTTGGCTGCTCAACATGGACAACCTCAATTGGGGGCACAATGCTGAAGCCTCCTCTTCCTCTGGAAGCAGATTGCCAAGAATCCAACCCTGCAACATCTCTGAGAACTTGCCTATACAGCTTGAGTAGGCTCACTATGCAGCCCAGGCATTTCCCCGACCGCTCTGCTTCCTAACTTTCGAGATTGGCTCTCCAGATCATATGGATGAGAGCATGAACAACACCCTGGAAAATAATGCCACTCAGGACTATGTCCCATCCACTGACACTACACCTACCCCAAGAAGCAAGAAGAGAAAGTCTAAGATGAAGACTCCTGTTGTTGATGATGATGTCTAGAAGAAGTTCTAGGCTTAGAGGAGAAGGAACTGTTGAACATATTCAGCTTGTCAATGAGCCTAGGAGGAAGAAAGGAGCTGCAAGAAAGTCTGTCTCCTTCTATTCTATGACTGATTTCAAGACTACAATCATTGGCAGCAGCCTTGAGGAAGACATGGAGAACACTGATGTGGATGCCATTCCAGCACAGGTGTTGGTTGATCTTGGGCATGATTTCTTTGGTGCTCCTCCTGAGGAGTTGAGCCTTACCACTCTCCAGAACCAAGATGAATATTGATCAATGATGAAGTCTAGGGATTTTGTTTGGGATCTTGGTTGGGGCCCGTTGTCACCTTCTGATTTTGCCTATTGACCTGTTATGTCTCATGTTTCTGTTGCATAACTCTATGAATATTGTCTCTATGTTTCAATGGTGGTTGTGCCCCATTGGTTACTTTCTGCCTCCTTTGTTACTTTTCCCATGAATTGCCGAGCTTGGAATGTTTTATGCTGGAATGTTCGTGGGGTGAATGATAGAGACAAATGGGAGCTAATTAGAAACAAAATTGAAGAAAGTAATGCAAACATTTTCTGTCTTCAAGAAACTAAACGAGAACATTTTGATTTAGCTTTTATCAGAAAATTTGCTCCTAAAAGATTTGATCAATTTGAGTTTTGTGCTTCAAGTGGTGCTTCTGGTGGTATCTTAGTTTGCCGGGCCTCTAACCATTTCTCCATCACCACTTTGGAAAAGCAGAACTTTGCTCTTAAGCTTGCTGTCACTTCCACCTACAATCATGTTGAGTGGACACTTGTTGTTGTTTATGGCCCATGTAGGCAACTTTGCTAGACATATCTTTGTGAATTGGCTTCATGGCCAATTGATGATGATGAATTTTGGATGTTAATTGGAGATTTCAACTTCTATAGATATACTAATAACAGAAACTGAAGTGGGGGTAACTTCAATGATTCTCTTGTTTTTAACAATATCATCAGTCATCTTGGTTTAATTGAATTGCCCATCAAGGGAAGGAGTTATACTTGGAGTAATATGCAGGAAATCCCTCTCCTAGAGCAAATTGATTGGTTTTTTTACCTCTGTTGCATGGACCTCTGTCGGAGTTTTATATCCGGCAACCTCCATAGGGGGTACCCATCGGAGAGTAGATAGTGGGGGATCGCCGGACTGCAACCTCAAGGTATCTTGTGAGGACACAAGACACAGATTTATACAGTTCGGGTAGCCAGAGTAGCGTACCCTACGTCCTGTTTGGAGTAGTATTGCGCCCTGCGCCTAGATGTTGTTCCCCGGAGGGATTGTGGATGTGTTCCTAGGTACCCGGCCCTCCTTTATATAGTCCAGGGCGGGTCTAGCTCCAAGGTAGGGAGTCCTAGTAGGATTGGCTGTGGGAATTCTAGTAGGAGTCTGTCTTCTTCCTTCCTTGCGGTACCCGGGGTGTATGCCCGACAAGCCCCCGAGCACTTTGTAGTCGAGAGTAGTAGTTCGAGTAGTCTTGAAGCTTCTTCGAGTAGTTCTTGAGCGTCCTCGAGTACTGCATGGAGAAGTCTTCAACAGTACTTGAACTGCCACGAGGTCGGAAGGTGGTACAGCCTCATCCGCCTTGAAGTCGAGATTATATGGAAGTGCGACAAAATCACACTCCATATGGAGTAGCCCCCGAGCCTTAGGTTGAGTTGTGGACTCTGGCTGAGGGTCAATCTTGATTCTGCTTCCGTCTTGAAAAAATCAACTGATGGGTGTAGCCTAGTAGCCCCCGAGCCTTGGAACGATTGAAGAATCAATCCAATGGTCTTCGATGTTTGTGGAAGTCATCATCCGAGTACTCTTGTAGCGTTCATTTCGAGCTCGTCGTCGTGAGCCATAAGAGCCACGTCGAGTAGTTGTTGGTGAGCCCCGAGCCAGAGAGAGCTAGCGAGACTACTCGAGTTGTTGTCGAGTAGTGATTTGGTGCGTGGAGTTTGGGAACTAGCGCCGGTGGAGGTATGCGAGCGGTCTGGAAGTCGTCAAGCTTGACCTGAAAGTAAAGATGTGTACATTATGTAGCATATTTGTAGAAATTGATTCTACTAATGAAAGATACAAGATACAAATGTGTATGTAAATGTAAATGTCATGCGTCATTCTCTTGTTTGATTAAGTGGCGCCGAGTAGTTAGCTGATGCGATTAAGCGCCCGATCTCTTTGGTCCTTTGTTTAGCCATAGCCGCTGGGGGCGTGGAGGCATGACAGGAGAGCTGGTTTAAGCACCCGGTCTCTAAGGAATCCTGTTTAGCCATAGCCGCTGGGGGCGTGGAGGCATGACAGGAGAGCCAAGACTTTGCGCGGATCGAGGCGTGTGCTACTAGAGCGAGACCATTAAGAGGTAGACGAAGGTAGTCGGCATGGCGACAAGAGAGAGCGTGATTGCTCGTAAAGTAGTCATTGAGACTGTTCCGCGTGGTGGAGAGAAGAGAGCGCGTGTTGTAGCTCACGGCAAGTAGCCGCCGAGAGGCGTCGAGGCGTGCAAGTAGTCTTGGCGTTGGTTCTGTCGAACAACAAGCCAAAGAAGAAATTATTGAAATAAGTGACTTAGCTTGATTCGCGGACGAGAGTCGATGAAGCCGTGGCGATCGGCGATGGAGCCGCGACGGTTGTTGCTGAAGTCGACTAGTCGGAGGCGGATCCGACTAGTTGTTAAGGGCGTAGCAGCCATTCTCGACTAGTTTACTAGTCGAAACTAGCCGAGATAAGTAGATGAAGTAGTCGACGATGAGTTGGTGTACTCGCGTACGTCTTCTCGTGTGCGGCAAGCAAAGGTCTTGAAATCTCCTGGTGCGCCTCTCCATGTGCGTGTAGCAATTTCTAGGAAATTGAATTTCCAATGGAAGCAGAGGCGCTACAGCTCTGTCTTGATTAGTGCCTGGCACCCCTGTTTGCTTCCGCTTTTTACGACTCATGGGAGAAGATGCGCATCCGGACTTCAGAGCACTTGACCCCGAGACAAGAAAAAAAAATTCCTCCTCGGTCTTGGTCTCTTGGAAAATTTGATTCGAACTCGGCGTTGTTTGTCCGGAGCCGCGAAAAAATTGGACTGCGGCACGGACTGGATTTGCCTTGTTGTCTTGCCTTCACTGCAGCAACGCGTGGAGTTGTTTTTTGCTCGGATTCGACGAGTCCCATCAATACCGTAGTCGACGACTTCTGGAGGGAGCAACGAGCAGTTTGGCAGTAATTGCGCGCGCTGATGCTTTACACCGAAGCGGAGCAACAACGAATTTTTGGCAGTCTTCGATGGTGGTGGTGATTTCGCTGTAGCCACCGAATGTTGCCAACCGACGTAACATACGCCGAGTAGATTTGAAAATAGGTCCTTCAAATTCGCCTAATGATCGTGACGATCACCCCACGGTTTTATATCCGGCAACCTCCATAGGGGGTACCCGTCGGAGAGTAGATAGTGATCGCGACCCTAACTCGAAGGTATCTATGGCGAGGACACAAGACACGAGATTTATACAGGTTCGGGTAGCCAGAGTAGCGTACCCTACGTCCTGTTTGGAGTAGTATTGCGCCCTGCGCCTAGATGTTGTTCCCCGGAGGGATTGTGGATGTGTTCTAGGTACCGCCCTCCTTTATATAGTCCAGGGCGGGTTCTAGTCGCTACAAGGTAGGAGTCCTAGTAGGATTACGGGAGAATTCTAGTAGGAGTCCGTCTTCTTCCTTCCTTGTGGTACCCGGGGTGTATGCCCAACAACCTCCAAATTCCCATCCACCATGGTGCTCCCCTTGGCCAGAACAACTTCTGACCATATCCCTCAGAAATTGAGATTGGCACTAATATCCCTAGAGCTAACATCTTCAGATTTGAAAATTTTTGGTTTAATCATCCTAGCGTATGGAATAGATCTCCAGTGCTTGGCTCGCCCCTGTTCATGTGACCAATATTGCACACATCATGACTGCAAAATTCAAGCTCCTCAGGAAAATTCTTAAAATTTGGGCCAAAAATCTCTCCAATCTCAACAAGCTCATTGCTAACAGTAACATGACTGTTGCTTTCTTTGATAGACTGGAGGAGCTAAGGAGCCTGACTGATCATGAGTCTAGGTTCAGGTTTATCATTAAGAGTCATATTCAGAAGCTCCTTACCATGCAAAGAGACTACTGGAAACAGAGATATACTCAACGCATTATGCAGTTTGGTGATGAGAATTCCAAGTTCTTCCATGCTATGGCCACTGAAAGGTACAGGAAGAATGTTATCTGTCAGATCCATGATGATTCTGGTAGAATGGTTACTGACCACACTGAAAAAAGTGCTCTGTTCTACAATGAATTCAAAAGGAGATTGGGTACCTCGGTTGAGATCTCCATGTAGTTTGACCTGCATTCTATCATTCCTACTCATAGCAACCTTGACCACCTCTGCCAGCCCTTCACCAAAGAGGAAATTAATGGTATCATTCTGGAACTTCCCAATGATAAGGCCCCAGGGCCTGATGGTTTTAACAACCTTTTTCTTCAAGAAGGCTTGGCACATAATTAGGATGATACCTCTGATTTTGTTAGGATTTCTTTCACCACAGGCTAATCTTAGAAGTGTCAATCATTCATATATCACTCTGGTTCCCAAGAAGGATAACCCTGAAAATGTGAATGACTTTAGGCCCATCTCACTAGTCAATTCATGTCCCAAATTGGTTTCCAAGCTCCTTGCAAATCGATTGCAATCTGTTGCTTTAGAGGTGATTCATGATAACCAATATGGTTTTATAAAAGGGAAAACAATCCAAGATTGTTTGGGGTGGGCATTTGAATACCTCCACCAATGTCACCACTCCAGGAGGGAAATTATTATCATTAAGCTTGATTTTGAAAAGGCATTTGACCTGATTGAGCACCAACTGGTTCTTGACATGCTTGGTGCCAAAGGTTTCCCTGAGAAATGGATTAATTGGGTTTCTGATCTTTTCAGCACAGCAACTTCCTCAGTTCTCTTGAATGGCACTGCTGGCAAAGAATTTAGATGTAAGAGGGGTGTCAGACAGGGTGACCCCCTCTCCCCTCTTCTGTTTGCTATTGCAGCTAACCTCTTGCAATGTGTCATCAATCATGAATACAAAATTGGGAACCTGCTGCCCCCTTTCCCCTAGGATAGTAGCACTCCTTTCCCTGTGATCCAATATGTTGATGACACCATCACCATCCTGCAAGCCTGTGATGCTCAGCTTACCCACCTCAAAGAAATTTTGCACAAGATTTCTCTCTCTAGTGGTCTGAAAGTCAACTATCATAAATCATGTTTGCTTCCTATTAATATTAGCAATGATCAGGCTTGCTCCCTGGCCAATGTTCTTGTGTGCTCTGTTGGCTCATATCCTTTCACATACCTCGGCCTCCCAATGGGTCTCACCAAGCCCCTGGTCAAAGACTATGCCCCCTGATTTGCAGGATTGAGAGAAGGCTTTCTGCATCTTCTCAGTTCCTTTCCTACTCTGGTAGGCTGCAACTAATTAACTCTGTACTCTCCTCCCTGCCCAAATACTATATGTGTACATTGAAACTCCCTGCTACGGTGATCGAGGTCATTGACAAGCACAAAAAATTGCTTGTGGAGAGGAAAGAGTTCGATCATAAAGGTTACAACTTAGGCGCTTGGGATATTGTTCGAAGACCCGAAGACAAGGGGGGTCTGGGGGTGATCAATCTTAGCCTGCAGAATGATGCTCTCCTTCTCAAGCATCTGGACAAATTCTATAAGAAGGAGAATGTTCAATGGGTGAACCTAATCTGGCAGAAGTATTACACAAACACTGTCCCCCACCTTGCTAGAGAGAAGGGCTCTTTCTGGTGGAAGGACATTCTCAGGCTAAACTTATCTTTTAGAAGTGTAGCTGTTTGTGATGCCACTAAAGGGGACACAATTGGTTTTTGGGAAGACCTCATTGCTGGATCAATGCAAGCTACTGTCTACCCAAACCTTGCTGCTTTTGCTAAAGATCATAACATTTCCTTTTGGCAGTTGAGGAATGCTGATATTCTAGTGGACCAATTCAGAATCCCCATGACTAGAGTTGCATACAATGAGCTGATATTGTTGCAAGATTTTCTTGCACATCTTGATCCTCCTGACCACTTGAGCAATGATCATTGGTCTTTCATTTGGGGTGCTCAGGTTTACTCATCAAGCAAATTCTACCAGTACCAGTTCAAGGACCTCCACCTTGAGCGTTCTATCACATGGATCTGGCAGTCCAAGTGCATTCCTAAAATTAAGTTCTTCACCTGGCTCTTGCTCAATGATAGTCTCAACACAAGGAATGTTCTACGAAGGAGAAACAAGGTTCTGGAGGAAGGCTATAACTGCCCTCTTTGCCCACTGGGTGTGGAGGAAACTAGAGAGCATCTTTTCTTCGATTGCCCTGCTGCTGTCAGTCGGTGGTTTTCTCTTGGTATTCTCTGGGATGACAGCCCCAATATTCATCACCGAATTTATATTGCTAAACAGGGCTTTGTCTATCCTTTCTTCATGGAAATCTTTATGATAGGTGCTTGGTGCATATGGAAGGAAAGAAACAATCTTATCTTCAACAATACCCCCGAGCCCTGCTGCCTGGAAGTCCTCTTTTAAGATGATGGTTGCTGAGCATCTCATCAAGATCAAGCAAGAGCTTCATCAGCCTATCAAGCAATGGATTGACTCTTTGTAGAATTGTAGTAGTTGTTGTTGTGACTGCCACTGCCCTCATGTACAGTTTTTTGCTTTTTCCTTTCCCCCTTCTGTCTTCATGTCCTTCCAGCTCCTGGCTGGGCTCTGTGTAAGAACTCTTTCTCCCTGGTTTTACTTAATATATTTCCTGTTGCCGGGGGGCTTTGCCCCACGGTGTTCATCAAAAAATTATAACCATCCGGGTTGGGACGGAGAACACATGAATAGTTCAAGTGGGAATTAAATTTTATAAACATAGGTAAATTCATTTAAACTATGGAATATAGAAAATTATTTTCAAATTTGGAACTCCTACATAGTGCAACTGCGCCTACTGTTTACTGCAACATATTTTGGGTATTGCAACAAAAAAAACTGTGTAAAATTTGCACAACACTTGAAAGCGTCAAAAAACCAACACCAACAAAGACATGGGATTAGAACTCAGGCCCTTCTATTTCAGAGTTGAGCACCATACCACTGTGCTGCACTTTATGTTGTGGTGGAATATATTATTTTTTTCTATACATAATGTCAAAGAGGGGAATCAAACCAAGGACAAATCATGCCTAGGGGATCCGCGTGCACCCGATTAGGCCAATCACATTGTGCCATTGGCCAAACTAACGAGCATGCAAATCGTTTGTATTTATTCTTTTAATCTAGAATTTAAACTTGTATCTAGTATTTCTCCTACATGGCTACTAAGAATTTTTTTTCTAAATTTTTGTAAGTTCATGCTCTATCAAATTATGAAACTTATTAATGCCACTATTTTGAAAGTTCTGCTCGTATGAGTCTGTTTGAACAATCTAATTTTTGAGTTTCAAAAAATGACAACTAAAAGCAAGATTCTTTTATACTAAATGATGTTAAATGGAAAGTGATGAATACCGAAGTTTCATGTCTCATTAAGATCTGCAATCTTTATTTAGGTTATTTTGTCATTTTCAAAAGTGGTAATAACATGTAGTACAAGTTTGACAAGTCTCTAACATAGTTTCTTAAACTATGTGACTGAATCTAGGATTAATGACCAATGTATATGACCATTTTATCAAATGAAAAATGACTTAAATAAAGGTCGTAGATCTTGATGAGTTATGAAACTTTGATATTCATAACTTTTTTTTATCTGAAATCATTTAGTGTTCCTTAAATTAAAAAATTGATTTAGTGTTCAAAAAATCATATTACGTGACATATCTAATAAATTAAAAAAAATTGAAAACTATGTCAATAGCTGGAATTGAACCGACAACCTTACATTCAACAAATGCAACATATACCATTGAGCTGCAACACCTTTGTGAAAATGACAAGCGAAGTATTATATATAAGCTCGATTTATAACCATGAGGATTGGGACAGAGAACACATGAATAGTTCAAGTGGGAATTAGATTTTATAAACATATGTAAATTAATTTAAACTATGGAAATAATAACTTATTTTCAAATTTGGAACTCCTCGTAGTGCAATTGCGCCTATTGCATCCATTTAGGGTCTACTGCAACAGTAGGAGAGACTTGGGATTAGAACCCACGTCCTTGGGTTTCAAAGTTGAGCACCATACCACTATGCTATACTTTATGTTGTGGTGGAATACATTATTTTTTCTGTACATAATGTAAAAGAGGGGAATCGAACCAAGGACGAATCATGCCTAGGGCGATCCGCATGCACCCGATTAGGCCAATCACATTGTGCCATGTGGCCAGACTAATGAACACGCAAATCATTCATATTTATTCTTTTAATCTGGAATTTAAACTTGTATCTGGTATTTCTCCTACATGGCTACTCCAATTTTGAAGATTCTTTTTTCTAAATTTTTGTAAATTCATGCTCTATCAAATTATGAAACTTATTAATGCCTTTATTTTGGAAGTTCTTCTCGTGTGAGTTTGTTTGAATAATCTAACTTTTAGTTTCAAAAATGGCAACTAAAAGCAAGATTCTTTTATACTAAATGATGTTAAATGGAAAATTATGAATACCAAAGTTTCATGTCTCATCAAGATCTAGAATCTTTATTTAGGTCATTTTGTTATTTTCAAAAGTGGTAATACCATGTAGTAAAAATTTGAAAAGTCTCTAACATAGTTTCTTAAACTATGTGAGTGAATCTAGGATTAATGACCAACATATATGACCATTTTATCAAATGAAAAAATTACATAAATAAAGGTCGTAGATCTAGATGAGTTATGAAACTTTGGTATTCATAACTTTTTCATCTGAAATCATTTCATGCTCCTTAAATTAAAAATTTTGATTTAGTGTTCAAAAAATCCTACTACGTGACATATCTAATAAATTAAAAAATTTGAAAACTATGTCAATGGTTGGAATCGAACCTAGAACCTTACATTCTACAAATGCAACATATTTATGAGATCACAAAAGAAGAAGAATAAAAGCTTTGGTGGATCATACCTTTTTCTTTCCAGATTACAAGTCATTTTAGCAAATATAGATTCACAGTTATTATTATATATCTAAACATCAACATATATTTAGATGCATAATAAAAATCGTGAATATTGAAACACAAAACTATCTACAACTACAACCATGTGCTTCCTTTCCCTCTAATCCTTCATGTCTTTGATGAGAGGTCGTTGCATTTCCTTTCTTCCTGTTCAATCTACAGCTGGACATCAGATATGTATAGGGGATAAAAAAAATTGTTGGCTCTATGCACCCATGATGCTTCTCCGAGGATGTATTACATATAAAGCTCTTCAATTTGAAGAAAATGTGCAGTCAACAATACAGCCATCGCAGTACGTACTATCAGATTATTGTTAGGGTTACACTCTACAAGATCTACGTATGGGCTAACAATGAACGACTAAACATTCAAGTGTTGTACAAATACAAGATACAAATATTTGGTGATGAGAAAGAAGCTTGTATACACTGTAGGGACCGAGAGCAAAAATACTGATCCAAACTCAACGAATGTAACTCTGCACTTGGGAACACAGTATCCTCTATGGTTGAAGAAAACCAGGCCCATTGATGAAGGACCTAAGCAGATTACAAGAAGAGATATCCAAGCTACTTGCTTGATGGCGGACTGGTTTGCGCACCATCCTGTACTGCTGAGGCTGGGGTTGCAGCATCGTTGTTGACCTCTGGCCCTGGTCCATCAGCCGGGAGCCCATTATCGATAACAGCTGACCCAGCGCTCTCAATGGACTGCTTTCGTTCAATACCTCCCGACTGCATCCGTTCGATGCCTCCAGACTGCTTCCGGTCGATGCCTCCGGACTGCTTTCGGTCTATGCCTCCTGACTGCCTTCTTTCGATGCTGGAACTGTTTGATCTTGCGGGTACGGTCAGTAGCTGGCTGACAGCGTTGAATGTGCCCTGGCACTCCGTGATCAGTGTTGCTCCATTCGAGTAGCATCGGCCAAAACATGCGGCACAATAAGGGTGTACAACCTGACATGAAAAATTAAGATGTGAGCCATCTGTACGTCTAAATTCATTTGCAGTGACAGTTTAGACTTGATGGGTTCAAGACTTTTGAGCCATTCAGTTTCACTTCGTCTGTGCATGATATGTTCTACTGCCAGATTCAAAATCATTGGCCCATTAGAAAACTCAACGCACCTCAATAAATGCCTGGCAGAGTGAAAGGAAAAGAGCAGACTCATTCCCACGCAGCATCCGCATGGCATTGTATCTAACTAGGGAGTCGGAGACTGCTTGCAATCCTTCACCACCTCCTGAGCAAGAACATGTTTCAAGCTCAATGGCGCACATGGTCTCAGCTCATTCATTGCTGCTGAAACACCTGCACACAAAATATTAAGAACATGAATGTTTGCATTTAGGTTACCAAAGATATGCTCAATCAGAGTCAACCTATGGTGATGTAGAAGCAAAAAAATAAGTGTGCTTTAGTAGAAATTACCATTAACAAACACTGCAAGAGGTGGATGCTCCATTAAAACAGAAGGTGGAGTCACATCATCAGAAGTCTCATCCACAACTCCATTTGCTACAAAGCCAACAGATGGCATCGGAACCCACCGGTGTGAATCCAAAACAACCTAGCATGGTACAAGGAACAGTTTCAGTGAGATCTTATTATACTAATATTGAAGTAAGACACAGAATCCAAAGAACTTCAAAGTTAGTTCAAAAGCTCAAACAGCAAAATGAATTCATTGTATTTATAACTGAACTTCACATATATAGAGGTTGCAGAAAACTGCTTTACCTGGAAATTTTCTACTGCCGTACTCATATTCTTTGAAAATAAATTTAGAACCGCACTGCAAAAAACAGATAATACTATCAGTAATAAAGCCCCTCTACAATCTTCACTCATAAAATTCTACAATTTAAAAACATTACTTTTCAAAGATTGGTGGAAGTAGGCCACGGAAATCCAACCCGACTAAGCCAAGACCCATTGCACAATACTGCAACATGAATGAGCATGTTTCAAATTTATCAATGATTCGGGTATCACTGCTAAATCTTGTACCAAACCATAATCCAGAGAAAAGGGATCAGAAGCCAGTTCTTACCATGCATTGATCAAGAATGTTGGACAGAGACCCACCTTCAGTTATGTTTGGTAACATAACTTGAAGAGTTGTGAGGTGATTACTAACTTGTTGCATTGCCCAGCTGAAAAGCAACCCACCATCATAGTTCTCCTCATTCCCAGATTTATCATTGTTGAATATTGCCCGGTATTGATTAACAACATCAAATAGATGTACCCTGTGGCAAGTTACCATGCCTTTCAGGTAATCATAAACATTCCGTTGGTCCAGATCTTCAAGAATCCCAGAAAGCCAAGCTTCCCTGCACCTCAAAAACTAGAAATTATATCAGAGTTAGAAGATGAAGATGAACATGCTCAAATCATTTCCAGAAAACTGACTGCACAATATATGAAAGAAAGAAGATGCTGACCCCGCACAAACTTCTGTCATTATGAAGATGAACATGCTCAAATTTATGCTTATTAAATTGTAGAACTCAAGAACATTACTACAACATAAATACGCTTGGACACATGATGACCCCCGCACACAAACTTCTGTCATTATGAATGAACAAGAAAGCAAAATATCTCTTGAAGACTAGTCACACAAAGAAAATTGCACAAAAAATTTCAGATATACCTGTAAGCGCAATTCTGATTCACGGAAAACTCCAATTCGACGCAAATGTGCTACGATACGGAGGCACTCAGGTAACTGTAGAAAACAAAATGACTATGTTAGACACCTACTATGTGCTCAAAATGGAAAAATCAAATAATTTGGGGGTGAGAAGAGAAAGTGTTGAAGATAACAAAGAAATATGATACATGCATAATCTCTAGGATGATCAAATTTCCCATAGGAGTCATGCTCAATGCAAAATAGTCATTGATATATATATATTTTTTTGAGACAAGTCATTGATAAACTTTTATTACACCAGCATCTTCACCTGAATATTTGATCGAAGTTTCTGGAGAAGCTGTGAAATTAGTGATTGTACAGTCTTCTTGACTTCAGCAGCTAATCCTTGGATAACAGGTAAACTTCAATTGGAACAGTGAATGGTTAATATAACAGCAAATGTCACGTGCTGCAACAGCAATTATGTTACAAAACTTACTCAGGGTGCAACTTTGCAATTTTGCTTACAAAAGCTTCTAGATCAAGTGCCTCATCATAGTTCCCATTCCGTATACACCTACAAGCATTACCTTGCTGTCATGCATGATTCAGCAACAATAACAGCTTAAACTACACATTACTAAAAATCAAATGATATATTAGCAACACCGACAACTGAAACATGAAATAAACCAAGGGAAATGGTAAGAAAAAAGAGGTTACATACGTGTCCATCAGTTGTGGGATTTCAAGCAAGTCAAGCAAGGTACTATGATTGGCTAGTAATGTTTGATTAAGCTTCCTCTCTTCCAAAATCTGCTGTGCTGACTCGACAAATTCAGTGCAGCCAGATGTTAAATTTGGTATCTCCTCTATCTACAATAGTGCATAAACAACATGGTCAAACTTTCACATCATAATTTCAATGTAGCATGAATCAAACAAGAATATATGATGTTAGCATACCACATAGAAAGAAACAGAAGATGGATCAATTAGCAATGTTATTGAGAATCAAGAAAAATAAAAAATACTTGCACAATTTCTAATGTTATTGAGAAACCTTGTTTAAGCATATAAACAGACTCTGCATATTAACAAACAATACACATCTACAAATATCCATGTAATGGACAAAACCTATAAATCTGTATTTAATTCTTCCAGTACCACCGGTTGCACAAGATCATCTATTTCATACTGTTTAAAGAGAATTCCCAGACTGATACACCAGTGATGTGTCCGACTTTTAGCAATAGTTCACCCAGCCCTATGCAAATTATAGTGCAAGCACATATATCAAGATACAAACTTTGTATGTTTCCATTGATAATTAGGCTATTAAATGATGGCTTAGCTATACAAAAGTGGTACTGCTACTCGTGTTTTGATCTGCATTAATTGGTCCAAGTGAAAACTCAAGAATGACTGCAACACAAAAGAACTGCATTTCCACTTGTGAGACAACTACATCTGTTGGGTGCAGCAGTAACGAGATCAGGTGATCAGCTTGCTACCACCATAAAGCAACAAGGTCTAATCACTCCACCAGCATTCCTCCAATCAACTGAATTTCGCATTTGACTGCGCAAGATCTACTTACTGATCTAACTGAATTTCGCATTTGACTGCGCAAGATCTACTTACTGATCATCATAGAGCAACAACTTCTGACGCCAAGGGGCACGCAGTAGAAGTAATTAAGCAAAGGGTAGTAGGAGCAGGGAGGGACCGGACAGCATTACCAGGGCCTCGAGGTGGCTGTCGAATCCCTCGAGCTGCGCGCGGACGAAGGAGAGCGCCTCGGACGCCGCGATGAAGGCGGCGTAGTTCTCCACCGCCACCTCCTGCATCTGCCGCCGCACCCGCTCCGCGTCCACCCGCAGCAGCTCCGGCTCCTGCCCACCGCACACCGAAAGCGTCACGGGATCACCGACGCCGCCAATCAGGGGCCTCGCAGCAGCGAGGGTAGGAGGCGCCGTGGGTGTGGGCGTAGGCGTGCATACCTTGTGGAGGCGCTCGATGGAGAAGGAGGAGCTCGGAGACGTATGGCTGGTAGGCGGCGCCGGCGAGCGGGAGCGCGGAGGCCGCGCTGCCGCCGTCCATGTCGGCGGCGTGGCGGTTGCCCGCGTCGAGGAGGTCCGTGGCGGGTGAGATCTGGAGAGAAAGAGGGGCAGTGGGGGTGGGAGAAGAGAACTGGAGAAGAAGGGTGCGGTGGTTTTAGCAGATGAGCCCGAATTTTTATATATATATATATTTTAATCATTTTAAAATATCCGACGGTTTAATTTTACAGTTTGGCTGACAACCATTCGCCGTGTCCCACGGCGGTTTCATCAACCGCCCGTGGCGGCGGTTCGGCAGCCGTGGGCTACAATGATTGCGGGGCCACGGTTGATCTTGACTAGCGGCATGAAGCCGCTATTCGTCGTGGGCACAAGTTTTTATTTTAATTAACGAGAGAAAACACACATTTGCAATGGTATGTACGGTGCTAGTACCTAAGCACCTTACGTGATGATAACATGCCTTAATTTAGAAATTTCATTACAACATTCCTAATGAATCTAGTTGTCACGAGAACCCGCGAGAGCAGAGTCATGAGTGTTGCGACGGCATGTAGTACCCCGGTGGGGGTGGAGGTGGTTCCGTCAATACAAAGGCACATGATCCTCAGACTCATCATTATCATCATCATCATCATCAAGAGTCCTCTTCTAATGCACGCGTTCATCGACTTCCAACTCTCTCCGATATTGTCTTATCACCTCGGGTTTACTTCTCCTCATCAATAACACTAGTGACAACATAACCTCTAGATGCCCGCTCACCCTCGTAATCCCTTCTCTCCTCTTCTTGTTCACCTTCTTGACATCTTGACACCTTCCCTTCTTGACACCTTCCCTTCTTCCACCTCCCCTCGTCCACATCCTCGGCTTCCTCATGCACTTGATCGCTAGACCCACCCTTCGGTAAATTTGGACAAACAAAATCACGGCAAACCAACTCGGCATGCATTTACGATAAAACCCTCCATCGTGGAGTCCATTCAAGTGCCACGAGCTCCCAATACAGTGTATACCTGATTAGTGCCATCACCGACATGCATTGGTGTTCTAAATCTGAAAATGCCTTGACCACCCAGTTGGTTATAGCCTCCCAAGTTCTTTCTCCCGCTCTTGGAACATTTTTCTCAATCGAACTATAATTTGACAAGTCAACTCCTTATGAACCATATATAATCTCTCCAATTTCATAATATATTTTGATTGTGGTGACTCACATGTCCGATTCATAATAAAAAGCAGTAACTACTATCAAATGCTACATCCGGGACTAAGAAACAAATAAACTTATCTAAACTACATTAACAAACTAATCGATTAAATCTACACACTTAACAGTAAATATGTTACGTAATATAAACTACAACTACAAATCTATAAACCACAACTATAGATCTATAAACTAAACTACAACTACATATCTACTGAATCTACGAGCAAAATAGAAATTCGGAATTAGTGAAATCGTTGAAATACACGCAATGAAGCGAAGAAGTAGCGAGCTTCACTACTCGCGCACCTCCACCTCCTCTTCTCCTCCTCAACCCTAACCCTACAAATAGGATATTTTTAATACTACGGATCTAAAGAAAGCGCGTTGAATCACTAAATCTGGTTTCTAAGTAGCTGCTAAAGAGTTTAAATCGACGAAATACTTACAATGAAGCGAAGAACCGTGAGCTTCGCTACTCCCACTCCTCTCCTCCTCTCCCAACTCTCTTTCTTTTTCCGAATTTTTATGACATTTACTAATTTTAGAAACATATAGAGGTAGCAACCTGTCCCGTGCATACATGCTGCACGAGCCTTACTGCCGTGGGCTACGGCGGTTGGCCTTCTTGCCGTAGCGCCAGCGGTTTGTCAAATCAACCGTGTATTGTGGCGGTGACCTCCACGCCCGTTAGAGACCCAATTATTTGCCGAACGCCGTGAGTCACGGCGGTTAGACCTGAAACCGCCGTGGGCCACGGCGAATGGTTGTCAAAACTGTAAAATTTTGAAACCGTCGTATATTTTTGCAAAATGATTAAAATATATATAATTTCGATGAGCCCCTTGGCTTTTGTTTCCGTTACGCTTTGGTTCCTGACTTCTCGGCCCAAAAACAACAGACTATTTTGGCAAATGAGCCCACGAACACAGTATCCAGCCCAAAATGCCCGGCCCAATATCCAGCCACAAGTGGAGGAAGCCGAAGCAAACAGCTCGCCCAGTCGCAGCTCACCTCCTTCCTCCTCCCGTCGCGCCGCCGGATCGAAGAACGCCTAGGGTTTCTCCAAATCTTGCGTTGCGCGAAGGATGAAGCGGCCGCCGCCACGCCCGCGCGGCGACGGCTACGAAGAGGGTGGAAGCGGCAGCGGGTTCGGGAAGGGGAAGGGGAAAGGGAGGTGGGGCGGCGGGAGCCGGAAGCGGAACGAGCAGCGGCTGGGCGTCGGCGGCGGCGGGGCGCTCTCCCTCGCGGCCTTCGCCAGCGCCAAGTCCAGGAACACCGGCTACAACCCGGCACTCATCAGTAAGTCATTTGAACCTTCCGTTCGGGGCGTACCTTGGAGGCTCGGAGGGGGATTAGCAGGCGGCTTGTTTGTTGTCGGCACCACGGCGTCACATGGCTGATTTGCTGTGAAGGATCGTTGCGGTAGGGTTTGTGGAGGAATTAAATTGTCTTAGCTGGAGTCCTGCGTTTGTGACGCAGAAATCTAGCTTCGTTCGCTTCGAGCACTCACGCTCACCAAGTGTCGTGATGGAGCTCACGACGAAATTGCATTGTCTGCACTGAGGTTTGGATGGAGCTGTGAATGATTCTTGTTGTCTAGGCGTCTATCTACACAATCCCTGCCTTTGGAAGTAGTATCATGATATGGGATCTAGTTTCATTCACTCAACCATCCCAATTGATTCTAAATTCAAGCTTGATTGTCTTTAAATTGCAAAAAGAATCAGGGTCTCTGAGAAGGTATCTTTAAAAATGTTGTATGTCTGGGACGATAACAGTGCACCTGGAGTCTTTGTTCTCAGGCCCTGTTTTATTTTTCACAATAGAAATGAAAAGTTTGAGTTTGCCAATGTGCCTGGTTGTAGTTTTTTGCATCGATCTGTTCCCCAGACCCGCAATTGTCCCTTGGTACCTTGGCATGCTAATTCTGCTATTAAGAATCGACTTCCCATTCAGTGCTCATGTACCTTGGTGTTGCAAAAATAGTGCATGTGCATCACTTGTGAGGATTCTAATAGTGCTGAGCATGTAGCAGCACACTTGACTTCTGCTTTGATGCTTAACAGAGTGGTGGTTATGGGTAGACATGGCATGTAATAAATTGATATACGTGTTTTCAAAAGTTTCTCAAACTATTTTGAATGACTGCTGGTATTTTGTAATCTAGTTTCAGACACATTATTGAAATCATTGCTCTGATATGCAGAGAAGCAGAAAGAGTTCTACAAGAATGCTAAACTAATTAGCAAGTACAAAAGGACAAAGAAGCAACAAAATCAGTCAAACAATCGTCCAGAATTTGCGGTTCATGAGGTAATTTAAACCCTCTATGAGACTGTCTGCTTTCAGGGATAGGAATTAGGCCAGCAGATACCACTTTGGGGCTGGAGTTATGATGCACTCTCACGTTCAATTGCCTTTTTACTATTAAAATGAGCACAGTTGTTCTGAATTTTCAGGAATATGCCCATAACTCCCAACTCACTTTGATGTGATTTTAATTTGCAGGATCGTGGTGATAATGCACAACTTGAGGCGAAGCCACATCACAAAGGGAAGAAGCGCTCCGCACAAAGCTTGAAGGAAGAGTATGAGAAGGAACGCGCAGAGGTTGAAAAGGCTCAGAAGGAGCGGGATGCGGCCATTCAGGCAAAGAGGGAGCAGCGGGAGAAGTCTGAGGCGAGCGGAGAGAACTGAGGAGAAGATGTTCAAGAAGACGAGATCTGGCCAGCCTGTGATGAAATACCGGATCGAGCATCTCCTGGAGACTGCACTAGAAAGCTGAAGCAAGTGGCACGGTATCAGCTACCACCATCCTCATCCGAGACCAAAGCATGCAAGCAAATTTTGTAGTTCCGTGCAACCATCAGTTTGGTTTAGCCTACTGTTGTTGCTTTGTTGTATATATCTTTGCAAACAATCTTTGGTTTGGATCACCTCACTCTGGTTCTCCCTCTCTGTACCCTGTTCTTCAGTTTCAAATTTTTTGCAAATGATGTAAGATGATCTGTACGGAAACCTGAGTGCTCAGAAACACAATTGGATCCATAAGCCATGATTCCATAAATTATTAGTTTCATCTTGTGTTGAAGAAATTATATAGGTTTTTGACTCTGCTGATGCCCCATAGTTATCTTTGTTAGGAAAGTACAATTCCAACTACCATATTCTTTAGAATATGGCCTAACCACCAGACAGATGAAAGAGAATTAGTACGATTGAACCATTGACATATGTGTGATTGAACCATTGACATATTTGTATAATGGATGTTAGGTACTAGTATAATCCTGCCTATTGTTGAGCAACTTGTGGATGGAGGTTGGGTTTTCATGCTAGACTAGTGTATATTCACAGAACTGTGTGATCAACAATCTGGAGTCCGGACAGCTCGCTGCAGGCAAGCAAGCTGGTGCACGTCCATCAACCTTTCGTCATGGGAGGCGGCGGTGAGATGGGCGCGTCGGAGGCAATCAGCCTCGTGTTGCGCATCGCGACGGTGGGTCTGTCGCTGGCGTCGGCGATCATGACGGCCGCCTCGACGCAGTGCGTGTACGGGGACGACGGCGTCCCCGCCGGCACCGTCTCCTACGGCGACTACGCCTCCTTCAAGTAAGCGTCTCGATCTCACTCTCCCGTGCGTCGTGCACGGCCGTCGAGGCACGCTAGCTAGCTAGCTACTGAATCTCCCTTCTCGGGGCCGGCGGTGCGACGTCACGCCGGCCGTGCCCAGGTACTCGGCGGTCGCCGACCTGCTGTCCGCAGTGCTGCAGGGCGTGGCGATCTACCTGGAGGTGGTGGGGAAGGAGAAGTGGGCAAGCACCGTGTCGCTCATCGACAAGCTGGTGCAGGCGCTCACAGCCTCGTCGGCGGCGCTGCTGCTCGCCGTCGACGACATCACCTCCTGCGGAGGCGGAGGCGGAGGCGGTGGCGGGACACGGGGTCAGCGCCAGCGCGGCAGCGGCCTCTGCGGCCAGGCCGGCGCGTTCTGCGGGCGGGTCCGCGTGTCCTCCGTGCTCTCCGTCGCCGCGGCCGTGTCCTTCTCCGGGTCCGTGTACATCAGGCATGCCCCGGCGGCCGTGGTGATGTCGCCGAGGCCGCCGCCGCCGCCGTCGACGACGACGACGACGATCTTGAATGTGGTTAAGCGCAAAGACGATGGGCGTAGAAAGGAGAAGAAGGAAGAAACGGTAGAGAAACGTAAGGTCGTGTTGATCGAGACGACGACGACAGAAGATCAGGTGAAGACGAAGAAGGACGACAAGGAGGAAGAAGAGATCAAGAAAGAGGACGATGAAGTAAAGAAGGACGAGGAGTGCTGCACACAGGTCAGCACGCCGCCGCCGTGGTGCCGATGCCCGAGGCTGACGATCCCGTGCGACTGCGAGGACCCGGAACTGTGCGGCGCCTTCTTCTAGTTAGGCTGTTCTCCGTTGAGCTGTGCTTGGCGCCTTTCGAATGCATAAGTTGTTTAAAAAATTGCTTCAAAAAATGATTCGTATAAATTATTTTTCAAGAAAAATGTGCATGCAAATTGTGTGTATAAGTTCTACATGTATCAAAGTTTTACTTAAGAATTATCTGATAAAAATTTCCAATTTGAAGTTACGTGTATAAGTTATTTATTTTAAAAATGAAAACTTGTAGGAAGTAAAACTTTCTAGAAAAGAAGAGTTCAGGAGAGTGGAGGTGACTGTCGGATCGATTGGCCAGCAGCCTTGCTAGCTGAAGCAGCAACAAAGATTCCGTTTTTGAACAGTATGATCCTAACATTTTCTTTTCCGAGAAACACGTCCAAGAAATCAACAATATTTCGTTTTTTAAAATCCAAAGAATCCACAACCATCACAACAATGGAGTATACTGTAGGAGAAATTTGCTCTATTGACACTCCAAACAAATGGCTTCGCAGTTTTGACATTCGAAGTAATGGTTTCGGAATCTTGGCATTCCAAACATGAAGTTGCTTGATTTGTTCAAAGGGCACCGCGCACGTGTTCACCTGCTGGCACCAATGCAAAACCTACGCGGCAAATGGAAACACGTCAATTGATTTGTGCAGATCGAACTCCAGAGAAAGCAAATGAGGAACACAGAGGACTGGAGGACGGTGGCGTCTGGATCTCAGGCGACCAAGAGAGTTGGCCGGCAACAGCGTGCGGCGGAGAAAGAGCGAGATAAACGAGGGTTACTTTGAAGGAAGCAGAGGAGCTAAGGTGCCGTACATCGGGAGAAGAGGAGAGGAAGGACCCGCGGTGGCGTAGATCGAGGAGGAAGAGGAAAAGGAGAGGGAGGAACGCAAGGAGAAGAGGAAAGCGGCGGGATAGCGGCGGCGTGGGATTGGGAGGAAGAGGGAGGAACGGGGCAAGGAGAAGAGGATGGCGGCGGCGGAGGCAATGTAGATTGGGAGGCGAGGAGATCGGGATGGGCAGGATAGAGCGGCAAAAGAAGACCGACGGCGGGGTTTTACCAACCGTATATTTTACCGCTACCATGATAACGGTATACCGCAGTATAAGTGGTATACCGCTATTTACCTTCAATTCAAAATCCAAACCAAATGACCAATACAAACGGTATGCAACGGCATACCACGGTATAAAATATTTTTACCGCTCCGGTATGAATTAAAACCGCTACGGATTGCATTAAAACCGTGTATAAGCAAAATAAACCTAAATCCTAACACAAATCCTACCTAAATCCTAATGCAAATGATACCTCTGACTAATTTCTACCTAAATCCTAAAGCTATCTACACAAATCCCTACTCCCTACACTTAATGCAAAAGTGAGCACTCACTGCGCGCAGTCAACACCATGTGCAAGTATAGGTGATGCCGCCGCCAGCGGCGGAGGCGGGTGGATCCGCGGCCTGCCGCTACTCACGCTATATGCGGTGGCGCTAACTAACCGCCCGGTGGCGCGGACGGGCCCGAGGAGCGGCGGACTTGACTTGCGAGGCGGTGCGAGGAGGGTGGGCGACCGGCTCCGGCGAGAGAATCGATGTAGGGTGCTTTGAGGCGGTTTGGGCCTCATGGGCCTTAGCAGTCGGCCCTTTTTTTCTTTTCTTTTTCTATAACTTCTAAACCTCGAAATAAATACTAAATGCACTCAAATTTGAAAACTTTTGACACCATCAGATTCTATAAATCATGAACTATTTTTTGGGGATTTTATAGATTTTTTCATTTTTTTGAATTCAAATTTGAATTAAAAAACCCTAGCGGTATTCTGGCGGTACCGTTACGCATGAGCCAAAAACAGTTACCATGCGATTCGTGCGGTAACGGTCGGTAAAACCATGCGACAGAGCAAATGGATGGAAGAGAAAGCGGCGTTAGACTATCTCCGGTAACCTGCGCCGCAACCCGAAAATGCAGATTCCATCACCACTGTTCACGCTCCAGCAGATTGTGCAATGTCTGCTGCAATTTGCGGTTGCCCCCTCCCCATAGCGCATCCCCGGGGTTTGCATCGTCTTTGCATCTCCCCAGACCAACCGTCGCCCACTATTGTTAAAAAAAATGTCGCCCACACGCCTCCTCCCCCTCCATTCCGGCTCTCCTCGCCTCGAGCACCTCACGCCATGGACGACGAGGAGGCTGCGCCGCTTCTTCCCGGCGGCGGTGGCCGGCCTTCCTGCCGCGCCGCCTTCTCCCCTGAGCAGGGCCTCCGCCCTCCAACTCCGCCGGCGCGTGCGGATCCGACTCGTGCGCGTGCGGGTCAACGGGCTCGACCTTGCCGCGGAGGAGGCGGCCGGGAGGAGGCGCCGCGCCGCCCCCCTTGATCCGGGAGGAGCGGGCGGGGCAGCCTCGATCCGCAGTGCGGAGCACGGCGGCGGGCGACCTCTGCGCGGCCAATCCAAGTTGGGCACCACTCGCAGCAATAGACTCCACCACGAGCACCGGTCGCCGGGCGCCGGCAGCCCGCAGCCGCTCCATCGCGTCAGGGGTTCACATCTGCCGACCGCCTCCTCCGAGATTTCCTCCGCCGCGCAACTCGGGGGCCGCATGGCCCTCCTCGCTCTCGCTCCCCCATCCCAACCCGGGCAGGCGGCGGCGGCGGCGGTGCGGCGCGGCGAGCAAGGTCGGGTGGCGCGGGCGAGCGGGGTCGGCGGCCTCGACCACCTCCTCCTTCTCCGCCCATTGATCCGAGCGGCGGCGGGAGCACAACTGCCTTCTTGTTGCGCGAAGGGGACGGGGCATATTGCTCGAGTGCATCCTCTTTTGCAGCACGGGATGCTCCTCTCTCCTGCTGCAAATCCATCCGTTTTGCAGATGCGCGACGGGCAACTGCTAGAGATAGTCTTATAGCTCTCGGATGGAGAAGGGACGGCGACAGTGATATTGCTTCTTTATTTGGGGCAGCGGATGCCGTCCATTGAATGACCAACGGTTTTGAGATAGTGAGTACTCAGAACACAGTCGGAAAAATTGCTTTACGCCGCTTGGGCCTTTCCGTGTCGCGCCGCGAAACAGAGTCGGAGTCCGACTCCAAGCAAATATACTCCGCCCCCTGCATATATATGCGACCGTCGTGGTCGTCTCCTCTCTCGCGCCGTACGTTCAGCTTCAACACGCCGGCCTCGTTATCCGGCGACGATGCCCGCAGCACCAGGGACCTCGCCGGCGTCGTCCTCCCCACCGTGGCGTGACCTCCCGCCGGACCTCGTCGGGCGCGTGATCGCGCACCTCCCCTTCCCGGCGGACCGCGCCAACCTCCGCGCCGTCTGCCGCGCGTGGCGCTCCGCGGCGCGGGAACAAGCGCGCCACCACCACCACCACCACGAGCTCCCGTGGCTCGTGCTGCCCGACGGTTCCTTCTGCACCGCCGCCAGCGCCGGCGAAGACGACGGCGGCGTCTTCTTCCCCCGGCTCCCCGGCCTCGGCCTGCCCGAGGCCGCGACGACGACCTGCCTCGGCGCCGCCTCCGCCGCCAGATGGCTCGCGCTCGACCGCATCGCCGGGGCCCACCGGCGCACCAGCCTGCTCGACAAGATCTTCTGCACGGGGAGTACTCCTTGGTGCCCAGGGGCGACGTCAGCCACCGGCACACGTACCTCCTGCACAACCCGTTCTCCGGCGCCACCGTGCCGCTCCCGGAGCTGGACGCCATCGCCGGCTACGTGCCCGAGGCGTTCGAGGTCCGGAAGGTGCTGATGCGCTCGCCGGCTAGCCTCGACGACGTCGTCGCCGTCGTCACCAACTGCCGCGCGTGCTCGGTCATCCTCCTCCGCCCCGGGAAGGGCGCGTCGGTGGTGCGGCCTTACGTGCCCGTCTTCGACGTCGCGTTCCTTGCTGGTGACGACGACAAGCTCTACGGCATCACCCTCGACGAGGACCTCATCGCCTTCCACCTTTTCGATGACGACAGCAATGGCGGAAGGCCGGTCGTTACCAAAATCAAGTGGGTCATTAGGCACCCGCTAGCTGTTGGCGAGGAGGACCTGTGGAGCTGGATGGACAACGACACCGATGATGGCGAGGACGATAATTTGTTGTCGGGTAACGAAGATACAAATGAAGATGATGATGAGGAGGAAGAAGAGGACTCCGGTGGTGACGACGGTGATCCAGCGAAGCGAATAGAGGACAGCTTCAATGCTTACGGCCAGGTTCCAGATGGCAGTGCCACAGAGGAGTATGTCGAGGAGGGCAAGGAGGTACCCGACGACGACGAAGCCAAGGATCACATCATAACAACCCCACGCCTCATCGAGTCGAGCAATGGCGGCGGCGCCGCCGGCAACGGGTTGCTCATGGCGAGGCATCACGTGCTATTGACTCCGTCCTCCGGCACCTACACCCATGACGTCGAGCTCTTCCGCGCGGACCTCGACTCTGGCAGGTGGGTCCCGATCACACGTGGCGGCCTAGCTGGCGAGGCGCTCTTCCTCAGCCGGTACTTCAGCAAATCCACGCCGGCGGCATGCGGAGGCACCGGCAAGGGATTGGTGTATTCTGCCACCGTGGACAACGTGTTCGACACAAGGTCAGGGGCGTCTAGGGAGTTTGCCCTGCCGTGGCAGAGGAAACTGATGGGGGGAAATTTTTTGACGTGGTTGTTCCCACCTCATACGGTGGTTTATTAGGTTATATTCCTAGTGGAGAGTTTCAAATCTCACGGTTTACCAAATATGACATGTCATCTAAAGAAATTTGAGTATATGAATAAAGTAAGACCCGGCTTACAAATGCATCAGGACATGGAGGCATGGGCATTTGAGCGCAATGGGTGGTACTCGGTTAGATCGTGTTACCGACTACTTCAAGATGAACAAGATCAGAAGGAGGCGATGGCTGAAAGTGCTGCGGACTCGTCTGGTAATTCACAATGGTGGGCTGCTATTTCGCGACTAAATATCCCACCCAAGGTTCGGGTTTTTTGGTGGCGAGCGCTGAACAATTCTTTGCTGGCTAAGGCTGAACTGAAGAGACGGCACATTGAGAAGGAGGATCATTGTGTGGCCTGCGGCGAACCGGCGGAGTCCTTGTTTCATGTTGCCCTCAAATGTACTTTACCTTGGTTCGACACAAGGTCAGGGGCGTCTAGGGAGTTTACCCTGCCGTGGCAGAGGAAACTGATGGGGGGAAAGTTTTCGACGTGGTTGTTCCCACCTCATACGGTGGTTTATTAGGTTATATATTCCTAGTGGAGAGTTTCAAATCTCATGGTTTACCAAAAATGACATGTCATCTAAAGAAATTTGAGTAGATGGAAAGGAGCAGAAACTTTCACTGATGCGAACTAACTCCAGCGAACCATGAGAGAGGCGACGCAACCACCTCCACCATCGCTGACGCCGCGGTGACGCCCGCCACAGGAGGGGATCCTCCTACGAGGGTGGTCAGACGTTTGACAGAGCTCAAGCCCGCAAAGGGGGGGTGGCACTCCGCCGCGATCCCTGACGCGTGGCGAGCCCTGGAGAAGGTCAAACGCGATCAAGCGCGCCACATCCGCGAGACAGGTGTCGAAGAGAGATTCATGGGAGAAACGGGCACAGGGTGCCGAGACGAAGATCCAGGATCCAGATCCAACAGAGGACGGAGGGGCAATTGTGGAATTCTTCGGCCATCTCTGGTTCGTGCCTGATTCGTCCCCACCGCCACATCCTAAGGTTAGAGGAGAGGTCAAGTCCATAGGCGATTTGGTCTGGATCAGGAAGGACAAGTGGGAGAAATCAGAGTTCTCGGTTGAGGATTGCTTCCCAACCGGGGATAGAGATGTGTGGAGCCAAGACCCAGTGAAGCTCAACTTCGCCGAGCGAATCTGGGGGAAGGGGGAGAGGAAGAGTTTCGCGCAAGCTGTGAGATCCATGGCGATGCGAGGAAGAGGCGGAAGAGGACCAAGACCTAGAAGCCAGGAGAGCGGATGGGAATGGGGAGAAGGGTTCCAGTACCCAAATCCCTACCCACCTCCACCACCTTTCTTCCACTCGCCGCCGCCTTATGGTTACTTCCCCAACCCTCCTCACCCGCCGCCGGCACATCCTCCACCTCCGTCGGACTTCAACCAGCAACACCAGGGGGGAAACCGAGGGGGAATGTAACACCCACGGTGTTTATTAAAGATAAATACCTCAATTAGGGTGGTTAATAATGTTTAATTGGCTCATAAACATGTTTGACATGATCTTGCACACTTTTGCACAAAAGACCTTGGTCAAAGTTCAAATTCCCGGTCAAACCCCTATAGATCCCAAGAGGCTGATTTGGTTTTCTTGCGCGTTCTCCAAATTTCTCTATAGAAGTTCAAAATCGGCCAATATGAAAGTTCTTTGTTATTTCCGGGAACACATTTTTCATAATTGGTGCACATTCCAATTTTGAGTGCAAAGCCGCTTAAATTCGAGTTGAGCAGCGCTAGATGTAGGGCCGAGATTTACGGCATCTTCAACGCGTTTTCCCACAAAACCGTTGATCAAAACATATGTCGCCCTTTGTGAAAGTTGTAGGTCTATAGTTCCTCTACAACTTTTAGTTTTGGATATTTTTGAGTGTGTTGACACTTTTTGGAGTTTCATAATTTTGAAACCGGGCTCACGAAGTTAGGACGGACGAGCGACGTCGCGGACTCGGTCTTGAGTCTGCGCGCTGTCGTCGCGTCACGTGGCGTGTCCCCACTTCTCCGTGTCGGCATCTCACGACTCGGCTGTGGACCCGCCGCCTCGTGGGACCCCTCTGCTGCCGCCCGCGCCCGCCCAGTAACGGGCCGCGCCGGGCAAAGCCACGTGCCCGCGCACGAGCTTGCTGCGGGGCCAAGGCATGCATCGGGCGGTTGTCGGCGTCCCAAGTCGTCCACGCCGATTCATAGGCCGTCGCACCTCGCATTCGTCGTAAAACCACGCACCGCGGCTTCTCCTCTGGTTGTATGCGCGCCGTCCAATGCCGCACCGCCCCATTCGACCTCCGGCCACTCCCACCCATCCTCCACGTGATCCTCCGTGCCTCCTCCACTCGGCCAAGCCGCCGCGCCGCGCCTCGCCACCGCTGGCCTCTACGGCGCTCTGCAACGGGGCAGGGGCCGCCTGCTGCGGGCAGTGCCTCCCAAGGCCGACCAACAACCGAACAAGGTCGGTGCGACCTCGGGACACCTCCTCCCGGCCAAGTCCGTCGACCTCCAGTAGTGAATCCGCGCCCGTGAGGGCCATCCGCCCGGGGTCACATTGCAAGAATTTGATTCTTGTCGGGTGTTTTTGTGCAAAAGAAGGGCATATCTGTGATTTAGGAAAATTTCCCGAGGGTCCCTCTGTAAAAGTACATTAGGGTTTTCAGCTGTACCTTGTAAAATCCGTAGAAAATTGTAGAAAAATAAGAAAAATGCAAATCCAATTTTGTTGGGTTCCTCATGAAGAAACCTACCTTTGCTAGAAAGGATATATAGGGTTTTTCTGTGTAGTTTTTGAATTAAAAATTCAAACTCAGTTTGATGTGTTTTTAGTGTAGTTTAAAATATACACATGCTATGGAGTTGAATTTTGGATATGTTTCTCTTTATGTCATGTCTAGATTTGTGACCAAAGTTGGCATGAGTTTGATGTGTAGATCTTTAGTTATGATTTATGTAAGCTTTATGCTAGATTAATCTTCATTCTTTTTATAATCCCTTTAATAAACTTTTATTTAGGCACAAGTGCACCCTAGGGCTTTGTCTTGATGAGTAGTACCTCTGATAGGTTGGATGTGATTTTAGGATATGTTTTGACATGTGTTTTGGAATTAATCTTGTGTAGGAGTTTAAATTCAAATTTTTGAAAATAATTTGAATCTGCACCTATGCTTTGGTCAGAGGCTTAGATTTGACTTTTATGACTGGTAGGAGAAAGTTGAGATCAAAAAGTTTAGTAAATCTTTTTATATGAATTAATGGTGATTTACTAGGCTAAAATTTGTCTTTTTCGTATAAATTAATTTATAAATGATCTTAAGCTATATTTTGGTTTGTGAGCTTAAAATAGGCATATGTTGCTGTGTACAGAAGCTTAGTCTTATTTGAAGTGTTTTTGATTTAATTTGGATTTAGGGTTGAAAGGCTTGTTGTATGTAACTAAATAAAGAAATGGAAATTAAAGTGTTAAATTGTGAAAACGTGTTATGGTTCTGTTTCTGAATTTTCATTCACACTCCCTTGCTGTTTTGGTGAAGTTAAATACTTTAATTTGCTTAGATGTGTACACAATCACCACCAAAGTTCACCTTAATCTAATGCATATGCATGTGTACGTGTAGATTTCTTGACAAGATGCTTACACGTTGACCGAGGAGACAGAGGCTGTAGAGGGTGAAGTGAATGAGTTGGGAGTTCATCAAGACCTGGACCAAAGTCCGGAAGAGCCCAAGGCTGTTGCTAACTTAGAAGAAGGCAAGCAATGTCACATATAACCTTTTGGATTAAAACTTATATTCTCTTACTTTTTAGCATTTAATGTTACTTTGTGCATTTAAGTTTCAGGAGTTGTTTTGAAACCTAGATGCATGATCCTTAGGACTCCTATGCTCTTTTACTAGTATGTTAGAACGCTAGTGCCATGCTTTAAGGACACGGTACAAGTCGAGTAATGACTCATTGCTCGCGAGATATAGGATGCTTATGTTGGAATCATAAGTTGGATAAATTGACTCGCTCATGTGGTAAGAGCAATGGGTTCGGTCTCGACCGAGTAGCATGGTGCTGGTCTAAGCTATTGAAGCGTACCAAGTGCTTGTCGAATGGGACCGGTAAGCCTAGTACCCTAATGAACCCGGTCGGGAATTTTATTGCTACTAATCTTGAGATGCTCCGTCTCGGTTCGCTCGGTGTGTGATTCGACGTGCCATGTTTGGGCGTGCAGAAACCTTGTACTTAGGACTGTATCATCTTTCCTAATCTGGGGAATGACGGGAACCGCTTGGTTGGGGTAGACACTGCATTTGGTCTACCTTCTTCCGTGTATCTTGGGTTTACCTTGCAAGGATATAAATCGATCGATCGTGGGTCACTCCACCGTTATCTCGAGTCGGCTTGAGACCCATGTTTATTTATGGAACATTTCAGATTAATATTGTTGGATGATTAATCTTGTTTGTACAACCATGCTTAGCTAGGTGCTTACCTAGAATGGTTAACATACTAGAACTTGAGCTAAAATTTGAAAGTAAGGATCAACTCTTAGTTGTTTTTGGCAAAACCAACCCACCACCAAAAGTCTTGCATGTCTAGAGTGTCTTTTATTTTTGTCGGGTAAGTCTTCTTGAGTATTAGTATACTCACTTGCTTTTGTTGTTGTTTTCAGTAATCCCATCGGCCCGGTTATATTCCGGATGGTTGGGAACTTGAGTGGGAGAACGATGTTGATGAGTGATACTCTATGGATGGCCTCCCATGTGTATCTTCCGCTAGATTTATTTCCGCTGTTTAAACTCTGAAACACCTTTACTTTTATGTACTCAAAACTTGGTTTGTAATTTTAAGTACTTATGAACTTTTATGTAATGTAATGTTGTACTCTGGTCCCGCCTTCGTGTGGACTTAGCGCATAATTCGATCCTGTGTAAGTGATTTACCAGGCATGCCCCGGCAGAGGCGACAGAATATGTCACACCTGATTTTCCGAAGAAAACCAAATGCATCTCATATGTGCGCCAGGATCAAGTTTACACACATATGATAGACGTCATGAGTGAAATATAATAAAACAGCAATAAAAACGTACAAGAGTTAAACCATTACATTATCTCTTTATAACACTCAGACGTTAGACTCGAAGGTCTTTACAACGAACGACGATAACTATGAAGACGCGACTCCATCTTCATCTTCCACAGCACATGACCGGGGCACAAGCCTCGAGAACTCATCGTAGTCTGAAGTACTCTTCTCCAAGGTGTTCTCCTCGAGCGGCGGGTAAGCAAGGGTGAGCACACTTATGGTTGGAGCTCGCAAGTGGGGAAGATGCAAGGCTATCAAGGATAGGTTAAGGTTTTGCAGCGGTTAGCATTTTAATGTTGGTCAAATTTTATTAGTAAGCACCTATTTAATAGATGTAAGTTTATACCAACCCACTTAAGCATTTAGGAAAGCATCTCATCTCGAACCACAAGAACCATGATTTAATTCCATCTTTATGTCTGATTATCATGTGAGGGTCCAGCCGCTCTTGGACCGTGAGCACGGTGATCGATCAGTTTACACTCTGCGAGGTTGTACACTTTCACCACACTGCGTAAAAGTTCCGAAGAACTTTGAACCCAACCACGCATGTGCTGATCAGGCACAATACCACACTTCGAGGTGTGATTGCATAGGACGCCACGAAGCCTTTACAAAGGTATGCGAGAAGACCAACAACCGCATGACGATTCTGACGGAGCGGACCATAACCCTCCCTAGTGGACAGCACCTTAGCAAAGGTGCGGCTAAGAGGACCGAGCTATACCCTTCAACTCCCCATGCTCCTTTCGGATAAGGCTGTCAGATAATTCCACACTCCTAATTAATTGGCTAAGCCAGAGCCATATGGACTGTGGTTGCACTGTTTTCCTGGGTGGTTCTCCATGTTCCGATTAAACCATATGATCTTGTTATTAACCATAAGCACACATATATATCACCAAAGTTATCATGATCAACATTCATCATATTGTAAAAGATTCATTTTAACCATCCCAAGTTATAGCAACTAAGCATTTCTACCCAAAACATTTATTTAAAAGGGTTGCCCAAGGTAAAGGGATAAAATTCTAGTCATGTCCTTAAAAAGGTGATTTCCCATCAAGTTTATGCATAACAACATTTAAAAGTAAACTTAGTTATCATGCAAGTTGTGTGGGACAAAATAGAATATGCAGGGGGAGAAGTCCACTTGCCTTCCTTGCTTAAACACTGGGATTCTTCTTCTTCAAAAACTTGCTCTTGATCCACTTTAACTGGTTGCTCACTTGAAACTGGCACAATGTCTACGAGCACACAAGAAAGCATACAATAAACAAAACAATACACCAAGCATGAAAAGCTTTAAAAAGAGAACAAGGGTTGGCTCAAGGAACGCGAACACAAGAGCACTAGGAACTATCGGGAGCTTTGGATGATCACAAACAAGAGCTAACTATGTGCTAGGTATATTTTAATTAAGTAAAGATGTGCATAGGTTATTTCAGAGAAATACCCTATTTATAAATAAGCAAGTTATATTTGTATTTAAAAGACGATGTAAACTTAGTCCAATTTTATTTATAAATATTCAAGTATGATTTATGCAAATTAAACATTTAATTTAAAAGAAGCATGTAAAAGCATCTAAGCGTTCATCTTTATACAAAACTTTTTCAACTCAAACTCATTCAAAATTTTCCAAACTTTTTCACAAAATTTTATAAACTTTTAAAACCTCACACAAACACACTTAAACCATGCACTTCAAAATATGATGCACAAGCACTTATTGCCTCTAAAATTATATAGAATGATATTTAAATATTTAAAAGACCAAATTTATTTGATAATTTATTTATCCTTAGAAAACAAAAACTAAACACCATGTTGCTTACATTATTTTGGTGATGGAAAATTAGGGTGTTACGAATAGTTCTTTATTATTGCTTAATGGCCAGGTGGACAGGCTTAGGCGATAATCTGAATTATTTTAAGTGTCACGAGGAACTTCGGTGGGAGAGGGAGATTCAGCCAGCGCAACCGCAGCTCGAGGCGAGCAGGAGTTTGAGGGAGGAGGTTTCAAGATAGAAGGCGGCGCAACCAATGACAGAGATAGAGCAGAGGGGAGCGGCCCTAAGGAGAAGATGTCAGAAGAAGCTGCAACAGGTGACAAATTTCCCCAAGTAATTTGCTACAAATGTGGAGAGACAGGCCACTTGTGCTTGTAACAAGCCCAAGGTTTGTTTCATCTGCTATAGCAAAGATCATGTGGCAGAAGATTGTCCAGAATGGGAAAAACCACAACTAGCAGCTCAGTACTATGGTAGTGCAAACAAAGGATTGGGGTTCTACCACATTGATGTGGCTCCAAGGTCTGGGAGGTTTAAACATCAAGGTGCTTTGAGAATTTTGGGGTTTTCACGGTGGAGGAAGGAGAGCTGAGTGAGGAAGAGATAGCACAGACTCTGAGAAGCCAAATTGACAGAGACTAGAACTGGAAGTTGCTGAAAATGGATGAATACAGGTTCCTTGTGAAGTTTCCCCCACACATCAAGGTGGAGAGTAAGGTGCTGGGAAAGGCCACTTATTTCTATCTGAAAAATGATGAGGTGATGGCCTCATTGAGAGTGTGGAATGGGGACATCAAACCTGTAAGTCGATTGACCCAAGCTGAGAGATAAGAGGTGTTCCCCCTAAGTAGTGTGATTGGACAACAATTAAAGAAATAGCATCAAGCTTAGGGAAGCTGAGTAAGGTAGATTGGCAAACACTGTTCTCTAGTTTTTCGAAGCAGATCGTGAGTGAAGGTAAATTGCAAGGATCCTAAGATGATCCCCACCAAGAGAGTGGTAGAGATGGATGATCAACTATTCCTGCTGCAATTCACAGTGGAAGATGTGGAACAGACAGAGGAAGGTCAGGGAGGGGATGAAGACAAAGGAGATGACTCTGGTGATGAGGATGAGAACCCTATTGGTGATGCACCAGGAGAAGACCAGAACCGTGAAGAGAGAAAGAAAGGACTGAGGAAGATAAAGAAAAAGGAAACAATAGCAAAGATCAGGGCAACAAAGAACAAACACCAAAAAACAGACAAGAATCATCCCAGAGGACAAGATCTGTGAGGAGAGCCTTGTGGGCTTTTGATGAGAAGGTAGAAGATGGCTATGTAGAGGGAGGTCTTGGCATTCCTAATTGTGTCGATCTCCTGAGAGCTATGGAATTGAGTGATGGGGAGGAGGAAACAGAGACACAAGGCATTGCTGACAATGACAAAGAAATGCTCTATCTCCCAGAAGAGTGCGTGTATAATGAATCTGTGGTAACTTCTCTGGAGGACTCCAACAATCTTGATGCTCAATCTGAGAAGAATGAACCAGCAGCTGCTTTATCAGAATCAGAAACGGAAGAAGATGGGAAGGCTAGCAAGAAGAAAAAGTGGGGGCCTGTAGTGGTGGAAAGGAGAAGCAAGAGAAACTTAGGAGGGGAAAAGACTATCCTGGAGAAAGCTCAAGATATCAAAAGGAAGTGGAATGAAGACTCCCTAAAAGGTATGGCAAAACAAACTCCCTTACACATTACTTCTGATGATCTATCTAAAACGGCTTGTGTGACTGGCATAGTCACTATGGATGGAAATCCTATAGATGATAACTTACTTAAGGATTTGGAAGAAGTAGAGAAACAAAGAAATGTTGATTACGTAGCTAAATACAACCATGAGAGTTGCAAGACCTTGGACAAGGTCAGCAATGTAGAAAGTAGTTCCAGTGGACAGGGCTCTGACACTAGTGGCGCTGATACCAACAGTAAGGCTGATATGCTTGTAGGTGAAGTAGAAGAAATGGCTAGAGGAAATAGGAAAAGTACTAGAAATAGAAAAACAGCAAAATGATAGGTATGTTTTGGAATATTAGAGGCCTGGGCGTCATTGGTAGAGTTCCGGCTCTAGTTAGTAAAATTAGAGATAACCATTTAGATTTTATTGGTATTATAGAGACTAAGAAAGAGAATTTTACGCCTGGTTTTCTTAGATCGCTTACTGGGAACACTCCTTTTTCTTGGTTCCATCAGCCTGCTAGAGGGACTGCGGGTGGCATCCTGGTAGGCCTCAATTCTGATTTATATGTCGCTTCAATAGGAAATATTCTGAATTTTTCTATTAGCATCATGGTTTTAGATAAGAAAACAGGCTTCAATTGGAAATTAGTGGTAGTTTATGGTTCTCCTTATGAAGATGGAAAGCAAGCCTTTTTAGATGAGTTACATACAGTCTTAGCAAGCTGGAGGGGTCCCACAATTATTGGGGGAGACTTCAACTTGGTTAGATTCACTTCTGATAAAAGCAATGGCATCATCAACCATAGGTGGGCAGATGCTTTTAATGATTGGGTGAGTAGCTGGGGTTTGATTGAGCTAGATCCCCAAATAAACTTTTCACTTGGACTAATAATCAAAATAACATTATTATGGCTAAGATTGATAGGATCTTCATTTCTATGACTGGAGGTCGCTTTCCCCGCCGTGGTGAGAGCCTTAGAAAGACCCCCCAATGATCACAACCTTATCCTGATTAACTCTGGTGATAATGCCTACTTTGGGAAAAAGAGATTTAGGTTTGAAAAGTGGTGGTTAGAAAAAGAGACCTTTAGAGATTTAGTGGTGAAAGCCTGGAATGAGCCCTGTAATTACAGCAATGTGATGGACAGGTGGCAATTCAGGGTTAGAACCTTTAGAAGAATAGTAAGAGGTTGGGCCTCTAATGAGGTGGCTTTGCGGAATAAGAAGAAGGTGGAATTAGCTGAGGAGTACAATAGACTATATGAGGAAGCTGAGAATTGTGGTCTCTCTGCTAATAAACTAGCTCGTCTCAAGGTAGTAACTGATGAGTTAGGGAAGATTTGGGCTTTAGAGGAGATTAAAATTAGGCAAAGATCTAGAGATAGGAATATTTTAGAAGGAGATAGAAACACAGCCTATTTCCAAGCTATTGCTAACCAGAGGAGTAGGAAGAAAAGAGTAGATAGACTCTTAGGCCCAAATGATATAGTAGAGGATCAAACTGGGATGATGAGGATTGCTGTTGACTTCTATAAAAATCTGTTTGGGGCAGAGAAAGATATAGGTATAACCCTGGGACCTGACTTTTGGGACCTTGGAGATTTAGTCACTCAAGAGGAGAATGAGATGTTATGTGCCCCTTTTTCTGAGGAAGAAATTAAGGAGGCCGCCTTTAGTAGTTACTCTGAAGGAGCCCCTGGTCCTGATGGTCTCCCATTTCTGTTTTATCAGAAATTTTGGGAGATCCTGAAATCTGACTTGGTTAGTATTTTTGAGGAGTTCTATAAGGGCAAACTAGATCTTTATAGGTTGAACTTCGCTATGCTAACCCTCATCCCTAAGATTGAGGAAGCAATGGACATGAAACACTTCAGACCTATAAGCCTTATCAATTGTAATTTTAAAATTTTTTCCAAGGTCATGATGGGAGGTCAGCGTGTCTCCCAGAGATTAGTTTCCCATAACCAAAGTGCCTTCATCAAAGGTAGATATATCCTGGAAAGTGTAGTGATCGCCCATGAAGTAGTCCATAGTGTCCATAAGAGCCAACAACCAGGAGTTATTCTGAAGCTAGACTATGAGAAAGCTTACGACAGAGTTAGTTGGAGTTTTCTTTTTAGCATGATGGCAGCTAGAGGCTTTAGTAACAAATGGATAGATTGGATGAAAAACTTAGTGATGGGAGGCTCCATAGGTGTCAACCTTAATGGGGAGGAGAGTTCCTATTTTAAACCTGGGAAAGGTCTAAGACAAGGAGAGATCTCGCCTCTCCTCTTTAACCGGTAGGTGATGTGTTGACAAGGATGCTGGTTAAAGCTGAGAGAGGAGGTCTGAGTAAAGGACTCCTGCCAGAGTTTAGAAGAGAGGGAGTAATCTCTCTACAATACGCTGATGATACCATCCTTTTTTCCAACCCAGAGGAACAGTATCTCAGGAGTCTAAAAAGTAGCCTAGTCCTGTTTGAAAACTTATCTGGTATGAGAATTAATTATCATAAAAGTGAGATCATACCCATTAACATGCAAGAGGAACAGATCCATTTAGCAGCACACATCTTTGGTTGCCCTGTTGGGTCTTTTCCCATCAAGTACCTAGGAATCCCCTTACATTTTGATAAGCTTAGGAGAGAAGACCTGCAGCCAGTTATAGATAAAATTCTCAAGAGAATTGCCAGTTGGAGGGGGAAGCTTCTTTCCCATGCTGCTAGATTAACTCTGATTAAGACCTGCTTAGCAAGTATACCAGTGTACCTACTTTCCTTCATTAAGTTCCCTAAGTGGGCCATTCAGATCCTTAACTCCCACTTTGCTAATTGCCTATGGAATGACTCTGAAGGAAACCACAAGTATCACCTGGCTAACTAGGAGACAGTGAGCATGGCTAAAGAGTTTGGTGGGTTGGGAGTTCCAAACATAAGAGACTTGAATGTCTGTCTGTTAGGGTCCTGGATTAAAAGATATCAAAGTGATAGTGGGAAGCTTTGGAGAGATATCCTAGATTTTAAATACAATACTGAACAGCCTAATATCTTTTATTCCAGTACTACCAATAGCTCCTCCTTTTTCAAAGGAGTGATGTGGGCTGCTAAGGCAACAAAATTAGGCTTTAAGTGGAGGATTGGTAATGGTAGGAAGATTAGGTTTTGGGAAGACAATTGGCTTGGCTCCTCTAACTTAGCCATCCAATATTGGGACCTGTATGTGATAGTTAATGAGAAAACAGGCACTGTGGCAGATCTTTGGGATGGCCAAGATCTGAAGTGTACCTTTAGAAGGACAGTAGATTATAGGCTCTACAGGATGTGGATGGAGATAGTCCAATTAGCCTCCACTATTATCTTTAATGAAGAGGAGGATAGCATGATTTGAAGTTTCACTTCACATGGAGTCTATATCTCTCAATCCCTTTACAAAATCATTAATTTTAGAGGGGTCCTCCCTGTCCATGTTCCCAGTGTTTGGTCCATCAAAATTCCCTCAAGAGTGCATTTCTTCCTTTGGCTTTTGACCAATAACAAGCTCCTGACCAGAGACAATCTGGCCAAGAGACAAGAAGTGGCAGATAAATCCTACCTTTTTTGTAAGGACTGTGAGTCTAGTCATCATTTGTTCTTTGAGTGTGTGGTAGCAAAAAGGATTTGGAGCTACATCTCTGACACACTCAATAGAGATTTAGGTGGTAACTTCGATAGTGTAGGCATGTGTTGGCTAAGTGATAGAAAGTTTGCTGCTATTAATATTGTTAGTGCTGCTACCCTGTGGGGAATATGGAAGCTAAGAAATGAGCTATGTTTTCAGAATGCAGTCTGGCTAAATGTGAAGCAACTGTTATGGAGGATTGCCGGATTAGCACAGAATTGGCTAATCCTGTGCCCTGCAGAGAAGAAGGAAGAATTAAAAAGCTACATTCTGAAGCTGCACTCGTGGGCACGAAGACCAGAAATGCTACCAGGATGAAGATGATCAAGTCTCTAAGTGTGAAGCAGTGGGCGGCGCAACTGAAAAAGCTGGAAGAAGAGCTGAGCTATGAGAACGGGATGGTAGTCTGAATGCATAATCGTGTTTGAGTGGAGAAATGGTAGATTTATGGATGTCCCTATGCGTGTTCTTTTCTTGTCTGCTGACCAGTTGCATCTGGTCGCCTTTTGTGCCCCTGATGGTGTATCAGGCTGCGTTGTACTGAACTGAATTCGCTGTTGGTCTTTTGATTAAGGCTGGGGCTGAGCCCTAAAACTCTAAAAAAAAATTGAGTAGATGAATAAAATAAGATCTTCAGGTCAATGCAGAGTACGTGTCATTTCACAGTTTTCATAGCTTATACTTACTATTTAATTGCGAGGCATATGATTGAACAAGTTGGAACAGGCGTTAATGTCTTGTCACCACCGGTTCATCCAAAACCGACGGTGTAGAGAGATCTGTAGTGGTGATTAATTATCATAGTCCACTAAAAATAGGCACTAACACATAGGACTAGGCTATCGTTTCTTTCTTTCTCATTTTAAGCATTTTATTTCAAACTAATATATATATATATATATCTAAAAATGATTTGATTATTATACATGCTTTAGTATTCTGATATCTAATCAATTAAATAATTTTTATGTTGTGAAACTACCTTTGACCAAACAACATAGATGACATAAGAGCATAATCACAACTTCGATTTTTTCCCCCTCATATGTTCTTAAGAGGGGTTCATGTGGTGAATATGCGCCCACCTTGCATTGGCTCTGCTTGCTATAAGCCTATAACCTGATTTCCCTTCTTTCTTGAAAGCTAAAGCATGGCGTATGCATTTAGCATTGTACATACCCATTTGAATCAATTTACAGCTGAGGCAGTCGCTTGCAATTATATGAAGATCAAAACAAAACTGTATTTTAAATATAACTTCAATTATTATTTCCTTTTAGACTATACCTTCAAAATCAATAAGATTATGATTTCTATGAAAACATATTATCATACATGTGTACGTATCCATTTATGTATGTTTTGTCAATATAAAATTTTACGATAATGGATGACGAAAGCTTCAAAACCTCGACAAAAAAAAAACCCCTCATCCAATGTTCCATATAGCTGTCGCCAAAATGTTACAATAAAGAAGAGAGGGTTTATGAAACTGCCGGTCTTTGTCATGTTTAGATATCTCTCTAATAAACTTTTTTTTTTGAGAATGAATACCTCTCTAATAAACTGTTAATGACCCAACTACCTTGTTCCAGAAGACGGCCTAACTGCTATTGAAATAATTAATGTATATAGGAAACTGAACTACTCTATATACAGATCTCTAGCAAATAAACATGCATGCATGATAAAGCTAACGGTTGTTTATTGTTGAGATGCTTAAGGTTGTTGCGTAGTATAGTTTTGGATCTCACTAGCTCTTCTTATTGCCTCCCGGATGCCCTCTGGTACGCCGTTGTGCATCCATCCATCCATCCATCATGGGCGGCGCAGACGCCAGCAGCTCAGGCGGCGGGCGGGACGCGTGGGAGGCGGCCAGCCTCGTGTGCCGCATCGCGACGGTGGGCCTGTCGCTGGCGTCGGCCATCATGACGGTCGCCTCGACGCAGTGCGTGATGTACCGGCCGGACGACGACGGGGGCAGCCCCGCCGGCGCCGCCTCCTACAGCGACTACGGCTCCTTCAAGTAAGTGATCGATCGATTCTCGAGCGGTCGAGCGGAGCCAGCTCCCAAGCCCCGTTCGTGCCCATGGCTCCATGTAGCTCAGCTCCATGCCACACATGCAGGTACTCGGCGTTCGCCAGCCTTTCGTCGGCGGTGCTCCAGGGCGTGGCGATCTGGCTGGAGGTGGTAGGCAAGGAGAAGTGGGCCAAGACCGTGGAGCTCATCGACAAGCTGGTGTTGGCGCTCACGTCGACGTCGGCGCCCCTGCTGCTCGCCGTCGACAACATCACCTCCTGCGGCGGACGAAGCAACAGCGGGGCTCGCCGGCAGCCCAAACGGCTCGATGATGGTAAGCTCAGGGTGGCGGCGCTCCTCAGCTTGGGATCCTTAGCCTCCGCCGCCTCAAACGAAGTCGTCAAGAAACTCGTCAAACGATACGTGACGCCCAAATCGGCGCCGTCGTTGTCCGGTACCGGCGGCGTTAGCTTTGTCCCACCGCCGCCACCTCCACCACCACCGCCACCACCACCTCCCCCTCCTCCTCCTCCTCCACCCCCGTGTTCGTGCTCGTGTCCTGCAGTGACAACGACGCCGTGCTGCTGCGACTGCGAGAACCGATACGATCCGTGTAGTGCCTGCACATCCTACTAGGATCGATCTAGAGCTCGGGCCCGTTGAAAGAAATTCCATTTCCATGTACTTGATCATACTCATGTGCGTCGTTTCCCCATTTCAGAGGTGGGTTTGTGTTGTTTAATTGATGATAATTGTTCGGTGTTTTCTTTTTTTCCTTTTCCTTCTGAAAAGCTAGTACAACGCCATGATGCGAAGCTGCACAACTCTTCTTGTTACATGCAACATGAAGTTAACAAAATCACGAGTTCATTGACCTCCTGAAACACACTGAGTAAATATGATCAAATATTAGCAAAAATAAAACCCAATTTTATATCTATGTGCAAGATTTCTATGTTTTTTTTCTTTTTGAGCAAACCTGTGTCACTGTGTGCGATTGCAGTAAGCCTAAGCGATGCTTGCTTAGTTTGTCCCAAAACAAATGCTAAGATATGTTGTATGTAATTTCTTGGTAGAGAACTGCAAAAATGATGTTGTATGTGATAGCATACTATGGTCCAAATACATTCCTCGTCCTTCTCGACTCCATCATTCAAAGGGCTCAAAGCACTTTTACCTTCATTTTCATACCCACCCTCCACTCTTAGTATAACATGGGTCAACGAACCTAAGATTTTGAAGCCTCGAATCATTTTCGCCTTCCTTTTCCCACTCTATCCTCCACTCTTTCTTCTTGAGACTCTTCTAGGTGTAAGATTTTGTAACAGGCCGAAACAGCAATGCTGGCTCAAATCCGGACAATGTCTGGGCTGGGCCTTATTGTTGGCAAACTAATAGACGCAGGCCCATGGCTGGCGGCCCACACGGTTTGTTCCACTCCCACTCTCCTTCCTTGCTCTGCTCCCCAAAATGAGCAACTCCAGCAAATTGAGTAAATTTCATCCCCTATACCAAGTTATTGGGAGTGGAGTAAAAATATTTTCATTCCTAAAACACAATTTGCTCCAACAGTTTCCCTATTCTCCTTCCCAACTCGTGGGTCCCACCGCGCCACGTCATCCTTTCTTCCCCTCCCCCAAATCTTCCATCTTTGGGCGGCGTCATGCGCCACACCCCCACGACTCCGGCTTGCTATCATTGTCTGACCGCACCTCCCGCGCCTCGCCGGCCGCCCAGTCTCTTCCACTCCACTCCGGTGGGTCCGTCCATCTTGGCGTCACCACCATTGCTCCCGGCGCCCACAGGCTCCCCACCGACACCTCGGGCACCTCGCCTCCGCCACCGACCGCCGGAGATGCCACCACGACTCACGGCCTTCCGCCGTCGCGCCATCAAAGCCACAGGAAGGTCTGCAGGCGTCTGAGCTGGCGCGTCCTCGGCGGAGGCTCCTCCAAGGTCTACAGCGTCACTTCGCCAGGCGTCCACTCGCCGTGAAGGCCGTCGAAGCCGCGCCACCGTGCCGCGCCGCGGGCGGCGCCGGCGCCGGGAACGGAGATCGCTGCTCCGGCGCGTCCGAGCCACCCGCCGCGTCGCGTGCCTCCTCGGCGTCCTCGCCTCCCGCTCCGCCCATCTACATCGCCGTCCTCGGCCTCGCGGCAGCGCATCGATCGGCGCTGAGGCGAGCCACGACGAAGCGCGTACCGGCTCTTGAGCGGCTTCGCCTCGCTCGTGGCGCGCCAGCACGACGCGGCGTGTTCCATGACGTCAAGCCGGAGAACTGCTCACGGGAGTGCGGCGACCTCAAGCTCACCGACTGGCTCTGCGCCCAGCGACTTGACTCGGCGGCCGGCCGGCGGCTGCTGAGTCCCACGCCTCGTTGCTCGAGATCCTCCTCAAGAGGCGCGACCCGGCAAGGCGGCGTGCAGTGCGTGCGTCGTGCTCTTCGCTCACGGCGGGTACCGTTCAATGGCAACCTCATGGGCATGTATGCCGGAAGATCGCTCGGCGGCGTTCGGCGTTGTGTTGCTTGGTGCTCGGCCGGCGTAGCGTATGGCGCCTACCGGCCGTGGACACGCGAGCTTCGCCAGCGGATCGTACCCGTCCTCGCCGACGCCGTTTGGCACCCGCCCACGTGATGAGCGTTCGGCGGTGGCGCGAGGAAGTTGGCGCCCGTGCACCTTGGCGTCGCAGCGCGAGAGGAACACCGTCACCGCGCGGTGCACCACCGCGCTAGCCGCGAGCTTCCTGCGCCGCGCCCGACCTCACGACACCACGCCGCGTCGCGCCCCATCCTCTCCCTCCTCCTCCCGCGCTTGCTTTGCTAGTACTCCGGTTCCTTGTTCCGTCCCTGCTCCGCAGACTCGACCTCGGTGGCTGGATCTCGGATGATCTGCGGCCGCGCCGCGCCGACGAGCGGCAAGCTCGGCGGCGGCGCAGGTGGTGATGAAGCGCGTCGGTCGATTGGCGTGGCGGCGGCTCTGGCGGCGGGCGCCCGCAGCCTTGACGGCCAGAGAACAGGCAGCCGCGCGATCCCACAGCGAGCGAGCCGAAGGCAGTGAAGGAGGGTCCCACGATAGGGGTGGATGAGATATTCGCTCTATAAAGAGGATGGAGAGGGATTTTTGGTTCATGGAGAAAAAAAAGGGGCCATAGAGAATCAGCTGGAGAAGTTTTTATCCCCTATATGACAATTTTTTATTGAGGATAGAAGCTGCAGTTGCTCTAATCCCCGACGCCGTGGCGGAGATCCTCCTCCGCGTCCCGCCCGAGTCCCGCGCACCTCTCCCGCGCCTCCCTCGTCTGCAAGCCCTGGCGCCGGATCCTCATCGACCCGGCCTTCATCCGCCGCTACCGCGAGTTCCACGGAACGCCCCCGCTGCTCGGCTTCTTCGAGAACTGCTCGCTGATAAGTGGCCGCATTGTCCGCTGCGTCGCCACCACGGCGGCGTCCCCCTTCGTCCCCAAGCAGGCGCGCGGCAGCCTCGGTTCGTGGGTGCTCGACTGCCGCCACGGCCGCGTCCTCTTGAGGATGAGCGCCGCGGCGGAGGACCTCCTTGTCTGGGACCCCGTCACCGGCGACCGGCGCGGGATGCGCACGCCCTGCCGCTATATCTGGTACTGCTCTGCAGCGGTGCTCTGCGCCGTGGGCGGCTGCGACCACCTGGATTGCCACGGTGGCCCGTTCGTCGTCGTCCTCGTGTGGACACCCTGCGAGGAGGAATATGACGCCTGCACGTTCGCGAGCGTGTACTCGTCGGAGACGGACGAGTGGACGGACGAGTGGAGTGTCGTCACCTCTGTTGCCGATCGTCTCTGTTATGGCGTTGAGCGCAGGCGCGCCGAGCTTGTCGGGAATGTCGTCTGCTTCAGGCGTGGCTGTGGTTCGATTGTCATGTATGATTTGTGCGACCGAAGCTTGTCTTCGATTGAATGTGAGGAAATGCCTGTGCACGGTGTGGAAGCTGTCCCCAATCCCCATGGAGATGGAGGACGGTTCGCAGGGGTTGGCTGCCATTGTGTTCTCAAGACTTCACCTGTGGTCAAGGAATGTGGATCTGAAGGGAGTTGCAACACGGGTACAACGTAGGGTCATTGGCATTGAGACAATGCTACCCATTGGCAACCGCTACAGCCGAACGGATCTGATCGGGTTTGCAGAAGGTGTTGGCATTTTCTTTGTCGGCACAGATGTTGGCACCTTCACAGTTGACCTCAAATCTGAGAGGACAAGGAAGGTAAGCGACTGTGTGAAGCGCTGCAACAACGCCTACCATTCATGAGCTTCTACACTCCAGGTACGTACGTCACTAAGCCACTAACCTTTTCAAGGCGAAAGCTTGTATGTAGTGAGTTAGTGACCTATGAAGCAATTTTAATTTGTACGCCATTGCCGACAGAGACAAATATAGATGGCCATTTGGCACATGCCATTGCCGACGAGGCCAGACTAAAAGCACCTGCGAGCTGAGCCGAGTGTTGTGCCATGGGCGGTGATAGTGTGCACCATGATCGGTTATGGACAGGCCCGGCTGTTATGATCATGACTGTGCGGCATGGAAGTTTCTCGCTAATATGCCTCGCGTGCTTCAATTGATGGTTGACCGGACATGCTCAACTTTGAACTCTCTTTCTGGCGGGCTACCTTGAATCTGGGCTTCAGTTTGATTTCCATTTCGCAAAGATGATGGTAGTTTCAGGCGTGTGCCCTTTTATTCATACCTGCGGAATAAAAGGTTCAAATTTGACTGGGTGCACGCTGTCGCCATGCAGGTCTAAGCTTCATTTGTCAAATCGCAGAAGTCCTCGGGCTCCACCGATGCACCACAGTGTCTGCAGAGGCATCTCTTCAGACCGCAAGCAACTGTTCAGATTGTGGCCGTTTGACTGAATTGAATCTGTGTTACAGCGTAATACTTTTTTTTTTGGAAAAGTCGATCACCTCAGCTGGTTTTCGTCGCCAGTCGCCAGCTGCGTCAGGCAACTATCAAAACCGTGCGTCGCCTCGCCTTTCGGAGGGCGCCAAAGCCGGCGTCCGCATCTAAGCCACATAAGTCAGAAATCGGAAAAAAGGAACGTGCACACCCAAAGTTTTATAAAAGCTTCACCTATCTATTGGTGAACTATTTGGCAGTCTGCATTCATATTCAGGCTAGAGAGAGAAGGAGAAGAGGGAGAATTAGAAACTTGAACATATAATAACTCAAATCCGCCATCCGCGCTCCCTTGCCCTCATCCTCTTGTCGCCGCGCCTGCCTCGCTGTTCCTGATGCCCTCTCCTCGCCCTTCGAGCCTCTGCTCGCCCTCGCCTTGCCTCGCCTGCCCGCCTCGCGCCGCTGGCCCGACTGCTCGCCCGCCCGCTCGCCCGTCTGCTCACCCGTCCAGTCCGGCTCTCCGCGTACGGGCCGTAATTTGGAACATGCTTCCAATTCTTTCTTTGCTTGCTGTTGCTAATGCTATGTAGATTTACTGGTTGGACTGCTACGTGCTCTGCTCACTGCTCTGCTTTCTAGTTTCTATATAGCCATAAACATGTGCTACTTCTACTACTGATTCTTTTCCTGATGCCGAATGTGCACTATGGCACTTGGTGTCAGTCAGTCTTCTATCTTTCGTTGTTAGTTTATTGATCTCCTCCTTTGTGCTCTGTGCATGTGTTTTGACTATTGAATATTGATTTCTCTGCTCTGCTCTACTACTATTGAAGAGGAGAGGAAAATCAGGATCCACTTGATGATACAGAGGTCACTGATTGTGAGGAGGTGATGCATGTCCAATGGTTCCATGTGATGGTGGAGACTAGAAGTTGCTGTCAAATGAAGTTGATGTCCAGTTTGATGATGGATATTGACTGTTGAGGGTGTTGAGGGCTGTCTGTTCAGAAATCAGATCTGCTCCTTCTTTATTTTGGCTAATGATGTGTACTAATGTGGCTATGAACTGCTACTAATTATGCCACTATTATAGCCAAGCACTAAATTTGTGTAATATTGTCATGGCTATGGTTGTAATTATGCCACTATTAGCTAAGAACTAAGTCTGTAATACGAAAGTGCAGGACTATTAATTATCAGTGTATATGATCCTACTATGGATGTTTTATTTTACAAGCACACTCATGTTACTTAGTTCAGTTTACAATTTTGTTTACAATGCAGCTTGTTGCTTGGGACAAGAAAAAGAAGTCAGGCCATCAAAAGGTATTTTAGTTGATCCACATGAATTTTATTCAATTAATCATATATTCATATTACAAATTGTTTGACTTGCTGTTTTTCACAAGGAACAAGGACAATTGGAAGTGGAGGATGTCTGCTACACAAAACTTGCAGCAACAAGGTATGTTTCTACTCTATCTAGGTTTAGGTATATGCCCCAGGAGGCTGCAGCTTCCATTACAGGCTAACCGCACCCAAGGGGTCGCCTCGCTCTCCCTCTACCGCCTACCATGGCCTCGCCTCGCCGTGCGTGCCGCACTCGTGCCATGCCCGTGTCGTGCCGGCACGGATCTATAGAGACAAACTAATCACCACAGAGCTGAGCGGAGTATGGTACTACCTGGTCAATTTGGAAATGCACCTCTGACGCCGAATCTTGTGGCTGGTGCTTTGAAATATTTACTATTCTGTTGGGTAGTTTAGTTTGTGATAGTGTAAGACACCATGATCGGTTATGGATGACCATGATCATGACCGAGTGGGCATGTTTGAAGTTTACCCACCATTACTTTGGTGAGTCTTCAATTGATGGTTGACAGGACATGCCAACTTTGAACTGATGATGTATTCTGGTTGTTTCTACTGAAAAGTGAATCTGTGTGCTTCAGGGTAGTTTGATTTTCATTTCTGCAAAGATGATGGTAGTTTAGGCATTGTGCCCTGATACCGTGGTCGCGGCTAAAAAGGGTTCAAATTTGACTGCGGCGGCTGTGCACGGTATTAAATGTCTGTCGTACCTTGCAGTTAAGCTTCATTTGTCAAATCACAGGAGCTATTATGGGCTCCATTTTTTTTCGCACCACAATGTCTGCAGATTGTAGCTTGTTCTCTTCGGACAGGGCTGGGGGTCTATCTAACTGTTACAGATTGTGGTTGTTTGACTGTTACACGTCACGGTAATGCCATTTTTTTTTCTGGGAGCTGAGAGAATATCAGTTTCAGGCTCTCCACGTAATCGGGAGTAATTTAGAACTGGAAAGGTGCCACAATTTAGTTAAGTTTCTGTCTGGGATTTGCGTAGTTTTTTGTTGGACCAACAGAAGCTATTAACACAAGAATGCATCTGCATGTTGCACCTTGTCTTGTTCTGTTGGAACTTCAAACTTTGAGAGGCAGTATCTTCTGTTGGAACCAATGGGGCACTAATATGGAACCCACTTGGTGTTAGTCTTCTGTAATGACGTTCAGTAAACCTCGTTGTTATGTTATTGCAGGTTTTCATAAACAGGGGTTTTAAAGGAACATGTATTGATCTTAGCATTCCACCGTCTGTTTACAAACAAGATCCGAAAGAAAAGAAAATTGCAAAAGTTCAAACTCAGAAAATCTTCCTCGCCTTCTATCCGTTCTGCCGCCGCCACTTATAAATGCCGCACCAATGCCAAACTCCACAAAGTGGAGGCCGCGAGCTTGCTACGAGATACATTATTGAAGATGACCTCTCCGGTCTAATCACAATCGACACATCCTTCGTTTCCACCACGGTCCCGAGCATGCTCATATTCTTCCAAAGATCATCTTCCTTGAGATTAACAATCAACAACATCATCACAAGAATTTCCGATCTATATTCGACTGGATGTCTCGAGCCTGTGACTCTAAATTCAGAGTAGATCGCCATCTGGAGAAACTATGAAATTATTCCTGCAACGGTGAAATGCAGATCAACATTGAAAACAAAGCGGAGCCAGTTAGTATTTCAGTCCTTTGTAACTCACAAAGCTAAACCTAGCAACAAAATGAGATCTACTAAAGATGGGCTCCCTTGCCAGCAGCACGAGGCAGGGGCCAAGGAGGACGGACAGCGCCACCACCACTCCGCGGAGGAGCATGCAGGGGACAACCTTCATCAAACAAACCAGTTTACTCTGTTCTCTGATCAGCTACATTATTTGTTGAATTTGGCAAAGTGCGTCCAACTTCCAAATCTAGCTGTGCAGATAGCCATGATGCATTTCCTGTATGCGATTATGAGAGCACTTCTCTCCGACCCTTGTCAAATCCTCCATCATCAAGTTTCAGTTTATGCAGATGATGTAGATTTGATCCAAGATTACTCCAATCCAGAGCTGATCGAAGCTCAATTTCAGCTTTAATCGCTGAAATGTCACGGCCCTACTGTGGTCAACTTCCAAGATGTGTGACCTGATGAGGGAGGAAGGTTTTTTTTTTTTGACAACAAGGGAGGAGTTAAACCTCTGTCATGGCCTCAATGGTTGTCTATCTCTCCATCAACTCCAGCCTATGAAAAAGGAGAAATTAAACAGAATATAATGCTGCTTCAAAACCACTAATCAACGAGCACAAAGAAAGCAAGAGCTTTGCAGCCTTACCCAGACAGAGCCCCAGCAAGGCAGAGCTCTTCCGGCCTGTCTCCTCTGCCCTGCCTGCACCAGCCCAGCCAGGAGGCTGCAGCTTCCATTCCAGGCTAACCGCCACCCAAACCGACACCAACCTCTCCTCTCCCTCCTCCCTCTCCTCGCCGTGTGCAGAGCAACCGCACTCGGTTCACATGCGCGCGGCCGCAGCCTGACGGAGCAAGCATCACCTTCTTTCTCCACGAGCCCCACTCATGGCGGCGGCAGGAGCGCTCCCGCTGGACCCGTCGTCTCTTGACGCCGTCGTGGCCGCCGCGCTGGCGCCGGCGGAGTCTCCGGCTGAGCGGCGGCGGCGGCGGAACAGGGAGGCCTCCGCAGTTACCGCCGCAGGATGACCGCGCTCTACGCCGAGCTGGGCGCCATGATCCCCGCCTCCCCACCACTCGGGCTCGGTGAGTGACTTCATCTCCTCGCTCTCCTCCTCACCGTTCTTGCGGCGGCGATGGCATGGCGCAAGACCAGAGCTTTTAACTTGCGATGCTTTTTTCACCCCCTTCTTCCTGTGACCTGTCCATCGATGGCGGCGGCGGTGGTGGTGCGCAGCGGGTGAGCAGGGAGGAGATCGTGGTCGCGGCGACGGCGCGCGTGAAGGCGCTCGAGGACGCCGCGGCGGCGCTGGAGGGCTACCGCGTCCGTCCGCCCCGGCCACGACGTGACCGTGCCGTCCGGCGGTACCATGACTGTCACGGTGCGGCTGCCGGCGGCGCCGGCGCCGCCGGCGCTGCGGCGCGTGGTGGAGGCGTTCGAGCGGCGTGGGGCGAGGGTCCTGGTGGCCACCATGGCGCGCCACGGCGCCGCCGTGGTCTTCGTCACGGTCACCGCGGCCGCGGCGCCGGAGGTCGTGGAGATGATCAGGGCCGACATCGCCACCATCGTCGACGTCAACTGAAATCCTTTTTTCTCCCTGCTGGCAACGTGCGCCGTGCGCCGTGAACTTTTTGGGATCTCTTGGTTGGTTCTTGTCAAATGGTGCCATACTGCTAGCGTTTCGCTATCAAAATTACTGATTGAGTAGTTTCAGTCGCAGAATTATTCGTCGTGTCTTCCATGTTCAAACTTTGAAGGGGAAATTGTTCTTCAAATTTTCAGTATATTTTAAGGCAGAGAAGTTTCCCTTTGTGCTCACTTGAAAATTGGAGCTTCAGATAATCTAACAGCATTTCTTTGCACGAATATTCTTGGTTCCTCTTAATTTACCTGTTGCAGCAGCAAAAAAATTCTTGGGGGCTCTATTTCCTTCTCTTTAAGAAAAAGGAAAAAAACCTTTTGCAAATAAACCTCAGAAAGAAAAACATGCCTCGTTATATATCGTAGATTAACTTATAAATTCAAAAGATCGAATACAATGTTCATCCGGAAATCATAAAAGATACGAGATACATTATTGAAGATGACCAAACAGGTCACAAATCACAATCGTTTTTTAGCCATGCAATGTTTTAATCCCCATGCATCATATGACACGTTGCAGTCTTATGCTATTATGCTCGTGCATTCACCCCATTTTCACTTTCAAGTTAATTTTCCTATATATTCATTATTCAGAGGACTCGAGCCTGTGACTGCTAAATTCAGATGTCACTGTAGAACATCTTCTGCAGAAACTATAAAAAAAAAGATACTTCTTTTATCCTAATACGGTGAAATGCAGATCAACATTGAACTACACAGATGTATAAGGATGAGTTTTCCAGTTAGTATTTCAGTCCTTTGTAACAATCATTTTATTCCCATTTAACTGGACACCAGCACCTAGCAAAAGGCAACAAAAGCAGTCCAAAAAAAAAGGCAAGATTCAAAAGCTCCTTTTCTGCCAGCAGCAGCTAGCAGATGCAAGAGCTCGTCTGAACCTGACAAGCTCTCAGCGCCACCACCACTCCGCAGAGAGGAGAATCTCATGTGCCATGCATGGATGGATGGCCCCTTTTCCCTAGTTGCCAAAACCTTCATCAAACATGAAACATTTTACACCCCTAAGAGCAGCTCCAAGAGTTTGCCAAATTTTACTTGGCAAATCTTGTATTTATGCCAACTTGTAAAAGATATGCCAAGTAAAAGTTCATCTCCAACAGTTTGGCATAATCCACTTGCCAAATCCAGATCTAACTTACATCAGGAACCCAGAGAAACAAAATTATGTTTCTACCCTTCCACCTCTTGAAAACTTAAATCAGGAATCCTAAGAAAAAAACAAAATTATTTTTATACCTTCCCACCTCTTCTAATACGAGAGGATGCGTCGCGGATCGCTGCGCGCATATATGCGCGCGCGGAGTCGGTTTTTCCCAACTTGGGATAAATGGCAACTTGAGATGGGGAACTGTTGGAGAAGGTTTTTTCTGTTTTTCCCAAAAAAATAACAATGACAACTTGGGATGGGGAACTGTTGTAGTTGCTCTAAATGACTATAGTTGAATTTAACATAGCATTGAGATGCCACTGACTACATATATATAGTTGCCAAAATATCCACACCATTCAGTTTCAAAAAAGAAATCCATACTATTTACACCCCTGAATCCACATGGAACCTCTTGGCCATACCCACAATTTCATCAACCAAACAAGATTAGATGCCAATGCAAAACCCCATCCATCCCACTGCTCTCTGGTGAAAAAGTTGCACACATCCTGCCAAACAGGAGCAGCAAGCTTTGCTGCTTGTCCCCTTGTGGAGACCCTGTGCTTGACCGGTTTCCCAAAGCAGGCGGCTCCCCCGGTCTCCTCCCTCTGCGGCCGACCAGCTGCAGCTTCCATTCCCGGCTACCCACCACCAACCCAAAGCCTGCCGCCACCACCACTTTGCTCACATGCCGCTGCAGCTCCCGACACGACACGCCCGCCATGTCACGCCAACCCACCCCAGCGTCTCCTCCTCCTCAAGATCAAACGCGCCCGCCCTGCAGGGAGGGAGCAGCAGAAGCAGAAGCGAGTAGCGCTAGCAGAGACGGGGTGAGAGGGAGAGGGAGGAGCGGCTCGTGCTCGTGCTGCTAGCCTGCTGCTGGTGTTGTTCGTCGGCCATGGCTGGAGGAGGGTGGCTGCCGCTGGACCTGTCGCTCGCCACCGCGGGGGCGGGACGTCGGCGTCGGCGGGGACAGAGCAGCGGCGGCGGGCGGGCGTACGCGCGCGCACGCACCGGCGCACCGTGTCGTCGCTCTTCGCCGAGCTGGGCGCCATGCTCCCCAACGACCTCCCCACCAACCGGGTGAGTTGGATGAGTCCTGCTCGATCGCTTCTTCTTCAGTTCTTCTTCTTCTTCTTGGCTGACGTTCTTGGCGGCGATCTCGTTCCGCGGCGTGGCGCGTGATGCAGCCGGCGAGCCAGGAGGAGATCGTCGACGCGGCGGCGAAGCGGGTGCGGATGCTGGAGGAGGCGGCGGCCGTGCTGGAGACGTACCGCGCGGTGCGTGCGCCGCCGCGGCCGCGGCCCGAGGTGGCCGTCGCCGTCGCCACCGTCTGCTTCTCGGCGCGGCTGCCGGCGCCGGCGACGCCGGGCTCCCTGACGCGCGTGCTCGAGGCGTTCCACCGCCGCGGGGTCGAGGTGCTGGTGGCGACGGTCGCGCGCCACGCCCACGCCGCCGTCGTCACCGTCACCGCGTCCGCCGCGCCGCCGGAGGTGCTGGAGCTCATCAGGGCCGACATCGCCGCCATCCACTGATCCGTCGACGGTGATCGGACCGGACGGAACGCGCGCGCCTCGCGCCGGCAGCGGCAGCGAGAGCTTTTGTTGTGGCGTCTCTTTGCTACCATTCTCTTGAGTCTTGATCTCCTGCCGTTTGCCTTTTTGGATCAACGAAGCTAGGGCTTTCTTTCTAGCACGGAAAGTAGTAAGAACTCCGGCACGGCGCTGGCATTGCATTTTCAGCTGAACGATCGATTTGTAGTGATTCGATCATCTTTGGAACGAGAGAACTTTGCCATGTCGTTCACCGTCGATATCTCACAACATTTCGAAATGTTGTTGATGTGCTGGAGTATCATGGAAATGAAGAAATTTGTCATTTCCATGATACTCAGCACAAATCAACAACATTTCGAAATGTTGCTACTGCTGCTAGCTGCTTGCGCTCTTACTGTGGCACCACAGACTGCAAAAACATTGCACATAAACTCGCGTAGCAGCCTAGCAGAGACGCGCAAGGAAAAGAAAAGAAGGGAGCAACCACATCAACCAATATAAAAGCAATCCATTGCCACTGACAACCCTAGCATAAGGGAAGAACAATCGAACACAAACTCGATATCGAGAAGATGAGGGCTATATTAAAATTGTTCATCGGGTTCATAATCTTCCGCAGCAAGGGAAGCAGGGAGAATAGAAAGGCCTTTCAGGCCATATTTACAGGTAAATAGGTAAATTCCATCATCAGTGCTAGAACTAGAGTTGGTTAGCTTCTTATACCAAGAGTCGACGAACCTGAGTGGAAAAGATGAGATAACGTTAAGAGCTAAAAGTCTAAAACCAGTGTGCTGGCATTGTAGTTATAATGAATTCCAGAGATCTTGACTTACCAAAACGATCCAAAATCTGGGCCGTCAATTCAAAACCATACTGCTAAGAACCAATTTTTTTGGAAAATGAACGAAGAAAAGACTGTTCACCAGTGATACTACCACTAGACCAATAAATTACCTACAAAATGAATCAGCATAAGCTCATTATATTGAGTGATGAATGGTGTTCCAAGATTGAAATTACAGGGTGGAGTACCTATCAATGGAGCTACTCTACTGAGGACTTGATCACATGAACACGTCCATTAGCTTGCTGCTGCGCCTTCTTGCTGCCTAGAAAACAAAATGCACAATTACTAGTAAGATAATAATAATAATGCTGTACATTCCTTTTATGTAAGAAGGTTTAGGGCATCTCATGAGGTGACTGGAGGTGCAAACCCTAAATTTTCTTTCACAAGCCGAGATAAGGGTGCTAAACAATGATAAAGATTTTCAGGAGCCTTTTAGTCAATAAGTGCTTACAATTCCTTTTGACGAGTATATATGACTAGCACAATTCGTTTGTTGTTTAACAAAGTTTTCAAAGGAATGAACAATGAAGTCACTACGGAAGTGAGCGAAAGATCATGTTCCAACCTTTGTTTCTCGAATGGGAACAGCAGCTTTGTTGCATTTGGATCGTGAACCTTCATTGCTAACCGTAGATGCTTGTGTATCTGCTCTCTCAGTTTTGGTTATTAGTGAGTGGTCAGTCCTGCTTGTTGATAATTGCTGAGGAATTCCTGAGCATGATTCAGATGTGCTTGCAATAAGCTGTTGAGAAGAAACATCGCAGAATGTATCATCAATAAGAGAACATGTCATGTCCAAATATCCTATCAATGCTTACAGGGTAGAATATCAAACCTTTGTTTGAAGAACAAGGTTCTTCTGAGAAGCAGATGATGAATTATCACATGGCGGAAACTGTGACACCATTAATCCATTCCCCTGTGACAAGTTTGGAGTTATGTGGCTGCTCAAATGCTCCATACACGATTCACGATACAGCTGACCAAGCTCCAATCGAAGACGGTAGTTGCCCTGTGAATGATACATTTTTGTTGCGAGAGGAACTGGTGCATCTGATATAAATAAAATAAGAAAATCAAAACAATATCTAATCAGAGGTTACGGTGTAATGAAAATTGAATAATTATTATTCTCAAATCAAAACAACAGTTGAGAAATTGGACGAACATCCAAAGTAGAGCCTCAAGCCTTCTGGTTACTGCTGCATAGTTATGCAACTACCTTTAAACAAACATTAACTGGGTAAGATAGAAGCTGCTTTGACTAAGAAGAGAGGAGAACGATACAAAGGATGGGGTCAAATTTTAGAATCAGGACTCCCATTATCCACTGTTTATATTTATAGGATCACGAAACATTTGGACTAGCACCTTTGAAAACACAATCGTTCAGGTCTTTCCAAAAAGTACCCAAGCTTCTACTCCCCCCTTCCCAAATTATAGGTCGTTTTGGCATTTTCCAAGTGCATAAATGTTTGTATGCCCTAAATATAGTGTATGTCTAGAACTCTAGATGCATACAAACATATATGAACCTAGAAAAGCCAAAAACGACCTACAATGTCAAACGGCAGCCGTATCAAGGAGTTAAGACCGTTGTGCAACTTGGTAAGGATGAAGAATTCTAATCCTCTTCATTCCATGGCCAGTTAACAAGAGGAATGAGAACGGAATCAACTTATTCCCAGAAAATTGGGAGCAAAAGAAAAAGTATAGACCGTCCCTCTCCCCACCCCACTTTTTTGCCTCCCAAAAACCCCACCAAAACCACCACATGATAATCGTGCAGCTGGAATCCACCTAAGGAAAAAAAAGGAACAGAGTCTGTTGGCTAGGCATCAGTGTAGCAGCTCAGATCATTAAAATGATTAGACTATCTAATGCAAATAAATGTACTGTGTTGCTTAGCTTTAATCCAAGAAAGAATAATGTAAATCATTACTCCATCATAACATTCCTATTTGTCTGTGCATGAAAACATAAACAGAAGATAATAATCGTACCATTACAACCACTAGGAGGATGCAAAGCATACCGACAACTGAGAAACAATCAATACCTGTGACTTTTAGGCAAAGACATCCCAACAAAACAAAACACATGTAAATAACTTCTACCAAACAAATAAAACCCCAAAGTAAGATATATGTTAGTCTGTTATCAACTACACTGATTCTAAGCAAGAAAAGGCCAAACACTATTGTTTAGATAAAAACATATGCAAGAGTAATGATATACTGTTAGTCTGTTATCAACTACACTGATTCTAAGCAAGAAAAGGCCAAACACTATTGTTTAGATAAAAACATATGCAAGAGTAAATGCATTGGTTTCCTATGTATTATCCCTTGGTCATATGACACCCTATTCAATCATTACATGTAAATAAAATGGACCCACAAATTTATATAATTAGGCATTACAAGCTAATATGGACACACAATATCATTCAAACACTAGGCATAAGATCAAATGTCCCTGAGAAAATTCAGCGGAAAAGAAGGCATAAGGATAAAAATGTCACCAAATTCATAACAATATTTACAGAAAACAGCACAAACTTTGATTACCTGTGGAATCTATAGGATGTACTTTACTGGCACACCCGTTGTCCAACTCGAAAGTATTGGCAGCATTCTTGCTTTCAGGTTGAGATTTTGCTTTCATTTTTATGTGTACCTTTTGATCTATCAGATGTCAAGGCAGCAAAACTTTTGAAGACCCACAACAATTAGAGTACATTACTGAAGGAAGTTTAAGAAGAGTATTCCACATGGAGAATACAAATAGCAGTAGGTCAGGATTAACAGTAAAGCGAAACATGAATAAACAGGCTGCCTCATAAACAATAGGATACTTCCATTACTTATCACTTTTATTTTTCTGCCCTTCTTTGGGGGTTTTGTAGGACTTTCATGATCAACACCCATTGAATCATTTGTATTTACCTTCCCTGAACTACATTGCTCTGCAAAATGAAAACAAATGTCTCAATGAAAATGCTAAAAATACTGAATACTTCTGATCGCAAATTTACTGATATGGTGATCCCATTTTGAGCAAGATGTATATTCACTGTCACAGTTTCCAAATGTTGGGTACACATATTCTATGATAGTATTAATCTTACACACTGGGTAAACAAGTAATGCTACCATTTGTATTTAAAAAATCAAATAATAGGGATTTGACTATAACACCATTTTGATTAAGATTATTGGCAATGCCACCAGCTTTTCTAAGCAGGTGTATCAAAATTGTAAGGAATACACACTAATCAATTATAAAGTTAAATGATGTAAATAATAACAAATTAGAGCATCTTTTCGCATAGATAAATTGCAAAATATATAATTATGTATTGGAAAATCATGATTTGTGCTATATTATGAGTTTGAATTTGTGGATTAAATGTTCACATCCTGGTTTACAGAAAATCAGTGACGGATTACACAAACTTGATGAGAGCAATTGAGATTGCGTGGAATAATAGATTGATTAGGATTATACACCGGTACAACAATATATAGGCAGCCCCTGAGATTGGTTTATTGAAATAGGACTAATCTCAGGGGTATCCTTGCCTAATACTAATCAGGGGCCACGGCAGATAGCCGGCACTAGTCCTGGCACACACGCCAAGGACTCTACACGCACACATACACATATACATGTCGCCTAAAACATAAGCAGATTGAACTTAAGTAGAAGTAGTTACCCCTACATAATGTTAAAGCAAAAATGTTAACAGCACCTGTATGAGCTGCATATTGGCTAGCCTTGACTGGCTTCTTGCAAGTACTACAGCAGACCTTCAATAAAAGATGAAGTTTTTGATCCAGTGGATCAGCCATTGTCAAAAAAGGGAAAGTGTACAGGTAGATGCATCAAAGTTACCAGGTCTAACGGATCAGCCATAGGTTTTGATCCAAATATATGCATATCTGCACAAAATTATTGGATAAGAGTAAATAAACTAAGACGTAGCTTCAACAGGTGAGTTTTGCATGTGAGCTACAATTATCTGATATATTACAACCATGTGTCATAACTCATAAGACACAAAATAGTACTCCCTCTGTTTCAAATTGTAATTCATTTTGGTTTTCTAGATGCATAATTTTGCTATGTACCTAGATATATATCAAACCTATGAATCTAGAAAAGCCAAAACGACCTATAATTTAGAACGGAGGAGTAGCAGGCAATATAAATGTATATGAGGGTATATCAAGCTAACAAAAAAATAGACATATGAGACAGAAGCTGGTAGCACAAAAAAGTCTACCTGTGTCACCTGGTAAAGATAACCCTTATTACTAGAGAGACTAGAGAAACTAACTAAAACCTTTCCGTTCAGCAAGGGGATCTTACCATTTTCATCTAGTAAATTTGGTTCGTGTGCATCAAACAGTTGCTTTTGCAGGACCTGTGCAGCAGTCATCTCATGGATCACATCATCTGCCAAAAGTAATAGAACAGATTCTTTTAATTCTCAGATAAACCAGATACACTGATTGCATCATTTCAGTACCAGTCCCTATGTTTTATATGTTTATTCGCTCAAGAGAGGAAAAAAGAAACTCGAGAAACAAAATATCAAGCATAAGCTAGCTGTGCGCCTGTGCACACATAACAAAAGCCACACCATTTTTTGGCATGCACATGATGAGATATATGAAGGTTATAACTTACTATACCACCAATAAACAAACTAACCAAGATAATCCACATGCAATCATTGATTTTGCACTGTACAAAACATAGTGTCAAAAGATTTGCAACACAAATTAATAATCCCAAACTGAGTGAAACTTATGGACCAATGCCATTTCTGCTCCAGAACATAAAACAAGTGTAACTCAATGAAACAAAAGGTGCAAACTGCATTAAGCCATTGAGTTAAATATAACTAAGTCCAGTAAAAAAATTAAACTGTCCTTTGAATCCATAGAAGAATTTGTATATGAAAAGTATTTCATTATCAATGATCTGTTCTATCAGTTAGTTACTTTTTTCTAGAGTTTGGTATTCTCCTTTTCTCTTTGCACAGAACCAATCAAGTTGATTTTTTTAAGAAAAAAATGTAAGTTGCACAAAGTTCTAGTAACATGGTGCACCATTACATCTCAACTAATCAGGAACAATTTTATTAGTGGATTGCACATATCCAATAAAATCCGACAAGTATTAGCAACTGTAAACTTCATAAAGACTAAGTCTAATTTCCAACACAACAATGAAATATAACGAATACGACGACGACAGCTATGAAATATATTTTTTTCTTTATTTTCCATTGGACACAGGTCGCAAAACAATATTGAAGTATTGTGGATGAAGTTGACAAGCTAAATGGAAAACCCAAATAAGCTAAAATATGAGCAATACTTCACCTGGTGCTGTGTAATTTTCTGTCATTACAAGCTTCAGCACAGAAGCCATTTTAAAATGCCCCGGCATGCAAACCATTCTGAAATGCAACCTACAATCCAGCCACATGTGTTACATGCCATAACTAAAATATAATTCAGCATGAACAGTAGTTAGATCCAAGTGACGTAGGGGAGCACATTATCAAGCCTAACTGTTATTAACATGTAACAAAATACAAAAATAACATAGCCACCAAAGTACTTTCTGAACTTAAAATTGCTGGAATGTAAACCAAAAATATCTCCATATGGCTAGATTAGTATAGCCAAAATCAAATGCACCTCTCACTTTTTTGGGTCAATATCGAGAGGCCTCTCATTTTGATTACTGAAAGAAAATACATCTAAAACCAAAATGAATAGGAGTATAGTATCTTATGTTCTGTGGAAAGAAAGATGGATTTTGAAGAGAAAAATCGTAAAGTCTAACAATACTATGTAAGGGGAAGGCAGGCACTAAAGAACAGCATGCACAAACATCATTATCTAAGAATCTCTGTCCACTAAGATTTAAGGATTCTTGATGATACTATACTGAGGCTTTGGGGAGACCATACGAGAATATTGCTTTCTACCATTCGTCAGCAGCAACGATCAACACAAACAAGAACTTCATGAAGCTGCAACTCTTAATACATGTTAATTGCAGTCTAAAGATAATACACTATCCAAACAGTTAAAAAGATATAATATGTTAATATCAACTGAAGGTTGAAGAAAGCTAAGGTATTCCGTTGTGTAATTCCGATCACCTTCATAAGTTTCGTAATGGCATATAGGCCATCTGTATAGAAAAATTCTCTGGCCTAGCTTTGCCAAATCTATCCTATTGTATTAGCTTTCTGTGCCCCCAAGTCCCACCATGATGCACGAGTCTCGCATTTTCTCTGAGGAATCAGTAACAAATAAATTGAACTGATAAAGAAAGTTTTAAACTGGACGTTTGAATTTGAAAGTGCAAGGAAATCGAAATAACAACAAATCTGAAAAAACAAATGTTCATTATTTCAGGACCCCAGTGATTTATCAGGATATAAAAGCCCAAGAGAATAACATTTTGATAAAGAGTTGGTTTCGTATGCTTATTCATTAACATCAAAAGTACAAACCAACTGGCAACTTGTATGCATGAACATTGGGATCAAAACAAGATCTACAAACTGATAACCATGTAAACAAATAGCAAAAAATTAATATACTAGCTGCAAATTTCAAGTCTAGTCCCAAAACTCAAATAATGATAACTGCACACCTATGTTACAGTTGGGACATTCCAGAACACTGCAGATCCTCAACAACATCATAATGCAACCCCCCCCCACCCCACACACACCACCACCACCACCACCACCCAAAAAAATGTATGCTGGGCCCACATGTCACCCAGTGCTTATAAATGTTTAGTTCACATGCATAACCAGTCTCTCCATGTCTATAAAGTGGAACCTCCATAATAGCTAAACAACTGCGGAAACAATGGCTGTCCCACCACGGCACCACCACACTGTACACTCCAGCATCTGATGTAACCGTTAAGCAAACAGCACAATTTTACCACGGCTAAGTACTGCGAAGTTGTGATATTACTGGTACAGTCAGTATCGTCCCCTAATTCAAATCGAACTGCATTTCAAGTTCTTTAAGAAAAAATGCTGCGGACATTAACAAATGCCACCATTTACCAGCAGGCAAAGTTGCATTATGTCCACTACAGCATCCAGTCATTCACAACATTTCCGAATAGACATCCCATTCCTAACCAATAAAGTGTCTGGATCGTCAGAAAGATTCCGCAAATCAGCGCCTCATCGGCAGATTCCAACCAGCTCAAAAAATAGATCGAATAATACCACCGAATTTTTCAGGTAAAAAAAAACACTCGAAAATTACGATTACAAGTGTCTCACCAGGAGCAACAGAATTCCTGAAGCACGCGCTTCCCTCGAAAAATCTCGGGAAAACAATCTGCACAAATCAATCTCGAAATCTAATCAACCAATCAATCCCGCGCCGCCGCCGCATCCGCATCCGCCCCCACCGGCGGCGCCTACTCGCCCTCGTCCCCCGCGTCACATGCCAAATTCCGCGGCAGGAGGGGCCCCCGCGCAGGAGGTCGCGAGACCCGGCGGAGGGACGCGGGAGAGAGGAGGACACCGAGGAGGGAGCGGGAACCACCAGAGCTCGGTCGCGGCGGCGCCCCGGCGATCACCGGCGGCGAGTGGACGCGGCGATCGGACGGGGGCGAGGGGGGAGCGGAGGGGCGAGCGCCAAGCGTTGCAGATTTGCGGACCGGGCGTCGGGCTCGCCCGGTTCTTGTAGGCCCGAACCGGCCGGTTCGATTCCCGAGCCGGCAGAAACCGACGCGTCCGGTTCGATCGGACCGGACCCAGCCCAACCCGCCCGCCGCTGCTGAACCAGCACGCGGCAGAGGCATCTCGCGGGCAGCAGCAGCAGCAGCAGCAGAGAGCAAGGGGAGAGAGGGGAGGCGAGTGGCCTTTGAGGCGGCGATGGCGGCGGCAGAGGGGAGGGGGCCGAGGCGGAGCCGCGTGGCGTTCGTGCTGGTGGACGGGATCGGGGACGTGACGATCCCGTCGCTGGGCGGGAGCACGCCGCTGGAGGCGGCGCGCGCGCCGCGGCTGGACGCGGTGGCGGCGGCCGGGGTGGCGGGGCTCATGGACCCCGTGGAGCCCGGGCTCGCGTGCGGCAGCGACACGGCGCACCTCTCCCTTCTCGGGTACGACCCGCGGGTGTACTACCGCGGGCGCGGCGCGTTTGAGTCCATGGGCGCCGGGCTCGCCATGGCGCCCGGCGACATCGCCTTCAAGGTCGGCACCCCGTTCTTTCGATAGCATTAGATTGCAGCTGAGAATACCGGTAGCTTGATTTTGTTCAGATCATAGTGTGTGCTTGCTGTTCTATTGCTAAAGCTGGTTCCTTCTGCTGTCAACTTGTATACCCAGCAGCTATTGTTCATCATTCAGTCTTCTGTTTTGCAAATTTGCAGTGTTAAATTGATGATTAGTTGTGTTAGGCTGTTCGCTGTAATTTTAGGTAGTTAGCAATGGTTCAAGAGTGTGCATGCAGTAACTAAGTTTGGCCGACATTTTTTTGTCAGACCTTGGGCTGTAGCTCTTTTAAGAAACAGCCTGGATTATTGAATTTGAGGGGCTGTAGTGTGGAGAGAAGCATGTTTCACCTATGTTTTCTTTCTTCCTTTTTATCCGTAAACACTATTTTAATGTTTCATACAGTATATGTATATGTATGAACTGATGATCCCACACTGACTGAATTGTGTGCTCAATTTGCATGCAGTCCAACTTTGCTACATTGGATGAGAGCACAGGGTTATTGTCAGCAGGAGGGCAGATCGTCATTTTGAGGAGGAAGGCCCTATCCTCTGTGCTGCGTTGGATGGGATGAAGCTTCCATCTTTTCCTGAGTATGAAGTCAGAGTCAGGTGCGGCACTTACTCCTCATCGGCACATTTTTCCTCATTGAAGCATGTATGGTGTATTGTTAATGTAATACATACCCTTTCTCTCTTCAGGTATGCTACTGAGCACAGATGTGGTGTGGTTGTTAAAGGACCAAAGCTGAGTGGGAACATTTCTGGAACCGATCCCTTGAAAGATAACCGCTTGCATCTGAAAGCTGAACCATTGGATGACTCAGGAGAAGCTAAAAACACTGCAGCTGTGGTCAACGAGCTTTCTAGGGAGATTACACGCATACTGGTTTCTCACCCCATCAATGCAAAGCGTGCAGCTGAGGGGAAGAACATTGCAAATGTTGTGCTGTTGCGAGGCTGCGGTATCCGGATTGAGGTTAGTGTAAAATATCTGGTACTACCGTTACTAGTCCTATATGGAACTTTAGTAGTAGCAACATAAAAGATTGGTTTAGGTAGCTTTCGCAGGCTTACGCATTCGGTGGTTTGGCATGCTTTTGGCCTGGCTAAGATTTGGCGTGATTTTCCCCTACTTGGAGCTTGATACTTCTGAAATAACTTCTGACTGAAGTTTCATGTGGCTGTGTTAGGTACCTGCCTTCGAAAGCAAGCATGGACTTGTACCATGCATGGTAGCTCCTACTAAAATCATAGCTGGCCTTGGACTGTCACTGGGCATTGATATCCTTGAAGCACCTGGAGCAACCGGAGATTATCGTACTCTCTTGACTTCCAAAGCCAAAGCTATAGCAAAGGCACTCTCTGCCCCTATGGATACACCACCTCGTGTTTTTGTGCCTGGGGAGGATGAATACAAAGCTGGAAAAGAAAATGGATACGACTTTGGGTTCTTGCACATAAAGGTAAATGCACATTTCAGGCCCTTTTCAAGCTAATATTGACGGTGTGGTTCTGATAGCTTTTCTCTGGATGTCGCTGCAGGCCATTGACGATGCCGGTCATGATAAGGCTGTCAAGTTGAAGGTGCGGGGTCTAGAAGCTGTTGATCGGGCTATTGGTCAGCTTGCAAGGCTCCTTTGGGAAGCTGAAAAGGCAGGACACTACCAGTACTTCCTTTGTGTCACTGGAGACCATTCTACTCCTGTTGAATACGGTGACCATAGCTTTGAACCCGTCCCATTTGCAATTTGCCGGCTGAGAGATTATGTGGGAGCCATTGGGGAGGATACTGTGTTGGGCACACCCCTTCATGATTTCCCACTCCCTTCAGTAAAATCTGGAGAAGATTTGCTAGACAATATAGATTCAGCTGAGCACAAGCCCGGTCAACTTAAAGCTTTCAGTGGTGATTCTGTGTGTGAATTCAATGAGATTGCTGCTGCAAGGGGCTGCCTTGGACGATTCCCTGGAAGTGAGATGATGGGTATCATCAATAAGTTTATCAAGGCGAAGAACGACTAAGGCTGGTCCAAGTGCTAACCTTTTGCGTGATCTAGATTACAAAGGTTTCCATGGCTCTGTAGTAAATAATAATGACGAACGAAAGAAACAAAAAAAGGAAATCTTGATCTGAAAATTGAGATGAATAAGAGCTGCCATGGTTCCCATATCTTGCATGGAAAACATATTTGGGTTTGATCTACTCGTGTACACTGTACCCAGTATTGGGTCGCTTTCAGAGCACATGAATGGGAATTTTTGATGGAGTGGTCTTGTGAGCAAGCCTAGTTCTCTTTTGCACTGGCAACTTTGTTTATCCTTTTTTTCCCATGTTTTTTGTAACCAGTCCAGTTCAGTCTATGAAGTTTCTTGAGATGCTTAGCCCGTTAGCCGTATTTTGCAGAATATTTTGACACAATTTATGTTAGTTTTGCATTCTTCTTACTCAGACGGTGCAGCAACTGTTAGTACCTTAAATCGTCGTGAGATGACAGAAATAAAAATCTTCATAAAGTCAGTTTGCAGATGCAAACAATTAAGCGAGGAAAAAGAACTCAATATTTACAGATTCTAACGTCAGTACACACAACACAGATGTACGCACTGAGAGTGATTAATCAAGGTCAACGATTAATATTTACAGAACCTGCGATAGCTTAAGCTCAGGCATTCAGCAACAAATTAGCATATTTTCAACATGGCTGACCACTCTGAAAGAGTGATTAATCAATATCGACAGAAAACGAAGCAAATAATATTTGGAACAAAGATTTTTTTTAACTAACAAAAACTTCTACGAAGCTAATGCGCTCTGCTTCAAGTGTGCAGACATTCACCTTGTAAAACATCAAACAGGAAAAGGATGCACAATATATAATTCGACTAACTATGGATTCAAGCTGTCGCAACTTGCATATCATCAAATAACAACAATAATATGACAACACACTCCACATGTATCATGATGTCAGCAACTTATTTCAGTCATACAGAAGGTAATATTTATGAAGAAACTGTATAGACTGCATGTTCCGTGTATTGTTTCTAAGAAAATGAGGGAAATGATGATCTGGACAATTGTAGAGGCACTGAAGCCAGGCAGACAGTTGAATCCGCTGAGCAGCCTGCAGAAGCACAGATACCCTTCACAGGAGACCCCGTCGCCTTTTGTAGTCACTCACACTCAGGGTCAAAGCATGCCTCCTTCCATCATTGTCAGGCACTTTGTATCCCATTGCAGCTTCTATCTTCTGCTTTCTAGCCATGTAACCATCAAACAGGCCCTTGGCTCCGCCAAATTCTTGCAGAGCAGCCAACGATATAGGGAGGTCAAATGTATGCAGCACATTTGATGCTGTTCCCAGATCCACTGGTGCATTGGTATCAACCAGCTTCCCAGCATCAGCCGCTGCCACTTGAGCTGCTGCTGTGGCTGTTGTACCAGTGTGAGCTTTGTTCTTCCCATCTTCATTGCCAGCCACTGCATTATCACTGGACCCGTTGGCTGCTTCTTCAGCATTATCTCCTCCTGGCTTAGCTGCATAATAGTTTCTTGATCTTGTCCACCTCCTCGAAAAAGGGTCATACCCAGCCTCTCCAGCCTTCAAACTTGTATTAGTAGGTTTCATTTCCGAAGCAATCTTGAAGTTCTCAGCACGGTTCTTCCTGTTCATAGCCTCCAACTTGGCAGCCTTGTCATCTTTTTTGATTGGCTGCGGCTTCTGCAGCTTATTCAGCTCCACGCGGATCCTCTCTGCTTCAGCTTCGTTACCCTGGCTCAGAGCCATATCCAACTTATTCCTCAACCGATCTTTCTCAGCAGCGACATTGATAGGACGTCTCACAGCTGATTTCTTTTGCAGCATCTCCTTCACAGTCTTAGCTGAATACACAAATTTGTAGGCCTCCTGGATGGCACCTTTTTTCTCCATCACTTCCTGACGAGTTGGTATATGGACACCATTCTTCTCAGCCTCTTGCAGCCATTCCTTGAACTCTTCTTCGTTGGGCGGCGAGTCCGATACCTGAGACATCTGCCACCGAGCAGCATTAGCCTCACTATCCCACACAACATTGAGATACTTGCATGTTTTGTAGCTTTCCAGTTTGTACTCCCGATCCGGATCGCTCGCATCCACGTTCCTCACTATGCAAAGCCTGTATCTCGGGGTCCCAGACTTTGTCTTGCCAATGCCAAGCCGCACAAAGCACCCAGAGACAAGATCCTCAAAGAATGGCTCCATGAACCATTTCACGAGCTTTGACCTCCTGAGGGTAATACTCTTCACATCATCGAACTTGAGCGGGTCAATCCTATTGGGTGACTCATCAAACTCATCATCCCTGCCATCATCAGCAATCCTCCCACGGTCATTCAGCCTCCCCCTGTTATCCCCATCGTTGCTCCCATCACTTGGGGGGCTCCCAGCCCTGCGCCTAGTAGGAGAGCCGCTCTGAGGGAGCAGGTCCTTGAACCTGTTGCGGTACGCCTCCGGGTCCTGCTGCCCCTGCTGCCTCATCCGCTTGGCCCTCAGCTCGTCGAGGGCGCTCTTGGTGGCGGACCCAGACTTGTCGGGTCGACGACCGCATCCGACTCAGCGGTGGGGGTGGGCTGCTGTCCTTCCGGGCACCTGCCTTGCCCGTCTTGGAACGGGCCATCTGCTTGAGCTTGTAGTCGTCGATGCGGGAGCTCCGCTCGGCCAGGATCAACTCCCTGTCAAGCTCCGACATCTTCTCCAGCTTCTCCTTGTCCTCCTCGTCCTTGTACAGGTCGCTCCCCACGGACGGCGCGCTGTCCGAGTCCTCGCCGCCGCTGCGCCTCCCGTCGTCATCGTCGTCATCGTCCTCGTCACCGTCGCCCCGCCACCCGCCGGCCCGCCGGCCGCCCTTCTCCGGTTGGTGCCGCTTCTTGAGCGGCACCTGCGGCGGCTTCTTCCTCGAGTAGCTCGGCGCGGCGTCCGAATCGGAGTCGTCGTCGTAGGCGTCGGAGCCGCTCCCCCCGGAGTTCCACCGCGGGTTGCTTGGCCGGGACTGGCTCTTCCCCGTCCGGCCGGCGGCCTGCAGGAGCAGATTATCCAGGTCCTTCGTCATGGCGAAGGCCACCCCTCCTCCAGAAACCCCCTACAGGAACAACCAAACCAACCCATCAGCACAAAAAAAATCATCTTTTCGCCGCGTAGCTACGAATCAAGAAACGCCGGCCAGTCCCAGATCTGCGGGGAGGAAACAGTCCGGAACGGCGCCGATGAGGACGGGGGTGGACGCACCTGGAGAGTACAGCCGCGCGCCGGTCGGCGAAGAGGAGGACGAAAGCTGTCGGGTTGGTGGCGTTCTGGCGAAGGAGGCGCAGGCGATCGACGGAGGATGAAACGCCGGTGGAGGGGAAGAAAGGAAAAGGGTGCGCCGGCCTAAAAGCCGAGTCGGAGGGAGAAGACGATGATGATGATCGTGGTGGGCCGTGAGGACCTGGTCTACTGTAGATGGTGTTGGGCCCGCGGAAAGCCCCGCCTGGTTGGGTTGCATCTCGCCAGGTGAAAAAATTGAGTGTTCTAAGTAAAAATGAAAAAGATGAATTTGTTTATATTTTTACTATTCTTCAAAATAAATGCTTGGGTGAAAACTTTGCGAAACTATACCATTCCCCGTTTGAAATGGCGGTTACATCCACATCAGTAGCCTTCAACCACCGACAATCCGCCATTTGAAAGGTGGTTGGAGGAGTGCTCCTCATCGTGAGGTGATTAAATGTGATACAAATACCGGTTGAGGTGTGGCATTTATTATATCGATGGTTCATGGCCGTACAACACGCCGTCGGTCATGGGCATGGGAGCGTCAACGCCACGAGAAGCAACATAAGAACTCATCAAACTACGATATAGCGATCTAAGATATCTTGAGTCTTGCGCCATGGAAACTTCCCCGTGGAGACTCGAATCCACGCACAGTTGGGTGCGGGGGGCAACCTACTCGGCGTCTTCGGGACGAAGTCGGGATCCTCCTCCAGTTAATCAAGCAGGTGAGTACATACGTACTCAACAAATTCAACCCCACCCACGGAGGGCTAATAAGCGATCATGCATGTGGTATATCAAGGATCCGGATAAGGTTTATTTTGCAAACACATTTACTCATGCAGGGTTTGTTTTGAAAAGGTTTTCAAAGCAGTTTTATAGCTTAAGTAACCCAGCTGTTTTGTGAAAACCAAATGAGGACTACCGGACTTCCCGTCCACAGCACCTGCACACACACTTTTTCGTAAATCACCACGTCATGAGAATCATCCCAACCCAAACACTAGTTTTGTGACCACATGATCCAATACCGTGGACACGGCTATTCAATAGGTTTTACACTCTGCAGAGGTTGTACATCTTTACCCACAAGTAGGGTATAATACCTTAGTGTCGGCGCGGATCCTATCAAAGCCATTACCCACCTTAGCTAACCCTACGAGCCACCACGGGAGCAACCAAGGGGTTATCTCACATAACCAGGGCGTACCTCACACGGATCGTACTCTACTCCTTGATCTCCCGCTGCTCACCCACTCCGATGGCAAGTAGATTAACTAGTGGGATTTATGCTAAGCCGTTGCCACAACAGCGGTCGAGTGGTAACGATAATTTGGGTCGTGAGATGTCACGCAACCCGGTCCTTAACGACAAGATGGACATCTCCAACACCCAACCACAAAGGCGAGCTCACCCATACCTCGACACACGCGTCCATCCCGTCTACCCAGCTTCTTTACTCATTTTCCAAAATATCTCATTCCGTTTTAAAGCACTCACTCATTTTAAAGAAATCATTTAGGGCAATCAAAGATCAATCATAGCAATCAAGGGTGGCTATCCTCACCGGTTTAACGATAAAACAATATGCAATTTATAAAACGGGTCATAGGGTTGTATTTATAAAAGCTGGGATCAAAGCATGCATCAAAGGATGAGATTGAACTTGCTCTTGAAGTCCTCGGGGAGTTCACGCTCATGTTCGGGACTCGGTCTCCTCCGGCTCAAGCTCCATTTCGCATGGTACACTTCCTCGTTCACTTACTATAGCGTACACACAAGCAAGCATGCAATCAATACAAGCACACAAGTTTTACCTGAGCTCAAGGAAAAAATAATTAAATAAATAGATAATGAAGGAGTAAATATTATTTAGGGGTATATGGTCAAGGTAAAAAAGATGAAGGGTAGGGGCAAGAGCTGGGATCGATTGGGCGAAAAAAAACGGCCATGAAATGACACGTTAAAGGCGTCATTAGGATTAGATAGGGGGCTTAAGGACCTAACTGTAAATAAGTTTAATATGGAAAGGGTTTGGTTATAATATATAAATAGTAAAGGTTTTGATTAAAGGATACAGGACCTAGTTGTAATTAGTTTTAATAGAAGGTGGGCTTATTTGCAATATAAAAACAAGGTGAGGTTTAAATGGGATGGCCTAAGGACCTATCTGCTATGGACTTTGGTAAAGTAGGGCTGGTTTGTACATTGGTTTATGGCCTAGGGTTTTATTTGGAAGAAATAAAAGAGAGAGGGAATAGAGAGGGGGCTCGGGTGATAAAAGAAAAGGCGGAGGGTTTTCGGTTAAATGGTCATCCCTCCTCTCGAATGCAGGAGGGGAGTTGGCCGGGCGGCACGGTGAGGGCTGCCAGGCTGTCCGATCTTGGCGGCCGGAGGTGGGGCAAAACGGAGAGGAGGCCGAGGAAACTCACCTGCTCACCTTTGAGGTGGCTTGTGAGGCGGCTCACGCGAGGAGGCGGCGGCGGAAGCTAGCGGCGGCGGCGCAATTGGTGGCGGTGGTGGAGCAAGGGATAACTGTGGGGGCTCGATGGTGAGGTGATGGACGGCGAGGAGGCCCTGGGGCTATATATAGGCGCAAGGCGGTTCGGGAGGAAAAATCTCCCGGCGGCCGGTAGCTCGGCAATGGGGTTGCGGCGGCCGTCCTTGAATGCGTCGCGCGCGAGCTCTTCGTGCGCGAGGTAGCTCGCGCGGCGTCGCGGCATAGTTATGGCGGCTTGGCGTGGATGTGGCGGCTCGGCGGTGTGGGGTTGGCGGGCGGCAGCGTCCGGTCAGCGGCTGGGACCGGCGACGCGGCGGCGCAGCCCGGCAGCGCGGTGCTGGCGCCCACGCGCCCGGCAGCGTCGGCAGTGCCAGCGTCGCGGCGGCGCGGCGCGCGTTCGCTGGCGCGTCGCGGCGTGTGCGCGGCGATAAGCGGCGTGGTAGTGGCGCGGTGTTGGCGGGCGACCGGCGGCTTTGCGGCAGCGGTGGCGCCGGAGATGACCGGTCGGGCGAGGGGAAAAAATGGCGGCGGACAAGACGTGGCAGCGGCGGCTCGAGCCGGAGTTAAGCGACACTGGCGGGCCGGCAACGAGGACGGCACGGCCGGGTAATGACCTAGCGGCGGTGCCGCGTGCTCGGCGTGGTAGGACGGCGGCATGCAGACGGCCATGGCGGCGGGATTCGGCGCGGTGGCCGACCGCGTGATGCAGCAGTGGTGGTGTCGGGGGGGTGGTGCCGGATTCGCATCGTGTCGCGGGGAGAGGGAAAAGGAAAAGATGATCGGGGTGATCGAGCTCACGGAGAGGTTTTGAAAACACGGATTTAGAAGGTGATTTATTAGGGGCTAAAAGCGGCGTTACAAACCTACCCACTTAAAATGAATCTCGTCCTCGAGATTGGCTAGCTCCTAAACAAGTGGGGAAACTCTTTCTTGGCCTCTCGCCCACGTGGCTTTCTTCTACTCGTGTCTGCTCCATTGGACTCGCACACCCGTATTTCGATGTCCTTCTCCTTTTGACCACGTGTCCAAAATCTTGAGGGCACCTCCGGTACCTAAGATCCGCTGCAAATCAATTGTTTCTACCGACTCGCTTTCTCTCTTGATCACTTTCAAACACCTCCGCGGTGAGAAACGTGGAACCGGATGTATATCGTCATTTCCTCCCGGTAGATGCAAACGGTATACTCGCTCCAACTCTCTTCCACTTTGTACGGTCCAATGTACCGAGGGGCCAATTTCCCGTGAACTTGAAATCTTGAGTTCCTGATAGTGAAACCTTGAGGAAAGCGAACTCCCGGATTGAAGCTTACTCGCCCTTCACGCCGCATAGCTCTTTGGCCGAGGCGGCGGCCTTCAATTTTCTCGGATCTCGGCTACTCGTTCCTCGGCTTCTTTAATGAGTGCGGGCCCAACCAAGGCACGTTCTCGCCGACCACATCAGCAGGGGTTCTATTTTCTCCGTATAAGGCTTCAAATGGTGACATGCCTAGGCTGGCTTGATAACTGTTGTTATGAAAACTCGCATATGGTAGGCTCTGTTCCCAATCTTTGCCATAGGTGAGGACACATGCCCTTAGCATGTCTTCCATGATCCGATTCACCCCTCTTAGTCCCATCCGTCTGGGGTGATAAGTCGAGCTAAAATCCAACTTGGTTCCCATGGATTTATGCAAACTTTCCCAAAACCTAGAGGTGAACTGGTCCTCTATCCTGAAACTATCCTGCTGGGTACTCCATGCGCTTCACTATGTTTGCTATATACATGGCCAACTTTTCTCCGTCATAATTATTACGTCGGTATGAAGTGAGCGACTTTTAGTGAGTCGGTCTACTATTACCCATATGGAATTATATCATTTACATGTCTTGGGCAAGCCTACTACAAAGTCCATGCCTATCTCATACTTGGTTCCCATGGATTTATGCAAACTTTCCCAAAACCTAGAGGTGAACTGGGTCCTCTATAAAACTATCTGCTGGTACTCCATGCGGCTTCACTATGTTTGCTATATAGAGTCGGTCTACTATTACCCATATGGAATTATATCTCCATCGTGTCTTGGGCAAGCCTACTACAAAGTCCATGCCTATCTCATCCCATTTCCATCTTGGGATGGGTAAGGGTTACAACAGATCTGCAGCTTCGGTGTTCGCCTTAATCCTCGACAAGTGTCACAATCTTAGTGGATCCGGGTGGATGGAATACTGAGTTGTGTGCCTCATCCATGATGGTCTCAAAATCTCGCATTTTAGGTTATCCTTTTTCAACTCCTTATCGGACCCTTGGCCCCGTCTGACCGGTCTCGGCCCATTCACGAGTTGGAGAAAGGCTGAAAGGCTGGCTTTTGGCGTATGGGCAGTTGGCAATAAGTGTCCGTCTCACGGCGGTTGAAACATACTCGAGTGTTGTTGTTGTTGGCGATGACACATTTGGTATTGTTTTTGTGGAGGCTTCATGGTGTTCTGGTTGTTGTATCTTTATTTAAAAGCGGGTTCGGGGGCAGGAGCTCGTGGCTTGTGTCTGGGTTACACATCTTGCATGGGGGCTTGGAACACGGACATGGGGTGGCCAAAGCTTCTCTGTCTCTGAGAGCGTTCTTCTTCTTGAGCCTTGTTCTCCATGAATTTGCGCTTGTTTTCTTTCTTCTCTTACGCCAGCTCTCTCGTGAGGATGGCCATGTTCATGAGGGTGTTGAAGTCGGGTAGATCGAGGGGTAGCGGGGTCCTCGGTTCGGAGTCAAGCCCTTCTTGAACATGTCACCTTCTTGAGTCCTTGTCCACTTCTTGGGGCATAGCGGGCTAACTCTATGAGTAGTAGGTGTATTCCTCTGGACTTGTTGCCTTGGCGAAGTTCACGGAACTCGTCGCCCGCCTTGCGCTTCAGGATGTGTAGCGAAACTCTTCCACAAACTCATCCCGGTGATGGTGGAGGATCTTTGGCGCCTGATGGTTTTCCCATCGAGCTAAAAATGTTCGGTGGTGGTGAGTGGCCAAAAGAACCTTGTCTCGATCCTCACGGTTGAATGGCTCTAGTTCCCTTAGGATGGCCCTCGGCCGGTCATACGCATCAAAGTTCACGGACCCGTAAGCGTGGGTGGCTTTGTCAGGAGAAATTCTATCGATTTCTCATTCATGCCCGAACACGGGGCTTTGGGCGGAGTGATGGCATTGGCTATGGCTTCCGACAATAGTGTCTAGTTGGCCAACACTTGCGCCATGTCTATGGCGGTGGTGGTGGTGGCGGAACCATGTTTTCTCCTCCATTTTCGCCATACGATTCACTTCTTGGTCGTTAGGCGCTCCTTAGATTCGACATGCGATCCTTAGCGTTTGGGTCCATCTGCCGAGCCTTGGAAGCTCTGGCGGACGCCTTGAAACCATCTGTAGGAGGCGGGTTTCCATGAGATTTTATGTGATGTTTTAGTTGATTACTGACGGGTTTTTGAAAAGACGAGAATCTGATTCACCGTCAAGCACACATGACAAACAAGCACAACCAACTTTATTTCAACCATGAGAGGATGATACATCCCGAACTACTCTGGTACAATCTGTGGTACCCTACACGACTTGGCACTACAAAAGCTAAGTGCGGCTCTAAGCTCGGACCAACACGGCTTCAATCCTTGGCAAGGGCTTGGGGGCATGCTACTCGTGGGGCGAGCCATCTTCCAGGCGGGTGTGCTTCCGGTGGAATGAGCGACTCATCACCGTCATCATCACAGGGGTTCCCGTTCTCTTGGGGCTGGGCGAAGTTCCTTCTTCAGCGATTGATGTTGGTTGCTCGGCTCTGACGGTGTTGGGGTCTCGAGAACTCCTCCCATCCTATGAGGTGTCCCAATTAGGGCTTGTGCTTCTCCAGCACGAAGGTGTTCCACTATTGGTCCATTCTGTATGCGCTGATCCTGGATCCGCTGAGGCTCTCATGGGCAATGACTTCACTACTTATGGCGGCCGCGGTCCTTGCTTGACTTGGGCTACACTTGGTGCATCCTTCATGTGACTTCCGCTTGCTCGGCACCAATTTGCTCTCTTAGGAACTTGGCACGATCATCAAAGAGTTTATCCGAGGAGACGAGGTAGGCAACTACATGGTACAAAAGATCCTCTTAGTGGCGCGTTCGGGTTTCTCATGCGGCTGCCGGGCGGAGTCCGGATGGCGGGAGGATAAAGCCCCATCGGTGTGGAGACAAGGTGCTCCTCGTAGATCTGCCACGCAGTGTGAGAGTTTCCGGAGGGCCAAGGGATAGGTATCCCGATGTCGAAAACTGTGGCGGCGCCACGGCTCGATGTTGGGGTAGCGGGTGCTTGGCGATGGGAGGACCACCCTACAAACGAAGAGTGCCGAGTTGCTCGTACTCTCTACTGTAGTACCTTGGGCGCTCAGTGATGCCGAGGCGCACCAGGGAGTTGATAAGAAGGCGAGCAAAACCAGGCTCCTCGGCACACGCCTTGGGTCCATCCATCTTGACCATCCGAAAACAAGGGTAGAGTTGAACGAGTTGTGCAAAGGGTAGGGTACAAAAGATAGATAGTTTTATTTATTCACAAAGGTTGGGTACACTCCTCAGGGGTACACTCATTATTATTAGGACGATAGCTCTAGCCTAGGCACTCCATTCTCTTCTCATGGGGATTCTTCCTTAGGCTGAATGCGACGCTTCTTCGGTGGGAGGTCTTGTTCCAACATCACATCCTCGATGCAGGTTCCCTTATCCCGATGGGTTTCTTCGGGTTCATCGTCCATCAACCCAGCTTCTTCTCTTCTCCTACGTTCCTTGTGGAGCTCATCCCATAGGTTCTTGTGGAATATTTCAGAGCGTAATCTCGCTGCAGGTTAGCTAGGGAAACCTCCGCCGTTCTTGTCTTTACCCTTTCTAATTCTATCCTTTGTTACGCTCTTTACGCCTGTCGATTTGGTGCTTGTGCTCGGCTGTTCATGGAAAAGGTGGTCTAAGCCATTGAGGTAAATGGACAGGTGAGAAATCGTATCTTCTAAGTCTTCTTCTCCTCTTCCAAGTCCTCTCATTCGGGCGATCCATGAGCGTCCTCTTCCTCCAGAGGGTGGGAAAAATCCCATCGGAGTCCGTCGAAGGTGTTCCCTATAGACCACTCGTAGGCGTCGCAGGGCTTTTCGGGCAGCTTTTGGGTATGTGTCGGTGAAGCGAAACCCAGTGGTGGAGATGAACCAAGGATCTATGTCGGGGTAGAGTGTGCTCCTTCCCACGAAGATCATCACTTTACACCGAAGGGTGCCACTGTGTTCGTACTCCCGATAGATGTACTCCGGTGGGTCCCTTACTCCGATGCGCTCTAGGCTGAGTAGCAGTAACTTAGGAGGCCAGCCTCATGGGCACGCCTCCACTCCATTCCAAGTCAGCCATCTGGAACCAGACAAGGGCCAAGGTAAGAGGTTTTGTGGAAAGAGAAGTTAAGCAGGGAAAAGATTTAGGAGAAGGCTTAGAAAAGGTCTCGGGTCCTAGGGGTCACGTCCTACGGCCAACCTACGGCTCTGATACCACCTGAAGGGTCCCCTCATCAGAGGTGACTAAATGTGATACAAATACCGGTCGGGAGGCGGTAACACATTTATTACATCAGATGGTTCATGGCCGTACAACACGTCGAGGCTGTGGGCATGGGAGCGCCACTGCCACGAGAAGCAACATAAGAACTACAGACCAAACTACGATAGCAACAGCATCTAAGATATCTTCAGAGTCTTGCACCATGGAAACTTTACGTGGAGACTCGAATCCTCGCGCAGGTTGGGTGCGGGGCGGCAACCTACTCGGCGTCTTCGGGGAAGTTAGGATCCTCCTCAAAAAAGCAGTTAATCAAGCAAGGGTGAGTACATACGTACTCAACAAGTTCAACCCACCCACGGAGGGGCTAATAAGCGAGATCATGCACAGTATATCAAGGATCCGGATAAGGTTTATTTTGCAAACACATTTACTCATGCAGGGTTTGTTTTGAAAAGGTTTTCATAAGCAGTTTTATAGCTTAAGTAACCCAATTTGTTTTGTGAAAACCAAATGAGGACTACCTGGACTTCCCGTCCCACGGTGCCGCACACTGACACACACTTTTTCGTAAATCACTCACGTCATGAGAATCATCCCCCCAAACACTAGTTTTGTGACCACACCGTGACTCGTCCAATACCGTGGACACGGCTATTCGAATAGGTTTTACACTCTGCAGAGGTTGTACATCTTTACCCACAAGTAGGGTACCGCCTTGCGAACACCTTAGTGTCGGATCCTATCAAAGCCATTACCCACCTTAGCTAACCCTCTCGAGCCACCACGGAGCAACCAAGGGGTTATCTCACATAACCGGGCGTACCTCACATGCGGATCGCCCCTACTCCTTGATCTCCATTGCTCACCCACACGATGGCAAGTAGATTAACTAGTGGGATTTATGCTAAGTTGCCACATACACAACGGTCGAGTGGTAATCGATAATTTGGGTCGGGTGAGATGTCACGCAACCCGGTCCTTAACGACAAGATGGACATCTCCAACACGCTCAACCACAAAGGTACGAGCTCACCCATACTCGACACACGCGTCCATCCGTCTACCCGGTTCTTTACTCATTTTCCAAAATATCTCATTCCCGTTTTAAAGCACTCACTCATTTTAAAGAAATCATTTAGGGCAATCAAAGATCAATCATAGCAATCAAGGGTGGCTATCCTACCGGTTTTAACAAAGAAACAATATGCAATTTATAAAACGGGTCATAGGGTTGTATTTATAAAGCGGGATCAAAGCATGCATCAAAGGATGAGATTGAACTTGCCGTCTTGAAGTCCTCGGGAGTTCACTCCTCATGATTCGGGACTCGGTCTCGGCCTCCTCTCAAGATCCAAGCTCCGGCTCAGACACTTCCTCGTTCACTTGATAGCGTACACACAAGCAAGCATGCAATCAATACAAGCACACAAGTTTTACCGGCTGAGCTCGAAGGAAAAAATAATTAAATAAATAGATAATGAAGGAGTAAATATTATTTAGGGTATATGGTCGGTAAAAAGATGAAGGGCACAAGAGTCGGGATCGATTGGGCGAAAGCAGCCATGAAATGACGCGTTAAAGCGTCATTAGGATTAGATAGCTTAAGGACCTAACTCGTAAATAAGTTTAATATGGAAAGGGTTTGGTTATAATATATAAATAGTAAAAGGTTTTGATTAAAGGATACAGGGACCTAGTTGTAATTAGTTTTAATAGAAGGTGGGCTTATTTGCAATATAAAAACAAGGTGAGGTTTAAATGGGATGGCCTAAGGACCTATCTGCTATGGACTTTGGTAAAGTAGGGCTGGTTTGTACATTGGTTTATGGCCTAGGGTTTTATTTGGAAGAAATAAAAGAGAGGAATAGAGAGGGCTCGGGTGATAAAAGAAAAGGCGGAGGGTTTTCGGTTAAATGGTCATCCCTCCTCTCGAGCAAAGGAGGGGAGTTGGACCGGGCGGCCACGTGAGCGGCGCCACGGCGCCCAAATCTTGCGGCGGACGGAGGTGGGGCAAAACGGAGAGGAGGCCGAGGGAAACTCAGCCCCGTGCTCACCTTGGGCTGAGGTGGCTTGTGGAGGCGGCTCACGCGAGGAGGCGGGCGGCGGAAGCGGCATCGGCGCAATTGGTGGTGGTGGAGCAAGGGATAGCGTGGGGGCTCGATGGCGAGGTGATGGACGGCGAGGAGGCCTGGGGGCTATATATAGGCAGCTTAAGGCGGTTCGGGGAGGAAAAATCTCCCCGGCGAGGCGGTAGTAACTCAGCGTTGCGCACGGCCGTCCTTGAATGGCGTCGCGGCGAGCTCTTCGTCTTGCGAGGCGAGTGGCCAGCTCGGCGGCGTCGCGGCGTAGTTATGGCGGCTTAGCGATGGATGTGACTGGCGGCGGTGTGGGGTTGGCGGGCGGCAGCTGCCGTCCGACGGTCCATGATGGTGGGACGGCGGCGCGACAGCGGCGGGCGCGGCACGCAGTAGGCGGCCCAGCAGGCGGCAGCGCTGACGTGATGCCAGCGTCGGTCGCGGCGGCCAGCGGCGCGTTCGCTGGCGTCGCGGCCTTGATGCGTCTCGGCGATGCGGCGGGCGTGGCTGGTGGCGCGTTGGCGCGGATGCGGCCGGCGCGGCGCGGCGGTGGCGCTCGGAGATGACCCGGTCGGGCGGGAAAAAAATGGCGGCCGCGGACAAGACGTGAGCGGCAGCTCGGCTCAGTAGCTGGAGTTAAGCGACTGTGGCGTGGCAAACGAGAGGCACGGCTCGCCGGCAGCCGGCACTGGCCGCCGCGTGCTTTCGGCGTGGTAGGGCGGCGCTTGCGTCGGCGTCGCGGCCAGCGCCGTCTTGATCGCGTGAGGCGAGCCGGCGTGCAGTGCGCCGAGGAGAGCGGCGGCGGTGGCCGCGGGCGGGAGCGAAGGAAGGGAAGGAAAAAAGAAAGAAAGGAAAAGGGAGGGAAAGAAAATGGAAAAGGAAAGGAAAAGGAAAAAAGAAAGGGAAGAAGGAAAAGGGAGAAAGGAAAAGAGAAAAAGAAAGAGGAAAATTGGGGAAAAATTTTGGGAAAAACTGGAAAATTAGGGAAAGGATTTTTGGTGGGATTTTCGGGTTTTCGTGTCGAATTTCCGGACGGATGATGGCGAGGCGGCCGGCGGCGGACCGTGGTCGGCCCGGATTCCCAGTGCGGTGGCCGATCGCAGACGACGCGAGCGGTGGCGTGGATGTGCTGGATTCGCATCGTGTGCGCCGGGAGAGGAAAAGGAAAAGATGATCGGGTGATCGAGCTCGGAGAGGTTTTGAAAACACGCGTGATTTAGAAGGTGATTTATTAGGGGCTAAAAACGCGGGCGTTACAAGGAGCCACCAGCAATAGGTGGTGTGGGGGCAACCGCTATTTCAAAAGTGGCGTGGCGGCTGTCGGTCCTCCCCATGCAACCGCCGTATGAAATGGCAGTAGGGTGCTACTGTCATTTCAAACAGCGGTTGCAAGGCGCACATTTATAAAACGGCGGTTGCCCCTCGCCTCTCGCCCCTCATTTGTAGTGTTCCTCTCCTCTATTACTCAGTGTTCCTCGCCCCTCATCTGCACTTGAATGAGATACTATTCTACCTTAAGTACTTTTCTTAGTTTAGAAATGCTATTCTTAGTTTATAAATACTATAAAATAGTTCAGAAATATTAGATTTATTTTTGTAAATACTAGAAAATAGTTTAGAAAATACTAATAAATAGTTTAAAAATTATAGATTTGTTTTCAAAATACCAGAAAATAGTTTATAATTGTAGATTTGTTTTAGAAATATTAGAAAGTAGTTTAGAAATTCTATTTTCTTTTTGAAGAACTATAAAATAGTTTAGAAATTATAGATTTAGTTTAGTAATACTAGAAAATAGTTTCAAAATTCTACATTTTCTTTAGAAATACAAAAAAATCGTTTAGAAATATTAGATTTTCCTAGAAATACTAAGAAATAAGGACTTTATTTAAAGGGCTTTATCTCCATCATCAAAGGCAGTCGTATCAAACTTAAAGGTTGGCAATTCAAACACAGAATCCTCATCTTTCAAACCAGATGGTAGATTTCTCTCTGAGACCATAGTAGAAACTTCTGGAAAATCTGACTAGTTTAGAAGGAGTTTGCTTATTTCCTGGAAACATGGAGACTGCCTCACCAAAAGATGTGCATTGACGAGTTTCTGCCACTGCATCATCCGGCTGATCTTTGTATATCTATGGCATTAAAGGGGGTCATGAAAGAGCGTTCGTGATAAACTCGTACTAGGTCAAATCAAAGAGCCGATTTGCATAAGTAGCCGATTTGCATAAAATCGATGTTGAAATAGTTGATTATATCGGCTGGAACGGGAAATACATATGATGCGTCAAGGGTTGGCCAAGTTCCTCACGTGATCCATATGGGTCTTAGTCCATATGATTTCCACATTCACTTGGTCTAGTTCTCAGAAAGGACGGGTTCTCTTGACCTCTAAAGCTTCAAGCTTTTCCTCGGAGGTTGATATGAGAAGATGAAGGTCTTGTTGAAAGTGCATCTAGGCCTCTAAATGATTTTATTGATAACGACAATCACAATTTGGATGATTCAATGCTTTCAATAAGATGTGTGCGAATTCAAAGAGAAAATATTTGAGTATGATCAAAAGAAGACCCCCCTCCCCAATTTGTTAAAGTGGTGTTCAAGATTGTTGGAGATTTAAATTTCTATTTTCAGCTTGAATTTGAGTTTAGGAACACCATACTATAAAGGGGTTGCGAATAGAAGTTCTGAAGATGCCAAAGTGCTTATTTGAGATGCTAACAAGCCTAGAGAGTGACACACCCTTTGCACGCATTACATTCGAATCTTGGGAAAATTAAGCTTATGTCGGAAAGTTCGACCTCGGCTCTCGGAAGTTCCGATAAAGGTCCACTGTATCCCCTCGCACAACCTCGGAAGTTCCGGCCTTGGATTGGAAGTTCCGATAAATGTCTTTGGCTCTAACTTATCAGAAGTTCCGGCCTTGGGTCGAAAGTTTTGAGAACCTCGTTTCTAGCATAATAACGGCTAGTTTTGAGGCTTGGATATTTATACCCCTTTCTCTTCTCCCTTCATTTGTTGTTGTCCTACCACAGGACAAACATGAATTGATCTAGGGCTTGGGTGAGAGAAGATTTGAGGTGTGAGTTTGGGAAGCTTTGAGTGTGAAGGTCATCCATTTCATCTCAAGAGCACTTAAAGCACCTTCATGCATCGATTCACGTTTGTTACTCTTGAAGCTTACTTCTAGACAGGTAGGTGTCGCATGTTGAGTGCCCGCTTTGTGTGGAGCACCCGAGAACGTTTGCATTTCCCTTCTCTTCGTGGGGATTCTTAGTGAGCACCCAATCTTCTTTGGTGGTTGATTGGGAAGAGGCAAGAGATTCTTCGTGATAGCCCACCCTTTGTGAGTATCTCAACTGAGACGTAACTTTCCTTAGTGGGAGTGAACTCAACAAATTCTTTGACTCATGTGCTTATTGTGTTCATCCCTTGTATTTGACCTAGAAGCTTGTTTTGGTCCGATATATATATGTGTTGTTACTTGCCGAATCTTTGATTGCAAGAGGTTCTTAGCATCTATACTCAACTTTTGATCCATCTAGAATTGACAATTTCGCTTTAGCTATTGTATTTAGCTCGAAATTTCTCTGTTCAGTCGGAATTGAAGTAAGCCTATTCAACCCCCTCTGGAGGATGAACTATCATTGTTTGCTTGCCTTCCTTCCTCTAGCATTGTCTTAAAAGTGTGATGGTATCAGCATATTTTCCAGTGTAGGAACTTCTTCTAATCTAGTAATCTCAACACAATCTAGCAAGGTGTGCTAGCTTGTGAAACTCCAAAACCAAGAAGGCACTTCTATCAGCGAAATTCCTTTCAACTGGGTCAAAAAGGAAAATTGTTTGCATTTGGGGATAGTACTGGGATCTACATGATTAACAGATGAAGAGGAGGCCATGAGAACTTTGCAAAGGCTCAACTTCCATCTAAGAGAGGGATCTCATATTTATAAACCGATTCAGAGACGTTCAGTCAAAAGCAATAAAGGAAAGAGCTTGAAAGTAAGACAGATTTATATTAAAGCCAGCTAAGGGTATTCACGTTCTGGGTACATTCAGAATAAAAGTTCAGATTGCAATTTGAAGTGCTACATAAATGGGCAGATTCTAAATTATGCCTAAGGAGTGGATTGCATTGATAGCATTAAGGCGGATCTGGTTGATCTCACCAATATCTCTACGATCAGCATCAGCTGTACCAAGAATCGGCCGTTCCTTCCTGCGGAGAGCCTGAGCCTTTTGAGTGTATCCTTCTCCATGTCAGCAATGACGTTTGGAAGATTGTTCAACTTTTCCTCTTCACGGACAAGTTCTTCTCCAACTTCTGGCTCCTTCATTAGGTCCGCATGCCTCTGCTTCAAACGATTGATGTTGCTGACAATATCGGCACGAAAACTGTTTAACATGTGGATCTTGCCGTCGAGATCTGCTGCTCGGGAATCATGAGCTTCTCGCGCTTTGATGATTTGCTCCTGACGAGCTCTATCTTCCAGCCTACTCTGAGCATCCAGAACCTGAAATTGTCGGCTTTCGATATAAGCCGCTTGGAGTAGCTTCTCTGCAGTTTCCCTTGATAAGTGACCTCTGATAGATTTGAAAATATCTCGAATCGGCTCAGCATCCTGAACCAGTTGGCCGATGTCCTGATTGAGAAGCCCAAGCATGGTATGGAGTTTGGCCTTTACTTCGTCAGGAAGAGTACCCAGCGACAGAGCACTTGAAGTTGTGTCATTTTCATTAGAAGGGCTGCTGATTTGAAGATTATCGGCTGAAACATCCTGGGCCTACAAAATCAAAGAAGGTGTGAGATACTATCCTAATAAAATTATATAAGGAAGGAAAAAGATTGGGAAAGCACTCACGGTTGTTCCAAGTAAGTTGTGATGATGCAGCAACAGTATTATCCAATAACTGTCGAGGTGCAGTAGGATCCGTCTGAACATCCTCCAGCTTAACCGCAGCCGATGCCTTGAGTTCAGAATTTCCCTGGAAAGGTGAAAATCAAAGACAAGAGGTTGGTTAAAATAGAGAATATCAAGATAGGTTCATACCTCAATATGGTAAGTGCTGACTTGCTCCGGCTGCACCTGCTGCCTCAACCGCTTGGCCAGCTGCTTGAGATTGTAGGCGTAGATGCGGGAACTCCGCTCGGCCAGGATCAACTCCCTGTCCAGCTCCGACATCTTCTCCAGCTCCTCCTTGTCCCCCTGAACATCCTCCAGCTGAACCGCAGCCGATGCCGTGAGTTCAGAATTTCCCTGGAAAGGTGAAAATCAAAGACCAGAGGTTGGTTAAAATAGAGAAAAATCAAGATAGGTTCATACCTCAATATGGGAAGTGCTGACTTGCTCCGGCTGCACCTGCTGCCTCATCCGCTTGGCCATCTGCTTGAGCTTGTAGTCGTTGATGCGGGAACTCCGCTCGGCCAGGATCATCTCCCTGTCCAGCTCCGACATCTTCTCCAGCTCCTCCTTGTCCTCCTCGTCCTTGTACAGGTCGCTCCCCACGGACGGCGCGCTGTCCGAGTCCTCGTCGTCGTCGTCATCATCCTCGTCTCCGTCGCCCCGCCGCCCGCCCTTCTCCGGCTGGTGCCGCTTCTTGAGCAGCACCTGCGGCGGCGGCTTCTTCCTCGAGTAGCTCGGCGCGGCGTCGTCGTCGGAGCCGCTCCCCCCGGAGTTCCACCGCGGGTTGCTCGGCCGGGACTGGCTCTTCCCCGTCCAGCCGGCGGCCTGCAGGAGCAGATTATCCAGGTCCTTCGTCATGGCGAAGGCCGCCCCTCCTCCAGAACCCCCCTACAGGAACAACCAAACCAACCCATCAGCACAAAAAAAAAATCATCTTTTCGCCGCGTAGCTACATCAAGCCAGTCCCAGATCTGCGGGGAGGAAACAGTCCGGAACGGCGCCGATGTGGACGGGGGGAGGAGACGCACCTGGAGAGACAGTACAGCCGCGCGCCGATCGGCGAAGAGTAGGACAAAAGCTGGCGGGTTGGTGGCGTTCGGGCGAAGGCGGCGCAGGCGATCGACGGAGGATGAAACGCCGGTGGAGGAGGGGAAGAGAGGAAAAGGGTGCGCCGGCCGAGTCGGAGTGGGGAGAGAAGACGATGGCGACGAGATCGTGGTGGGCCGTGAGGACACTGGTAGTGTTGGCCCGCAAAAAGCCCCGCCCGGTTGCACCCGGATCCGGCCCGGTAGCCACTAGCCACCACCTTGTGAAAAATCTCAACGAAACTCTCGCCAGGTGAAAAATGTATTGCGCTAAAAAAAAGGTGAAAAATGTAGGACTTGACTAAATTACAACCGATTGGAATTTAATCTTCCTTACAGCCGTACTACTTTTGGAAAGCAGACAAAATTCCACAGCACACGGATTTCTTTATCTAGATGGAAGACCCCCGAGAACTCGCAGCTACCGCCAAAGGTCGCTCAATCATTTTTTTAACATATCACTGCCGACGTAACTGAGGAAGCAATAATGCAAAACAAAAAAAGTAAGAACAAAAAAGGACCGCTCAAAAAAGGCTAAAGAGTTTGTTGTACAAGAACATATAAACGGCAAAGTCTGCTCAATAATATGGCAAAGACACATGTCACCCATCGCTATGAACGTAGATGCAATCACAGAACAACACGCCGCCATCCATGGTAATGAAGTGTTGCCGATACAACGTGCCCGCTGTGTCGGCCACATCCACAGCCGTCACCGTGCCGACCTCCCGCTCGGCCACCACTCCACTACCCTCCGGCCACCAACCCTACCGGTCATCGACCATATCTTGTGCTTCACGGATGCTAGCATCAACGCTGCGGATGCTGAGAAGGCAACCAGGAGCAGTTGAGGCAAAATCGCCTTTCATGAACTGCAGCGAAAGATCAAAACAATTAGCATGTATCGCATAATAAGAAAAGCAAAGCACAAATAAAGGTAATTGGATAAGGTGACGCACTAGCTTGCATATCCTAATAATCAACAATCGGTCCATAAAAAGGATCACCAAAACTTGCTTGGCACTTGCATTGTTTTGCTCGATTCATAACGAAAAATTGTGAGATGCAAGCTATATAATTGCCTACGAAATTGTGTACTGGCAGTACAAATAGACATGCATAAATCATTCTTTGATGATGCTCATCAGATGTAATTAAATTATAATTGGCACAATAGATACTTGGAACACAAAAATGTTTTATTAAGGCAAATGTTATGCAAACATTGGAACATCCAACACATGTTTTCCGTATAAACAATGAGAGAGGTAGGTACAGGGCAAGTGAACGATCACTACTGTTTTAACAAAAAAAACCCTCACAGACTGCCACTAGTGTATGAGGATGAGTGAATCCTGCTCAAGTCGTATTTACAATACTTTTTGTATAGAGCTAATCGGGGGCTATTGTGAAACAAAGGTCATAATAGAGAGTGCTCATGTACTGATGTACACATGTGATGCATAAACAAAGTTGGATCACTATTTACTGAAAACAACACCACATATACCTAATAAGCAAAGTGACACCTCATGTGTTCTTACCTGCACGAATCAGAATACAGAAACAACATGTAGTGGCTGGAAATCAAATCAAAGAAATAACTTGTCGAGCTGCAGCTGTAGCATATCAGACAAGCAAATTCGATCTAACACATAACCTAGAATTTGCAAGCAGAATTCGAGAAAGTTTGAGGCTTCACCGAAAGAGGAAAAGAGAAGTATATATGGGTGGAAGAATAGCAAGTGCAATTAATACATGCAACTAAGACGAGTAATATATCAACAGAGCTGATTACATTTAGTGACAGAAGTATAAAGTTGCCCGAAGAAAGAACCTAGCAGAACAATATCATTGTCTAATATATAATGGTGCAGAACATATACACATATTCTTGGTATTTCAGAACCATATTATTGCCTACTAAAGTATATTGGTTTGCCTACCTCAGTAACATATTTTCCTAATAAAGGAACATTATTTTACAAGCATAGTTCAATGTAAAAAATTAGTAATGATCAGCAACTACCTTCACCATGTTATTCACATTATTATTGGACCTGCACACATTATTATTGAACATGCACACATTCTATTATTGCTTAATGAATTGTATTATTTTGCATGGATATAACCATGTTATTGCCTGATGAAAAAGTAAAAATTGCCTATTGAACATCATGTGCTGGATGTAACCACATTTAACAGCTGCATAACATATGTAAATTATTGCTAATTCAAAACCATATTATTGCCAACTAATTGGAAAGTGTAATAGGGATATGTCAACCTAAACGACAAAGGAAACAACTGCTACTAAAATATGCCTAACTAAAAATAATACTTTGCCTAACTAATAACAGCACTTTGCCTGACTAATAATAGTACGTTGCCTGACTAATAACAGTAATTTGCTTAACGAAATACAGTGATTTACCTAAAACATATAAAATGGACCAATACCAATTCTAATTGAGTTAGGTTTTCTTGTTGCACTTTTTTATTTGGCTGACATAAAGGCATATAGCATTTGCGATAATAATGTACTAGCACAACAAAAGGCATATGGAGCTATTGAGACAATATGCGTACATTGCTTGATTGCTTGCATGTCATTGCCTATCTATAAAACATACTATTGGTTGTTGCCTAAATTCTAGCAAATTGTTGCCTAGATTCTAACAAGCGGTTGCCAACATTCTAACTAAATGTTGCCTAAATGAATCTGCATCTGAAATGCTCTACAAAACGAAAAGGTATTTAGTATATGGTGCTTTCTGAACAAGGATCAAACACAATGACATGCAATCTACATTTCTCTTGTCAAAACATTAAAGCATACATCACACAAAAATAACTACGAATGAAGTCTAAAATGTAAATGTGAAATGCCTACTCACCACCATACAAAATTCAACTATTATGAACTTTAAATTCAACTCGGCTAGCCGCTAGTTGTTCCTAGTTTTCCAACATAGGACAACTTTTTTTGGCAAATAAAATTGCTACTTGAATACCAGGGCCTGGAACTAGCTAATTGCAAAGTAATTAGGCGCATGGGATGGGCGCCACCAAAACCGTGAACCCCATACAAAGAAAACAATAAACCTCAAGTTCTTCTTAGGGTATTTGGCTAATTAAGTGATAAAATGAACTTGGGAGAAATACTGATTCATTAGTTAACAAGGCGGTTGTTTCATCATGCGGTAATTCTTCATTTTCAGAACTGTTTAGATAAGGGAAAACTGGCGCATCTAAAACTGAATAGTGTATTCATACTTCATTTCTCAAAAATGCAGAACTCAAAAAAAGCATGCATCCCTGAATAAACTCGGTAGCCTAATGATTAAATTCAGACCACAAAAGCATATCTTCTGCAGTCGTCACGAAATGCCGAAACCGATTATTACTACGTAACGCAATTTGTGAATCCAAGATGGCAATCAAACAAGGGAATAGAAAACAAGGATTTACTACCATGCCAGTACCATATACCCCATGTGCCAAAAAAATGTAAGCCCGAGTCACCTTCGCAACTATTGCAGTCAGATCCCCGACCAACTATTGCAGCATAACCAAATTTCTTGAATGCAGATGTCTCACCTGCGTGGGTGCGGCGTCTCCTTGGGGATCTGAAACCCGACGCCTTTGCCGCCTCAGATAGAAACCCGACAATGGTGGTACAGGTGGGCGGTTAGCTACCGCCATCCTTGCCGCGAGCTCAAGCGGGCGTGGCGACAAAGACACAACCGTGACTGCAAATAGAACAGCGACAAGGGTCGGACAAACATCGCCGGTGCAAAAAGGAATGAGAGGTTGTGTCGTGTCTCACTGTGATAGTTCGAGGTGGCCATTCAGGCATTTCCTCGAATAGTTTGTGGTCGAGGTGGAGACCGGCATAGCAGGAGTTGTGGCCACGCCGAGTACAACGTGCGCATCGTGGTCGCGGCCCAAGACTCACGCAGACGCACGGGCTCGTGGTCTTGCGTTGGCTTGGCGGCGTGGACGACGGTGACAAAGTCAGGGTGGCCTGGCGACGGCGTCGCTCACAACTCGTCGTTGAAGCAGACTTCGCCCGCCGTCTGGCGCGTTGGGGTTACCGCGGGCCTCCGTGAGGCGGCGCCGCCTCGCCGGGGTCAGCTGCGTACCGGATCTGCATGAGAGAGAGAGGGGAGAGAAAAGGGAAATGACCATGGGGATGCCAACAAGAGAGGGAGTGAGGAATAAGGTTCACACGAGAGAGGCAAGAGGGGGAGGAGATGTACCTCACTGGAGACGACGGATCCGCGCCGCCGTCGCCATCCTCCGCCGGGAGCCGCTGCCGATGGGTCGCCGCCATGTCCTGCCTCAGCCATCAGGACTCAGGAGAGAGAAACAAATAGCGGTGCGAGGGAGGCAAGTCTGGGGACGGACGGACGGTGCGAGGGAGATGAGCCTGTGGCCTGGGCAAGTAGATAAGGTAGGTGGGACCCGCGGCTGTGATTTTTGCCCCATCGCAGCCGCATGTTTTGTAGTCTTTACCAAAAATGTATTGTGCTAAGAAAAGGAGAAAAATGTATTGTTGTCTTTTTTTTGAGACAGAAATTTATTGTTGTCTTGTGACAGCTCCTTATCAGTTATCACTATCATCGTACTCCGTATTTTTGTTGTTGACTCCCTTTTTAAAAGTCAACGACCTATGATGTGGCCCATAGGCATAGATTTGCAATGTTCATGACTTATTTAGATGACTTTTAGGTAGATGTCATTATGCTTAAATAAATATTCCCTCCGGTAAAAAAATCACTTCGTTGCAAAATGTAATTCGTTTTGAATTTATGTGTTACTGTTTTTACCAAACGTGATAGCACATAAAGTGGTTTGACTCATGTGTGCTGTTGATTGAAGTTCTTTTTCTCTCTCCTAGCAAAATCAACTAGCAAAACACTAGAGTCGTGAAGCCACATATTCTACCACCACCGGACCCAGCTCTTGGTGACTACAATACTGCCATGTGTTGTTCACGTCAATAAAACCCCCTTTGAATGAAATTGCTTTTAGGTAGACCGTTGTAGCGTTGCTTTCTCAAAAACCATCCATCAAAATAGTTAGATGGTTAATTAAGAATGGTTTTGATTGTTTGGTGGTCGAACATTTCTGTTTGATGGTTAATTGTTTGGTGGTCGAACATTTCTCTTTTTTTTCCTAATGCAATTATCTATGTGGCTAACTCTAACTTCTCCAACTGTTTTTCAGCTTTTGTTTAGTCTTCAGAATTTTCTATTTGATTTCATTTGTGTCTTCTTATTGCTAGCGAAGCTAAGCTTTCCTTTTGAGCGAGATACCTCAGATAGAACTCTAGTCCCTATTATCCCTTAAGCGTACTTCGAGTCCTTCATAACTCCTAAATGATGAGGATTTTGACAAAAAAAACCCTCTTAAAATCAAGATCGATGTAGTACATGTCATCGTGCAAATCCTTTCCGAGCATGGTCGCCAGCGGCCAAGAAATCTGGAATTCTCCAATAAATTAATAATGTATCCATCTCTAATTTTTCTTTTATAGAATAATAGTATGTCCATCTCTAAGCTAACCTCGTATCATAAATCATAAATGGCCCGGCTTCAGAAACAGTTGAGACGTACATGTCATCGTGCAAATCCTCACCGAGCGTGCACTCATCGTCATCAGGATTCAGGAGTCACTGGTCATCAGGGGCCAAGAAATCTGGAATCCTCGTTTCCCAATTTGTGGCTGGCGCGAGCGTGCTCCGTCAGCCATTTTCGAACAGACGCTTTCTTCATCCCGAGCCTATCTATCCATTTATCGCCTCCCCCCGCCGCACTACGCTGCCACCACCACCGCTATACGCTCTCGCTGCGTGGTAGCTGCTGCCTCACCTCACCTCCCCTCCCCTCCTCCCCTCCTGAGTGAGAGAGCACACCCACCAGCCACCACCTCTCTGCCCCGATCCGAGAGCGAGCATGGCGCACTCCCTCGCAACCGCCGCCGCTGCTTCCTCCTTCTCGTCGGCCGCCGCCCGGCGCCAGGTGCGGCCCGCTGCTGCTTCTTCGATTGGTAGCTTGCTCTGGGCCTGTTTCTTGAATCTTGATGCCAGGAGCGTGCATCTTTGGTCGATATAGATTTCTGGGTTTGGTTCGTGATCCCTTGGGTTCTTGGGATGGTTGATTGGTTACTTTAGAACTTCAGATGGATGGATTGATGCCGTAGTTCTCTGGTGATGGTTGGGGACGATTCATTGGTTCTGATTCGGCCATGGATGCCGTAGATCTCTGTTGGCCTATGATTAAGTACTCGTTGAGCACAGATACCATGGTCCATGGATGAGTCATGAGTGATTAGAGTCAATTTACTTGCTCAGGCTAAAGAAGTCAAACTCCTAGTTCCCTTCGAGTTGCAGTAATAACTTAGAATCATATTACTAGTAATTCATGATGAAAATTGGCTCTAGATCTTTATATTATTGTTGTGTATATTAAACTTGTTAGGAGCAATTACTGAGACTGTGTTGCCTGTTCACCAGCCGCGACGAAGTATGAACAGATGGTGACAATTTTGCATATTTTAGTGCAAGCTGCAAAGATTCCAAAATCGTTGTAGCTAAAGAAACCGGCACCACGCCGGTTTATTTTAAAAGTAGCCTCTGTTAATGAAATGTAGCTGGATCCCAAAGAGATCAGAAAGGGTGACCCAAGCACAGCAAAATGACAGCACATGCCTCAGATCTTGCTCAAGTTAATTAAGGGTCATTTCTTTACTGGTGCTTTACTTCTGTATCATCGATGTCGATGTGATAGCTGAATAGAAAAATGACAGCTTTTGCTGTTTACAAGTGTACGCCGCCATGTGCTTCTTGCCTGACCTGCATCGTGGAGATCCCAACATGTATACTCCCTCCGTCCCAAAAGAGTGTCGCCGTTTGTTTATGTGCTACAAGTTTGACCGGTTATAGAAAATAAGTGTAATATTTGTATCTTCAAATAAATTTGTTAAAAAACTAGATTCAAATATCTAACTATATAACTTTTGTACCATAAATATTAATACATGTTTATATATATTTAGTCAAAGTTGTTTCTCGAGAAGCGAAAACGACACTCTTTTGAGGACGGAGGGAGTAGTTGGGTTCTACAGTCTTAATTTGATTTAGTCCTGGTTTGAAAATCTTGGTTACATCTTGATCCTTACATATCACTGGACTGATTTTCTAGTTTAGGCATTTCTAATTCCTGGATCAGATCAGTTCCTGATAAGTTCTGGTGTTAGTTGCTATCCAAGAAGCATGGCAATTCATTTTTTAAAATAAATTTTCCTACTATGTCTTGTCTGCAAATTTATTAAATCCTGCACATATTGGTACAAATAGATGTAAACAAACCTAATATTTAAATACCTGAAACAACTACAGGCTGTCTCTCATGTCTAAAAAGGCTTACTTCATAACTTAGGAAACTTGTGTCATGCTATTATATATGTGCTCCCTTGGCTTCATTATATTATCTTGATGTACACATTCTTAGCATTTTTTTTCGAAGGACATTCCATGCCAAAAGCTGCTGTTTGGTTTTAACTTTATTGAACATCCAGTACGAGTGTAGATGCAGCATTGAACTTTGTTAGAAGAGGGTATTTGCAGACTTACTATGTCAATCTTGTTTCAATATTAATTTTCATTTTCTAGTTGTTGTTATGTTCATTGGAACAATCCACTTATGGTGACAATTCCATGGTCCATTTCAGGTTACAAATGTGATTTCAAGCCAGAGTTCGGTTTCCTTCCGGAGCTACAGGATGACTTCTGTGTCCATCCATTCAAGACCAAGTTCTCTTCGGTTTAAGATTTGCTGTTCGGTATGCATCGTTTCATTCTTTGTTGGTCTGTCCAGTTCTTAAAGAGTTCGGTGGATATAACAAACTGTTTGTAGCAACTAGCAAGCTGTTCTGTATGTGTCAAGGCTACCTTTCATGAAGAGTGCCACCTGATTCCTGAAAGCTGCATTGCTTGTTTCATTGGATTCTGATGTTGCTGGCATGGTGCTTGTCGTACTTATCTGAAGCAGTAACAATTTAGTGAAGAGCGATCTGAAGTAACATCATTCTTTGGTCTCTTGAATAGGCTAAGAAAGAGACAGTCGACAAGGTTTGTAATATAGTGAAGGAACAGCTGGCTCTCCCCGATGGGACTGCAATCACGGGCGAATCAAAATTGCTGAACTTGGTGCTGATTCACTTGATACAGTAATCCCTCTACTGAAATTAACTGCCGTTCAAAAAAAAACACAGATTTTTAACAACTCCAGCTTTCTCCTGCAGGTTGAGATTGTGATGGGCCTCGAGGAGGCATTCAACATTACTGTCGATGAAACAAGCGCACAGGACATTGCTACTGTGCAGGATGCGGCGGACCTTATTGAGAAGCTTGTGCTGGAGAAGGCTGGATAAGCACCTTAAGTGGAGGAACTGAAACTGAGGGTGAACGTGTCAGACCTTGCGATGGACGACTTTGTATTCGATCTCTGTTGTATGTTCAGTCATTCGTGTTACCCACATTTGTTCTTTCTTGATCATTCAAGATGAGATTTTGTATTGATGTTGCTGAGGTAAATTAGATGCTCCAGAGGTTACATGAAGCAAATGAAAACAATGTATTCCACTTTCCATTTGCATGTTGTTCTACTAATATGGAGAAACAAATAAACTGGCAAAGATTCGCCGCAATGTGTTTTTTCCAACAATACGGTTTGTCTATAAAAATCAGAATCAGATGATGTAATTGTTGACCTTGGGACTCAGATATGCAAATATCAGGGTCTGAGGTGCTCCATGGTGTAACCATAAACCTGGAAGCATTTTCAGCTGTGTGATTTCTCAATAAAAGGTTGTTATACTATTATTACATAGAATCCAATAAACTATTGCGAAGAGACATGCAACTATCGATTTTTTTATTTTTTTAACCCTTTTTAAACTAAAATTTTAAAAATAACCCACCCCAAATTATATTTCCAAGAACAGCCTTTTTAGTCACGCCAAGCTCCGTGGCGTGACTAATAGTTGAGTCACGTCATATGAAGTGACGCGATTAGTATACACGATGGCATTGAAAAAAATCGTAGGTGACGTGGCAGATCGAGTCACGCCAGGAGTCACGCCACGGACCCGGCGTGACTGGTTAGGCACAGTTGGAGTTCCACGCCGTGTTTCATTCATCATTTTAATTAGCAAATAAACTCCTAAATTTGTGAAATTCGAGGTGTACGATCTATAGAGTGTATACGTTCCATTTTGACTATTTGCACTCCAAACCATGGTGGATACAATGAGAAATCTATTTTCGAAATAGGCTAAGTGTAATTGCATCGACGCATCAAATATGCTAAGTCCCAAAAATGAGTCAACTAGTCAACTTTGTACCTACTTTTTGATAAATTTTACACTAAGACCTTGGACATTTTTGGACTACAAGTAAATTTTGATGTTCATAGAGTATTTGTTTGACAAGAAAGAAGAAATCATAATTTAAAGGAGGCAGAACTTGGAAAGTTGTGCTGTTTTTTACACTTGTGAAACAACACAACTTTCCAAGTTTAAGCCTCCTTTAAATTATGAATTCTTTGTTTTCTTGACGAACAACTTATCCGAAATACTCTATGAACATCAAAATTCACTTGTAGTCCAAAAATGTCCAAGGTCTTAGTGTAAAATTTATCAAAAAGTAGGTCCAAAGTTGACTAGTTGACTCATTTTTTGGACTTGGCATATTGGATGCGTTCATCCAATTACACTTAGCCTATTTCGTAAATAGATTTCTCATTTTATGCACCATGATTTGGAGTGCAAATAGTCAAAATGGAACGTATACACTATAGATTGTACACCTCGAAATTCACAAATTTAGGAGTTTATTTGCTAATTAAATGATGAATGAAACTGACTAAATGATAGCTAGAACTCCCGGTTTGAAACCCGTGCCTAAAGTTGTCTCATTATGCTAAGTTGTCTCATAAGGAAAGTTGTCTCATTATGCTAAGTTGTCTCATAAATTGAATGCAACTATCTTCTGAATTTATGAGAAGTCATACAATTGTCTCATTATAAGAATCAATCGGTGATGTAATCGTTGACCTTGGGATGCAAGGTCTCAACCATAGACCTAGCTGCATTTTCAGCTGTGATTTCTCAATGAAAGACTGGTTGGTAATCAAATTCAGGGAAGGATTATACGAACAAAATTTTTAAGAAGAAAAGGAACTAGGAGTTAGAAAAATCCCATGTTGAATGCTCTAACCAGCAACGAATTCCCACTAGGTCGAACGATTTGTCCCGCACAAGTAAATTAGCGTCTTGCCGACCAGGTGTCTTGGGCCAAAGAACCGCCAAAGATTGAAGGATTAGTCTTTGGCGGGCGACATAAGCCACCCGCCAAAGACAAATGGTCCCATTTATGCCGGCGGGCGCTTATGTCGGCCGCCAACATGGATCTTTAATACTGGCGGCTGGCATAAGCACCCGCCAGCACAGTGAATCTGCAAATAGAACTTGTTACTTCTGTCACCAATATTTCAACATGGACAGCACCAACAAGTCAAATTGATTCAACAAAAGTCAAATTCAAACTGAAATATCAACACAAACAAAGACCTTAGAAAGGTTTATTTCACACAAACAACATGATCACAAATGTTTCAAAGCACACCAACACAAATTAAAGTACACTACAATAGGGGCCTCACTCACAAGTCAACTACAACTTGCCTCACTCTCGGTTCTTAGGCGGTATGAGATAACTACCAAGCACTACACCTATTATCAAGATCACAAAAGCGAGGATGGTGCCCGCATGCATAATCCTTTATTTTTCTTGGGCTTCTTCTTCCCACTGACCATTCTTCGCCAAATGTTCAAGAACCGCCTCGTGGATCCGCAAGGTCCCCTCGTTTCATTTTGACATCTTCATATCACTAAACCCCAACTTCAAATCGGAAAAGACAAGCTTTAGCTGATTCAATTGCTCCATAATTTCGAGCACGGGTTGCACAGCCTCGGCGGATACACTACACTAGACGGTTGTGGTGCCGCTTGTGGTGCAAAGAACACCGTGAACATCCGATAGTTTGCGAGGCACCAAATGTGGGTAATTTGCTCTCAAATCGGAGGTATTGACTTTCCCACCAAATTTCCGGACATGAATTAGGGTCGTCCTACAAGAATAATCAACAAATGCAACTATGTTATTAGGGCAGTAACAAATGCAACTATGGCAAGATTGATTTCGGATTAAAATCATCTACAAGAACAATCAACAAATCCTAAGGTGGCTGCCATCAATAAATTAGATAATTATCTAGACATAAACCGAATCAACGAATCACTAAAATTATATCAACCGAATCACTAATATTATATCAACCGAATCACTAATAATCAACAAATCCTAAGGTGACTACTAATATAATATCAACCGAATCAACAAGGTTTCTTCTAGCTAGAGCGTGCTGGGTTGAATTAGGGCAGGAGATGAAAATCAAACCTGGTGGTTGTTCGGGCACTTGTAGATGATGTTATTTGTCTTGCTCTTGAACCAAACCACCCGGATCCGGTGGTACTTGCATTCCACCGTGGGGAGAGGCATGAACGCTAAGGTTCTGGTGCTCGCCATCTTGGCGCCGATGGAGCTCGGCGTCCGTCGAGGCTGAGGTAGAAGATTGGGTCGGCACTTGCCTCGAGCTCCTCCTCCACCGCAGCCCGGCGGCGCAGCCGAAGTCTTGGCCAGCAGTGGCGGGGCTCGGCGGCGCTTGGGCAGCGGCGAAGCTCCTGGCGGTGGCGGGACACGGCGGCGCGGGCGAAGCTCCTGGCGGTGGCGGGGCACGCAGGCGGTTGCGGTGCAGGCGGGCTCATGGCCGCTTCGGCGGCGGCTAGAGTTGGGAGCAAAGCGGAATGTGAGTGAGTGTTGAGTCAAACCGTTACCGGACTTATTGACCAGTGTCTTTGGCGGGTGGCTTAAGTGCCCGCCAGAGAGATATTAGTCTTTGGCGGGTGGCTTAAGCGCCTTGCCATAAAGTACTACAGTCTTGGCGGTCAACATAAGGCACCGCCAAGATCTTCTTGGCGGTTGGCTTATGCCACCCTTGACCTTGTCTATAAATATAGAACAACCCCTTCTTCCCAGCAACCTTCCATTGGTGCTTTGCCCGAGAGGAGCTTGGGAAAAAAGCTCTAAAAACACCAAATCTAGGGGGGAAGATTTTGCTCTTGATTTTCTTAGAGGAGGTGGCTATATAAGGTGAGTTTGTGCTATTTTAACCTTAGTTTTCTCCTTTTATCCATGATTTGTATGTAGATAGAGATCTAGATCTAGACCTAGGGTTAGCTAGAGAGAGAGGGAGTGAAGAGAGATATTGAATTAGAGATTTATTTTTTAAATAGCTTTAGATTTTCATAATATAATAATTGCAATTATAGAAGCAAGTTTACATATTAAATTATTTAAATTATTAGTTTGTCATTTAAATTATTAGCTTCATAAATTAAAATTATAGAATTTAGTTTTGTTTCCGTTTTTACATATTAATTGAAGCAAGTTACACAATTGAGTTTGAAATTGTAGAATTCAGTTTTGATTATACGTGAGTTTATAATAGAATTATATTTCATAGGTTGTTTAAGATGGAACATAGAGCATGGATGTATGGCATACGGAGACATTCGTCTACATTCTTGTGAGTTAACAAACTTTCTCGAGGTTGCGGAAGCATGCCCAAATTTCTAGGACAAAGCAAATCGTTGTCCATGTTGTGATTGTTGCAACAAACTTGTGTGGGAAGATATTAATGCCATCAAGATGCATTTGATAAAGCGATTTTGTGAAAGGATACAAAACTTGGTCCCACCATGGTGAAGCAGAAAGTATTGTCAACAATGCAGACATCGGCACCAGGTATGATGAAGTGGGTGATGAAGATGCAGATGAAAATGATCATGTCATGATGGATGATGCTTTTGGTACAGTGATGATCAAACAGATGCAGTGGACGAGGAATGTGATGTTGATATGGAAGAAATGTTGCGCCACATTGAACCGAAGGTGTTGCTAGAGTGCTAAAGGGTTAGAAAATTTCGAGACACTAAAGAAGGCGCAAAGGACCGTATGTATGAGGGTTGTGGGAAGGAGTGGACCGTGTTGCGTTTCCTGCTCCATCTTCTGATTGTGAAGGCAAAATTCGGATGGTCGGACAATAGTTTTAACGAACTTCTTACTCTGTTGGCCAATCTACTCCCGAAGCCTAACTTGGTCCCAAGAAACACATATGAAGCAAAGAAGATTATTAACCCATTGAAGATGTGAGTGCAAAGAATACACGCGTGTAGGAACCATTGCATATTGTACCGCGTGACTATGCGAATCGAGAAGTGTCCAAATTGCGATGCTAGTCCTTTTCTATTTTAGTAGTTTTTGTCTTTAGATGCAAATGCAGTGCCGTGATCGGCTAGGAGTCGGGGTTGTCCTCGGGATATAAATAGCGACCTTGCGTGGTCGGAAAATTTGTACACACCAATATCAAACAAACCGCCTCCGGGCAAACCCTTTACTTTACTGCATCTACTTTACAAAGATCTACCTTTACAAAGATCTACTTTTCGCGACTTCGCCATTGCAATTTCTCTTTTCTACAACGTCGTGCTTCGAGTTCGTCTGCATCAACCGACCTCCGCAAGCTTGTGAGTACTGCTTTTACCGAATAATCCTAGGCTTTAACCTCCCGCATCGCGAGGTTTCGCCTAGTTCTTTATTCACCCTTTATCAATATTAGCTAGATCTGCAAGTTTTCGTACCAATTCTTGTGGTTTTAGCTATTATCACCTTTATCCCACTCGATCTAGATCCTATCGGCTCCTAACACCGCAGCCGATTCCGACCTACTCGAGTGCTGACATCACGATCGGCCGATTCCAGCCGATCTGTTTATTTACGCACCCGCGCTTCGGTCGCTCTTGAGCCGGCCGATCCCGCCTACCCGTGTCGGTCGATTGGTCGGTACACGTGTCGCGCAAGGCCATCGGTTCTCTAGCCGATCCCTAATATTTTCCATTGTCAATCAAGGTCGATTGATCGCACGCCTCGCCTGGGGCCGGAGTCACGTGTGCTGCGCGTGGAGGTGACGTCCTATTTTCGCGTCAACACACTTTTGGCACGTCCAGTGGGACACGAAAAAGTCAACGATGACGAAGCCTACAAAGAGTGGTAATACCGAGATTGATCCGGACAACGTCCAAGCAATCACCAAGGATCGGTGAAGATATGACAAAGCGAGTTCAAGCTCACATGAAGCGTTATGAAGAGCTTTGTCTGGCATCATACGGTCAGACTAAAAGTGGAATCTTCAAGAAGAATCCTTTGCCAACACCTAAGCAAGTCACCTTCTCAGCCGATCCTGAAGGGCTTCAAGACATGATGACCAAGGTGATGCATCAAATAATGATTGATCAATCTAAGGTTTTCGCCAACACTATTCAGAATGCCATAATTGAAGCACTCAAGAAGGGAGCAGAAGGAGGATACCTGGGGCCTGCATATTTTCAACCAAACCGAACTCCTCCAGTGTTCCAGCATAACAAATCGGCTTCCCACGATTGATGACCCAAAGAGGGATCTCACCTTCTCCACAGTCAATCAAGCTCGCTCGGTTCTTCATCGGACTCTCAGCCGATTCAGAATCAAGGTGTTGGAGAAAAGGCCAAAGATCCTGCTGTTACCATGCCTGTGATCCAAACACATGTAGTGCAGTCCAATGCCCAAGATCAGACATTCTCGGTGCAGAATCAGAAGTATCCTGCCATGAGAGATCAAAATGGGAAGCTTGCAGGATGGGACTTACCTCGTGATCATTTTGAGACTGATATCTCAAATTTTCTTGAGCCTCAGCCCGAAGAAGTTCCAGAAGTGAAGTACCCACAGTGTTACCAAGTCACATTTGGGGGTACTCCAGGGACTGTGCACATGAATGGGGAAGGAGTAGAATTTGTCTACTACAATCACGGGAGCAAAGCTTTTGAAAGAGTCAAGATCAGTCCAGCTCACGCTCATATGGTTATACCGACAGAAAGAAGAGCTCCTGTTCCACCTCAGAGACCAACTCCTGTTTACCTCGTAGATCGGCTCGATACTAGGGATGCCCGTGCAAACCGCTCCACTACAAAGAACCAACATTGGGATGCCCGTGCATGATCGCCCCACTACTCTCAACATCAATGCAACTCTGCCTTGACCCCGCCTAACACAAGGCCCATACAAGATCATCTCCTCGTGACCGATCAATCAAGGGGTAACAGGGCAGCCAATAATTCCGCAGGTGGATTCTACACAGTTACTACAAACACTTATGAATCAATTGGCTATTTCAAGCCGCTTGAATCTCTGACAATCAAGCCCATCTGGTCACCGATCGGTCAAGCTCCACTGTTGCAAATATGCAAGGTTCTTCCGGGACAGAGACATCAATGGTACCAAATCCACGCCCAAGAATCTTAGAAGAACGACCTCCAGAGACTCCAATGAGATACAAGCAATTGAACAAGTGTCCGCGAATTGAAGTCTCACATGAAGCGTGAGCCGATCGACCACTTCTCGAGATGTGCAAAAGCAATATGGGATAAAACCCAAACAACGATCCTGCATGTACGGACACGTATCCATCCGGCTATGATCAAATACCATTCCGCTAAGATTCAAGGTGCCAGACTTCACCAAGTTCTCTGGGCAAGATGAAACATCCACGATGGAGCATATCACTCGATTCATTATCTAATGTGGAGAAGCAGGGAACGTTGATGCACTCAGGATACGTTTGTTCTCTTCATCTCTGTCAGGACCAACATACTCATGGTTCACATCACTGCCGGCTAACTCCATCATCAAGTGGTCCGATTTGGAACAGCAGCCCATAACTACTTCTTCTCGCATCCATGGGATGAAGATTACCGATCCGACAAGACTCAAGCAGGAACGATGAAACAGCTTCTTGGATTCGCTCAAAGATTCAGAGAGGTCAGGAACAAGTGCTATAGTTTGAATCTGGGAGACAAGCAACTGGCTGAGTTGCCTTTCCAAGGTCTCTTGCCAACTTTGAGACAGAAATATGCATCACATGACTTCGGGAGTCTCAGCCAGTTAGTCAGTCGAATGAGTCAAGAGACTGCAAAGTCCTACGTGCCTAGAAGAAACTTTCAGAAGAAGGTGTCCTATGTGGATTACTCTGACTCAGAAGATGAAGATAATATGATAGGGCTTGCAGAGTGGGTCAAAGGCAAAAGATGTTGTCCTGTCCTTTGGAAGAAAGAACCAGAGAAATTCGACTTTGATATCACTAAGGCCGATAAGATATTTGATCTGTTGCTTCAGTAAGGGCAGATTAAGCTCTCCCAATTCCATACCATACCATCTGCAGAGGAACTGAAGAGGATGAAGTATTGCAAGTGGCACAATGCAACATCGCACGACACCAATGATTGCAAGATCTTTAGACAACAGATCCAATCAGCTATTGAGTAAGGAAGGCTTAAATTTGAAACTCCCGCCAAAGCTGAAAAGCCGATGAAGATTGATCAACGCCCCTTTCCAACTAACACGGTTGAAGTGTCTAGCAAAGACGCGTCACGAGTTAAGTTGCTGACATCTGATTCGGCTCAAAATAAAGGAGCCGTCGATCCCAAAGTACAAGTAACCACTGCCGATGTCAAAGGAAAAGGGTTACTACTTGAAGAAGGAGACTTAAAGCCACGCCGACCTGTCACTTCCCAGATGCTAATCAACAAGTTCCAGCGTCGACAAGAAAAAGCAAAGGGAAGAGAAGAGTGGGCACGACGTAACGAAGGACATTGGAGATGTCCGTTCTTCAAGTACTGCTGGGAAGAAGGGATCAAGCTGCCGACGGCAGAAAACTGTCCAGAGTGCAACGGAGCTTACAATAATAGCAATTTGTCCAAATGGGTTTGCTTTAATGGCAGAAGACCTTTAGCCGGGGATCACCGTGAATTCAGCACTATGGATTACATATAATTTAGAAAATATGGACTATGGATTGTGGATAAAATTGTATAAATATGGACTATGGATTGTGGATAAAATTGTATAAATATGGACTATGGATTGTGTACTATAGCTATTCAAATATGGACTATGGATGAATTGTAAATTATATCATAGTACTATGGATTTAATTTAAATAGATTTATTATATAAAAATGGACTATGGATTTAATTTAAATAGTTTTATTGTATAAATATGGACTATGGATTGTGTACTATAGCTATTCAAATATGGACTATGGATGAATTGTAAATTATATCATAGGACTATGGATTTAATTTAAATAGATTTATTATATAAAATGGACTATGGATTTAATTTAAATAGTTTTATTGTATAAATATGGACTATGGATTGTGTACTATAGCTATTCAAATATGGACTATGGATGAATTGTAAATTATATCATAGGACTATGGATTTAATTTAAATAGATTTATTATATAAAATGGACTATGGATTTAATTTAAATAGTTTTATTGTAAAAACAATTACCTATGATCAATTGTAAAAATGTATGGAGGAATTGTAAATTATCTATGATCAATTGTTAACGTGAAGAATCCGGTGAGGAGGATTCCGTGATAGTGCTATAATTGGAGATTATGAAACTCCATCCGAGTACGAACCAAGCGAACCACGACCTCGTAGGCGTCCCGAAGACGATGATGTTGATTACGAACCAAGCGATAATGAGGTCTCGCATGCACATTCACCGAAATTAATGTTTGTTTTCAAATTAAGATATACTTTAAATAATGTTTTATGTGTAGAACGATGAGCGATCCTCGCCACGACGTCAGAGCATCTAACATTCTTGCCCAAGAGGCGGTTATTTCAGCACTACAACCTTCGTACTACTACTTCTAGTAACTCGAAAAGGAAACGTGGTCATAGAAGAAGAAACCAGATCCACGAAGAGGACAACTTGTGATAGAAACGGTTGGGTGACAAAGGTGAGCCCGTCGAACCTAAGGGATAGTCTGCTAGGTTTTGAACATCGCTCGTGCAATTGTCGAGACCGCATTGGGGTCTTGGATCACAACTAGTAATTGGAAGACTGTTGCCTAAGGCTACGAAGGATGTATTATGGGCCAAAGTGAAAGAAAAGTTTGCTTATCCTAAGGAACAGAAAATGCAGTAGAACTTTTGTTGAGGGCCTCTGTGGAAGAGCTCTTAGGAATTGGAGGTCTACACTTAATCGAATTTGTCCAGAAGGCAAGGATGCTAGGGATGTGTATGGTAACATTCCGCTAGCGAGGTGGGAAGAATTCGAATGTGAAAGAAGACGGCAGTAGTAGCTCAGTGTCCAACAAAGGAGAAGGCTATGAAAGCGCCGAGAACCCCCATCACTTGGGTTCGGGAGGATATGCTGCCAAAATGGCAAAATGGAGGAAAGAGGAAGAAGAAAGGAGGTTAGTTGGTTTACCAGCTTTGTTTGAAGGCATGGATGAGCGTAGCAGGAATTGGTGCCTTGCTCGAGTTCCGACTATAGCACCTGATGGCAAGGTTAAATTCCGGAAGCCCACAACAGAACAAAATTATGAGAAGTTGGAAGGACTTGCGGAAATGCAAAAGAATGGTCTTTTCTTGCCCAACAGGGAGAAAGATATGCTAACCGCCGCGATCAGAACGCTTGAGCACTCTGGCCGTGTTCGAGGGATTTCATCTACCTTGCCCTGGGGTAAAGCATTTCTTGAACACCGAGCAAGTTATAAGAAGCGGGACCGTTATAAGAAGCACTTTGAAGACAAGATGAGAGAAATCGCAAGAGTTGATAGGCTTCTTCATACTACAACAACAACAAGTTTCTGTTGGGCCTAGTGCAGAGAATGCAATATCTGGTAGTGCTGCTTGCCCAGATCGGAACAACTTGCTGCTTGCCCAGATCGGAACCATCCCGACTCCAAGTAGTGCTGGTTCTATTGCTAACGCCAAGCATCCTGTAGATGACATTGTAGAGGATACACCATGCAAGTTGGTTATTCCATATGGAAGAAAACTAGATAAGTTTCGAGAAGTTGGGACAGCCATGGCACTAACGGGTCATGTGTTTCCGAATCCACCACCGCCAGAGTACGCATGGGTTCAAGTTGTTTCGGTGTCTGATGAGTCGTGCGAGATTGATATCCCTACTGAGGATGGGATCGAGCTTCTCGGTGATGCGAGGAACCAATACATACTATGGCATCGTCGAGATATCATTCTTAATGCATCACCAAGTCCCTTACAACCTAGCCAAGAATGAGTACCCCCAAGATTCGAGATCTTTGCAATGGTCGAGTACACGATGGGTGGGGAGCATGGAGGTAACAATGACAACAACATGACCCTCCAAGATGTTGCAGACATCGGGAACACGGAACAACCTACGATGGGTGCGGAGCAGGGAGTTAACAATAATGACAACAACATGCCACAAGCACCCCTCCAAGCAGACGTCGGGAACACGGAACAATCTACGATGGGTGGGGAGCAGGGAGGTAACAATGAGAACAAATCACCCATCCAACAAACTCTCAATGAAGGGGTATCATCACCAAATCTGTTCCAAGACCACCATCTCCTCCGCCATGTCCAAAGAACCAAGATGCCAAAGAATACACCGGATGATAAACTCATATGAACCAAAGACGAAATCATCGATGTTGACTTGTTCTTGAAAGTCAAGAATAAACCTAAACGGGCTCCGATCAGAAAGAATCATCTGATGTTCAAGTACTCAAGAAGGTACCAGATGAAAAATCTTTAACCCGCACCTCTTTTCAAAAACAAAAGGAGGAGCAAATAAATATGTTTTCGTCGGATGAGGTGCCCGACAAGTATGAGCATGGCAAACCATTCGCTTTTTGGTGGCAACAACGAAGGGCCACCGAGAATTGATGAGGCTGCATGGATGGATCATGCACGCCATGAAGCAAGACATTCACACTATCACCGCCAATGTCCCGACATGGGTGTTCGAGCACTTTAGAATGTAAGGTTGCAATCGATTTCGATTTGCATGCGATGTTCCGTCGTGACAAACTCGACGTCAATCTCGTCACCATTTGGTCCATGTAAGTCAACATCCCTATACCACATACAAATCTATTCAAATCCATATGTATTGTTATTACCATCCTAAGTAAAATTTTTTGCAGGATGCAAGCGTTGGATGAAAGGAAGACAAATGGGAGGTGGAAGGTAGCATATTTGGACCCGCAACAAGTAAGCAAGCCGCAACACACGTTCATAATGTCGGATAATCTAAGAAAGCAAATAGAGGAACAAGCAAAGACACCACATGAGAAAGAAGAATTAACAAAGGGTTACGAGAAAGCTAAACTTCATGAGGTGGTCGTATACATTGCAAGGGTAATGAGGAAAACCAACATAAGGATTCTATCAAGTGTGCTTACAATTTTGAGTAAGATCCTTTAAATAACTATTTCATTTGCTTTCATTTTTTAGTCTATCTATATTAATTATTTTAATTTTATGCAGCGACCATTTCATTTGCTTTCACATGTGTCCGAAGTTTGAACTATGGGGGTCTACGACTCATTACACTTTTCAGAGGCTTCTTACCGGAAAATCATTGAGATTATTAGAAAGTAAGACAACTCAGTGCAATATATAATCACTATTGCGTGTATCGGCTATAGTTCAAATTGTATTACTAACTTATGTCTTTGTATCCTTAAAGTGCGTATAGGCTATACACACAATGGTGGGCAGACCTCTAAAGAAGAAAAAATTGGTGGTACGACATGCCAAATGGGTAAGAACACTTCTGTTAATAAGTACCAATCATTTTTATTAGAGTTGTACACTTCATAATAATTACCATCATTTTTATTTGTTTGCGTATACAAATAACCTCCCCGGAAAGGTGCTATGTGGATATTATGTGTGCGAGGTTTTGAGAAATAATGGGAGGTACCGGATGAATCCTGAAGACGTAAGCCTCTTATTTGTACACAACCATGTATGTGCTAATTATGGTCCTGATGGTAATGCATAACAATCTTCATTTATTGTGTTTACGTGCAGATGCCTACCATTGAGGGATCGTGGGGGCAACTTGGTGACAAGGAAATCACCAACATTTGTGCGGACATGGCGAGATTCATCCTACGTGAGATTTGTCACGAGGATGGAGAATTCTTCGATAAAGGAGTCTTGACATTAGACGATGCGGAAAGGTTACGTAGATGGGTGTCTTAGGGTTATCTATTATGTACGATGTTTTTGTAATGTGACTTATGTATACATTTTTATATTTTAGTTTGGATTATGTGTTTGGATATATTTGGATTTGGCGGTTAAATACAAATTACGATAAATTAAAGTGAATTTGGCCTACAAATGCAAATATGAAAAAATACTATTCGAATATACCGCCAAATACAAATAATAAACAAAAATGACAAATTATATACAAATAATAAACAATTATGGGGAATTATATAGCAAATGAGAAAAAATGCTTTTCAGTGGCGGGCTAAGAAACCGCCAAAGACAGATGACCTTTGTCGGGTACGCTTAAGGAACCACCAACACTAATGGCCTTTGTGTCGGGGTTTAACGAACCGCCAAGATCGATGGCCCTTTGTGTCGGTGGACGTTTAAGCCACCCAGACAAATGCCTCTGTCGGGCGAGCTGGCACCGCCGCACAAAGGGCCATTTCTATCGGCTCAAAGTTGCCGGTGTGATGCACCCGCCAGCAAAGACCGGTTTTAGCCGCCAGGACAAATCGTTTCTGGCCTTTTTAAACTATCGAATTTTTTGATTTTTTAAACCCTTTTTAAACTAAAATTTTAAAAATAACCCACCCCAAACTATATTTCCAAGAACAGCCTTTTAGTCACGCCAAGCTCCGTGGCGCGACTAATAGTTGAGTCACGTCACATGAAGTGGCGCGATTAATGTACACAGTGGCATTGAAAAAAGTCGTAGGTGACGTGGCAGATCGAGTCGTGCCAGAGGAGTCACGCCACGGACCCTGGCGTGACTGGTTAGGCACGCTTCAAAGCGGAGTTCGGTAGTGTTTCATTCATCATTTAATTAGCAAATAAACTCCTAAATTTGTGAAATTCGAGGTGTACGATCTATAGAGTGTATACGTTCCATTTTGACTATTTGCACTCCAAACCATGGTGGATACAATGAGAAATCTATTTTCGAAATAGGCTAAGTGTAATTGCATCGACGCATCAAATATGCTAAGTCCCAAAAATGAGTCAACTAGTCAACTTTGTACCTACTTTTTGATAAATTTTACACTAAGACCTTGGACATTTTTGGACTACAAGTGAATTTTGATGTTCATAGAGTATTTCGGATAAGCTGTTCGTCAAGAAAAGCAAAGAATTCATAATTTAAAGGAGGCTTAAACTTGGAAAGTTGTGTTGTTTCACAAGTGTAAAAAACAGCACAACGTTCCAAGTTTAAGCCTCCTTTAAATTATGGTTTCTTTGCTTTTCTTGTCAAACAACTTATCCGGAATACTCTATGAACGTCAAAATTCAGTTGTAGTCCAAAAATGTCTAAGGTCTTAATGTAAAATTTATCCAAAAGTATGTCCAAAGTTGACTAGTTGACTCATTTTGGACTTAGCATATTGATGCTTCATCCAATTACACTTAGCCTGTTTAAATAGATTTCTCATTTTATCCACCATGATTTGGAGTGCAAATTGTCAAAATGGAACGTATACACTATAGATTGTACACCTCGAAATTCACAAATTTAGGAGTTTATTTGCTAATTAAATGATGAATGAAATGACTAAAAATGATAGCTAGAACTCACCGTTTGAAACCGGTGCCTAACAAAGTCAGGCCACGAAAAGTTGTCTCATTATGCTAAGTTGTCTCATAAGGAAAGTTGTCTCATTATGCTAAGTTGTCTCATAAATTGAATGCAACTATCTTCTGAATTTATGAGAAGTCAGACAATTGTCTCATTATAAGAATCTGAATCAGGTGATGTAATCGTTGACCTTGGGATGCAAGGTCTCAACCATAGACCTAGCTGCATTTTCAGCTGTGATTTCTCAATGAAAGACTGGTTGGTAATCAAATTCAGGGAAGGATTATACGAACAAGGTTTTTAAGAAGAAAAGGAACTAGGAGTTAGAAAAATCCCATGTTGAATGCTCTAACCAGGAACGAATTCCAGCACACAAGGAAACTGTCAAGCGGGCAATATGCTCTCTTTTTTGGGATGTAAATGAAATTCAAAATTTTCTCTGAAGAGTACAGACCTCAGAAACTTTGATAGCTTCAATGCAATGAGACGACATTTGCTAATGTTTTGTACTTTTGTAGCATCCTTGGATTATGTGCCTCTTGTGGTTCTTCCGTGAACCTCGCCTTTCACTACGTAAGAACCAAAGAAAGAAGACACCATCATTAGAGACGCGGTTTTAAAACGCGTTTCCAATGACTCATAGGAGACGCGTGCTCTTAACCAGCGTCTCCTATAAGTCTACAAAAATCTCTCTGAATAACCCGTGTCTCCTATATATCCAAAAAGGAGACACTTATTGTAAATCCACGTCTTCTTTGAGATCGTCAGTAATTGAAGATGCGGGTTTGCAGTCCGCGTCTCCTTTGCAAAGGATGAAAGGAGACGTGTCTTACCAGCCGCGTCTTGTATGGCACCTCCGGACCTGAATTTTTTTTCCAATCCGATTGAAACCCCGTCGCGCGTCCGCAGCCACGCCCCCACGCCCGCAACACCCCCTCCGCTTGCCTCCATCCCGCATCTCGTCCTCCTCTCTCCCTAGCTTCGTTTCCCTACCTGTCGGTGTTTTAGACCGGCAACCTACCAAGGGGAGTATCCGAGGTAGATGAATGTGGCCTCACGAGATCGGTAATCAAGGAGAGACACGTGGCACACAATTTAGACAGGTTCGGGCCGAGGTGCGTAATACCCTACGTCTGCGTAGCTCTGGATTGATTGGGTATGTTTACAAGATGATGTGGATGATGAGATAAGGGTCCCTGCCTCGCCTTATATAGTCCGGGAGGTAGGGTTACAAGTCGGTTGAGGGAGAGTACTAGTCGTGCACGGCTAGGAGTACTTTACATGGATCCGACATGCGTAGCTTCCCTAACCGAGTACTATTCCTCTCAGAGTCCTTGCGCCCCACGCAGTGCCGTGTTGCCCAAGTCGAGTAGTCCCAGGGGCCCACCGAGTAGTCGGTCCTGGTACCCACCGTAGTAGTGGGCCCAGGGGATGTCCATACGACAAGCCCCGAGTACTTTGTAGTCGGCGGGATGTCTTGAGTAGTCTTGATGGCCTTGGCAAGTAGTCCTTGAGTGTCCCCGAGTTCCACAAGCCGAAAGTCCTCAAGAGTGCTTGAACCATCCCAAGGCTGGAAGGTACTCCATCTGATCTTTGAGTAGTCTTGAAGTCTTCTCGAGTAGTCCCCAAGCGTCCCCGAGTGCTTCTCTCGAAGGTCTTCAATAATACTCGTGATGTCTTGATGAAGAGACCATATGGAAAATGCGATTCAGAGAATCGCATTCCATATGGAATGTAGCCCCCGAGCCTTAGGTCTAATCGCAGATTCAAGCTGAGGGTCAATCTGAAGTTCTGCCAATCTTATCCCGAAAAATCCGGAGAAAAAACCGAAGGACACGTGGCACGGAGCCCCCGAGCCTTGAGTCGAGTACTTCCTCTCGAATTAAAGGGTCATCTTGACTATAGAATGTGTCCTGAGTGGGTCTTGAATCTGATTGTATCCCACCGAGGTCATCGAGTAGTCGAGCCCCGAGATGGAGAGCATCGAGTATCGGAAGTTGAAGAGTCACGCCGCCGCTAGGTCACCCGTCTGGCCAGACCGCACGCCGAACCGAGCCGTGGGCGGTTATAAATAACCGGTGAGTCCCTTAGGATTTTTCACTCCTAGCAGTTGTATTCCTCGACAGATCTGAATCGCCGCCCCGCTCCTCTGCCGCCGCCGGCAGACCTAGATCCATTTGCTCACGCCGCACAGTTCACCCGCGTAGCCCCCGAGCCGGCGAGTGAAGACACCCGTCATTTGGGGAATGAAGGGATCTCCGAAGGGCAAGAAGACCGCACGTCGAAGAAAAGGAGACGCGAAGAAACCGGGATGCCCGCCGTCGCCGACGCCTCGCCCCTCGCCTAATCCGAAGGAGTGGAAGAAGGCGAATCAAGACCGAGGACCTCCACGCCTTGGTCAACAAAGTGGGTTCCTTCGTGAGAAGGAGGTGGATCTGGCGCACCGCCACCGGCGATCCATACCGATGGAGAAGAACCCGACGAAATCCCAATGTTCACCCGGTTCAGAGTGCGGATTGGCACTTCCTCGCCGATTTCTTCAAGGGTCTCGCCAGTACTATGGCATCGAGTACCAATCTCAACCCCAATGGTATCTTCCATGTTTCTATTTTTGTCCATACTGAAGCCTTGTGGGATCAAGCCCCACCGGATCTTGTTTCGGAAATTCTTGGTTGAAGCCACAACCGAGCACCAACGATACACGAGTAGCGGAGGTGCGGTATCCGATGCGTGAGGATGCCGCCGACCGACTTCCACGCAAGTTGATAGACTCCAACCAGATGGAAGGCCAAGTGGTTCTACATCGGCAACCACCATCCCGAGCCGGGGCCGGGTGTCAACCGAGCACAAACCATGGTGGAACACGAGCCCACCATGCAAGAGGGTATTCACTACGAGTTGAAGAAGATCAAGGCCTTGCGAGAAGCCGGTCTGAGGGCCGAACATGTGGCCTTCAGCTTCATGAAGAGGAGGGTGCAGCCACTGATGGCACGTGACACCCTCGGGTACCAGTACACTAGCGACAAGGATACGTCCCGGTTGCCTGGCTTTGAACTCGAGGACGACGTCATCGTCGAGAGGCTAGGCAAGATCTTCAAGGACATGCCGCCAGACACTCCTTGCGGTTCCCAGTACCGCCGCCAAGCCGTCGAGTCGTGATGTGCCCCAGTCTTGATTAGCTTGATGTAGTCGTACTCACATGTGTCATATTGTAGGATGATGTGGCAAAATACATCTCCGTCCCGTCCTCCCCTCCGCGTCTCGAAGGACAGGCGCAGGGGAAGGCGGAGCCCAAGGGGAAAGAGCGCCGCGAAGTCGGTGAAGGCAAGGACGCGTTGTCATCGAGTCCGGCTCGATGGCGATGAAGATGAAGAAACATGCAAAGGTTCCAGCCGCTCCAGTTCACCGATGGGATGCCGACGTCCATCATCGAGAAGCCATCCTCGAGGCTAGTTTGCCGGGCCGAGGAGGCTCGCAACGTGGCGGAAACGCACTGTCAAGAAGTCAAGATCTCCGAGACGACCAACCAAGAGGTAAACACCGCGACTAGGTAGTCGAGCACACCGATAAGTAGTCGTGTCAAGATTTGTCTTGTAATGTTGCAGATATCCCTCCCGGACGTGAGACCGAGGCGACGAGGGATCCTGACACCGTGTGGGCGGTGAGAGGAGGAGTATCACCACCTCACAATCAAGAAGTTGTGCCAGCGGCACGGAGAGGCCGGAGCTGCGGAGCCGCGTCGGTTGAAGAAGGACGAAACCCTCCGATTGCGGTGGAGCAACCAGGAGGCGTCGTTGATGCCGGAGCTGCCGAGGGCATAGTTGATATTGCCAGTATACTAGGTGCTCCGACCATGACCGTGGTGCGGTCAACACTGTAAGTTCTTATGAACTTTCAAGTAGTCGTAGACGGAGCCTTGCATTGTGACTTGATTACTCCGTGATGCGTGAAATCCACGAACTGTCGTGGACGATGGGAGACCAAGACTCCGGTAGACAGAGAGGGCCGCCGGAGGAGCGCGAACCCGCCCGCCACAGCAAGTCGTGGTGGAGTCGACGTTGGAGGAAGCCACCTTGGTTGAAGGTATGTGTCCTATCACCACTGGTAGTCATCATGCATAGTAGTCGTAGCCGCTGAGATTGACTGCGTGTACTCATTGTGCTAGGAGCACATGTAGGGAACCTCGATTCCCCGGGCCGCGGGCTATGGAAACGCCATCGTGGTGTTGGAGCCCAGACCTGGCGGCCGGACGGAAGAAACAACAGCCGGGTAACCGCGGTGGCCCCAGTCCGTGCGGAAGTGCGGATCCTCCATGGGACGAGCACGGACGTAGTCGCCCGCCCATCATAGAGGAAGCCGCGCCGATCCGTTCGGCGGCTATGGCAGGAGGCATCTTCGAGCCGCGGGGGTCTTGAGCTGCTGGAAGACAATCTTGTCGATCCGACCGTTGTTGCTCTGAACATGGAGTCATGGCGGCGTACCCAGCAGTGGGTCAAGGTACGAATACCTCGAGTAATCTTGCATGACGAAAGATGAAGTACCCGCTTGATGGTTCTGTCTGCGCAGGATATTATTGAAAGATCCCGCGAGAAGTCCAAGCTCTGAAGGGGTACGGCGACACAGTCCTTCGTGAAGCCTTGGAGAAGGAGCTCGATAAGTCGAAGAAACATTCCGCCCTGCTCCAATCCAAGCTCGACGGTGCCTTCGCCCAATATCATAATGAAGTGCAAGAGATGCGGAAGAGGGACGACTTGATTCGAAAAACAAGTCGTTGCCTGTAAGAATAAAGGTATGCTTCCCATAAAGCCTTTGAGTACTTATTAGGGTACCTTGGTGTAATCCGCGGTGATGTGTTATCTGCGAGCTTGAGGAAAGGGTTGACCAGGCGAAGGCGTCGAGGACGGACTTGAAGAACATTGTGTATCGTGAGACCGACAAAGAGAGGTACTTGAGTATGAGCTCGGTTGCGCCATGAGTGTATCAAGCACATGGAGCTTCATGAAGCCTCGGACCATGACCTTGTCAATTGCTATAAATCTGCGAGCTCAACGAGGATTGCGAAGCTGAGGGCCGGTGAAGGAACTTGAGGAAGCCGCCCCGCCCATTGCAAGGTGCGGTGCCACACTCGGCAGGCAAGATTGCTCCACCGGTGGACCCGGTTGAAGGAAGCCCCGTCTCACGGCGTATGTCAAGCACTTGGCAAGTCGATCCCGAACCAAGTCTTGGCATACATGAAGTCATATTTCCCCAAGGCTCCAAAGTGAACGTGAGTCGCCGGTGGACTTGCAGCTGTCGACGATCGGTACAAGACCCTCCCTGGAGGAGATGGCGCCCATTCGAACAAGTGGCGGAAAAGCTCAACCTTGAGGAGTACCATGGAGTAGCTTAAAGTAGTTGATGTAAAACAAAGCGAGTTGTTAGTAACTTGTTTGGATTATCAATGAAAGTTGTCCACGATATATCTCGTGAAATAAGTACTCAGAGCCGCCACTTGCAACGAAGTGTGCAGTACCAAACCGTGGTGGAGCTTGTGAGTAGTAGTACTCAGGAGGAGATGCCTGATTGGAAGGCACAGTAAATAAGTTGAATGAAAATCAAACTTTATTCGATGAATAAGTACACTGGATGGTCGTGGCCCGTTTACAAGTGTAGTCGCCAGACCGGGAGGCCGCCTTCGCCTAAGTGGCGCTAGGACCCTTAGGCCGCTTACAGCTAGAGATCCGTTAGTAGTCGTATAGACTGGATCTAGAGTACATGGTCTTGCAGACCGCCGCTAGAGTCCTCAGCGCTCTAAGCAGCCCAAGATCCGTTAGTAGCCGTTGACGCTGGATCTTGGAGAAGAGTAGTCCGGAGACTAGTGCCGACCAAGGTCGCTTCTGACGAGGAGTCCGTGAGTAGTCGTGTAGACCTAGACCCAGAGTAGTCGAGCGACTACGCGTGAGAAGCGACACGGTGACCGGGTCGACGTTCCACGAGTTGTTGATGTCGTCGCCTTCAAGTGTTTGGAGGCGGTAGGAGCCTGGTCCGGTCACCTTGGAGATTGAGAAGGGACCTTCCCATGGTGAGCTAAGCTTGTGTAGTCCATCCGTGTTCGATACGACAGAGGACTAGATCGCCGAAAGCCGTTCCTTGCGTTGCGATCATGGTAGCGTCGGATACCCTCGAGGTACCTTGCTGATTGGATGAGGGCGGCGCAACGGGCTTCTTCGAGACCGTCGATGTCAACCCGTCTGCTGTCTTCTGAGATGCCTTCGTCGTATTGCTCTACTAGGGATTCCCACATCACGTCGAGTAGAATAGCCGGAGTCAGAGACCGTGAAGTAGGGCGATCGCCGTCACCGTAGGCTAAGCACGAAGCCCCGTGAGTGCGTTGGGTTTCCTTGATCCACTTGCCTCCTTTGGTGTTAACTGCGTCGTGCAATCGCTTCTTGAGGGCGTCGAGTACCATCCCATTGGCGTGCTCAACTTGGCCGTTGGCACGGGGATGGGCGGCGATCAGACGCATGGATGTCGATCCCGCTGTTCTCGCCGATGGTTGTTGAAGTTGGAACCCAAGTCCGTGATGATGCGATGGGGCCCGTAGCGATGCACGAGTTCATCCAAGAAGTCGAGTACTCTATCGGCCTTTGGGCAGGTGACCGGCTTGACTTCAATCCACTTGGTGAACTTGTCAATGGCCACCAAGACTCTGTTGAATCCTCCTGGCGCAGTTGGCAGAGGCCCAATCATGTCGATCCCCCAGCAGGTAAAGGGCCAGGTTGGTGGTATGGTGACTAGCTTGTAGGTCGGGGCGTGTTCGCTAGCGAAGAATTGACATCCTTGGCACTTCTCGACGAGTTCTTGGCGTCGGCGAGCGTGGGCGATGAAAGCTCATCGAAAGCCTTGCTCACCAGCGTTTGAGAAGACGCGTGGTTGCCGCAGACGCCTTTGTGGATCTCCTCCAAGATATCCTTGCCTTCTTCTCGAGGTATGCACTTCATGAGTACTCAGTAGCACCTCGCAGAGCTTGTCTCCGACTAGTACGTAGGCCTTGGCTCGGCGGACGAGTTGTTCGCCAAGTTCTTGTCGGATGAGACCTTCGCTCGCGGATGTAGTCGATGAAGGGTTCTCTCCACCACGTCAACCATCATGACCTCCTGCGCGGTAGTGGCACGGTGTGGGTTGACGCCGACCGGATGGATGGCGCGTGAAGCTCGTGGGCGAAGACTCCGGCAGGTACTTGCGCGCGAGTAGAGCCAAGCTTTGACAGGACGTCCGCGGCAACATTGTTGTCGCGATGGCGTGGTGGAACTCGAGATCGTAGAACTTGTTCTCGAGCTTGCGGACTTCAGACGATGGCGTCCATGTTCTCCTTGTTGCGATCCCAAGACTTGTTGACTTGGTTGATGACCACTGCGAAGTCGCCGTAGACTAGTAGCCGCTTGATGCCCAATGAGATTGCGAGTGAGCCCGTGAAGTAGGGCTTGCTCACTTCGTTGTTTGAGACCTTCCAAGATCTGCAGGACGACTTGAGTTGTTCGCCTTTGAGAGATCGATGAGTACCCACCGCCTTCGAGCTTTAGTGAGCCATCGAAGTACATCACCCAGTGTTCGGGTGCCTCGGTTGGAGTTGGTAGCGATTCTCCCGCCACTCGCCATGAAGTTGACTAGTGCCCGGATTTGATAGCGATGCGTGGCTTGAAGTCGATGTTGAGGCGCCGAGTTCGACTGCCCACTTGGAGATTCTTCCTGTAGCATCCTGATTGCGGAGTATGTCACCGAGCGGGTAGTCGGTGATAACAACAATCGAGTACTCCTCGAAGTAGTGTCGTAGCTTCCGCGAGGTGATGAGCACTGCGTGAGTAGCTTCGGACCGCCGGTACCATGCCTTGGACTCTAGAACCTCGACGGAAGTAGATCAGTCATCGGATCGGGTAGGCGTGGCCTTCTTCCCGCCGCCGACGCGATGGCGTCTTGACCACATGAGTAGTCGCTGAGGTAGAGTAGTAGCTGCTCCTTTTTGCGAGGAGCCGTGAGGACCGGTGGCTTGGACAGGAAGTCTTTAAGCTGCGCGCGAGCTTGATCGACCTCCATGCGGTCCACGCGAACTTCTCTTGATGCTTGAGTAGTTTGAAGAAGGGTAGTCCCCGTTCTCCAAGCTTCGAGATAAATCTGTTCAGGGCCGCCATGCACCCGGTCACCGGACATCCTTGATGCGGTTGGAGCTTTCATGTTGGTGATGGCGGAGATCTTCTCGGGTTGGCTTCGATGCCACGATGGCTGATGATGAAGCCGAGTAGTTTCCCAGATGGTACACCGAAGACGCACTTGTTGGGATTGAGCTTCCATTGGTACTCTCGCAGGGATGCGAAAGTCTCTTCAAGATCGGCGATGAGCGTGTCGGAGTTTCTGGTCTTGGCGACCACGTCATCCACGTGAGGCTTCGACGTTCTTGTTGGAGCTTCTTGAAGTAGGCCCTGGATAGCTCGTTGGTAGGTGGCCGGCGTTCTTCAACCCGAGCGACATTGTCGTGTAGCGGCGGCGCGAGCGGGGTGATGAGCGGTCTTCTCTGGTCTTCTTCCTTGATAGCGATCTGGTGGTACCCGAGTAGCGATCTAGGAAGCGAGCGGTCGCACCCCGCCATGGAGTCGATGACTTGATCAATCCGTGGCAACGAAGGGTCTTTGGGCGGTGCTTATTGAGGTCGGTGTAGTCGGCGCATCCTCCACTCGTTGGTATTCTTCTTGCGGATGAGGGGCGGGGTTGGCGAGCCACTCGGGATGGAAAACTTCATGCATGAAGCCCGCCATGAGTAGTTTGGCGAGTTCCTTCTTGATGGCATCCCGTCGGTCGGCGAAACTGGCGAAAGGTGTTGTCGTTTGGGGTAGCTTTAGGATCGGCGTTGAGTGAGTGCTCGATCGCCTCACAGGCACCCCATGTCCGCCGCTTCCATGCGAAGATGTCTCGGTTAGCACGAGGAAGGCGACGAGCACGTCTTCCTATTTCGGGTCAAGACCCGCCCGATCATGGTAGTCTTGCTTCTGCCGCCCGTCCCAAGGTCGATGGCCTTCACTTGGACTTCCTCTCGATGGCTAAGGCTTGTTTGCGATTCGGTCTTCTCGGGAATCTCGAGTTCGAGTTAGGCGAGCTTTTGGATGTAGCAAAGATCTCCATCATTGCATTGGGTACTTGGTTGGTCACGCGAGTTCCACGGCTTCGGTGTCATGATCGAGCGAAATCTTCAAGTCCCTGCGGTGTGAGTACTCGGTAGGACTTGGCATCTTGAGTACCAAGTAGGTGTCTTGTGGTACCGCCATGAACTTGGCGATAGCCGGTCTCGAGGATGGCATGGTAGGAGGTTTTGAAGTCCGCAACCTCGAACTTGATGTACTCTCGGTGCGGTAGTTCTCCTTGTCTCCCCAAAGGTAATGGCGGGACCACCGAGCCTAGTGGAATAGTCGGCTACGGGGACAATGTCAGAAGGGTGACACGCTCTTGGTGAGCATGTCGGTGATGTCGAGCTTCATCTTCTTCAAGGTCTTGGTGAAGAGAACGTTGAGTCCGCCTCCGCCGCTGATGAGGACCTTGTTGAGTCCGGAGAGCGACTACGGGTTTCGGGGCAGTGGGAAACATCCGGTTCGGAGAAGCTTGTCCATTGATCCGCACGGGAGAAGGTGATGGGTACCTCCGACCACCTCGAGGTGTTGGCACCTGGTTCGATGTTCAAGACTTCCTGGTGGCCTTCTCGAGACCGTCGCGGGTAGTCCGCCGAATAGGACATTCACCGCCTTGTCGTTCCCCGAAGTCGCCGTTGCCTCGCCGACTTTTTCTTGCCCTTCTTGTCGTGAGGAGGCCGTGGGTCGGGAGTATCCTTAAGTGCTCACCAGAGCTAGTAGCACTGCTCGGTGGTGTGATTACCATCCAGATGCCACGGGCACTTCTCTTTGAGCAAGTCTCTAAAGCCGCCGAGGTCTTTTCGAGTTGTCCTTTGCGCGTACCGTATAGCTGATCCGTGTTGTTCGCTTGCGCTTGCGGTTGGAGCTCAAGTAGTTGTTGTTGTGGCGACCCCCTTGATCTTTGTTGTTGTTGTTGTTGCCGCCGTGTTGCTCTTGTTCTTACCGCAAATGGAGTCGCATTTGGCGTTTGCCTTGTCCTCTTCACGCCCATGACGTGATCATGTCTTTGAGCTTGGTGATGGAGCTCGGCGGCGTGTAAGTCTTCAAGGTGCGACGGTGATAGAGCCCGTCATGGAAGAGGTCGATGACTTCTTTGTCGGTGACGTCGACTACGGTCGCGCGTTTGTCGAAGAAGCGCCGCATGTATCGGGCGGCGTCTCGCCTTGTTCTGCTTGACCATCGCCAGTCCATGCGTACCGGCGCCCCATGGCGCCCGCGGTTGCCGGTGAACCGAAGTTTTCGTCCCACTTGTCGATCGAGTTCTTTTCGAGTGACTCGAACCACGTGAGTGGGGCTTGATCCAGGAAGAAAGGGAAGAAGAGGCACTTTGCGTCGTTGTTGTCACCAAGATTTTCGATGGCCAAGGCGTAGCACCGAGCCATCGAATCGGGTCTTGCTTCGTCATATACTTGGAGATCCCAGAGGTTTGAATTTCTCGGGAAGAAGCGAGTTGCGAGTCTTGCGAGTAGGCGGGAAGCCGCCAGCCGCTTGCTTCGGTGACCTTCTTGCGGCGGATCTCGCCGATCTTGTGGCGGGCGTCATAGCCGCCACGTGCGTTCGTGGCGTGACTAGTCGCGTGGCCACGCGGCGCGATCGCCACCGCCACCGTTCTTCTGCCGGCGTCATGGGATGAACTCCGCCGCTGCCACCACCTCCGCCGCGCGACTACCTTCTGCCACCACCGGCGATGCCGCCTGTGAGGGCCCTCCAAATGAGGCCCTAGAGCGGTTGGGATTTGGTGGTGTTCACCACGGACACACGGTTGCGCCGTCGCCGGGCGCGGCTAGTGGCTTCGTTGTTTCGGCGTCGTGAGTTCTCGACGGGGTACTTGAGCAACCTGTTGTCGACTCGCATGAAGTAGGCGTCTTGACGAGTTTGGCGATGACTTCGCCGTCACGGATCCTCCGGCCTGCCGCTATTGTGGTGATAGACATGAGGCACGCCAGAGTAGTGTGTTCCCGGTTGGCAACTTGCTCCAGGCCTCATTGAGGTTCCGGATAGGAGAGTTTCCGAAGATGTGTCTGCGTCGATCGTTCCGGTTCACTGCGGTCACGCCGAGCGTTCTTATCTTCGGTGGTCTCGTTCGAGGTGTGTTGGCGGACAACTCATCCTCCGAGATGTCGCCAAGGTACCGGTCGGGTCGGTTTTCAAGTCCCAACATCCGTGGCCGTCATGAAGACTTCACGGTCGGGAGTGCGAGGACCGGAGTCGTGAGTCGCCACCTCGGTGGGGTGTGCTCGTCGTTAGAGCCGGTGGGGTCCCCTCCGGAAGGAGTGAATCGAGGTAGGCGACGCAACGTGAGTTGTCGTCGTCAGTCTGCAGCTTGCGGTCGGGCCAATAGACGAATGGCGGTAATGACCAGGCCAAGGCGGGACGGCACGGTTCCTCAATCATGTTGAGCTCGGACTCGGACTCGATTGGGTCCGATCCAAGTCGAACTCGTGGGAGTCCGAGTAGTAGCCGGTTGCGGTGTTGGAGTCAGGAGTACTGAGGCGATCTCCTTGCTGCCCGGCTGGCCGAGCTTCCGGTGGGCCCTGCTAGAATTGCAGAGGCCGTAGTGCTCGTGGAGGGGCCGCTTCACACGATGACTCGAGCCGGCTCGCATGAGGCGATCCAGGTGACGCCGAGTTCGAGTTGGAGCGGATCCGAGCTCGAGTCGGCGACTTGGTCAGAGGCGAAATTTCCGAATTTTTCGACGAGTGGGCCGTGGCGTCTTGAAGCGTCACGAGCCCGGTCTTTAGGTCCGGTCATGGTGAGGTAGCTGGAGCGATCCGAGCGCCGTCACGGTGCACCAGGCCGAGGCGAAGGTGTCGCCCGGTTGAAGGCGACGGTTGGCTTGATGACGATTGAAGCCGTCGAGTTCGCCATGTGATCTTGGTGAGTTCCCCTACAGCGCGCGCCCGGTGTGTTTTAGACCGGCAACCTACCAAGGGAGTACCCGAGGTAGATGAATGTGGTCTCGCCGAGATCGGTAACTCGAAGGAGACACGTGGCACACAATTTAGGCAGTTCGGTAGCGAGTGCGTAATACCCTATGTCCTGTATCTTTGCGTATGGATTGATTGGGTGTGTTTACAAGATGATGCGGATGATGAGATAAGGGTCCTGCCTCGCCTTATATAGTCCCGGGAGGCGGGGTTACAAGTCGGTTTGAGGAGTACTAGTCGAGATGCGGTTAGAGTACTCTACATGGATCCGGACATGTGTAGCTTCCTAACTGAGTACTATTCCTCTGTAGTCCTTGTGCCTACGCCGCGGTGAGTGTTGCCCAAATCGAGTAGTCCGGGGACCCATACGACACTACCCTCCCCGTCGCCCGAACCCTAGCCTCGCTCCCCTCCCATCCCCGCCCCGCCGCCGCCCTCCCTCTCCGGGCCAAGCAGGCAGGGATGGCCTCCCTCTCTGGAGGTCATGAATCGACGGCGACGGGCACGAGCAGGCTTCTCCCGCGGTGGATCTGGACGAGGACGGCTGGCGTCCATGGAGCTCCGGCGGCAGTGGCAAGGATGTGCCGTGGCCCTGCTCCCCGGCGGCGGCGGCGCCGGCGGCGAGGACGCACCCCTGCTCCTGCGGCAGCGCGAGGAGTTCCTTGAGCCAGAGCTCTCCTCCTCGAGCTCCCCGCCTCCTTCCGTATCCGCACCCTAGAGGTCCGGAGGCCGGCGCCGGGGCCAAGGAGGACTCTCTCCGGCATCACCAACTCCATGGAGGTCGTGCTCAAGGTGCGGCTCTTTCCCTTCCTCCTTCGTTCCTCCTTCCCTCCGCCCCTTCCTCCCTGATTTCCCAAATCGATTTAGGTCCCTGATTAGGGTTTGGGCCATGGAAGTGCTGCTAGGCTACGAGAGAAGCTGCAGCGGCATGAGGCAATCCCAGGTGATTTTTCTCTGCTTGATGTTGTGATACTGACGCTTGCACTTGATGTGTTTGATGAAATGCTAGCTCAAGATAAATTCATTACACGTTCTTGAAATGCTAGCTGTGTGTTTGAAAAACGAAATCAATGGCGCAAGTAGCAATTGTCATTTGCTGATCCCATTGCACTTCAATTGACTTTTTGTCCTTGCAGATGCAAAGAAGCCCGGCAAGAAGGTCATTCTGATAGGTATGCATATCAAACTGTTTCAGTCTTTCAGATACATGTTTAACCAGTATTTATGCAAACGTGAGTACAATGATTGCTTATATACCATCATCTGTAGGGAAACTAATAATTACTTCTAGTGGGTGATTCTAAATTCGTATTACGTATTACTCTCTGTAGTTGAAGTACCATCATATGTCTTGTCAACTTGCTTGGCTATATTCTTCATGAGAACATAGTAGCCTTTTCTGTTCTTTCTTTCATGATAGCTGATAGATATCTTCTCTGCATATGGCATCCTGCAGATAGGAAGGCAGCAGATGAGATCCCAGAGTAGGCCGCTTGAGAATGACAAGTTAGTGTTATGTTTGTGCTGGGGAAATTGCTGTTTTTACCACAATAATGTCATTTCAGGACATGTTAGTGTTATGCTTGTGCATGATTGAGTAGAATATAGATAACCCATGCTGTCCCATGCTATTGAATAAGTAAAAAAAAGTTGAAAGCATTTATTTACAAATCTAAGTGGTTGGGCCCATAATTGAAATCATTGTTTTATGTTTATGACTGTTTTCTGTTGGAGTCTGAAATCATGAAAATTGTGCAAAGTGAGAAACAACCCTATTATCTTTGTTCATGTTGAAATATGTTTACGATCTTGTACTATATGGCAAGTGAGATTCACGTTGATGCATGACAAGTAGCAAGTGCTACTGATAGGACTTATTCTCAGTTCACCTATCTGTGACTTAGTTCGAACTGTCATTCCATACATAAATGCAATAAAATGGAATAAGCTCCTAGTTTCTTAGTTTCTTGCAGTAATGGTATAAGCTCCTAGTGCCTTCTTTTGTCTACACTCATGAATATAGGTGTTTATTTGGATATGCAGAGGTGCAGCCGCTAGCTGAAGTTTCTGCTGAGAAAGCTAAAAGGCCACAGGTAATTCGATCAGTAGCCTCACTTTGCCTGACTTGCATCTTTTTCTACATACATTGCATGACTATATACATTGTCAGTAACTGTTCTTGTTTGTGTGAGTACATACATTGTTAGTAACTGTTCTAACATTGCTAACTGCCATACTCATTTATTACTCTTTTATTCATGGATATATGCCCGTGCTAATCCTCTGGATGGAGGAACTTTAGGTAATATTAAAATCACCAAGGGTCTGGGACTTCTATTCAGTGAATTCTCTAAGCTGCTCTTTATTCTTTCTAGACTATGCTGTGAAATAAGTATTCTAATAAGTTCTGAACTGACATGCAAGTTCTCCTCAATCCTCATCTATCAGAATGCAATTTATCATGAAAACCTCTTAGATTGTAATATGCTAGTATAGATATTAGTTCCTTACGGGCAGTTCCTCATTGTAATATGCTCATTTGCTTTCAGGGTGCCATCAACTGGGGGCTCCAATAATCAACATGACAGGTATGTACAGAACTATAGTGGGATAAATAAACTTGTGCCTATACTGTGATAGAGAAAATGGGAAGTCCTGATTGGTCTATATTGTAGATTAAGTTTCCTGATTTGGTCTCAAGTTAAGAGTAAACTTGCATTTGTAACCTCAAAATGGGGAGTCAAAGCAATTTTCATTTTTCTGCATGAAAACAGTTCTATCTTGAGTCAAATTAAAGCTGTTTTTTTAATGCAATGTGTGCAGGAACATGAAAGGAGATGTTTCTTTTGAGTCAAAGTTAACAGACTAGTCCTGTATCTGATTATTAGTCCTGTGGATGCAATATAATTTTGTTTTCCTTACAAAATATTATTTTTTATCTTAACTAAGTGCTGATTTACAATCTAGTAAAGGTGAGTTATCACCAAGAAGTGAGTTTGATTAGTGGAGTAATGTATGTTCTTCTCGTGTGGAAAGTGACAGCAACGGATGTGGAGTTGCGGTTGTGGCTGTAGCTGTGATTTTTAAATCTGAGCAAAATGTTTGGTTCCTAGAAGTTCATAGTAGAATTCTTCTTGTACTTATGCTTGATGGAGTGTGCTCAAATGAATTATGCCTTGCTGTATTAGTGTGCTAGCAACTAGCAGTAGTGTTTATCATGTGACAACTCATGCTGCTTTAGTGAAAATCACCTATCATCTCTTAAGCACCATTATTTGTTTCATTTCAGATTTAAGCAGGTAACAAGTGATGAAGTCAAAGCTATGTTAGAACATGACTTTTGTACATGTGACAGTCTTAGTATAGTTTGTAACATCTATCTCTAGCATGTCAGAACATGATTTTTGTAATATATGTACTAAATGTATATAATAAATAGTCTGTGTTGGGAATAGCTGTTGCACAGTGGCACTGTCAGTGCACAGTGCAGCGGCAGCTGTGGCTTTTTTTTGTTTTTTAATTCGGACATTGGAGACGCGTGTTGCTCAAAACGTGTCTCAGATGACTCCTGATAGGAGACGATTTTACTCACCCGCTCTCCTTTAAAGGTCATTGAGACGCGGATTGGTAAAACCGTGTCTCCTTTGACTCCTCTCAGAGGACACGCGGAAAAAACGCGTCTCCAGTGACTTATCATTAGAGACGCGAAAAAAATGCGTCTCCTATAAATTGTTATTAGAGACGCAAACTTAGAGACGTGTTTTTTACGCATCTCCAAAGTGGGTTTCTTACGTAGTGTTTCTTTAACGAAACTTCACTGACCCGCCAGTTGGCCATACAACAAATATGTGACGCCATTAACTGTCTTTTTATTTTTATTTCCAAACGGGAGGTACTTGTTGTATCATACTTATATAGACAGGAAAATACTCCAAAAGAATACTTAGGAAATCAAAGAATACACAAAGCCATGTTCTGTATTTAGAAACCAAACCAGTATCGAGGTACATGAGTTGCTGAGCCATATATGCTCGCCAAACAAACCAGTATCACTAACATCGTATCCTAATCCGCATCCGCACACAATCGGATTCGGATTATCTACATCCGCATGGATATCAAAAACTCTTCTGCATATTCGCATAATTCGGATCGGATGCGGAAATTATCCACACCACTTTCATCCCTACATATAGCATCAATAATATGAAACTATACAGTTTTTTTTCGTTCTGTGTCATCAATGCTGAAAATATGGCGATGACCACTCAGAACTGCCAATATTATTCACACAAAAATTGGAATAACTAGTACTGCAATAAAGCTTCCTCTTGAAATGTAGTACGTATCGTATACGAAGTTTTTTTTTGTTTGCTTACATTTCAGCCAATCCGAGTAATGCGTTCGATGCCTCATGGACCTCGGTTTCTGTGAACTCAAAATCCTCCGGAACTACGAGCCTGTAAAGTATTAAGCAATATAATAGCAAAATTTTAAGATAAAAAAATGAAGCAGCCGATTTTGTGGATATGTGTGTGATAAGGAAAATGCCGACCAGGATGACAGTGGTTGAAGACCAATCTGGGCATTCTACAAGCTGTGAACTGAGTGTAGCTCAACTGGTAAGTTTCCTTGTGGTGGAACATGCCCACCAGAGTTTGAGTTCTCGACTCAGCGTTGAAGCTCGTATTTTTCTAGATTTATTTCAAGATTTAACTTGCACTATTTTCAGAAGTAGGCGCGAGACGCTTTGGTAACTTCGTCAATCTCGAAGATTTTCCGTGATAGAGGAGAGATGAGGAGGGAGGAGAGGAAGCTAGCAATGGAGAAGAGGAAATCACCACGGGGTATTAGGTGCGAGCTGCTTTTCTTGTGTGGTTTTTTTTTGTCTTTCTTCATGTGTTTGTGATATGTGAATCAAATTGAACACAATGTATTGTGATTTGTGAATTCTTATGCGACAACATGTTTATTGCTTTAATTGTGAAGTCAATTGTTTTTTTGCTCTTGATTATTGTCTTTGTGGTGGAGTTGTTGGAGATCGGGAATTGGTGGCCGCGGCGGTGCTGGAGCTAGTGGCGGCAAAGTTGGAGCTGAAGCAGGCACGTCGATGCTAGGGGTGTCCGGGCGTAGGGGGCGCTGACTGCTATGGTGCTTTTTTTTTCAAAAAGAAAAGTGTTAAGTTCCAATTAGTAGTAACAGTCTATCTATCTTTAATCCCGGAGATATTTGAACAGAGATTAAAGAGGTGCATTTAATCTCAAATGATTCGTTCAGGTTGATTTTAGGTATACTAGGGGAATCTCACCCGCGTTGCTGCATGAATTAAGAAAATGCAATGATCATAAGAGAGAATTTCGCAACCACGCTCGATCATAAGAGAGAAGTCATATACAATACAAAACAGAACGCCGTATATATATACACTGTTGCTTCGATTCTAGACTAACAAAATTTAGATATGTTTTAGATTCAGCTGAGAGATGTTCACAGCAAAGTACAAAGTACAGATTAAAGGACCAGAATCTTTTTCTCACAAATCGATTCAATAATGCAATGTACATTACGCCTCGTTACATCCGATTCGCGTTGCGGGTATTTATACAATAATTGAATTTATATTATTGATGAGGATTGCTGTTAGTATTAATCTAGTTGTCAGAGTGTAACTTATGCAATGAAATATATAAGGAATAGCTATTTAGTATAAAATGGATATATTTCATGATGTCAAATGAAAAGATCCAATCGTTATGTTTCGCTAGGACTATCAACGCCGCTATTCCTTTATATTCCTCAATTCCTCGCGTTCGTGAGTATGTAGGAGAAATCTATGAGTTAGAATATTACTATCACCCTTCTATTCTTTTTCTTTCTTCTTCTTCTTTTCCTTTTCCTTTTCCTTTTTTCATTCTTTTTTTTATTTTCACTTTACTCTATACCAACTACCATCGATGGGGCCTATTTGTCATTTTATCAAAATATATTCATATGAGATCTTGTTTTGAAGGATTTATTAAAAGGAATCCAATGGTGTAATCAGAATTTAATTTGGTTTTTGATTTTGAGTTATAACATTTTTTAGCTAGTTCAAACAATAGGGCCCACCATCGGATGTCATGGTCTTAGTGTTGAGGTGGCATGCTTGCATGTTGAGAGAACTTCCTAGTGGGGAGCTTCTATATAGGAGTTATAGAGTAGACTCTTACTAACCAAGATTAAAATTCATTTTTGATGTAGAAGTGGATAGCCCTTCTCGCACCTCATGCAGAGGCCCCCGCTCGGCGCCTCTGAGCGCCGCTGGCCACCACAACCCTCCCCGCGCCCGCCCCACCGCCGACCGCCTCGGATGCCGCCGCGCCGCCACCGCCGCCGGATCGCCTTCGCCTGTGGGAGCCCAGACCCAAGACATGTTCCTCCACGCCTTCACCACCCACCGCTGTGCAGTTCCTTCCCTCCCGGGAACGCCTTCGCTTGATCACCCTCCTTCCTTGCGAGTCGTTTCAATGCTTCCTACATGACGTCCATGCTCTCCTTCTCCCTCGCGCGCTCGATCTCTGGGCGTTTCGTTAGGGCGGGTTTTCCGGGTTAGGATCTCTAACCAAAACGCCGCTAACTTCCTCGCCGTGTGTGTGGCCGCCTTGAGTTCAACCGTTTGTGCTTACGCCCATGGTTCGGAGGAACTCGCCAAGCTCGAGGTTGAAGACGCCATAACGCTGCTCACCCACCCGTTCTGCTCAGGTCAATTAACCCCTCTGACGTGCGTGTGGCTCGAGAACAAACCCTCCAGCGTGGCCACCGTGTCGTCACGGGAAGGCGGCGACAAAAGTGCGTATCCACCGGATCACGATTGACTCCACCTGCGGCTTTGGCTGCTCCCCACCGCAAAGACACCACCTGCCCTGTGGTTTCAGACACTCCAGCGACCCCCATCTTGTCAATGTTTACTCCCCGCGGCGTCGATCCGAGCAAACCCTACCTCCACGCGGTTCTCTCGCCACCAACCGCAAACCCCTCCTCGACGCCTAGCCTCCCATCCCCTCTCCCATTCCCTGTCCGCACATCTCTCGCCACCACCTTGCTTATGATCGCCATGACCCCATCTGCTGTCGTCTTTGCAGCTCTCGCCACCGAGGCTACTCCTGCCCGATGGCATTCCCGTGACCAAACCCCCACCCCGCCTCTGCGTCCCACCATTCCGTTGACCGCCTCCCGGGTGCCGTTCACCGCGGTTCCATACGCGCCCCTCTCCTCGCCGCCACCCTCTGCGACGCCCACGCCGCCTCCCACCCCAACCAGCCTCCGCGTTCACCGCCCGTTCGATCCCTCAACATGATAGCATCCTCTGTGACGCGGCGCCGGGCGTGCCTGGCGCTCATGCGCCTCCTACGCCTCCGGTCGATGAGGGACCCTACTTCCTCGGCGACCTCTTCCGTGAAGCCACGGAGGACGGGGCTTCGGCGGGGCCGGTGGAGGCAACTCCTAGGCGGGGCGTGCGCCAGATCCCCCACGCCAGGGACATCAGGGTGGTTGGGTCTGCTTCCCCCCACCTTGCCCCTGGCTCCCGCCTCCCGGGTTGAGGGCGGCCCTCCGCCTCCCTTCCACGCGGTGCCTCCATGCACCTCTAGGATGGGGCGGTGGCCCCGGGCGAGGAGGCTGACGACTCCGACGTGGAAGATGAGTCGGTGGAAAGCGGCGACGTCAGCGAGGGCCCTGAGTACGTGGAAATTTGGGTGGAGGAAGGCAACCAGGACCGCCGCCTCGCCGCTCTTCATGGAGATCGAGCCCCCATCGCTGCCACCAGTCCGCACCATTGATCCACAATGCCTTCAGCGCCGCGGGCGCCGGATCTGCGCTTCCAAGTGCTCCCGTCCTCGCATGGTGTGGCGGTGCTGCACTTCGGCTCGCCGGCGGCAAGGGAGATGGCCATGCTCGTCCAGCCCATCCACGTCCGCGGCACCACCATCAAGCTCCTGTGGGTCGAAGACATTTGCGACCGCTTCGTACGCGAGCCCGCTTGGCTCGGGCACGTGGTCGTCTGGAATTATCCCGAGGAACACTGGGACGAGGACAAGGTGCGTGAAATCTACAAAGTTCTGGGCAATGTCAAAGAGATCGATCCCTTCGCATCCCGACTTGACCGGTCTTGTATGCGTTTTGTCATCGAGCTGCAGCATCTGCGCGTCCCACTCCGCGTCGGCGTCAACCCGCCAAGCGGTCGCGGCATCGTGCTCCACCAGGACGGCCTCCACTTCTGGCCGCGGGAGCAGCAGTACGACGAGGACGGGCAGTGGATCCCCTTCTATGGGCCGCATCCACCACCGCCCCTGCCGCCGGCCCATGGCCCCAACAATGGGCCGGGTTTCCTACCGCCTCGCCCCGGTCTTTGGGCGGTGCCACCGCCTCAAGACCCGCACCAGAGCTCCACCGCGCTCACCCGAGGGCCTTCCCGGCGCAGAATCCTGCCACGGCTTCATCAACGCTTTCCCCCTGTCCCCGCTGCCGGATCTACCTATCCTGGTACTCTCCTCTCCAACTCCGGCTCCTCTCAACGCCTCTTACTTTCCCACTTCTTCTCTCCTGCTCACTTGGCATTGTGACGACCAGCGGGGCATCGCTTCCATGGAGGACGCTGCCCCCATTGCTCCGCCTTCACCTCTGTGCCGGCCTCGCTCGCCGGGGCGCAGGGCGCGGGCACGGGCTGCGGCGCCCGCGGGGACCAGGAACAGCGCCCGCCTCACCGCCAAGGAAAGTGGCGAATTTGTGGACGCCACCCCAAAAGCTACCCAACTCAAGGCGCTGCAGAACAACCTCCTCTGCTCCAAGCCGGTTCAGACTCTCATCAAACGCAAGCAGCTCATGAAAAAGACGAAGGCTCCTATTGCTGCTGTTGACCTCACCAAACTTGCTGATGCGGTTGGGGTAGAGAAGTCAACTGCGCAGGCTCTGGATAGTTTTCTCGCCATTGCCAAGGAAACCGAGCAGAAGCTGGACACGGTGCTCAGCCGTCCTCTTGCTTGAACTCCAGATGGCTCGCGCTGACTGCTTTGACCACTCACGTTAGCAGTAGCGTGCCTCCCCGGCGCCCCAGTTTGTTGCCGCCAGGGGCTTTCATCCTCCTTGCGATCGTCTGTTGCTGTGTCTGTCGCTGTTTCCTTCCGTGTCTTTTTATCTCTATGTCTGTAACCTGAACTGTGGCTGTGACTTTGTTTGCTCTACCCCGGCGCCTACGCTGGAACCATTAATGCAAACACTATCAACTACTCTCGTGTGCTGGAACGTTCGTGGCCTGGGCGACGACGCCAAGTGTTCCGTCGTCCGCGACACCCTCGCTGCCGCGCACGCTGACATTGCCTGTCTTCAGGAATCCGAGATCTCTGACCTTGACCAGGGTAAAGCTCGCTCGTTCCTCCCTCCCTCCCTCACGGATTTCCGCTGTGTGGATGCCGACGGCTCGCGGGGCGGCGTCGTCACAGCGTGGAACACTCGCTTTCTCACGCTAACATCGTTCATCGCCCGTAAGCACACCCTAACGACCGTCCTTTCCTCCACCGCTTCGGACTATGTGTTTACGGTCACTAACGAGTACGCGCCCTCGGATCACCGGGACTCCCCTGCATTCCTGGAGAATCTGGAGGAGATCACCTGGCAGGTCGTCGGAAACTGGATGCTTGCAGGCGATTTTAACCTTGTGCGGGGGAGCGAAGACAATAGTAACGATTCTGCTAATCCAACTCTGTGTGATGCTTTCAACGCCTCCATCAACAACCTTTGCCTGATCGACATCCCCCTGCTTGATCGGCTTTTCACTTGGTCGAATCATCGCACGAACCCCACGCTCGCACGCCTGGACCGTGTCTTTTTCAATGTCCCCATGAGTCTGGCCTTCCCCAACTCCACCCTCACCTCCCTGCCCAAGCCAACCTCGGATCATACCCCCCTTCACCTCCTCCTTTCCACCAGCATTCCGAAACCAAACCTGTTCCGCTTTGAAAACGCCTGGCTCAAGAACTCCAATTACCTGCCCTCGGTGCTCCCGGCTTGGCATGGCCCTCTGGTGCACGATGCGGTGGGGGCCCTTGCCGGCTCGCTGAAAGCAGTCCGCTGCGCGTCGAAGGTTTGGGTACGGCGTAAGCGTGCTCCCCCCTCCCTCCACTCCAACTGCAAATTTGTTATTTGTCTTCTTGATGTGCTCGAGGAAGACCGCTCTCTGTGCGCAGGTGAACTGCTGCTGCGACGGGCGTGCCAAGACCGCCTGGCGCTCTCCCTGCGTGAGCGAGCGGCTTACTGGAAGCAGCGCGGCAAACACCGTGTGATTCGCGAAGGCGACTCCAACACGCAGTTCTTCCACGCGCACGCGAGCACTCGACTGCGCTGCAACAACATTCGCATGCTTGAGGTGGGCGGCGTTCTGGTGTCGTCTCATGCAGACAAGACTCGCGCCCTGACTGCCCACCTGCGTGGGCTACTGGGCACATCCGCTCCGACGACAGGCGCCATCGACCTCACCCGCCTCTACTCCGCCTCGACTTCCGTGGACGCGGCCCGCTCTTGGCGCCGTTCACGGCGGCAGAACGCGCGGCGGTCCGGGCAATGAACCAGAACAGCTCGCCCGGCCCTGACGGCTTCGGGCCAGGCTTCTACTCGGCGACATGGGACACCGTCGCTCCGGCGGTCATGAAGCTCGCCTGGGCCTTCCAGGACGGGTCGGTGGACCTGGAACGCCTCAACCGTTCCTTTGTCGTGCTCATCCCAAAACATGCCGGCTCCGTCCGCCCGGGGGACTACCGGCCGATCTGCCTGCAGAACTGCTCGCTCAAGATTATTGCCAAGATGATGACGACGAGGCTACAGCGGGAGATCCCTCGCCTCATCGACCCAGACCAGACTGGTTTTATCAAAGGCCGCTCCAATCGGAGAACTTCATCTATGCGGTGGAGCTCGTTCAGTGTTGCAACCGGCGCAAGCTCCCCACCATTGTCCTGAAGCTTGACTTCGCTAAGGCATTCGACTCGGTTAACTGGGGCTGTCTGGACGCGATCATGGCGGAACGTGGCTTCACAGTCGCCAGAACATGCTCGAGACTTCGAAACTGGCTGTGCTCGTGAACGATGCTCCGGGGCCTTGGTTCACCTGCCGCCGAGGGCTCCGCCAGGGGGACCCGCTCTCCCCCTACCTGTTCCTAATCGTGGTGGATGTGCTGCAGCAGATGGTCCGGCAGGACGGGAGGATCAAACACCCGACTGCAAGCTCCCTCTCCTGCCCGGTACTGCAAACGCTGACGACACGCTGATCCTGCTGGAGGCTGAGCCGTCTGGTGTCCGGGCACTGCGTGAGCTGCTGGACCTCTTCTCTGGAGCAACTGGTCTGCACATCAACTACCAGAAGAGCACCATGGTGCCGATGCACACCCCGCCGACGCTGGTAGCGGAACTGCAAGACATCCTGGGGTGCCAGATTGGTGTCTTCCCCCAAACTTATTTGGGGCTCCCCCTTTCCAGCGACAAGCTGAAGCTCTCAGCGTTCGCGCCCCTGATCTCCAAGACCGACAAGTGCCTCAGCGGCTAGAACGCCTCCCTGCTCAACCATATGGGGCGAGTGGTGCTCATCAACAGCATGTTGGACAGTCAGGCCACTTATGCAATGTCGGTGCTAAAGCTCCCTCCTGGGCTCGTCGACGCCCTCGATCGCCGGCGCCGGAGCTTCCTGTGGACAGGCGACGACACTGCCAGCGGCGCTCGTTGCCTCGTCGCGTGGGAGCGGCTGTGCCAACCAAAGGACCAGAGCGGATTGGGGTTGCAGGACGTCACCACCCAGAACCGTAGCCTCCTCCTGAAGCTCCTGCATCGGATCCACCACCAGGGGGACTCGTCGTGGGCCAGATGGGTTGGCGGCAAGATTGATCTGGCAAGCTTGCAAGGCGACATCGTGGGCACGCACTGGCGTGACCTGGAGGAACTACTGCCAGTGTACCGCGCCATCACGCATTGCCAGGTGCGCGACGGGTGTTCCACGAGCTTCTGGCATGACCAGTGGCTCTCTGCTGGGAGGATGCGTGAGCTCTTCCCCCTACTCTACTCCCACACCATCAGCGAAAAGGTCTCGGTGTGCCGTGTCATGGCTGACGGGATTGAACACCATCTTGTGCCGCGCCTCACCCGTGCAGCCGCTACGGAGCTCGACGGTTTGGCTGCCCTCCTCTCCTCTGTCACCCTGCGGGATGGCGCCGATCGCCGTCTCTGCCCCCTGGCCGGCAAAGGCGACACTCTGTGCTCCAGCCTGGTCTACAAAAAACTGATGAGCGCGATCGGCTCTCCCCCCTGCGACTTCGCCGACTTCGTGTGGAACAACCGTGCTCCCCCCAAGGTCCAGTTCTTCGCTTGGCTGCTCGTGCAGGACCGCATCTAGTGCCGGGCCAACCTGGTGAAGAAGAATGTCCTGGAGGAGGCGGCCTGCGAGGTATGTGGTGCCGAGGAAGACAGCAACCACATCATCTTCACCTGCCCCTTTGCTGCGCGTGTTTGGTCGTCCCTGCGCATCGACACCTCGTGCTCCGCGGTGTGCAGGCTGTGGACGGTCCCCCGGCCGCCCACCGTGCCGCGCAAGCACTACCGCTGCTTCCTCCTCCTAATCTGCTGGATGCTATGGAAGCATCGCAACGTCGTCGTCTTCGAGAGTGAAGCCCCCTCCCATAGGCGGTTCTGGCACTCCTGCAAGGTTGAAGCACGTCTGTGGTGCCAACGCCTCCATGTGATTGACCACCTGCCGACGGAAGAAGCCTGGTGCGACATCCTTTCTTCAATGCAAAACCTGTGTGAACACTTTGGGTTTTTCCTCTTGCTTAAAATGTACCCTGTATGAGGTTTTGGTCTGCAACAGACCTCTATGAAATGAAAAGTTCAGGTGGGGATGCTCTCCCCCGTTGACCCTAAAAAAAATTCATTTTTTTTTTACAGATGGTTGAGTACCAATCGGGACTTAAGGCCCCTCTTTAATTATGGGTATTTGAACCAGGACTAAGGGATAACTTTATCTTTAGTCTCGAAGGATTAGACCAAATTAATTTTTAGGAAAATTAGACTCTTATCAACCAAGACTAAAGTATTTCCACCCGTGATTGAGTATCAGTTGAGACTAAAGATTCCTCTTTAATTCCTTGTATTTGAACCAGAACTAAAGGCCGGGATACTTTTACCTTTAGTCTGAAATAATTAGTTCAGGTTAATTTTTGGGTAGATTAGGCTCTCTGAAGTCACGTTTTTCTTCCGGTGATTGATTGGTCTGTAGCGTGGTGCATGTTTTTCTCTAGCTACCTATTTCCCCCCAAAGTAACCCAATCCAAACAGCGCTCTTCCAGGCTATCTATGGAAGAGACTTGAGCAATTCAATGTTCTTTATTTGCCTTCCACTTTTTTCATTCGAACCTGGTGGTATAGGCCTGCTAATGGGGCGGGTTGTAATGAGTTTTATGGTGCGGGTTGTTTCATGGGATGTGTTTGGATAGGTGGAAATGAGTTTTTATATCTAATGGGTTGGGGCGGGTTGGGTATAAGACAAATGCGGGTTGGGGTGGGTTGAATGTGAGGTTTTAAGATCCGGCTTTTGATACGAGGACAACGTATAAGTTCAGACGCACCATTTTGCACAGAGTAGTGGGCTATCAAATTGAATCATATGCATAAATTTCAGCTAATTTCTTTAAAATTTTAAGCTGTGAACGCGTGGTTTTAGTTTTAGGGTTCTGTTCTTGACACGGGGCCCACGTATAAGTCCAGCCCCACCATTTTGCACAAAGTAGTGAGCTATCAAATTGAATCATATGCATAAATTTCAGCCAATTTCTTTAAAATTTTAAGGTGTGAACGTGAGGTTTTAGTTTTAGGGTCTGGTTCTTGACGCGGGGCCCACGTATAAGTCCAGGTCCACCACTTTGCACAGAGTAGCGGACCATCAAATTGAGTCATCTGCATAAATTTCATTAATTTCTAAAATTTTAAGGTGTGAGCGAGGTTTTAGTTTTAGGGCCGGTTCTTGTGCTTGAGGCCCACGTATAAGTCCAGCCCCACCATTTGCAGCGTGAGTAGTCAAATTGAGTCATCTGCATAAATTTCACCAATTTCTAAAATTTTAAGGTGTGAGCGAGGTTTTAATTTTAGGGTCCGACTCTTAATGTAGATCTTAAGTAATATAAGCAAATAACTATAACCATTTCCACCCACATAATGGGGGGGGTGGGGTGGGTATGAAGTTAAATAAGGACGGGTTGGGTTGACATAATTTTATTATTAAGTATGGAGAGGGGTGGGTTTGGGGTAGTTTTGCCCATTAGCAGGCCTATGGTGGTACCAAGGAACTAGTGTAAGCTTACCGGCCTGCCAAAGTCTCCCTTGCCTACTTGACTTACCGTGTCAGCAGTCCTACGGTGGTGATACAAATTCTCTACAAGCACAGTATTATCATGTGTAGCAGGTGAAAAGTTGCATGAAACTGTGGTACCAAGATCACATGGCTAGTAATCACGGGTCCCACACCAGCTGGCTTTTCACACCCAGCCCAAAATGTGTGCGGTACGGTGGGGGTGGCTTGCTACTTAATGGGCCTTGCATCTGGACCTTGGAAGCTACAGAAACTAAAAGGCCAAATTCCCCTAAAAAAAGGCCAAATTTCCATGAAACAACAGATTTTGAGTGGTGTCTCACAATGCTCCGAAATAGGGGGCCTTAGTTTTAAGAGCAGCAAAAATGTTGAGGCTTTTACCTGTGAGCCATTATAAAAGTTGTTGGTGACTTGTGAGCCATCGCAGTTGCTTTCGCACCTGTGCGATTGCAAAACTTTCTTGTACCTGTGTGCCATTTTGGATGGATGGAAGGCTAACGGAGCTTAACAGAGCTGTAAAAAGACCTTTGTACCCTGCTACTACAGTTTTCTCCAACCTCCCATCCATGGCGAGCAGCACCAGTGTGGTCGGGGAGCTTGCTCGCTGCGCCGCCACGCTGGGCTCGCTCAAGGCTGGGCCGCCGCTTCACTCGCGGCGGCGGCCACCTGGCGCGCCGCCCGCTTCGACGGAGCACGCGCGCTCTGGCTCGGGCGCGGCTGGGCCGGCTGGCGTGGCTGCCGCCGGGCGGCTGGCTTCGCGCCGGGCCCATGGAGCAGTGAGAGGTTGAAGACAACCCTGACGTGTGGGTCCCACACGCCAATGGCGTGAGTGAAGAGGGCAAACTTGTCAAGTGTAAAAGTGGGTCCCACATGACATGTTCTTAATCTGTTAAATCCCAACGGAATGACAGACGGAATGGCACACGGTACAAGAAAGTTTTTGCGATGGCACACATGTGCGAAACAACTTTGCAGTGGTTCACAGGTCACGAACAACTTTTATAATGACTCACAGGTAAAAGCCTAAAAAATGTTACGGTATTACATGCATATGAGAACGTACAGGCCAGGCCTGGGTGGAGAAGGAGGATTTGAGAGGATAGGCACAGGGTGCATGCATGGCGTCGTACCTCCCTCCTTCGGTGACGGTAGGTTTTTTCTGGAGCAGTGCAATGGTGTCCTCTGGCTGCTTGCGCCTTCCCTGCTCCATGACGACCTCGAGAGTAGTCGAGAAAAATAAAGAAAGTTCCAAACGCTCGCGCCACTAGAAGCAGTCGATCGACTTGATACGTATACTCCTATATTACAGAGTATTTATATAGGAAGCGACCTTCTAAACTTGGTGATTAGTCAAGTCAACGGCCCGGTAAACACGCTCAACTTGGCGCCTATATTCTCTACGTATCATCATTATTCTCCGTATAGTACGTCGGCAGCTTGTTCGGATCTTCTTCCGGCGAGCACGTGAAAGACTAAACTATGAAATACTATTTTTTCTCTTAGTATACGAAAATATAATGAGAACTAATTTTGTATTAAGGAAACTACTTTTCTATCGAAGATATCAATTTTCTAATGACCCGATACTAAATTTCTAATAAAGAAACTACTTTTCTAATAAAGATATCAATTTTCTAATGATGAAAACAAATTTTCTAATAAGGAAACTAATTTTCTCATGATTAAATCAATTGAGTAAACTAATTTTCAATATAAATAAATAAATCGATAAAAAATCTATCATCACACACAACATCTCATACATCTATCATGACACTTTCTTTTCTATTAAAACATAGACCAATATGCATCTAAATAAAAAAACATCATTCTTATCTCATTTGGGAATGTAATTAAATACTCTAAGTATAAAGAATATTACTTAAAATGGCAACCGTATATGAAGGTAGGATAAAGTAACTAACCTCTACACTACTTCAATGAGTCAAATCGTGGAGAAATCGTCGCAAATCGGGCAAAAACTCCCTAGGGCTGTCATTGGGGAGGGGGAGCTCGAGTTGGAGAGAGGAAGAAGAAGAGTGGGGAGGGGGGCTCGGGCAGGGGGGAAGAAGAAGGAAAAATAGTCATTGCACACCGACTCAAGGCCACAACAAGAGTACAAATGTGCTCACATTTGTACAGTCGGCTTGACATACAAATGTGTGGCATTTGTACCGTGGGTGAGATGGATGCCGATGCGGCCCTCAGAGAGAGCATTTGTTATGGTTGGTGCCTCCAACCGGTACAAATGTAGTTATTTGTACTGAAGCCAAAAATACCCGGTACAAATCAAAAAACAGGCCTGGGATATATGTGCGATTCTCTAGTAGTGAGTGTTAAAGAGTGGGGATCCCGTGTGTTGCTCCGTCCTTCGCTTGCTGCTGGCTGCTAATCTCCGCCTCACCGACACGACTCCACCACGTCAACGGTACGGATGTGCCCTACTCACACCAGTCCCATATAGTCTCCTGGTTGCGATAATACCTCAACCCCTTTAACCAACTAGGTTAGAGGACCTTTGGTATCTCAAACCAATCTTTACGATCGGTTTTGAAACAATTACGACACATGCGGTGGTGCCATCACCATCGTGAAGAGGACATAACCTACTCTAGGATGACAACTTTTGATTTTGATTCAAAGGTAAAACACTTATTTGTCACAATTATATTCGATACATTTGACAAATTGATGATGTAGAATGATGTGTGTTCATTGTCATTTTTAGAAATACATATGTGGATCAAAAGAGTGTTAAGCACACAAGGAAGGTATGTAGGACTAAAGAAGAAGTTGATTGCACGTCCTCCACCAGGCCACCACGTCAATTATGGCCCAAGGAAGGAAGGAAAGAGATCAAGTCCAACACGTTTCGAGTCTGGATTCGGTCTGCAGCACCATGCCAACTTACGGCAGACTTCATCTGGGCTCTGTTTTGGGCGGTCAAGTACTGTTTGGAAAACTGATAAAGTCTTCTTTCCAATGGAGCCAGACTCATCTCCATATCTATTTTGAGCCGGTCGGAACTGTCAAATTATTACCGGGAGATTTTTCTGTCCACAATGTTGTGTCACTTGATTTTGGCCCGATGGAGTGTGTATCGTGTTAGTTAGAGCCCATGTTGACGCATCCTAAGGTTGTAGCAAGATCCCACTTTCATCGAAAGATCAAGCATCGCCCCTAACGGGTGCACATCACTTGGTAATTAGAGTAAGGTTATTCGGTGAGAGATTTACAACCCATCATTGTTTTTATTTTCCTATAGTCTACAAAGCTGAATAGTAGTATGTTAGTTTACCCACAATCCTATAAACCTTTAAGCCCCTATTAATACTGCTTAGTTAGTGTTTGTTGAGTTTTCGGTTGCATCGGTTTGCATTGTGTCGAGTTGTTGGTCTTAGTGTTTAATTATTTAGAGTTCTGATGAGTTGATCTATGACATTTTGGTCACCACAAGATCCACCATCACCACATACATCGCTGATGCATTTTTACCCCCACAGATCCATCTTTTCTCCGATTCTGGTGTTCAAATATAATCTGCCTTAGAGATTTGCAATCTGCAGTTTATTGTGTAGTAAGCCTTTTGATTTGTCTTGATATTCAGCAAAAAAAAATTAGTCATGTGCGAAGAAATTGAAAGAAAGAAAATGAGGAAGAAGAAAGAAAAGAAAGAAAAGAAGCAAGGAAGAGAAAGAAGAAGAAAAAAAGAAGAAGGGGTTGAATTGGGTGTTTTTTCTTTGTGTTGTGCTAGTTGATTTGTCGGTGACTACCTTTGTGCCTAGGCTCATGTATATAGCATGATTTAGCCTAGGACCAGCATAGTATCACAATTGAATGAATAATCAGCTTGCATTTGTGACTAATGTGCTGCCAGTATTTTTCGTTGCTTAACTCACCACTGACTCGCATATTCGACTACAACTTGATAGGGTTTCTGTTGTTGTTTCACACAATCTTCGAGGTTGTTGTTTTGTTGGTTGTCATCACCACCTATTTGTATTGGTAAGAACTTCTAAGAACTTGTTTCAAACAAGTTGAGTTTGAGAGAAGTACGACTGGCACATCTAGTAGTTGACAAGAGGATACACATTATTTTTGTGTTTCTTGTTTTCTACTAATCATGGTAGGTGATACAAAGATTTTTTTAGCACTTAAAACTTGAACATCATATTCAGGATATCATTCAACACTTGCCATTATATGCCCGTTGTGTGCACGGGTGCTAGACTAATAGTCTATACAATGTGTATGTATGCTATGCTTTGTATATTCTGTGCAGTTTATATAAAGTACATTAGAACCCCTAGCTATCTCGTAGATGTCTCTCCCTATGCCTTAGTTACCTAGACTAGAGAAGAATCACGTGTGTGTCACACTAGTAACTATCATATTATCTAATCCCTACTCTGAGCATTGATACCTCCTATCCATGTTATATTCAATTTCAATAGTAAAACTCAGCTAACCTACATGTCTTTCTTGGATTCGATGCCATGAATACTCCTGGGTGAAATGCTACATCAGTATATTCGTGCGCTTGTAGATTTAGTCGTGGTGTTAAGATTTACCAGGATGCACTTCTTGTGCCATAAGTGGTGGGTGCATCGGTTTGGCACCAAAGATCTCGTGCATATCCAACACAATTGTCAGTGATTCATGCCAATCCACCCCCGAGAACAGCCTCAACCATCCTATAAAAGGAGGGATCCACCCTCCTCATTCCACACCAATTCAGAGAAGAGAATTAGAAGGAGGACTCCATCTTTAGAGCTACTTAGTAGAGTAGGATACAGAATGTGTGAGGGAGAAGCTCGGAGGAGAGTCAGATTGTCGGCCTCCCTTCGCTTGTACCCCGAGCAATTCTTCGGTAGTAAGTTCTCGGATAGTGTACATTCTTTATTATTCTTCGCCGTGGGATCATTGTAAGTCCTTGTGACGGAGGTTCTAGTCTAAGGGCTCTAGTCTCAGATGAAGCCTAACTGGGTGAGGACCGGAGCGTCCGAGGACCGGTGGATGGTCGTTCCTTGGTGTGATGAGTGATTGACAACGTGGTGTGGACTGACTCTTGGCCGAGTATTGCAGGTGCAGGTTGCGGCTTGATTTGCGTTGGTGCAGGTGAAGAGCGGGCGCGAAAGGTCTTAGCTTGTGTGGCCTCCGAGGAGTGGAGAGACAAGTAGGCTCGGCTCAATGGACCCGGTGGCGAGCGGGATCAAGTGCGGCCGCATGGTGGCAAGAAAAGCAAGGCAGTGGGTGTCACGGTTTCTTGGTTGAGCCTCAAAACCAAGGTCGAGCGGTGCAGGTGGCTAACTACCGAGTCTGATGCACGGGTTTGGTTGGTTTACTCCACAAAACCAACACCGAGCCGGGATGATGTGGCGGCCAAGTCATGAGTGGGATTGGCGTGGAGGCTGCACCGAGTCCGCGTGGTTTGCGGTGGTTCACCACAAAACCGTCGGGGTTACTTGGTTGAGCCACAAAACCAAGACCGGAGGCTCAGCGGGCGGAGACGGGATCCAGGTGCGCCGAGAAGCTTCGAAGCGGGCGACACGCGGCATGATCGAGGTACTTGCGTTGGGAGGATGCGGCGTCTGGCGGATGCGCCGACCGTCCGATGGAGAACTTCATGTGTTGACCAAAATACCCATGTGAGGGCTTGAGTTGTAACTCCTAGTGTAGGGGTACTTCGGTCTTTTTCAGAGGGCCTATATATAGGAAGAGGGGGCTGATTTTTCAGCCAACTCTTTGGCTAGTGGTGGGAGTGCTCTTTCATTTTGGAGTGCTCTTTGGGAGAGGGAGAGAGGTGAGTGTGGCTCTTTGTTTGAGCTTTTTGCCATCCAAGATGTGTGATTCTTGTGATTGGCTTGTAACCGGATATGGCAAAGTGATTCTTAGTGAAATCATTCTCTTAATCTTGTGCCAAATCATTTTATCCGAGTGTCTTTCTTTTATGTGATTTTTGGAGGTATTTTTGGAGGATTTTCGTGCGTGGCTCGATTCGTCGATTCTGAGGCGTTTGTGTTTGGTTTTCTTTGAGGGAATCATGGATAGATGTCTTGTGCATCTTTGTGCTTGAACTTGATCCCTCAAACGCCGGATTTGGCCTCCGATTCGTGGATTTCGGTTGGAACCCTAGCTTTTTGGTTGAGCTCGGTAGAATCTCGATTCCTCTCGTCTCAGTGGATTTGAGGCTCCAAATTCGTAGGTATAGCATCTCCTAGAGGCGCTTCACCTTCCCCTATGATTTGGTAGCTTTCCCTTGGTTGATTCGATAGATCGGGTGAAAGGAAGGAAGGGTTGACCTTCAAAGGGTCGAGCTCGCTCTGTCCAGTGCTCGTGAGCGACGGTCCCCGAGCCCGTGCGCGGTCCGAGTAGGCTTTCAGCCGGTTGTTATTCGTGTTCGTCGCGAGTTCTTTCGTGTCTTCCGGTCGATCCATTTTGTTGGTGGATTTTTGGTGCACGAGGTTTGGCGGACGGTCCGTGGGTTGAGTACGGACGGTCCGTGTGTGGCGGACGGTCCGCGGGTAGGCGCTTGACGGTCCGTTTTTCGTGGTGCGCTACTGGAGGTTCGGGTGGCTTTTTCGGACGGTCCGCGAGCAGTGCGGACAGTCCGCCAGGGTACCACGGACGGTCCGCCCCAACTATGCGGACAGTCCGCCCCTGCCCAAGCAGACAGCTTGTTGCTGTTGACACCATTTTTTATGGAAAAACAGGTCAAAAGAGATAAGGAAGAGTAGCCGATGAGAGCAGAGTACAATCGGCCGATTAAAAAGAGAAAGGGTGGTCAGCAGGATCCACCGACGGTCAGAAGAGTTCGACCCTGACAGTAGGCCAGTGGGTCAAAGCGATCGGCCGATGGTCAACCAGAGGATCGGCCGATGAAGAGGAAGAAGGCGGTAATCAAGAAAATACGCCAGAAGGAAAGCATGGTGGAGGCGGGTCAATCTACAGTTGACGACGGGTCAAAGAGTCAGTTTTAGGAAGTTTTTTACTCCTGCGAGAGTCCTTTCTGTTTTTAGTAGTTTTTATCTTTCTTTAGATGCAAGTAAACAGGCCATGATCGGCTAGGAGTCGGGTTGTCCTCGGGACATAAATAGCGACCCTGCGTGGTCGGAAAAAAGTGTACACACCAATATCAAACAAACCACCTCCGGGCAAACCCTTTACTTTACAGCATCTACTTTTCAGCATCTAATTTTACAGCATCTACTTTTCGGTGACTTCGCCATTGCGATTTTTTCTTCTTTTCTACAACGCCGTGCTTCGAGTTCGTCGGGCTGCATCAACTGATCTCCGGCAAGCTTGTGAGTACTGTTTTACCAAATAACCCTAGGCTTTAACCTCCGGGCGCATCGCTGAGGTTTCGTCTAGTTCTTTATTCATCCCTTACCGATATTAGCTAGATCTGCAAGTTTTCGTACCAATTCTTGTGGTTTTAGCTATTATCACCATTATCTCACTCGATCTAGATCCTATAAGCTTCTAACACCGCAGCCGATTCCGACCTACTTGAGTCGATGTCACGATCGGCCGATCCCGATCTATCTACTCACGCACCGCCGGCTTCGATTCGCCTTTCACGGTGATCCCGCTTTACCCGTATCGGCCGATTGGCTGATACACATGTCGCTACAAGGCCATCGGTTCTCTAGCCGATCCCTAATATTTTTCCATTGTCAATCAACAGTCGATTGGCGTACGCCCGCCATCGGGAGTCACATATCGCGCGGAGGTGACGTCCTATTTTCGCGTCAACACACTTTTGGCGCGCTCGGTGGGACCCGAAAAAGTCAACAATGACGAAGAATGGTCCTTCTGAGATTGATCCAGAAAACGTCCAAGCAATTACCAAGGATAAGCTGAAAGATACAGACAAAGCTGAGTTCGAAGCTCACATGAAGCATTATGAAGAGCTTTGCCTGGCATCATACGGTCAGACTAAAAGTGGAATCTTCAAGAAGAGTCCGTTGTCCACGCCTAAGCAGGTCACTTTCTCAGCCGATCCTGAATCACTTCAGGACATGATGACTAAGGTGATGCATCAGACGATGATTGATCAAGCTAAAGTTTTTGCCAATCATGCAAAATAGTCTGATTGAAGCACTCAAGAAAGGAGCAGAAGGAGGATATCTGGGGCCTGCATATTTCAACCAAACCGAACTCCTCCAGTGTTCCAACATGACCAATCGGCCGCTCCGCCGATTGATGATCCAACAGTAAGGGTTGCACCGTCTCCACATGTTGCTACTGGTTCTTCATCGGACTCCCAGCCGATTCATAATCAAAGTGTTGGAGAAAAAGCCAAAGATCCTGCTGTTACCATGCCTGTAATCCAAACACATGCAGTACAGTCTAATGCCCAAGATCAAACTTTCTCAGTGCAGAATCAAAAGTATCCTGCCATGAGGAATCAAGATGGGAAGCTTGCAGGATGGGATTTGCCTCGTGATCATTTTGAGACTGACATCTCAAATTTCTTCGAGCCCCAACCTGAAGAAGTTCTAGAAGTGAAGTACCCGCAATCTTATCAAGCCATGTTTAGAGGTACTCCAGGGACTGTACACATGATCAAGGAGGGAGTAGAATTTGTCTACTTCAATCACGAGAGCAAGAACTTTGAAAGAGTCAAGATCGGTCCAGCTCACGCTCACATGGTCATACCGACAGAAAGAAAAGCTCCTATTCAAATCCAGAAATCAGCTCAAGACACGGGATGCCCATGCAAACCGCTGCTCCACTAGACCAACATTGGGGATGCCCGTGCAGACTGCCCCGTTACAATCAACGTCAATGCAACATGTCTTAACCCCGGCTAATACAGTAGCTCATACAAGATCACCACCTCTACAGCCGATCGACCAAGGGGTAATAGGACAGCCAATAATTCCACAGGTGGATGTTACACAAGTGCTGCAAACACTTCTGAAGCAATTGGCTATCTCAAGCCAGTTGAATTTGCAGCAATCAATCGGCTAATCACCGATCGGACAAACTCCACCGTTATAAATATGCGAGTTCTTGGAGCAGGGACATCAATGGTACCAAAACCACAGCCAAGAATCTTAGAAGAACGGCCTCGAGAAACTTCAGTTGAGATGCAAGCAATTGAACAAGTATCTGCTGAATTGAAGTCTCACATGAAACAGGAGTTGATCGACCACTTCTGAGATGTCAAGCAATATGGGATAAAACCAAGCGGCGATCCCGCATGTACAGACACCGTATCCGTCTGCTACGATCGACATACCGCTCCTCCGAGATTCAAGGTGCCAGACTTCACCAAGTTCTCTGGGCAAGATGAAACATCCACTATGGAGCATATCACTCGATTCATCATCCAATGTGGAGAAGCAGGGAACGTTGATGCACTCAGGATACGTTTGTTCTCTTCATCTCTATCGGGACCAGCATTCTCATGGTTCACATCACTGCCAGCTAACTCCATCATCAAGTGGTCCGATTTGGAACAGCAGTTCCACAACTACTTCTTCTCTGGCATCCATGAGATGAAGATTACTGATCTGACCAGACTCAAGCAAAGGAATGATGAAACAGTTGCTGGGTTCGTTCAGAGATTAGAGAGGTCAGGAACAAGTGCTATAGTCTGAACCTGGGAGACAAACAACTGGCTAAGTTGGCTTTCCAAGGTCTCTTGCCAACCTTGAGGGAGAAATATGCATCACATGACTTCGAGAGTCTCAGCCAATTGGTCAGTCGAATGAGCCAAGAAACTGCAAAGTCCTATGAGCCTAGAAGAAACTTTCAAAAGAAGGTGTCTTATGTAGATTACTCTGACTCAGAAGATGAAGATAATATGATAGGGCTTGCAGAGTGGGTCAAAGGCAAGAAGACGGTGTCCTGTCCCTTTGGCAAGAAAGAACCAGAGAAATTCAGCTTTGATATCACTAAGGCCGATAAGATATTTGATCTGTTGCTTCAGCAAGGGCAAATTAAACTCTCCTAGTTCCATACCATACCATCTGCAGAAGAGCTGAAGAGGATGAAGTATTGCAAGTGGCACAATGCAACGTCGCATGACACCAATGATTGCAAAATCTTCGTGACAGATCCAATCAGCTATTGAGCAAGGGAGGCTCAAGTTTGAAACCCCTACCAAAGCTGAGAAGCCGATGAAGATTGATCAACACCCCTTCCCAACTAACACAGTTGAGGTGTCTAGCAAAGACACGTCACGAGTTAAGTTGCTGACGTCTGATTCGGCTCAAAATAAAGGAACTGTCGATCACAAAGTACAAGCAACCGCTGCTGATGTCAAAGGAAAAGGGTTGCTACTTGAAGAAGGAGATCCTGAAGCCACGCTGTCATCATCCCGGATCGATCAATAAGTTTCAGCGTCGACAAGAGAAAGTCAGAGGGAGAGAAGAGTGGGCTCGGCGTAATGAGGGACATTGGAGATGTCCGTTCTTCAAGTACTGCTGGGAAGAAGGGATCAAGCTACCAACGGCAGAGAATTGTCCATAATGCAATGGGGCTTACATTAATAGCAACTCATCCAAAAGGGTTTGCTTTGACGATAGAAGAACTTCAGCCGGGGATCACCGTGAATTCAGCAATCAACGGATCTCATTCCACGATCGGCTGGGGGGCAAGGCCAACATCCACGATCGCCTGGGGGGCAAGGCCAGTGTTCATGATCGGCTGGGAAGCCGAGTCAATGAAAAGTCAAACAATCGGCTAGAAGAGATGGCCGATTCTCTGGTCCCTGATGAGGATATCATGTGCCGAGCTCCTGAACGTCGACGCACGCCGCAATGTCAAGCCAAATGCGTAAGAAGCCCAATCCACAGTTGTGTCCAGATGGTTTGATCAAGTCCCAGAAAAGGAGAGTCCAGCGCCTACGTCAGCTAGAACAACAAGAAGAAGCAGAGAGACACATGCTGGACAAGAAGAAGGTTCGGTCTAAAGTTTGGCGCCCAAAGCCTAAGGCCGATGATGGAAAAGATGACAAACCACTGGCTGATATAAATATGGTTGTCTTCTTACCAAAAGAGTTCATGGCTCCAGTTGATTCGGATCTGTCCGATGAGGAGCGTGGCATGGCTCAGTTAACACTGGAACCCACACAAGCTATCTTTGAGAAGCCAGAAGACGAGAAGAGACAACATTTGAAGGCATTGTTTCTCAAAGGCTTTGTCAACGGGAAGCCAGTTACCAGGATGCTAGTGGATGGAGGAGCAGCAGTTAATCTGATGTCATACACTATGCTGCGAAAGATTGGGAAGTCTGATGAAGATTTAACCCAAACCGACATGATGTTGGTGGACTTCGAAGGCAACGTCTCTCCGGCTCAAGGAGCAATCTGCGTGGAGCTCACCATCGGCAGTAAGACCCTTCCAACCGCTTTCTTTGTCATTAGAGGAGGATCTTATAATCTATCGCTGGTCGGGATTGGATACATGCCAATTGTTGCATACCATCTACCATGCACCAATGCATCATCCAATGGATCGGAGATTCAGTGGAGGTGGTCCAAGGAGAAACTTCCTTGACAGTAGCAGCTACAAAAGCACAAGGATGGACTTATGATCGAGTGAGCTGCATATCTGGAAAAGCATCGGATACCAAGTATCTCAAAGTGTCCGATTTCGGACTAAAGCCGGTTCAAGTAGTCGGCTCTGATGACAAGATTTAATGGATCAGTTCATTGAAGACGAAGGGAAGCTTGGGCACGGGTTTACATCGGCTGATGAATTGGAAAAGATAGACCTTGGAGATGGAATCAAACCAAGGCCGATGTACATCAGTGCCAAGCTAGATGTTGAATACAAGAAAGAACTAATTGCATTATTAAAAGAGTTCAAGGATTGTTTTGCTTGGGAATATTATGAGATGCCTGGATTAGACCGATCCATTGTTGAACATCGACTACCTATTAAACCAGGGTATCGACCTTTTCAAAGAACACCGAGGCAATGTAATCCAAAGATTTATCCTGATATAAAGGTCGAGATAACAAAGTTACTCGAAACGGGTTTCATTTGGTAATGTCGATATGCCGAATGGATCTCTAACATAGTCCCTGTCTACAAGAAGAATGGCAAACTACACGTGTGCATTGATTTTAGGGACCTAAACAAGGTGACGCCGATGGATGGGTATCCGATGCCAGTAGCCGATGCATTGGTCAACGCTGCTGCAGGGCACAAAGTCATCAGCTTCATGGACGGTAACGCTGGGTACAATCAAATATTCATGGCCATAGAGGATACTTTAAAAACTGCTTTCAGGTGCCCCAGTCATGTCGGATTGTATGAGTGGATTGTCATGACCTTTGGGTTGAAGAATGCTGGCGCCACATATCAAAGAGCCATGAATTACATATTCCATGAACTCATCGGCAAAATAGTAGAGATCTACATTGATGATGTAGTCGTCAAGTCAAAAAGCTACAAGGAGCACTTGGCGGATTTACGAAAAACATTGGAATGCACTAGAAAGCATGGTTTGAAGATGAATCCCAACAAATGTGCTTTCGTTGTTTTAGCTGGTCAGTTCTTGGGTTTCTTAATACACGAAAGAGGAATCGAAGTGGGCCAGAAATCGATCAGCGCAATTGACAATATAAAAGCGCCATCAAACAAGAAAGAGCTCCAGTCATTAATTGGAAAGATCAATTTCATCAGAAGATTTATATCTAATCATTTAAAGATTCAACCATTTACACCTCTACTGAAGCTCAAGGCCGATCAAAAATTCGTATGGGGAGAAGAACAGAAGAAAGCTCTAGATAATGTCAAGCAGTACTTAAAATCTCCTCCTATCTTAATGCCCCCTCAAGACAAGAAGCCGTTCAAGTTATACTTATCGGCTAATGAGCAGGCTATTGGATCGGCTCTTGTGCAAGAGTTTGAAGGGAAAGAGCGAGTTGTATATTTCGTGAGTAGAAGACTCTTGGACGCAGAAACAAGATATTTGGCGGTGGAAAGACTATGCCTATGCTTATATTTCTCATGCACGAAGTTGAGGCCTTACCTATTAACTGCCGAATGCACCGTGGTGCTGGTCAAATATATGTTGTCATTACCAATCTTGAAGGGCAGGATTGGAAAATGGATCTTAGCTTTGTCGAATTTGATTTGACCTATCAATCGGACAAAGGAATCAAAGGGCAAGTAATGACCGATCTGGTAACTCAGCATTGTGGACCTGAAGTTGTAGTTGTAGAACCTATTCCATGGACTATGTTCTTTGATGGATCATCATGTGGAGTAGGGGCTGGGATCGGAATCGTCCTCATCTCGCCTCAAGGAGCAAATTACGAGTTTTCCATCCCAATTGAGAAGACTTCAACAAATAATCAAGCTGAGTACCAGGCAGTGTTAAAGGGGATAAAGCTACTACGAGAAGTCAATGCTGAAGTTGTTGAGATATTTGGAGATTCTCAACTCATGATAAATCAATTGGTAGGAGAATATGAGTGCAAAGATGATATATTAAGGGTTTATCATGAAGAATGCCTTCAGCTACTTCGAGAGTTCAAGATAGTAAAACTTGAACATATCCCTAAGTGCCACAACAGTGAAGCTAATCGGCTAGCCCAGGGGGCGTCAGGATATCGGCCGATTCTGGTTATGGAATTATGAACCGAAGATTGGAGGAAGGAGATAATAGATTATTTGAAAGATCCATCCAAGAGGGTTGACAAACAATTAAGGTACAGGGCCATTAAATACGTTATGCTAGAAGACGAATTATACTATCATACCATCGATGGGGTTCTGCTCAAATGTCTCGGTGAAGAGGAAGCTAAAACTTTAATAGGGGAAATTCACAAAGGAGTCTGTGGAGCTCATCAGTCAGCATTTAAGATGAAGTGGATGATCAGAAATAATAACTATTATTGGCCGATGATATTGGAAGATTGCTTCAAGTATTACAAAGGATGCCAAGAGTGTCAAAGGTTTAGAAGCATTCAAAGGGTTCCAGCATCGGCAATGAACCCAATAATCAAGCCATGGCCATTCAGAGGTTGGGCAATTGATCTGATTGGACAGATATATCCACCATCAAGCAAAGGTCATAAATTCATGCTGGTGGCTACAGATTATTTCACGAAGTGGGTTGAAGCCATCCTAATCAAAACTGTGACGTTAGGCAATATGATGATTTTGTCAAAGAACACATTGTCTATCGGTTTGGTATACCTCAGACTGTCACAACCGATCAAGGGAGTCAATTCACTTCAGGGGAGTTTGAAGAATATGCAAATTCTTTGGGGATCAAGCTGCTAAACTCATCTCCCTATTATGCTCAAGCAAACGGACAGGCAGGAGTAGCGAACAAGGGCATCATCAAGTTAATTAAGCGTAAGATCGATGAAAATCCCAAGCGGTGGCATACAATCCTCAATGAAGCACTATGGGCATACAGGATGGCATGCCATGAGGCAACCAAAGTATCGCCATATCAATTGGTGTATGGTCATGATGTTGTATTGCCTTGGGAGTTAAAAACCAGATCCAGAAGGACTTCCTTACAAGATCAGCTATCAGCTGATGACTATTCAGCCATGATGAAAGAGGAATTGGAAGATCTTCTTTGGTAATCGGTGAGAGCTTTGGAGAATATTGAAAAGAACAAAAGGAGGATAGCCGATGGTATGATAAGAAAGTTAAAGCTAAAGAATTTGCAGAAGGAGATCTGATTTGGAAACTCATATTACCAATCGGCTCTAGAGATCCTAAGTACAGGAAGTGGTCACCAACTTGGGAAGCGCCATTTCGTATCAGCCAATGCGTACCTGGCAATGCATATATCTTAGAGACATTGGAAGGAGAGAAGTTTGCCAGAGCATTGAATGGAAAGTATTTGAAGAAATACTATCCAAGCATATGGGTAGACGCTTAGTCCAATCAGAGCCTGAAAACGGCCGATTAGAGACTCGAGTTACAGCCGATTACAAATGAGATTGTCTTTAGTAGCGGAAAGCCGAATCATCGAAGCATGTTCGGTTTTAGGTTATGGCCGATGTACAAATCGCCCTTAGAACAAAAATATATATATTTTTTCTCTCATCTTCGATTACAATGGTGACATCACAGTATAGATCTAAAGAGTACATTTGAGAAGACAAACTTGGACGATTCATTACAGATCGGTTACATTAGTCATCGCTGGACAGACGATGGGGACGAAGAAAGAGAAAAACAAAAAAGAAAGCGTAAATTTGACGAAGATGGATCACCAGATGCGGTAATTCTTCCCGTCAAGATTGTTGGGAAAGAAGACATAGGGTTGTTCTTCTTTCCACAACACCCAGGGACAACTTCCACCCTCCTCCACCAGCTGATGCACCTAAGTTGCATCACAAGGCTTCTTCTAGTCATGGACCTCCCGGCTTCACAAAAGGAGACTAGAGAGGAAGTATGTTCTAGGCTGTTTCACAAGAATTCTTCTAGCCATCATGAATCAGAAAAGAAGGAAGGAACCAAAAAGCAAAAGCCTAAAGCTCCCTGGGCCTATATCTCAAGCCATGGGTGAGAGGAAGGTGTGATCTCCGTGAGGGTATGGAGGTGGTTATTTATAGCCAGGGTACCGGAAGAGATAAAGATGAAGGAGCCAGAAAAGATGGAAACCGAAGATGCTAGATCCGGCAAAAAAGGAAACAGATAACCCGTGAATGGCTCGGTTACCAAAGAATGACCGATTCAGAGGAATCACCCCCAAATAAAGGATGACACATGTACACTCAAACGGTGGAAAATTTCTCTATCGCGTCGACAAACTGCAGAGCATGGTTCACAGAAATCATCTGCCCAACATTGCAGACAGAGCCCACGAGCTCACTGGTAACGCCTAGAAGAAATGCTATTTCAAGTTGGAGTCTATCAAAGACCAGCGACGTCCATTATCCCCTAAAAGGTTTTCCAGGAAGAAATGCCTCTCATGCCTAAAAGCTAGAATGACCAATGGCTACATCCGAGAAGACCAAGACTGAAAGAAAATCGTGGAATCTCTGGATAAAAGGGTGAGCCTTATAAGAGAAGGGGAGCGGAAAAAACAAAGCGTCACATGGAGAACAACCCTGGATGATGTCGACTGAAAGGGCAAGGCACTATCAATGGAGGTTGATTTGAGCTATCATTCAAATTAAGAGAAAGATATCGATTTCAGGCGAATTCAAGCAAAAGATTATTTACTCCGAAACTGGGGGGCATGTGTTGACACCATTTTTTTTTGGAAAAACAGGTCAAAAGAGATAAGGAAGAGTAGCCGATGAGAGCAGAGTACAATCGGCCGATTAAAAAGAGAAAGGGTGGTCAGCAGGATCCGCTGACGGTCAGAAGAGTTCGACCCTGACAGTAGGCCAGCGGGTCAAAGCGATCGGCCGATGGTCAACCAGAGGATCGGCCGATGAAGAAGAAGAAGGTGGTAATCAAGAAAATACACCAGAAGGAAAGCATGGTGGAGGCGGGTCAATCTACAGTTGACGACTGGTCAAAGAGTCAGTTTTAGGAAGTTTTTGACTCCTGCGAGAGTCCTTTCTGTTTTTAGTAGTTTTTATCTTTCTTTAGATGCAGCGTGATCGGCTAGGAGTCGGGTTGTCCTCGGGACATAAATAGCGACCTGTGGTCGGAAAAAGTGTACACACCAATATCAAACAAACCGCCTCACGCAAACCCTTTACTTCTAAAGATCTACTTTGCAGCATCTACTTTTACAGCATCTACTTTTCGGCGACTTCGCCATTGCAATTTTTTCTTCTTTTCTACAATGCCGTGCTTCGAGTTCGTCGGGCTGCATCAACTGATCTCTGGCAAGCTTGTGAGTACCGTTTTACCAAATAACCCTAGGCTTTAACCTCGCATGTTGAGGTTTCGTCTAGTTCTTTATTCACCCTCACCGATATTAGCTAGATCGCAAGTTTTACCAAGTCTTGTGGTTTTAGCTATTATCACCATTATCTCACTCGATCTAGATCCTATCGACTTCTAACACCGTAGCTGATTCTGACCTACTCAGTGGCGTCACGATCGGTCGATCCGGTGATCTATCTACTCACGCACCGTCGCTTGATGCGCCGAGCGGCCAATCCCGCTTTACCCGTGTCGGTAGATTAGTGATACACATGTCGCTACAAGGCCATCGGTTCTCTAGCTGATCCCTAATATTTTCCATTGTCAATCAAGGTCAGATTGATGGCACGCCTCGCTTCTGGGCCAGGGAATCACGCGTGTCTTGTGCGCGGAGGTGGCGATCTATTTTCACGCGTCAGCCTCATTTGCTTCGCTTCTAATCCTTCTAGCTTTGTTCGTGGCTTGTCTCTAGGTCTTGTAGGCTTGAGTGTGTCTAGTTTAGAGCCGCTCTTGTGTGTGTGAGTGAACCGAGTGGCAATCGGGGTATAGGCCGAGTTCTCTCTTTGGAGAAGAATTTTTATCGGCTCCGATTCACTCCCCCCCTCTCTGGTCGCCTAATCGGTCCTTCAATTGGTATCGGAGCCGGTTGCGGATTCGTGTGACTCTAACAAGTCTAGGATCCATAGGGCGACAAGAGAAAATGGCGCTTTTGCTTGTGGTGTTAATTTGCATGCTGCGATTTGAGTGTTGTGCCTTTGGAAAACCATAACTTGACATACCTTCCATAAAACGGGCATAACTTCTCGCTCGGTGCTCCGATTTGACTCAAATTTTTACAGCGGTTTCGTGATTCCATTTGGGACATACCCCAAACTGACATTGTCGAAAAATTCAGAAAAATTCGGGAAGATAAATTAAAAATTCATTTAAGCTCTTTTCAGCTTTTTCATGAATCTTCCGGAATTTCTCTAGACCGCATTGCACCTCTGTTTGAGCTGAAATTTTGTGTGCCTCTATCTTTTGTGCTCCTTGTTCATTGGTAAATTCCTTAGAAAAAGATAGAGTTGCTTGCTTTTCCTTTTGGTTGTCTCTATTGGTGAATAGAGGCAAAGGTCTTTCCTTGCTTCTTCACTTGTTCCTTGAGCCTCCTTTCAACTAATCCTAACCGGTGCTTTGAGTCATGGCACCAAGCTCTTCTTCTTGTGTGTCTTTGTTCTCAGATTTTGAAGAGATGGTGTGTGCTTCGGGAGATGACCACAAGTGGAGGAGGAAGTGTAAGGAGTTGGAGAAAGACACGGAGGCGATGGCGTTGTTGCGTCTCTTGGTGGCTCAAGATGATGATCTCAAGACAAGATCATGAAGAGAAGTAGAGTCAAACTCTCTCAAGGTATCATTGGTTTGTTCACTCGCCTTTGTGCTTATGGCAAGATGATTGTTGAGCTTAAGAACTCCCCTTTGCCATGCAAATCTTGTGATGCTTTGCTTGCTGAAAATAAATTTGTTAGGGAGAAAATCTTGAGTATGCTAATGATGTTAGTACCTTGCTTAGAGAGAATGAAGATTTAAACTTGTCTCTTGCTAACTTGCAATCTGAAATTGACTTGTTGAAATCTAATGCTTCTTGCAACTCTTGTGTTGCTTTGAATAATGATCTTGATGTGGCTAGAAGTAAGATTGCTTTGTTGGAGACAAGTGCTTCATTGCATGTGTTTCTTGTGAGTCTTTGCTTGCTGAAATAAATGAACTAAAATTGACTCACACCACATGTGTAGATGAACTTGAGCATGCTAGGGCTGAAATTTGTGATATGAAATCCATGCCTTGTAGCAAGTGCTCTTTGTTGCTTGTTGAGGATGCTTGCCATACTTCTTGTGATAATGTCGATGCTTTCTTAGATGTAAATGATGTTGCTTGTTCATGTGACTTCATTTGCACCTCTTGCATTGATTTGGAAAGTGAAGTTTTGGCTTTGAAAAGATGCGAGGATATGAGCCAAGTTGGTTGAGCATGATGAGATGAGTGCCAACCTTGAGAAAGAAAATGAACTCTTATGCACCACATGCTAAATGCATTGAAGAAGAAATCAATAATTTGAAAAATATGACATGTGGTACTTGTGAGCGCCTCAAGTCTCAAAATTAGGTTTTGCACACAAGGTGCAAGAGTCTTTGTGCCAAGGGCTTGGATTCTCGCTTTTCTTGTAACTCCGATGTTGATGCTTCCAAAATAGCTTCTTCTCAACCGGAGTTGACTTCTTCATTGAGCGTGAGTCTTTGGATGGTGGTAAGTGTGCTAGTGCTTTGGATAGCTCTCCCATAGCTACTCCTAAGCTTGTTGCTTCTTCCGGTATTGCCCAAGATGATTCCAATGGCAAGGGTGCTTCTCACTTCTTTGGAACTCATACTTCCAAACCGAGGTTCCATTGCACCTTTTGCAAGAAAGATGGGCATACCGTGGAGTTTTGCTTTCGTCGTGTCAAGCACGTGGCGTGTGCATGCCAAAGCTTTTAAGAAGCCACGTGGCCTTTCTCATGGCACGTGTGATTCTAATGTGGGCAGCAAGTCAAGTGTTGGGGTTGATGCTTCTTGCTCTAAGTCCCAAGGGACTTCTCACTTACAAGAGAATGGTGATTCGTCCACACACGGACCGTGCCTCCCAATAGGCCTTTGTACCATTGCTCTCTTTGTGAGAAGGATGGGCACCAAGAGAGCTTTTGCTCTTTGTCGGGCAAGGAGAATCTTGCGTGCCGTGCTTCTAGGCCTTTGGTTGTTCATAGTCCTTTTCATGGCATGAACACTTGTGAGCCTAAGAAGGCACATTTTGTTGATGGGTTTTATGACACTCTTTCTAGTGAGTTAGACCATGCTCGTGGACATGCTTCTAGTGCTTCTGCTTGTGTTGGTCGACATGTTTCCGTGGTGTTGTGTTGGTTCTTCTCCTACGACCTCAAAGGATCATTGCCTTTTTGCTTATGGTAGCACTCGGTTTTCTTCGCGAGTTGCTCCTTTGAGGCATGATTCGAGTGTTAGAAATCCTTTTCACTCGAACCGGCATTTGCATCATGCTAACCCACTTGATAAGTTGAGTGCATCCCTTACCCGTGTGACCAAGTATTGGATACCCAAGTATGTGCTTGCTAACCCTTTGGGATCCAAAGCTCGGTCTTCTCTGTCTCCTTGTGTGTAGGTATGGAGACGCGGTTGGAGAACATGAGCTCGATGGTACTTGATCTTTTGTCCGTGAGGTGATCAAGAAATGATGGTTCTCCACCGCTTTGATGGCTCTTGAAAGTCTTTGTACACATGTATAGTAAGTTTTCCTTTTCTCCTTGTACTCACTTGTATACTTCTTGCATGCTTTGCTCCTGTGTCATGTTTGTGTATAAACCATGGTAGGCTAGCCACCTTGTTCATGATAGCTTTGTGATCTTGTATACCTATCTTGCTATCTTTTTGTATGATTGTTGACGGTGAATTTCCGTCAACCTAGCCTATGAGTTTACCTTCGTGTTGGCATGAATTTTATATCTTATCCATTGGTACTAACCCCCTGGATATAACAAGTTCATTCGTGCATGTTGGTTTTGGAGTTTGATATTTATGCAGAAATTTAGCGTTGAAAGCAAGACTTCTGAGTAAAGTTCATCAAGCACCTCATGACAAGACCTTGAAGCCCGGCACAAGTCAAGCAATGAAGTGAACATGACTCCAAGAAGCCCAAGGACCAACCCGTGAAGACAGAAAACTCGAGGACTCGAACAAAATGCTGAATCTTGCGGGACAAGGAGCTTCATCTAAACCGCGAGCCCGGCGTCAAGGGCCCACATGCAGAAGGGAGAATACTCTAGAAGACTCGGGAAGCATCACCAGCAAAGGAGGCCGCGAGATGGGCCGAAATGGGCCTAGGTCGGTCGGCCCAGCCCATTTCGGGCCCCATTCGCTGCCCCCTTTGACCTAGCCGCCTCTCGGACTATTTATAGCCCCCTGGCCGAGAGCCACGCATAAACTCATTCGTCATTCGCCGCCGAGGAGCAGAGAAGAGAGGGACACCATTCCGGAGAGGAGAGGGTCGAGCTAGTTGTCTAGGGTTTCCCTAATCGATGTGGGAACCTTGCAAGGAAGACCATGTCGGAGTTCCAGGAGCTAGAAGCAAGATCAAGATAGGATCCCGGTGGTGATCTTGTTCATGTATCATGTACTATGTTGAATTATCAAGTTGCAATCCGATTTCTAGCGATCGAGTGTCTCTTCTACGACTTTGATTTCAATTGGCTTTTCTTACTTTAAGATCTATTCTCGAGATAGATCATAGAGGGTGTTCTTGTAGTCAGGTGGCTAAAGGTGCATGCCTGACCTTCCAAGAGATTTCAACTTGTCCATTGGACTCGCCCTAGGCTAACCCGCACGAATAGGAGTGCATTGTGACAGAACAGTGGCTCCAAAAGGTGGGCGTCTTCGGAGTTGGACGGGAAACCGTGATTTAAAGATGCTTTTCATGACATTCAACTTGGCTATTTCTTCTTTGCTTGGAACTTCAACAAAAGCTTGATCCAATCTCTAGATTGGTTTTACCTATCCTCTCTATCTCTTGCTACCTCCGGCTTTCATAGATTAGATTCGTTTCTTTCGATGTTCTTTAGATTAGATGCAAAAGCATTTCCTTTGAAGATCTAAGTGTTCTCGACTTTAATAGATAGGTTCTTGCATCACACATTTGTTCCACGGATTCGATACCTTGGGTTCACACTTAAGGAAAGAAGGGTCCCTTGGCTACGACGGAGGACTTGTCCGCTTGCAAGTCCAAACGAAATTGGATACACGCATATACACCGATCAACAATGATATTGTGGTTGTCCTCTTGTGGTTTTGACATGTTGTTCATCCATATCATTTTGTCTAGCTCCATGGTATCCTCTCTTGTTAGCATGTTTGCCCCCTCATGTATATCTTGTCATGCTAGCTTTGTGATATATCTTCGTGGTTGATCCATGTGAACTAGTATCATGCCTTTATTTAGTTCTTGTATCATGTTTGGCATGTTGTTCATTGGTATTTTTTTTGTACTAGGCTTTTTGTATAGTTATGCACCTTGTTGACATGTTTGCTAGCCCATGCTTACATTCATCTATATGGAATCATGTTACAATACTTTATTTATCTTAATTGGTATTGTCAATGCTTGTGTAGCATGTTTTGAGCTTTCCTTGTGGCTTTGGGCTTGCTTGTCTTGGTTGTGTGCTTCTTCTCTTCATTTGGGTTTAGAGTTTTTCTTTTGCTCTTTCTTTTCCTAGCTTTTGCTTGCCAGTTGGCTTTGGTTGAGGGGGAGCTTGACTTATCGATGGGAATTTGGTTTCAAGAGTTGGCCATGGCTTTTGGTAGCCGTTTGTGATCTTTCAATTGGTATCCTTTCTATGGTACTCAATTGAGATCTTTGGAGCTTTTATTTGGTTGGTGTGTTAAGTCTGGTGGTGTTGAGTATGTTGGACGCTCTCCACCTCGTGGTCGATACGAGTATGGGAGGGGTCACAATTTTGAGTCTCAGAGGGACTACGGACCACACTTTCCCTTTCGTGGTGCTTGTACTCCTTCAGCGAGATGGGAGTGGTCTCCTCGTGGTGGTTCCAGCTTTGCTAGGCGTGATAGGATGGTTTTTGCTAACCCCACTTTTGAGCAAATGGCTCGGCACTGGTTTGACTCTTTTTGTGCTAACCCCAGTGTTGAGTCGGTTGCTCGTTCTAGCTCTTGGTTTTGATTTTGCAGGCAGGAAGCTTGGAGGACTTTTGGTGGATCGACTCCGGAGGCTAGCGGCACATGACCGGAGCTCGAAGGTGGCCCTCCAGCCTCAACCCAGTGGTGTCAAAGGAGAACATCACTTTCGGGGACGATGGACGAGAACGAGTGATCAAGGTAAGTAGATTGGAGACTTTGAGGTGTGTGGCTCTCATTAAGCCACTTGGTCTCTTTTGCTCTTTGCCCTATCTCGTGTATTTAGGATGAACTTTGTATGCTCTTTGGTCCTAGTACATGTGTTTAGGGGGAGCTTGTGAGCTTTTGTGTCCTTTTGCTCGTTTTTGAATTTGGGTTGGGGTCTCATGTACATATGCATGTTGCATTTTCATTCATGTCACATATCATTTTCAGCATCTTTGTATCATAGACTGCATTTGTATCATATGCCTCAGGAATGTGCTTCTCCTATATACTTTGATCACCATGATATGCTGGATATGAGCTTATGACTTTGCTAGTGATGCTCATGTGATGTATAGAGATGCTCTTGGTAGTTTTGGGATGTATATGCTTGTGGATGGCTTAATTTTGTGAAAATGATATATATGATCCTCTCTTGTGAGTTGAATGCCTCTCATGTTCAAATTGTGTACATATGGCTATTTCTTGCTTAATTTGTGCTTGGAAACCATTTGTCATCATGAATGTTTAGCCTACATGCTACCATGTGGAGAAGCCTAAGCTTCTTTTTGCCGTAAAGGAACTTCATGTACCATGCTTAAATTGAAATCATGAAATTGGTATATGAAATGCTTGTGCTTGAAAAATATGCTTCCATATCTTTTATGCTTTAAATTCCTTATCTTGGGTGCTAAACTGTTATATGATGTTCACCATTGAGAAGTCTCATATTTAGAAGTGGACACATGGCTCGGTGGCTTTGACATGACATGAGATAGCTTTTAGGTGTTTGTGATGATCTTGTGATGAGAATTTGTGACCTTGCATGAAGTTTGTGAGTTATATGTTGTTTGTGCTCATTTTGACCATGTTTAGGTCCTATGCTCATGAGAGGGAAATTTATGTTGAAAAATGCTTTGTTTTGATCATGGCTATGTCACATGCTTATATGTCCCTATCTATCTTGTTGGCGATGCTTGTACTAAATTTGTGGCTATCTTGCTTGTCTATGTCTCATTTTTAGCATGTTGTAGTGCTCTTTGTTTATTTGAGAAGCACATACTTGCATAGTTAGCCTTGATTCATGCATTACCAACAAGGGGGAGAATTGTGTCTCCAATTCATAACATGGAGAGAAGTGTGCATGTTTGGGGAGAAATGCACTTTGTAAGGAGAGTCTTTGCATCAATGGGGAGAAAAAGATGGATACTCAGTTCAGGGGAGCTTGCATTCATGCTTTGGGAGCTCTTTGTGTTGCCTGAAATTGCTTTGTTCTTTGCTCTTTTGTCGATGGTGTCGAGCCCTTTTGCCTCACCTTGAGGAGTCGGCATTTTGAGCGTTTTGCCTCGGTTGTGTTGAGCTGTTGCCCTTGCCTTAGGGGATTGAGATTTGCTCTTTCAAGTGATCTTGTTTTGGCTTTTGTTTGGCTTTTGATCACTTGTTTGAGTTCTTTGTTCATTTCTTTTCTTTTTCTTTATTTTATGAATTGGTGACTATGTGTGTTGTCAATGCACTCATCAAGGGGGAGATTGAGGACCGGAGCGTTCGAGGACCGGTGGATGGTCGTTCCTTGGTGTGATGAGTGATTGACAACGTGGTGTGGGCCGACTCTCGGTAGTATTGCAGGTGCAGTTGCGGCTTGATTTGCGTTGGTGCGGTGAAGGCGAAGAGCGCGAAGGTCTTAGCCTGTGTGGCCTCCGAGGAGTGGAGAGACAAGTAGGCTCGGCTCGATGGACCCGGTGGCCGAACGGGATCAAGTGCTTGCCGCATGGTGGCAAGAAAAGCAAGACGAAGTCGTGTATGGTTTCTTGGTTGAGCCTCAAAACCAAGGTCGAGCCGGTGCAGGGTAGCGGCTAACAACCGGAGTCTGCACGCGGGGTTTGGTTGGTTTAATCCACAAAACCAACACCGAGCCGGGATGACGTGACGGACAAGTCATGAGTGGGATTGGCGTGGAGGCTGCACCAAGTCCGCGGGGTTTGCGGCGGTTCACCAAAAAACCGTCGGGGTTACTTGGTTGAGCCACAAAACCAAGACCGGAGGCTCGGCCAGTGAGACAGGATCCGGGCGCCGAGAAGCTTGAGCGGGCGACACACGGCATGATCGAGGTGCTTGCGTTGGGAGGATGCGAAGGCCCGATGGATGCGCGGCCGTCCGATGGAGAACTTCATGTGTTGACCAAAATGCCCCTGTGAGGGCTTGAGTTGTAACTCCTATTGTAGGGGTACTTCGGTCTTTTCCGGAGGGCCTATATATAGGAGGAGGGGGCTGATTTTTCAGCCAACTCTTTGGCTAGTGGTGGGAGTGCTCTTTCCTTTTGGGGTGCTCTTTGGGAGAGAGGGAGAGAGGTGAGTGTGGCTCTTTGTTTGAGCTTTTTGCAATTCAAGATTTGTGATTCTTGTGAGTGGCTTGTAACCGGATATGGCAAAGTGATTCTTAGTGAAATCATTCTCTTAATCTTGTGCCAAATCATTTTATCCCGAGTGTCTTTCTTTAATGCGATTTTCGGAGGTATTTTTGGAGGATTTTCGTGCGTGGCTCGATTCGTCGATTGTGAGGCGTTTGTGTTCGGTTTTCTTTGAGGGAATCATGGATAGATGTCTTGTGCATCTTTGTGCTTGAACTTGATCCCTCAAACGTCGGATTTGGCCTCCGATTCGTGGATTTCGGTTGGAACCCTAGCTTTTTGGTTGAGCTCGGTAGAATCTCGATTCCTCTCGTCTCAGTGGATTTGAGGCTCCAAATTCGTAGGTATAGCATCTCCTAGAGGAACTTCACCTTCCCCTATGATTTGGTAGCTTTCGCTTGGTTGATTCGATAGATCGGGTGAAAGAAAGGAAGGGTTGACCTTCAAAGGGTTGAGCTCTGCGCCGTGCTCACAGCGGACGGTCCAGAGCCCGTCTGCGAACGGTCCGCGAGGAGGCTTTCACCGTTGTTCTTCGTGTTTGTCGCGAGTTCTTTCATGTCTTCCGTTCGATCCATTTTGTCGGTGGATTTTTGGTGCACGAGGTTTGGCAGACGGTCCGTGGGTTGAGTACGGACGGTCCGTGTGTGGCGGACGGTCCATGGGTAGGCGTCGGACGGTCCGTTTTTCGTGGTGCGCTACTGGAGGTTCGGGTGGCTTTTTCGGACGGTCCGCGAGAGCATGATGACAGTCCGCCAGGTACTGCGGACGGTCCCTTCTATGCGACGATCGCCGCCAGCAGATGCTTGTTGCTTCGCCTCTTGTGATTTGCTTCCGCTTCTAATCCTTCTAGCTTTGTTCGTGGCTTGTCTCTAGGTATTGTAGGCTTGTGTGTGTCTAGTTTAGAGCCGCTCTTGTGTGTGTGAGTGAACCGAGTGGCAATCGGGGTATAGGCCAATTCTCTTTGGAGAAGAATTTTTATCGGCTCCCATTCACTCTCCCCTCTCTGGTCGTCTAATCGGTCCTTCACTGGGCCTAGGATCGTGGTCGCTAACGGAGACGTGGTGTCTACAGTAGATGTCGCCTTTGTTTGCTACCTTTCTCAATGGTCTGAGAGGTAGCGGGTGACGGGTGTCCCTCCACATTAGGGTTAGAGTTTGGTGTAAAGCTAATATTGGAGGTGTTTGGACCGGACATAGACCGCGCCCAAAGTCGCGCCAATCTACGCCATCATGTACTTAGGCGGGCCCTGCAGGTCCTCAAAGAGCGGGCCAAGCCTTACCAGCTAGGCAACGCGGCACGGGTCCTTCGATGTCCACTGGCCGTGCTTGCCGGGCGTGCATTGACATGGCGAAGCATGCAAGGATAGCATTCTCTAAAGTGCGAGCATGTTAAAATCAAATGTAGGGGTGACGGAATGGTATGGGTGTAAAAGAAATTTGGTGAGAGGGTACGGAGGAGCTTTTGTTTTTTTTCAATGGTATACAGGTAACTATGAACTTTTGCAGTGGTATGTAGGTAAAAGGCTCACATACAATCCATTCATGCAACCATAGTGTGCATTCATCCTAACAAGCAGTCGATATGAATAAGAAGTTGGGTGGCAAAAATCGGGCCTTTTGATCACGAAAATGATGCGAAGAAAGATATTAGGTGTATACTTGACTTAGAGGCTTAGAGCAACTCCAACAGTTTGGCAAACTAACTTGACATCCATCTAATTTTGGCAAAATAAGAAAAATTGATCTCCACCAGTTTGGCAAACTAACTTGGCAAAAATAGAAACTTGGCAAAACTCACCTCCCCGTGCGCATATATGCGCGCGTGGATCGTGGTTGCCATCGGTGTTTCCCTGTAGGTGGGAGGATAAAAAAAGAAATAAAGAATAGAGAAGGATTCATGATGTAAGAGCAACTCCAACAGTTTGGCAAACCAACTTGGAATCCATCTAATTTTGGCAAAATAAGAAAAATTGGCTTCCAACAGTTTGGCAAACCAATTTGGCAAAAATAGAAACTTGGCGAAACTCACCTCCCGTAGCGGATCGTGGTTGACATCGTGTTTCCTCGTTGGTGGGAGAGTGAAAAAAGAAATAAAGAAAAGAGAAGGATTCACGATGTAAGTTTTCAAGAGGTGGAATGTAAACATAATTTTGTTTCTCTCGAGATTCCTGATGTAAGTTAGATTTGGGTTTGGTAAGTGAATTATACCAAATTGTTGCAGGTGAACTCTTTTTTTACTTAGCATATCTTTTTAGAAATTGGCAAAACACAAGATTTTCCAAGTAAAATTTGGCAAACTCTTGGAGGTGCTCTAAGTTTTCAAGAGGTGGAAGGTTTCTCTCAGGATTCCTGATGTAAGTTAGATCTGGGGTTGGCAAGTGAATTATGCCAAATTGTTGTAGATGAACTCTTTTTTTACTTGGCATCTTTTTAGAAGTTGGCAAAACACAAGAGCATCTCTAAGAGTTTGCCAAATTTTACTTGGCAGATCTTGTGTTTTGCCAACTTCTAAAAAGATATGCCAAGTAAGAGCATCCCCAGCAGTTTGGCAAAATAACTTGACATCCATCTAATTTTGGAAAAAAAGAAAAATTGGCCTACAGTTTGGCAAACCAACTTGGCAAAAATAGAAACTTGGCAAAACTCACCTCCCCACGCGTAAATATACGCGCGCCGATCCCGGTTACCATCGGCGTGACCAAGCCAGGTGGGAGGGTGAAAAAAGAAATAAAGAATAAAAAAGGATTCCTAATACAAGTTTTCAAGAGGTGGAAGAGTATAAATATAATTTTGTTTCTCTTTCAGAGTTCTGATGAGTTAGATTTGGTTTTGGCAAGTGAATTAAGCCAAACTGTTGGAGATGAGCTTATTTTTTACTTGGCATATCTTTTTAGAAGTTGGCAACACACAAGATTTGCCAAGTAAAATTTGGCAAACTCTTGAAGATCCTCCAAAAAAGAGTTCATCTCCAACAATTTGGCATAACTCACTTTCCAAACCCAGATCTAACTTACATCAGAAATCCTTCTCTATTATTTATTTTTTTCACCCTCCCACCTGTCTATAAACCACGATGCCAACCGCGGGCCGCGCGTGTATATTTCCGCGCTGGATGCAGGTTTTTCCCAATTGCCAAAAATTGCCAAGTCTTTTACCAAACTGTTGGAGGAATATTTTTAACATTTTTTTCCAAAAATCAAGGCAACTCGATTTGGCGAACTGTTGGAGATGCTAACAATGCCCATAGAAAATTCATGACCTATTCCAATCTTTGTGATCCATACACTAAAAACTAAGTCGGGTAAGATCGCTTCATGATTTTCATTAAAAGAAGAGAACCGAATCCCAATTCACGGACTAGAGGATCTTTAGTTTTGTGATCCATACACTGCATTAGTTTCAAGGAAAAAGTCCATTTTTGACCATCCAACTATAGGCTAAGTTTGGTTTTGGCCATCGAACTTCAAAACCGGACATCTTTGACCATCAAGCATCAAAACCGTTCAAATTTAGCCATCGGGCGGTTTTGATGGGCGGTTTTCAATTTTTTTATTTACAATTTAGTCCTTAGATCTTAAAATGATTATTACTTTTTTCTCATACTTCCGATTTCGGTGATTCTTGCGGTCACGCATTCGTAATGGTGAGCTTTGTCTTTTCAAATGTTATTTATACTATTTTATCACTATTTGTTATATTATTCTTATGTTGTGATGTAGAAACAGCAATATATGAAAAGTAAAATAAACAGGCACAAAATAATATGAATAACATTTTAAAATATAAAGCTCATCGTTAGGAACGCATGCCCACAAGAATCACTTAAATCGAAGATATGAGGAAAAAATAATAATCATTTTAAGATCCAAGAACTATTTTAATCATTTTATTTACAGTTTAATCCTCCTAACTTAAAATGATTACTATTTTGTACTTGTATCTCTGATTTAAATGATTCTTGTGGTCATGCGTTCTTAACGATAAGCTTTATATTTTAAAATGTTGTTCATATTATTTTGTACCCGTTTATTTTACTTTTCGTATATTGTTGTTCCTACACCACAACATAAGAATAATATAACAAATAGTGATAAAATAGTATAAATAACATCTGAAAAGACAAAGCTCACCATTATGAACGCTGGACCACAAGAATCACCAAATCGGAAGTATGAGCAAAAAGTAATAATCATTTTAAGATCTAAGGACTAAATTGTAAATAAAAAAATTGAAAACTGTCCATCAAAACCGCCCGATACTAAATTTGAAACGGTTTTGATGTGGATGGTCAAAATGTCCTTTTGATGAAAATGTCCCCACAATCGGCACCGTGGCGGTGGCTGACTAAAGGGGTGGCAAGAGGAGGGCCTAATCACGAAAGTGATGGGAATAAAGGAGCTACGCAGACGTATATGACTATATCTTGCGGCTAACAATCTACCCTAATATTTTCCTTATAGTACAAGTAGTCATCTCGATCAATTATGGATGTTAATGTCCACCCATACAAGCATGGCGGTCTCATCCTAACAACCAGTTGCTGATTAAATTTGTTCACATCATCGCGTGACTTGGGATCTCCAAGAGCCTGCTATTTTTAACTTGCCAAGTTATTCTTTCTCTCTACATTTGCATAAGGAACCCTTCCACCTGGCTTCACGTGCCGATGGCAACCGGAGCACACACGTGCATATTTGCACGCTGAAGACAGATTTTTCTCAAGTTGTCAAAAATTACCAAGTCCTTTGCTAAACTATTGGAGATGCGCTTTTAGCGTTTTTGTCAAAAATCAAAGATACCAATCCGATTTGGCAATTGTTGGAGAGACTCTAATTTAATCGCACATACGCGAGTGATGCCCTCAATGTACAATATCCTATTCCAAACCACGAGTGAACACGTTGTGTCATCGGTCTTAAATTACTTGTCATTGTTGACTATACACACCACGAGTGAACACGTTGTGTCATCGGTCTTAAATTACTTGTCATTGTTGACTATACACAAATGTGCAGGGTCCACGGTCCAACACACATGGAAGCTGCCAAGCTGACAATATGCTTTTTTATTTTCTTATATAAATGAATAGAAATTTTAGAGCTTATAATTAACGTGAGCCATCCATTTGATGAAATTTAATGTAGTATTGTCAAGTAGTACTAGGAAATACCAATTAACTGTTGAGAAAATTTTAACACAACACTGGTGGTGACCCAAGTATTAGAGTAACTCCAAAAGACTAGCTATCTTGGCTTGACTAGCTAAAAAATGAAAAATTTGTCCAAAACTCAATCCAACAGACTAGCTAAACTAGGGATTTTTTTTATTTTAACCCTTTTTAATTTAATATTTTAAAATAACCCACACCGAACTATATTTCCAAGAAGTAGCCCTTTTGGTCGCGCCACTTGAAGTGGCGCGACTAATCTTCTATGATGACGTTGAAAAAAGTTGGCGTTGAAAAAAGTCGCTGCTTACATGGCACGAGTCGCGTCGGGCCAGCTTGCGACTCGAGAAGCGAGTCGAGCGAGTCACGCCACGGTAAGTGGCGCGACTGGTTAGTACGTACAGGCTTGAGGTCTCCCCCACTCTCATTTAGTCGTGTTTTCTTATTCCTTTTAATTATCAAATGAGCTCCTAAATTTGTGAAACTCGAGATGTATGATCTATAGACTATAGAGTGCATACATTCCATTTTAACTGTGTGCACTCGAAATCATGGTGTATAAAATTAGAAATCTAATTTTGAAATAGCTTAAGTGTTATTAGATCAACACATGAGCGATTGCCAAGTCTGAAAATAGAGTCAACTAGTCAACTTGAGCATACTTTTGACAAATTTTACACTAAGGCGTTAAATACTTTTGGGCTACAAGTGAATTTGAATGTTCATAGGAAAGTTTGGATAAGTTGTTGGTCAAATATAACAAAGAATGCATAGTTTAAGAGAGGCTTAAAATTGAAAATTGTGTTGTTTCATACTTAGCTGACAAACTTAGAAAACAACACAACTTGTCCTCGCTATCCTCCGCTAGCTAAACCAGCTTAGCGTTCATGAGCTTCGGGCCAAATGGTAACTATAGAAACAATAGTTTTGGAAACTTGACGATTTGCAACACCTAACTTCTGTACAGCACCTCAAAAAATTTCAGCGCAAGCTTACAAAATTAGAAAAAGAAAAAAAATGTCATCCTCAACCTCTGTCGCAGCCCTTCTCCTCCATGGCCGCCTCCACTCCCCTTCCCGTCCGTTAAAGCCGCAACCTTTCCTCGCTCCCCAACAACCCTTTCTTTGACCCCGGCCTCGCCTCCGCCTCGCTCGACCCTCCCGCACGGCCGCCTCCTCGCCGTCGTGCGCCGCCCGCAGCTTCCGGCGGGGAGGCGGGACAACCGCGTGCAGGAGGCGAGGGTGCCCGTGGTGGCGCCCAAGGTAGCAGCGCAGGTTCGTTCAAGTCCGCGTCTTTTTTTTTTGGGAAAATTGGTTCAGTAGCATCGAAAGAACGCGACTTCGCAAAATACCATTGAAAGACATCAGCGCGTGAAATACCATCGAAAGATCGCAATGTTACACGAAACTAGCATTACATTACGGTTGCTAGCAGAATCTGCGTCCACTCCGTCGGTCTCCTCGCCAAGACAAAGGCAACTCGGCGCGTGTGCTCCTCCGAGCCGCTTTCGGCGTGCTCCGCGCACCGGCGAGCGCGGAGCGCAGCGAGCTGGCCGGCCAAAAGAAGGCGAGCAGGAGCCAGCGGCCGGCGAGATCCATGTGCGGCGGTGTCGGCCGGTGAGCCCGTGCTTCGCCAAGAAGCAGCTGTGCCGCATGGTTGCAGTCGGTGGCCGCCACGCTTCGCCGAGGCGGCCGACCTCGAGGCGGCCGGGCTGCCGCCGGACGGGAAGGCTGCGCGACGCCATCGGCTCGCTCGCCGGCAAGCTCGACCTCAACCTCCGCGTGCGCATTGCTCGTCGAGACCGGCATCTTGTCCAAGCGCTTCCGGCCCGTCGCCTGCGGTGCCTATCCGTGTCCCGACGGCGGGGGTGTCGCCAGCCGGCGAAACCCGTGCCATGGCGCCTCTCGCCATGGGGCGGCTTTGGGCTTAGCGGCGACGGGGGGCTGCTTCGGCGCCGCTCTTCCTCCCGTCATCCTCCCGGCGGCGCTCTTACGGCGCGTGAGCGTGAGCCGTGTCGGGAGCTCCATGGCCGCGGCCAGCGAGATCCGCGACCGGCGAGGTGTCAGCAGCCGTCGAGCAGTGCCATAAGCCTCTCTCCATGGGCCGTCGGCTTTGGGCTTGGCGGTAGCGAGGGCTGCCTTTCGGTGCGCTCTTCCTCCCCGTCGTCCTCGACGGCGCACTCTCTCCCAGCGAGCGTGAGCAGCGTCGGGGAACTCCATGGCCAGCCAGCGAGATCCGCGGCGGCGGGTGTCGCGCCGGCCCGAGCCCGTGCCATAGCCGCCTCTCGCCATGGAGCCATCGGCGGTGGCGGTCGAGAAGAGAGGGCCCGGTAGCCTATTCCTCGGCGGTGTGGGGGCGGGCGCGCCCGGCATCATCGAGGTGGCCGGAGGTTTGCAGACGGCAGCAGCGTTGCGGGTGGCGCGGGCGGGCGTGGCGCGTGCTGGTGCACAGGCCGTCGCCGTCTGGAGCTCTCTTAATTGGCGGCGGGGAAGTGAGGTGGAGATGGAAGCGCGGACGGCGGCCAGCAGGCGGGAGAGGCGATGTTGCGGCGGTGGTCGGGTCGGCGTGAGGAGGCCGCGGCCAGCGTCGGCGAAGCGAGCTCGTGGCGGCCGGCGCCTCGGCGCGGTAGCGGAGGAAGCAGCGGTAGTCGTCGCGCTGGAGGAGCACGCCGCAGGCGGCCTTTGGCTTGGCGAGGGCGAGGAGGCCGGCCGGGTGGACGGCGTTTGTAACCGTGACGGCTAGTTTCGAACGTCGTAATCATTCGATGGTATTTCACGAGGCTGATGTCTTTCAATGGTATTTTGCGAGTCGCGTTCTTCGATGCTACTGAACCTTTTTCCTTTTTTTTGATTTCCTCCACCGATTCCTGCAACATACAGCAGCCTCGTGGCGGTTGCGATAGTCCTCGCATAGTCGCATTTGCTCCCCTGTTTTCATGGAATCTTGCATTCGCAGTATGGATAGGAAGAATCATAAACCATGTGCTCAGATTGTTCCTGAAATTTAGGGAGCCAACCAATGAACTGAATCCACTACGAATTCGTTGTGCAGAAATTGTAGAAATGTTACATTGTGCACTGTGCTTCTGCAACTTCTGAAACCATGTGCTCAAATTGTTCCTGAAATTTAGGGAGCCAATGAACTGAACCCACTACGAGCTCATCACTTCATTGTGCACTGTGCTTCTGCAACTTCTGCACATCGTTGCCGCTACGAATTCAGGTGCCATATGAAAGGTCACTTCCGTTTCGTGCTCGTGGCCAGGAATCTGAGTGGCTGAGGGAGACGCTGCACAAGTGGCTGGACGACGAGTACTACCCGGAGGCGGCGAACGTGGACATCAGCCGCACGGCGGCGCGGTCGTACCGCGAGTCCCTGGCGGCGGGGCGGTCGGACCTCGGGGAGATCCTGCTCAAGATGGCCGGCGACCTCGAGGCGCTCTCGTACCGGGACAGCTTCCACGGCGCCTTCTCCGCCGCCAACGCCGCCGTCCGCCTCATCACGCAGAGGATGGAGGCATTGTCCGAAGATGGCCTCTGAGCTGTAGCAAGAACACTTCCATCCTCATCGATTGAGAGGAAACTGTGAAAATAAACAATTGTTTGCGACCTCGTTTTCTGATTGAAATTAGACAATGTGTCATCTCTGATTGAAAATAAACAATTCGAGCGATGGATTCGCCTTACTGTCTGCGTGGGTACGAAACAATAATGAGGATCATTGCAAAAATTATGTTATCTACCTAAATGTGATCATTTTGTAAAATTTTAAAGCCGAAGGTGACATTTGCAACAGCAAAGGCTTTATCCGACGTGTTGCTTTGGAAAAAAAAAGGCTTTATCCCCGTCCATTGGTGGCGCGCCACGTCAGATTCTACCGCCAGTCAGCTTCAGAAAACAAAAATGATCGAGGTCCCACCTCCGCGCTCCGTCCAAAAATGCCGGCGATGGCCGGCAGCTAAAGCCCACGTCGCACTCCGCCGCCGCTCCTGAGCTGAGCTAGGGGACAGGGCAGGGCCGGCCGGCGGCGGCGGCATTCATATATGTGTACTACCAGGCAGCCCAGCCCAGTCCGCCACGTGCACTGTACTGCCGCGGTGCCAAACGGGTGTCGTCGATGGCGGCTGCAGCGCCGATTCCGCACCGAGGGACGCTGGTATGCGCGTCGCTGACGGCGCGGTCGCCCCGGGAGATGGCGGCGGAGGTGGCCGCCGCCGCCGCGCTCGGCGCCGATGTGGCGGAGCTCCGGGTCGGCTGCCTCGACGGGTTCCAGCCGCGCAGGGACCTTCCGTGCTCCTCGCCCAGCCCGCCCGCTCCCGTCATCATCACCTACAGGTTCTTCATTCTTGTTTCCTCGTCTCCCTGATTCCCTGAGGATTGACTGCTTTCAGCTTCAGTACAACTGAATAGGAAAAATAATGGTTTTCTCCCCCTAAAATTCAGACTGCGTATTTGTTTGATCGATTATGTTTATGAACGTTAGCGATGCTCCTAGCTGAAGTATGTGTATGTATATGATGGTTGCGCAGGCCGAAATGGGAAGGAGGTGAATATGAAGGCGAAGATGAACCACCGTTTGATGCGCTTCTCTTGGCAATGGAGCTGGGAGCTGAGTACGTGGATATTGATCTTAAGGTTGGTTTATCCTCACTCCTCCCTAATTTGGTTTCAGGAACTGAATCCATTGCAAGATTACTCCTCTGGGTGATTGACAAAGGAAGTGAATTTTCTTTTCGTTTGGTATGCTGCTTTGAGCTTACTGAAATGAAAACGAATCTGAGAAAATTGGTTTCTGTTCTGATTTTCTCGCACTGTGAAGTACCTAACTTAAGTCCACAAAAAGAGTTCCTAACTTTAAGTGAGTCGGCCACTAAGATACTCCTGTCTAATGCCGACCAACTATTGAATTGATTACGTTGGCATTTTTTCACTGTAACAGTGTCATTCTGCAGGTTGCCGGCAAATTTCTGAAATTCTTATCAGGGAGGAAGCCTGAAACCTGCAAGGTCATCGTTTCAGTTCATAACTACGAGTGCACACCGTCAGTAGATGAGCTTCTGAGTTTGGTGGATCAGATTCAAGCAACAGGGGCTGATATTGTGAAAATTGCAACCAGTGCTGCTGAAATTGATGATGTGTCAAGAATGTTTCAAGTACTTGTCCATTGCCAAGTGAGTTTTTACCATTTCAGTATATCCAAATTCTTTGTATGCTAGTCTCAGCTAAGCAATATTTTTTCTTTTTCAGTAGGACTTACCTCACTGTTGTTTATTGCCTCCTGGCATGACATCTGCTGTTGACCTTACTTTAGAGTTAAGAAGATTATGTTATTCTACCTCAGTTTCCTTACATGATTTCTAGTTCTCACTATCTCTTCTTTGAATAAATGAACTAGGCAAAGCATGTGCCAATCATTGGGCTGGTGATGAAGGAAAGGGGTTTCATTTCTCAGGTTCTTTGCGCAAAATATGGTGGATACCTTACTTTTGCATCTCTTGAAAAAGGAAAAGAATCCACCCCTGGGCAACCAACAGTAGCAGACTTGATTAATAAGTACAAAATTAGGCAGATAGGCCCAGATACTAAGGTCATTGGTATTATTGGAAATCCAGTTAGCCACAGTAAAAGCCTAATTGTGCAAAATCAAGCTTTCAGATCAGTGGGTTTCAATGCTGTGTTTCTGCCATTTTTGTCGGATGACTTGGTTAAGTTTCTTAAGACCTTCTCTTCACCAGAATATGCTGGCTTCAGGTAAAATCTTAGTTTATTGCAATGGTGTTGTTATAATTGGTATATTCACATAAATAGTCGATTTCCCCATGGCTGACATGGCCTATATATTTTTTCCCATCCAATTAATTGGATTGCAGTTGCACAATGCCCCATAAGGAAACTGCAATTAGGTGCTGTGAACTTGATCCTATTGCCAGGGTAATTTCATGACACATTCATTTTTCTTGTCATTTTATTGGATTGCTCAGAGCAGACAGAGTAACATTTTAGAAAAAATAAACTATTTTCCCCAGGACATTGGAGCTATTAATACAATTGTTAGAAAGCCTGATGCAAAACTTGTTGGGTACAATACTGACTATGTTGGTGCTATTTCTGCTATTGAGGATGCAATAAGAGGTTTCTACACGCCACTGCTTTGTTCTTGCATTTTTTTATGACTGGCATTCAATTCTAACTGCTATTAGTACTAATAATTTGCAGCATCACAACAAATAGATCTGACCACTTCGCCACTGGCCAGAAGGCTTTTGTTGTTATTGGGTGGGTGCAGCGAAAGCAGTAGCCTATGGTGCAAAAGAGAAGGGAGCAAGAGTTGTAATTGCTAACCGTACTTTTGGTATTCTTGCTTCTATGGAACCCTTCTTCTCCAAAACTTTTAAATTTACATGCTAGACAGGCACAAAACACTTAGGTTACCACATTGAATGCTGATGATATTGCTTGATCTTTATGCATGTGTTGCCTAAGTGCAATGTCCTGGATCTCATATGTAAGCACTCACATTAGAGACCCTTCATGACAAACTCTTTGTCTGTTTCTTAGAATCACATGCTTTAACAAGGAAGGGGCTCAGTCCCTTAACTCATTTTTTTCAATATAGAAAACATGTGTATATTTCGCTTATTAGACTTTGAAATTTTAATTGTATTCTACAATTCTACTCATGTTCTTTATTCTGAAACTTTTCTGATATATGATCAAATGATTGATTATGTTGACAAGTCAAACTTTCTGCAACATGCCAGAGCGTGCTCAAGAACTTGCCAGATTAATTGGGGGGACTGCTTTAACCATGGCTGAGTTGGAAAACTACCATCCAGAGGATGGCATGATTCTTGCAAATGCAACATCTGTCGGAATGTATCCTAATGTCAATGAAACTCCTTTATCTAAGGTATGAAACTCCTCTGTCAATGAAACTCATACTTTCTGTCATCAGCTGTAATCAATATATTCCTTTTTTACGAAAAAATATTATAATGAATAAAACTGTAATCTTGCAGGAAGCTCTTAGGAACTACTCCATTGTCTTTGATGCGGTCTACATCCCAAAAGAGACCAGACTTCTCCGAGAAGCTGCAGAATGTGGAAGCACAGTAGTTAACGGTCTGGAGATGTTAGCAAGACTAGCGGTGGTTCAGTTCGAGCTTTTCACAGGGGATGCCAGGTACTTTGTTTTGACCTTTCCTTGCTCCATGATTCGAGCAATATCCATTACTCATTAGTTCATCCTTTCATCGCTAAAAAGAACTTTATAGATTTTCTCCTATGACTTGCCTTACAGCTCCGCGAAGGTTGATACATGATGCTATGACAAAGACACAGTAATGCTTCTCCAAAGAGCAAGGTCCTGCCATAGTGCCATCATCTGCATATCATGGTTCTGCAAAATGCTTCTAGTTGTATTGTATATATGCATGTCCTCCTTCCTGCTTGGCCGTCAACTCTGTACAAAAACCGCTGTCTTGGGATTTCATGTCACCGTTTTTTTCCTCCTACGGCTTTCAAAGATGCCATGTTGTTTTCATCCCATATCCCCAAATGGTTTCGAGTCGTCTGTTGTTCGAAAAAGAATAATCCCCAGCTCAACATTGTTTATAGGTTTAACTGTCTTCCAGACTGACTGACTCTGAAATACCTGAATATGTATGTGTGAAATAAAGATCGAATAAGCTCTGGCTCAAGCTCAACAGTGATGAAGAGTTTTTCTAGTATCCATGGTGCATTACCTGTTCAATGTTTTGTGGGTGCAAATGGAGCTACGTTTTGAGCTCCCGTTCTTTGGATGATGGTAAATTCTGAGCACATACAAATTCGTTGGACAACTCTGACAGAGAAGCATCGTTTGTGAAAGATTCAGGACAGGTTCGCCATTCAGCCGTTGGTCCCGCTTTGACAAAATTCATGATGATCGAGACGGTTATGACTGAAACATTTTGGCGTATATTATTCATATTATTCGTATACAAGCTCAAAACTTCCACTTTTCCCCCAGTTTTCCCAGAAGTGTGTATCAAAGAGCACAAATTTCATTAGTGAAGCTTTCCTCACATGCCCAAAAAACCTCATTTTTTCAAAACCAGATATTTCTCTTGTGCACAAATCAAAAACTACTCTTTTTTGTTTGCAAGATCTGCATCTGCAACAAACATACTACCTAGAAATAACTTATATGACTAAAAGTTTGTACGGTTTGCACAGAGAGGTTGGTTTACACCTGATTGTGAGCATCTCCAAGAGTTTGTCAAATTTTACTTCGCAAATCTTGTGTTTTGCCAACTTCTAAAAAGATATGCAAAGTAAAAAAAGAGTTCATCTCCAACAGTTTGGCATAATTCACTTGCCAAATCCAGATCTAACTTATATCAGGAATCCTGAGAGAAACAAAATTATGTTTGTACCCTTCCACCTTTTGAAAACTTACATCAGGAATCCTTCTCTATTCTTTATTTCTTTTTTCACCCTCCCACCTACAGGGAAACACCGATGGCAACCACGATCCGCGCGCGCATATATGCGCGTGGGGAGGTGAGTTTTGCCAAGTTTCTATTTTTGTCAAGTTGGTTTGCTAAACTGTTGGAGGCTAATTTTTCTTATTTTGCCAAAATTAGATGGATGCCAAGTTGACTTGTCAAACTGTTGGAGTTGCTCTTATAAAAAGAGCTCTGATCATAGCGCTGTCTAGAAATGGAAAACTAAATTTTCCCTCACCAAGATCACGTTCCAAATAAAAAATCATTTCCCCTTTTCAAATGATTTTTGATTTCAACATTTGGACGGCATGTCCAAGATTCCATGTTCCCACAGGGGGACGTGCCACGTCGGATCCACTGTGGCTGCCAAGTGGGCCCAAGGCACCGCCGGCGCATCTCCTCCACTCCTCCCCACCCACACCACCAACCTCCAAAAGTGCAGGCGTGCGTGCGGCTAAACCCTCCCACCCCGGCCGGGACTCGGATTGGGTGACATTGCCACGGAAGGTCACAGCCAGCCATTCCTTCCATCGGAGCCATCCAAATCCAATTCAATGGCCACCAACGCATCTTGCCTGGAAGCACCGTTTCTCTCCCCGTTTTCTCCGTTTCGAGCCCGACGGCGCCCCAAATCGCCTCCGAAATCCCGCCCTCCCGTGCTGGTCCAGTCCAGCTCCTCAGCCTCCCAAATCGAGCTCGTGGCGCCGCCCAATCAAAGGCAGCCGGGCTGCATCGGCGCGCCGTAGCAGCGCTGCTGGATGCTGGCGGTATTGTCCCAGCTTGGCCTACCAGGCTGTAGTGGCGCGCCGGCAGCGTGACGCCCGCGCTGGCCGTCGGGTGTTGGCGAACTGGCAACGCCGGTGATGAGGCACGTGGAATTAGGAGGCTGCGAGCCCCTCTTGGCATTCTGAATCCCTGCAAGCACAGCAGATTACAAGGTAACATGTACATTGCTGCACATATTCGGCTCCCCATTGGAATTTTTGTATTCTTGCTAGCTAATGACAATGAATCCTTAGACTTGTTAGTTGAGATACCAATGAGCAGATTTCATGTGTAGGTTAATCAATGTTAATCCATGTTTAATTTTTTATTTTTTTCAGAAATTTGAGTATTGTGCAATTCAATGTTGTGAAGGCAATGGCAGAAGTTGATAGGAACATACCTGAAGTTGGTATGAGATTCAAAACTCCAGATGAGGGTTGGCTCTTTTGGGTAGCATATGGTGGTCGAAGTGGCTTTGATGTGAGGAAAAGAGGCTCAAATGTAAGCAAAATGGATGGTAAGGTGACTTCATGCAGATATGTTTGTTCCAATGAAGGAGTGAGGACTAAAAAGCAAACAAAACATGCAGTGATGATTGATAAGCTACGCAAGGGGAAGCGCAAGAATCCTAAATCTGCAAAAAAAAAGGAGTAAAGGTATAATATATGATCTACTCATCACTGCATGTTGTAAAAAATGCTTAACTAATGAATTGAGCTTTTTTTTGGCAGCAACAAAAGAAAAATGATGGTTCACAGCCACACGTAGAAGTGAAGGATGATGGAAGCCACAAAGAAATAAATGTGGAGGTTGAAAAATACAATATCATTAGCCAAGTGGAAGTTGAACAATACAATATGATTAGCAATTTTACCCGGCTTGTGGCGGCGTAACTTATGATGATGATATTCTCCGTGATCAAGATCTGTTCTAGTATTTGCAAGATGGCTTTAGGAAAGGGTGTTTTGATGGCTTTTGCGTTTGGACATGATGGTTAGGCAGCATTAACCATAGCATTTTGTGATCCTCAATTTAGTATTTTGGATCAATCTAACTATAGTATTTTGTGACCAAATTGTACAAGTGAATATGGACTAGAATAGTTGTTCTCATGCTCCAAGGACTTGTTTCAATGACATGTATGCTCCAAAAACTTATATGGTTGTTTTTAAGTTCAGTGATGCCTGAATGCTCCAAATTGTTATATGTGTCACAATTTTTCATCTCCCCATCCACCAGATATAGTGACATGCTGTTAATTTTTTTTTTGAATAGCATCACAAAAGTTCATTCATGAAAAGTTACTGATTCATTCATTCATTCCAATTTCTTTACAACATATATGAGTCATACAACCAAATCAATTTACAGAGACATCAATTTCATCTCACAAGTAACAATGCCAAACACTATCAAAATGAGTCATGGGAATGATTTCCTGATTGGGGAGGCTGGAGTAATAGAGCTGGAGCATCTGCAAAATTTGCTAACTGGAACTGAAATCTCCATGGCAGGTGACCACCTCCCTCCTCCACGCGCTGGTTGGAACTCGAGCATAGGGCAGGACCGGCGGCCGGCCACCGGCCTCCACGAGCGGTAGGTCTGGGCACCCTGTCTCCGAGCTCCTCACCAGGTCTGGCACCACCGGAGGCGAGCGCAAGCTGATTCGCCCGGCGGGCCAGGCGCGGGGCAGCAGCGGCGCGACGGCAGCGTGGCTCGCGGCTCCGCCCGGCGGCGCGACGGCAGCGTGGCCCGCGGCTCCGCCGGCGGCGTGACGACCAGACCTTCAGATTTGGGCGGCGCCGAGCGGCCACACGAGAGAGGACAGGAATGCGGGCTCGTAACGGAGAAAACGGAGAGAGAACGGTGCTTCCAGACAAGATGCGTTGGAGGCCATCGATTTGGATTTGGATGGCTCAGATGGAAGGAATGGCTGGCTGTGACCTTCCGTGGCAATGTCACCCAATCTGAGTCCGCTGACCCGCTCACCTCACCATTCACCAACCTCCGCGGCGGCGCCGGCTGCCCCCATCCTCCCCGCCTCCCCGCGATGGCCACGGCGATGTCAGTGTCGGCGGTGTCCCCGGCAGCCGCCGTCGCTGCCGCGCGGCGGCGGACGCTGGTCTGCGTGCCGGCGACGGCGCGGGCGCCTCGCGCGGATGGCGGCGGAGCTGGCCGCCGCCGCCGCGCTCGGCGCCGACGTCGCGGAGCTCCGCCTCGACCGCCTCGCCGGGTTCGCGCCGCGCAGGGACCTGCCCGTCATCCTCGCCGAGCCGCGCCCGCTCCCCGCGCTCGTCACCTACAGGTGGGGTCCTGCTCCCCACGTTATTTTGGGATTGTGATGATGCAATTTAGTTGGATTGGAGAATCGTGGGATTTCAGATGCTTTCTGCTTGGGTTCAGTATAATTGAGTTGGGCAAAAATGGTATTTTTATCAGCATGTTGTGCCTAGACGAGCAATTCGAGGATCTTTTACATTCATTTCAGTGTTTGCAGCGTTCCTAAGCGATGTTTTGATTTTGGTTGCACAGGCCTAAGTGGGAAGGTGGCGAATACGAAGGTGATGATGAGCCGAGGTTCGAGGCACTTATGCTGGCGATGGAGTTGGGAGCTGAATACGTTGATATTGAGCTCAAGGTTTGCTCTGCTCTGTGCTCTCTGTCCTGTTCATTTGAGGCAGTGAATACCTAGAGACTAGGCTACTCCGTGGAAATAATTTGCTAAGGAATTTTCTTTACCTGATATTTTTGAGAAATGAGTAATACAATCTAGTGTACTCGTGCCATATGCTACTGCTACAAAGTATAATATTGTAGTTAATTAGATATCATAGAATTGAATCACATTTATGTGCAATTTACTCTCATACCTTAAGTTAAAAACACAAATGAGATAAACCCATTCTGAACTCTAAAGTTGTGAGGAATTATTAATTTGATTAATTATCATATGTCAGTATTCATGCTAATTAGGTCTGTCTTAAACCACAGGCTGCTGACAAATTTATGAGACTTCTGTCTGGGAAGAAACCTGAAAACTGTAGCTCATTGTTTCATCCCATAACTATGAGAACACTCCATCAGCAGAGGAGCTTGCGGTTGGTGGCTCAGATACAAGAAACAGGGGCAGATATTAGTGAAAATTGCAACCACTGCCACTGAAATTGTTGATGTGGCAAGAATGTTTCAAACACTTGTGCATTGCCAAGTGAGTTTACTGAATATTTTCAAGTTTTACATGCACAAGTTTAGTCTATGAAATTTCCTTTTGTGATTACTGTTCAGTCCACTTCACTGTTTCTTTTTATTGCATCTTAGTTTAGGTTTACAAAGATAATGCTGCCCATGTGTGGTCTATACTAGTCAGATATAAAGTTGCTCTATTCTGGTGACTAAACAAGTATTAGTGGAAAGCTAGACTTGTTGTGCAAATAGATCTGTTTACAGCTTTATAAGTGATAGTATATTTGATCCATGACATTTAACACAACAGCACAAGATGGTCCATAAATTTTCTTTAGAGCTCTGATCATGTATCTGTTGGAGCTCTAGAAATATAGTGTTATAAATTGTATAAACTAAATTATTAATGTATGATTATAGGTTAATATAGTTGGATTGACATGATTTTAAATAATCTGTTGCAATATTTTTTTCTTGAGTTTATATGCTATTTCATCTGAGATCTGACTTTTCCAAATTAATTACTGCAGTTGCACAATTACAGGAAGCTGCAGTTATGCTGTGATGAATGACATTGCCAGTTTTATTTTTTATTTCATTTACTGTGGTATATGTCTGAACTTTCACAAGAACATTTGAAAATAACATTCTTCAACATTGGGCTGTTAATACAATGGTGAGAAGACCTGATGGAAAACTTTTGGCTATAATACTGACTATGTGGTGCTATTTCTCTTCGAGGATGGAATAAGATTTTCTGCATTCACCATGCTGTAGTCTTGATTATTGCTAATCAATATCAAGCTAATTATTCAATGGAACAATTTGCAGCATCACAACCAACAGATCCATCCACTTGCTGGCTGGAAGCTTTTGTTGTTATCTGGTGAGCAAGCCCTTGCATATGGTGCAAAAGAGAAAGCAATTGTAATTGCAAACCGTACTTTTGATGCACTTTGGGCCTTCTGCTGCAATATCATAGATCTGCAGAATCACATGTTACCAATTTTTCTTGAACAAAACATAGATTCTGTATTAGAACCATTCCAAATAAATTGTCATGTCTAAAAATCAGCATTCACTGACACCATTTTTGTTACAGAATACATAGGTTCAAACTTAGCAATTCTCCCACTTTTAAGACTACTGCATACTTATTTAATTCTCATATTGACTTGTGTTTTACTAACAGAGTATCTTTGTTCTGAAACTTTTCCTGGACACTAATGGTGCATTATGGTAAATTGTATGTGAGAACATGTGTGATGTTAAGTTAAAGTTTATTCAACTTTCCAGCTGTGCTCAAGAACTTGCCAACTTAATTGGTGGGCCTGCATTGAGTCTGGCGATTTGGAAAATTACCACCGGAGGAAGGATGCAACAACAACAACAACAGCCTTTTGTCCCCGTTGGGGTGGCTGAGATGCAAAACCATGGTGCAAACACACAGCAATGTTAGCAAAAGTAAACAGAGGTATGGTTGCACTTTCTTCTGCCAAGATTTTATCATAATAATCTTGAGATATGTTCACTTTTTCTTTTAACTTGAATTATCTGGTATTCCTCTCTTTGTTAGACCAGTCTAAACAGCATTCTGACACCATTTTGTTACAGAAAACATCTAGGTTTGAATCAATTTTTCCTCAATCGGTGCCACTCCAACTATCTGAATATCTTCATTCACTCTATTTCTTGTTCCCACACGAACATGATCTATGTACACTCAATTGTGACATATGTTTTGTAGGAAATTTGTGTCAACATCAGAACTTGCTCAAGAACTTGCCACTTTTGGGGCATTTGGTCATCCGAGGAAGGGATGATTCTTGCAAATACAACAGCCATTGGAATGCATCCAAATGTCAATGAAACTCCTTTATTTAAGGTCTTCAACCTGCCTTCCTTAATTTAGTGCCAGTTGTAATGAGTATATGGCTCCTTTCTGCTTCATATATTGACAATCATAACCTTGCAGCAAGCACTAAAATCATATGCCGTTGTCTTTGATGCGGTCTACACACCAAAAGAGACCAGACTTCTCCGTGAAGCCGCAGAATGTGGAGCCACAGTTGTTAGTGGGCTGGAGATGTTTATAAGACAAGCAATGGGTCAATTTGAGCATTTCACGGGCATGCCAGGTACTTTTTTTTTTAGGCCTTTTTTTTACTATGTTCCATTATTCAAGCGATAGTCATCGGCACATCTTACATCGTTTCTTGTATGACTCCGTTACAGCTCCAGATAGGTTGATGCGTGATATTGTTCTGACAAAGACATAGTAAGGTTTGTCAAGGAGCAACACGCCCTTCCATCTTAGTTTCTGCAAGATTGGTTCCAGCTGTATGTCATCCTTCCTGCTTCTTCCTCAACCTTTAGGAACCGCTCTCCTGAATACGGGTGCAGATGTAGGTTCCATCTACTATGTTTCCCCTGTTGCTTACCAAGATTCAGGGTAGCTAGTGCATTTTCCAAGATTCCCAATTTGCCTGTTCAGGAAAGAATAAGAATAGTAGAGTACAAAACATCATGGCTCAGTATTACCTTGAGTACATACAATACATTATGGCTCAGTTTACCTTGAGTGCTTCAGCTCCGTACATGTTTAAATGAACTTTGCTTGGCCGCTATATGTTCTCGCAGTTACGTTACGTAGCGGATATGCTGTGTACTCATTTATCATAGATTCATAGCGAAATATTCCTGTGCCAAAAGTATCAGGAACATCAGCAGTTTTTTCATCAGCTGTAACAGTCGCATTCCGTAACGAATTAAGAACTGCCGTTGGAACAGCTATAATGTTGCATCACCTTAAAGTTTGCAGACATGTTCAAATCGAATCTCGTTGTTGAAAGAAAAACGGGAAACGGCGATGTAGAGGTTGACTGAGGGCAAAAAAAAAAAAAAAAAAACAAGAAGGTTTGAGAAAGAGGCAAAAATGGGGGCATTCCGAGAATTGAACTCGGGACCTCTCGCACCCTAAGCGAGAATCATACCACTAGACCAAATGCCCGGTGATGTTCAATGTCATCATGTAAATGAATTTGAAGTTTTAAACGATTAGGCCATTGATGCTTCCACAAAGGGAATGTTTGCAAGTTGTTTGTTTTCGGATATATATTTGCTTGCACTTTACACAATCACCTGTTTTTTAGAATATGTTTTGTATAAACAAAAAACATAGATAATGATATGACGATGTCACATCAGCAATTTAAAGCAATGTGCGAATAATCCCTTCCGCTCCAGTTCTTGTGGAGGGCAGAAATTTTGCAGGGGCCAGCCTGGAGGTCAAGATCCATCAATCGCTGTCTTCCTCTTTCCCTTTGCCCGTGTCTCCATAATCCATTATCATCATTCTCGCAACCGTTTCCTGGTTCGATTTGGTTGCTTGGTTCCAATCCAAGTTCCTTCTTGCTCGGTTGCTCCTGTTTCCTTTGGCTTCGGTTCTGCCCATCCCACCAAATTCTCAATTCAAGAGCTCCAAAATCGAATCTTTCTCGACTTCTTTCAAGGAGATCTGAGGAGGAGCCGTGATGCCGCCGGGGTCCGTGACGCGCTGCAGCAAGCGCCGGGGCTTCGCGCTGTACCTTTTCGGCACCAGCGGCGCCGCCGTCGCCCGCCACCGTCACCCACCCGCTTGGTCAGATATATGCTCTCCCTCTTATTTCGAGTTGTTTACTCTTCTTGAATTGCCTTGGGTATTAGTATGAAAACAAACAGCAATTCAGTTGGGAGTATAATTCATAATTTATGTTTAGTTCCACTGCCTGCCCACCTTTCCGACAGTTATCTGCTTAGTGAGTTGCTGCTAGTTGAGATGAGGCCGAAAAAAACGGTGAGATAATGTTACAGTATCTAGTAATTGAGGAAATGTTTCTATGATTTCTAGATTTTTCCACAGCATAATCATGGGTTATTTGGTGAAAGATATTAGACTTGTTTTATTTTAGACAAAAGCTTTTGTGGATAGCTATTATTCTATATGGTGCGCTACGACAACGCTTATTCATGGCAGGCTAATCCTTATTTGTTCTACCTGGGGGGGTTGGGGGTGGGGGGTGGGGGAAGAGGAGTTTTTACATTGTATTTACTATTTAGACAAGTTTGGCCATTCAAGGTTGACCCCCTTTCCAAGAAGCGACAAATAATCGTTTTATCTGAACTGTAGTAAATGATAGTTGTCCATAAAACAAACAGACACATACAGAGGAAATTTTGTCAAACTAAATGTAGAATATTTTAAAGATGGTTCTCAGGAAATTTTCATGACATTCATTGTAAAAGATTTTGCTGTTAAAATTTGACCTGTCCATCCTATGATTTTTCAGAGATTTGACACTGTTATCCGGACCAATACTTGAGTACACAGGTCTAAATTAACCTGTATAACAATTGACTGTTCATTGTTATGCTGCCTATTTGGTAACAACAACATATATCTTGTCTGTACAGAAAGTAAGTTACTCTTTTTATAGGTCTACGACCATTTTCGTCCTGCAGATGTTATCAAAGTTAGGCTTCAAATGCAGCTCGCCGGGCAGAGAGGAAACTTAGTTGGAATGGTATTTACAGCACATACATGTTTTGTGTTTGTTGCTTGTTATCTTGTTAAAATTTGCTTCGTAGTTATATCTGTATTTGAAATATGTTAGGGAACAATATTTACTCAACTGGTGGAAAGGGAAGGGCCTCGGTCACTCTACCTGGGACTTGCACCAGCATTGACAAGATCTGTTGTCTATGGTGGCCTTCGATTAGGACTGTATGAGCCCTGCAAACATGTTTGCAGTTATGCATTTGGTTCAACAAACTTTGGTTTTAAATTTGCATCTGGTATCATTGCTGGGGCCCTTGCAACTGCTTTAACAAATCCCATGGAGGTATTAAAGGTATACTGTTTCGAATTGAACTCACTTCAGAAGTGTGACTTTTTTCTGTGCTTGATCTGAACTGGGTACATTCTGTAGGTGAGGTTGCAGATGAATACCAGCAGTACCAGCACAATAGGAGAGATGAGGAAAGTTGTAGCACATGAAGGGCTGAAAGCACTTTGGAAAGGAGTTGGCCCAGCAATGACACGAGCAGGCTGCCTCACCGCATCACAAATGGCAACCTATGATGAGGCCAAGCAGGTACCTATTATTTCCGTTGTATATTTGTTATAAAGGAATAAATTTGTTGCTTACTCCAAGACATCAGTTCTAAGATCTTTCTTTATCTGTATTCAATACAGGCCTTAATGAAGTGGACACCACTTGAAGAAGGTTTTCATTTACATCTCATGTATAGTGAATTCTCTACTTCACATTTTGATATCTATCCTTCGATGAGCTGAATGGATGGCTAATCTTTGTCCACTTGGAAGCTCGAGTTGCATAGCTGGAACAGCTGGTACTCTTGTGACCGCACCCGTAGACATGATCAAAACACGACTAATGCTGCAACAGGAGTCCAAAGGTGCCAGAGTATACAGGAATGGGTTCCATTGTGCCTACCAGGTCTTGATCCTAACCTTTTATTTGATGTGTTCATATTAGGAATAAACATTGCTAAAAGTTACTTTCTAAAAGTGCGTGATGGTGCTATTGAATTGTTAAGCTACTACTTACTAGTGAGCTATTGCCACAAGATGAGAAGGAATATTACAACTTAGGAGCGTGAAATGCAATAACTTGAGCATCAACAACATTATGTCTTCTGACATTTGATTCCTTTTTCTTGGTTTGCAGGTTGTGGTCACAGAGGGCGTAAAATCACTTTATAAAGGGTGAGAGCTGCATGCTCACATTTATATATAATAGCTTGTTTACTCGTGAACTTTGACTTTGTTGAACATTGTATCTTTATTTGTAATTTTTTGGCTTCTAATCCGAAAAAAGGAACATGTTAGCTCAACCAGGATATTTTTAAAAATGAGCTAATTAGAGGTCAGTAATTAGGTATAATGCTTTGCTGATCATCAGTAGCATTTGTCTTTATTCATAATAATTCTTTGTAGGTTTATCGTTTATCGAGCTGTGTGCATCTTGGTCTATTTTAACCTTGGTATTGAATGTTTGAAATGCACGGTGTCTTTCATTATTAATAACTAAATTGCTTTGCTGCATGATTTAGGTTTTTTTTTCAAAATTGCTGGCAGGAAATTACAAAAATACAATAAAGAATAAAATAGAAAAAGCTAGAAGCATCTAGGCACTTGCTATTTCAGCTAATACATATATTTGATTTAATTCACTTGCAACTTCAGTGGAATAGTCCCTCCTTTCATTGTAACGTTCTAACAAGATCTTGTATACTTTTCAGTGGATTTGCCACCTTTGCAAGAATAGGCCCTCAGACAACAATCACCTTCATCGTGTGTGAGAAACTGCGTGAACTTGCAGGAATGACTGCCATCTAATACCACCTAAAATTGCACATGTTGAAGTTCAACTTTTGGATGACATACTCATCCACCAACATTTCATACATTTTCATTCATCATTCATTACTGAGAAGATAAGCACCCCATGGGGATGTTACTGGATTTGGAAGCCCAAACTCCTTCAAGATAGTCATACTTCATTCTAAATTTTGAAAGGATCCGAATTGTACTTAAATTGGTATCATTCATAGCTGACACTTTTCCCCCATAAGAATCAATTATTTCACATACAAAGCATATGGATGGAGAATTATTCCATAAGAAATTTGTGTTTGGAAACAGTTTCTTTGTGTGACCTTCGCATTCATATAATGGAGATATTTGTATTTTGGCCATCCTCAGAATGGGGTTTCGCTCCTTTGCCAACATGAAAAGTGGTTTCACTATTATGCCATTCTCAAACTGCATCCTCCTGCTAAATTGCCTTTTCAAGATTTTTTCATTCATTTTATCAAATTAATCAGAGAACTCCCGAAACTGCCCATAGGCTCTGCTCGCCAACCGGCCCATCTGCTCGCCGTCGTCGCATGCCCTCATCCCCACCGTCCATGGATGCGCCGCCCCGGAGTTCGCCTCGCGCCGACCTTGGACGCGGCGTCGCCAGAGGTGTGCATCGGAGTATTCTTCAGAGACCAACAATGTGCAGATCATTGCATATGCTGACATACCTGTCAGTGACAGTACATTAAGATTCACTGTCGATTCACATTGGGAGAATTTTTTCCTCCCTGCGGTCAGTCAGCATTCAGTACTCGTTTTGCACATCCTGGATTGAAGAATAAGCTGAAACTGATCTTATCCTGCAAACTAAAAAACATCTATTTGAAATAGTTTGGAACAGATACTGCAGGCTGCACGATTTTAAGATCTGAGCATCAAGCAAACTTTTGCAGGAAGGTTATTGTGTGCAGGCTCAAATATAAACATTTCCTTCAGATAATATCAAACGGATTTAGAATCTCAAGTAACATGGACAATCCAGACTACGGAAACTACATCAATTCTGAGATGTAGCTTTCTGGTGGTTCTGGGGTGTGTAGAAAGTAGAAACTGTATAACCGAAGTCGCTAGCCATGGTCATCTGATAACGCTCAGATCATCAGATGAAATATGCACATGGACAATTTAACAACTGCAAACATAATAGCCATCTTATTGTACACTGTCAGCAAAAAAAAAAAAAAAAAAAGGGAGCTTCCTTTTCTCTCCCCTTGACAGAACTGAAGATGTGATCGATACAGAAGCAATGGTCCATTTGTTACAAAAATTACCTTTTCAATGGATTTACAAATAAAGAGACAAAAAATAGTTCTTGGTATAACACCTGAACTAGCTCCCTCCTATCTCAACTCGACATTCAATTTATCCTTAACAGCTTCCCTGACATTCAACTGCAGCAGAATTGCAAAAAATGATCAGATTCAAAATCAAAGATAACATCTAAAATCACTCCACCGGAGCTGTGGCATGTTACCTGCAGGCTGTTAATCTCCTCATCTGTGAGTGAACGTTCCATTGACCTATAGGCTATTCTGTAGCAATGACTTGTCATGCCTTTCTTGTTGGTGAAATTATCAATGAGCTTTACCTGCAAACAAAACAATTTTTTTATCTCGGCATCTGAAGAACCTCTACATTCTATTTATGACCAAACTACTAATTGTGGATTAGATGTACAAATTAGGTTCCTAATATTTACCACATGGATACTTCATACTAGTGTTCCAGAATACAGAGAGCAACAGACCTTACATGCCTCAAAACAAGTTTTCCTATGGGTGTGCATGCATGTGGACACTGAAAGGAGTTGGTTTATTAAAGGGTACTGGAACTATAACAGAACTAGCAAACAGACCTACAGTAATTGCCAGCAGGAGTACATGACAACAGCAACAAGCTTTAAAGATCAGAAGGTTATACTTTCACCAAATCTGAGGCTTCATCGAAACTGAAATGATCTAATTAATCATTAACACTTACACAAATGTTTGAATCCATTTATAACACAAAATTACAACATGAAAATTGAAAAGTGAAGGATCTCACTTACTACAAACTCAAAATACTAAGCTAAGTCATGTGCTTGATGTAAGTTCCATCTAATATATGCATCAAAAGCACTGATCTCATACCTCCTCTACAAGATCTCCAGCAATTCCTCTGACAACTTCACATAAGTTGTTCTCCGTAAATGCATCATTGATCCAGAAACTCATATCCTTGTAACATGGTGGAAACTATAGAAAGAACAAAACAGTCAGCCAGCATAAATTAGCACCAAGATGAAAATTATTTTTTCAACAAATGACATGTAGATTAAACAAGAAACAAAAACGTAGTGATTGTACCTTTGAAAATGCCTTGAACTTGACACCAAGCTTGCCTTCCGAGAACTGGGAAACAAGAACTTCTTAGAAACTAAAGTAGATGAGAATGCATATAAACAAAGATGGACATGAACACCTTATCAATCCTGTGTTAAGTCAACATATTCCATAACTTAATTATATAAAAAGATCATATTACATAACTTTTTGATGCAATCACAGATTGGATCCTGCAGTGCATCTTTGAGCGTTGCTAAAACCAAGTTTGTCTATTATCATTTGTGAACTAAATAGGAAACAGAAGATTCCTTAATAAAAAAATCAATAATTTTTACCAACACTTCAATCATACTGTTGTGTGTTGCCACCTCCTCCGTGTCCGAATCTCAGCAGTGATCTTCGCTACAGTAACCAGCTGCTACAATAAATCATTCGCTGCAATACTTTTCTCTCACAACAAACCAACCATCCACTTCCCAACCATCCAACCGAACGGGCCTTACTTGCGGATGATGTATCCCCATGACCAGTCGTCACAGATAAGGTAAATATGCTGCCGCCACCTGTAGCGAACATGGTCCCATTTGTTATTTGTTCGAGTTAATTTTGGTGATTCATGCTAACACAAGTAATGAGACTAACCAGTTTGTCTAGCATGTCTTTGTAGGCATTTCTAGGTCTCATGGATGTTACCACATGTTAACATACTATGACCAAGTTAACATACCATGCCCAAGTTAACATGTCATACCACAAGTTAACATGCCATGCACATGTTAAGTTACTTATAGCTATAAGTGATGGCACGTTAAGTATGTTAAATATGTTAAGTTGAAGCAAAGATCCAAGTTGAAGACACGAAGAAAAAAAAGGAAAAAGACACTGTCGGATGAACCGACGGTACCATCGGTGCAAGCGTCGGTGCACTAGGTACACAGCGTAGAAGCAGGCAAAATGAAGATGTCACCGTCGGATGATCCGACGGTCCAGTTTCTAGATGCGCTGGATGAATTGCCGAGCAGAAGCAGCAAAGTAAGTAGCACTGGATGATCCAAGTGTCGTCGCCGCCGCCGGCGCCCATCGGGATGGCTGTGCTGTGTTGGTGGGCTGTTGTGTTTGGAAATGTTGGGTTGTAGGGCGCCCGAACGACGCGAGCTGTGGAGCATTTGGAGATGCGCTTGGCGCGTTGACATTTAAGCACAGTGGGCGTCTGTCAATCTCTCGCTCACTCACTTGGACATTCCACTCGCTTTGCTTGGTGAATCTGAAGCTGAAGCTGCACGGAATGGATGGGGCCATGGAGCCTTTACGCTTTACGTAAGCTCTGCTTCAATTGCTGACCAAGTAGCTTCAAACCCGGAGATACTATACTAGATCTGCAGTGTGCAAGATGAATTTATACTCTTATTATACTCCGTATTTCCGTTAATGTCATGCTGAAGCATGTTGGGAAATTGTGCAAAGAAAGAAAGAAACACATGATGCCTGCTGCGTGCTGAAGCTGAAGGTCCAGAGACAGGGGACTCTGCTGAACTCTGAATGATGATGAGATCAAAGGACGCTGACATGAGACTCCATCTAGCTGTTGGGTCTTTCAAGTGCAGTGTAACCGACGCTGAAGCAATCTTTCATGGAAATTGTGAGGGAAAACACTTGGATTGATCTGGGGCTCACGGCTGTAGGCTTTTGTACAGGGAGAGGAATCCAAGTAGCATATATTAGGAATGGAATGGTGGACTCGTCTGTACAGCAGTTGAAATGTTTTAAAGAAATATAGCAAACGTGTGCCTGAAATCAAGTTGGTCAGCCCAGGCTCCACCAGCCCACGCACTCCATCTCCACTACCCTGGCCCAGTTTAGGCTCTCAGCGATCATCACTCCCAGCGCCCAGTGCCACCACTGATGGATGTTGACACTAATAGCACAAAGCTAGCAAAGTATCAAGAGAGCGCATTCCGTATCCATTGATGGATTTTGCCCTTAAGCTTTACCAATTGTTGATGCCAGCCCTGCTGCATATTGGCATAAGCCCATAACCAATAGTCAATAGATGCCCGGCAGCTGAATTAGATTATAGCTTGTCGCCAATTGGTTTGTCTTGTGGATGGCTGTGGTAATACCAAACAAGAACTGCAGAAACTGTATTTTTCCATGAAGTCAATAGATGCCAGCCCTGTTGCATATTTGCTTTGTCTGTTCTGGGTACTGCTAAGTGCAAACTGCAACCAACAAAGGGGAAACATCATTTTCATTGTCATGTGCCTTGCCATCTCTTACTAACCACATAAATAATTGTGCTATCATCTTTTCAGGTTAAGAAACACAAACACATTAAGCAAGGGGAAGGGCACACGGCGGTGTTTTCTCGACTGAAGCTCACATCATGTTTCAAGTGCCCAAGTAGTTGATCCTGTCACTGGGTACGTATATGGCAATTGGTGCCATGTGTTACTACCTACAGATACATTGTTTTTCTTCACTTCTGTGTTTACAAAATAATTTGTCCACACTCTAAACATTGTTTACCAATTATCACAGCCTCTGAATTACCCCCTGACCTTGAAAACCAGGAATCAAAACACCTCGAACTCTCAAAACCATGCAAAACACCCCTCAAACAATTTGCTAGTCCATTTTTCGTTGGTGTGGCTCCTATGTGGCGAAGGTCAGCTACCCCTTCTCTCCCCCCCCCCCCCCCTCACTCTCTCTCTCTCTCACACACACACACACACACATCTCCGCGGTGCCACTAGTCATCTCGCCATCTTTTGCCTCCGCCTCCGCTCCCCTTTCCCTTCCTCCCCCTCCTACACTGGCCGACGATCTGCGGTCATGCTCCACGCCATCCATGCCGGCATGCCGCACCCACCTCGCCTTTCTCACTGAGCGGAGAAGCAACATGTCTTGTTGCCTCGCCAATTGCTTCGCCGACTTAACTTATCTTTCCTCAGGACAACCGCTCTACATAAGTACTAATTTACCATAGAAACATCTACATGAATCCACTTATTATTCAAATTAGGAACACCTCCATGAATCAGGCCAGGTAATGCGATTTCATCGCGAAATGTCCGTGTTGGTGGAGGTTCCAGCGAAACTCATCATGTTGACAGTCACATAAACCAACTTCAAAATATATCAAGTATGGATTTTTTTTTTCTTTTCTTGGTTGGGTCTGTACAAAAGGTTTCGAGCTTTCTATAAAAGCTGGGTAATATCCTCCGTCAAAAAAATATATCAAGTATGGGTCTTGTTTTGTAGCTCTCATTCCAAGGAATATAACGGTACAACAGATTTGAAACCACATGTTTGACGGAAGAGCTATGCTGGTTTAAAGAAAATTAAAGTATTTTACATTGATTACATCATCATTGAAATCAACTTCCTCACCTGCTCGTTGCTTTCTCTATTCTGATTGATCAGTACACGTGTCATTCCTACCATGGCTAGGTACATCATTACCGCTTTCCTTCTTTGTCCATGCGTGATTTGATCTTTAGTTGCCCGTTGTGCGATAGCGGGGACTTGTGGCTCCTGCTATAGTGCTAAGTGCTATGCAATGCAGGTGCGCGACAGAAAACTCAAAGATTTTTTTTTTACCGGAAGAGCTTTGGTTCTTACTTTTTCAAATACTATAAAAGGCACCATTTATGCAATCATCCATCAGAGTAGCCCGTAACCTTGAAGAAATTCTTTATTTGCGTTCTACAAATTCTAGTGGTAAATAGTGAAGAAAAAAATTCTAACGACAAATAACGAACTACTCTTAATAATATAAAGAAAGAATTTGCTCCCGGGCTTTCACGGCAAACATTGCCTCCAGCATACCTGCGAACAGTGATGCATATATATGGCTAGGATGTCTGTAGCGCTAGAAGTACTATACTTTTCTTGACAAGGAAAAATGTAGAAGTATTGCCCAATGACACATCACACATGCCTTTCAATGCAGTGAAGCCCAGTTTCGAGGTCACATGTCTCCATATTAGGTTTATTAATTAAAATACACTCTCCTTGCACTAGAGAATTTGGAGCATATGTGACTCCTCCGCATATCAACACATGACGCTATGTATTATGTAAAAAACCCCTTTAACTTTTCGAGAATCAACACGGCATCCAACGCTTTATGGTAAGGTCCTATTCCAGTCTGAACCCTAGCTCCCCCTTCATTCCCCCCTCTCCTCCTTACCGCCGCCTTTCCCTTCTTCCCGTGTGTGCTTCCTGGCGCCGCCATTGCTCTCGAGCACGAGAGCCAAGCAAGCTCGGCGTTGTTCAACATGGAGAGCCCACATACGGCGGCGTCGGCGTGAAGCAGCCCCTCTCCCCTATGCGGCCTCACCTCTCCCTCTCTCTCCCATAGCTTGAGCATGAGCGGCAACAGCGTCCGAGCATGGATCCTAGCTCCTAGCACAGATCTGGCCACCAACTGACCATCGGAGGTGGCAAGAGCATGTGGATCCATTCACCAGGCGCTGTGTTGGCACAGATCCGACCACCACCAAGCAGACCAGGCCATCGGTGGTTTGCGAGTGCGTGGATCTGGCCACGAGCTGGGGTAGGCGCGCAGATCGGTCAACAAGTGAACGGATCTAGTCACCGGAGCCAGCGGAGTGGAGCGCCCCTCTCCTTGCAGCCCCTCTCCAAGTGCATGCATGGGACAGCTAGATCCGGTGGCGGCGCATGCGGGGAGGCTGGATCCGGCGGCTGGGACACCTCCGGGGCGCGAGAGGACGACATGCTCGACTGTTGCGGCCCCCGGTAGCGCAAGGGTAGGTGGCAGCTCCCGACGGTAGCGTGGGGGCATATCCAGGCACCTATCTCGGTGGACCACTGTGCTCGCTAGACTATTCTTAAATTCATGAAATTATTTAATTACGCAAGCGGATAGTGCCCCGCCCAGATTTTTTGATTAATACAAACTTTTCCATGTAGGTGAAACTTTTGCCCGCCTTGGGAAATCTGTTTTGCTAGCCTGGGATAAGTTCTCTGCAATGGTGGATGTATCAAGGGTCACCGACATGGAGTAGGTAACCCTACGACCATTCTTCTCCCCTTCCCTCTCCCACGTATCTCAAATCAGCATCTCACCTTTCATGCAAATAGGCAGAGCTCGCCAGCGTCCACACATGGTTGTTGTGTTTCAAGAGGAGGCTAGGCTCCCATGAGCAGAAGGCTAGGCTCCCACTTGATCTTAGAGGCTAAATCTCACCTTCCTCCACATCTGGCTACCACCTTCCCCTCCCAATTTGGTGTGATGGAGATGACAAGTGCTTGTTGCCTTTCAGGAGCGCTTCCTTGGTAGTAAACTTATGTTAATCTATTTGAAGAATCACACACCCCCCACAAAAAAAATATGTATGTTTTACCTATGCTCGTCCTTTCCTGACCAATTTTGTTACTACTCCTCTTTTGGGTTGCATGCATGGTACTATATTATGGCTAGTCAATTAGTCAACTTGGTGAAAAAAATTACCACTTTGTAAAACCCTGGCTTACTCATGTTATCTCCATTGTTTGTATTCAATAATGAAGGCAATCTTTGGAAACTTAAAATGCAGCCCAAATTGTCTACAATATTTTTATATTATGTTGGCAGTGGTGGCAAGCTCCTGCAAAGTGTAATACATGAGCTCCTATCGGGTAAGTGCTCTTCAATAAGATGTGCAAGATATGCTAAACTTGAGTATGTACATTATATAATATCACATTTGGGTATTTTTTTAGAAAATTGACCGAGCAAAGTACCTTTTATACATGATAATGAGCAACGAGCAGTGAAGGGACTACATCAAAACCCTCTACCTACATGGGAAGTGCAAGTCGTGAGTCACTCCAGCACATGAAATGTTCTATGTCATTATATTATATACGTATGTGTTAGTGGTCATTCTTTGTATAGCAATAGTCAATTTCTTACTATTGAGAGTTGTTTTGTGGGTTGCATTCCTGCTCCATGAAGTCTGACTAACAGTTGTAGCATCCTATGCAAGTGCAACGCCATAGGTTTTGGCAACAAATGGTTATGTTTCCTTTCATGATTTTTTTGACATGATTGATGAATATATTTCAGTTTTGACATGTCATGTTGGATTTATAATTGGAAGCAATAACTATTTATATTAGTAGTTCTTAATCTAATAATAATCAAAAGAAAAATGTAATAAATTATAAATTTATCATTGTATAAATAGTCTTGAAATGAAAATGTTGAGAAAATTATATCTATAATAATGTTGATAAATTAAATTCTTTGGTTACTCTAGCGGCCATTTCATGAGGTTTTGATTCCACTAGAAGCTTGGACCTATCTGGGTTAGATGGAATACTCTTCAAAAATATTTGAAGTCGATATCTTAACAGATCAAATGCAGTGCAATGCATATGAAAAGAAAAAGGTATTGATGCATTTGAATGTTGCCATCCATTTTTTAGCCTCTGCTCTACTGAGACAATCTTATTTTTTTTGTGCCTGTGTTTATGATCCTTGCCAACTGTGCATATGCATCCCCTTTGATTCAATAGACTAGAACCTAGGAGTCCAATGACTATTTATATAAATTGTGTTAGATCATATAAGAAATCATGAAGTGGTATGTTTCATTTGGAACAATGATTTTGTATTTGATGATTAAAAACATTTTCAGATACAAGGCACTCAATTGTTTAGGAACTTTAACTTGCTTAATATGTTTTATGTTATGCAATTTGTGTGTGCAAATTTATGTTTCAAAGTATGTTAGCCCATGCACAATGTTGTCATCTTTCAAATTGCTAGCTTTGCATGTGTATATTATATATGTTGCTTTGTTAGGTTCATAGTTCCTCAAATCTTCAAAGGGTAGTACACATTTCATAAGTTTGATTCTACTATGCTATGAGCAATTATTATATTAGTTTTTCTCATCCATCTCTTTTTGGAGTGCTTTAGATCTCAAACTCAAGAATACGATCCATTTGCGCTTTTCTAGGAAATGACCATTTGTCCTTTCTCTCTCTAGAAATGTAGGAAGCAATGCTGCTGATATTCAAGGTTGTGGAAGAGAGTCATGGTGAGAAGCCCAAAGGACGTCTAATGTTCTAGTATATATAAAACAGGTCACATGTACGGTTCCTGCTGCTACAGGTGATGTTTTCTTTCATTTGTTACATAGTAGTCCTATTGCAAAAAATTCAATAATCTCTAAAATGGTCCAATGGACTCACTTCTATTTGTCCCAAAATATAATCACTTGTGCACTCAAAATTTGAACAAAAAGTACGAGTGTTTTTGGATATTAAATAGGCTAACTAAATAAGTACTTAGTTTCTTCAAAACTACATGTCACTTTAGCTTCATGTATGTTGGATAATGTTTGAAACACGTAAGAAATGATCACAAGTATTGTACACACATTACCCCCACACACACACACATTTAGCTCAACTAGTCTGGTGTGTTTTCCACTTGCTGGAAATCAATAGTTAGGTAAGGCAATGATGGGGGAGGAGTACAACCTGTTTTTACCAAAGGGACATTAAATACTTAATGGGCATGTGTGCCAATAGTGCAACCATGAACGTCTACTAGAAGGCAATTACTTGATAGATGTTGCTTCTGGAAGTGGTGGAACTAGAGTCAGTGGGGAAGAAAATACTGGTAATCTACATATGCTGATGAAGTAGCACTAGTATTCTACATATGGGAAATGCCCCAAGAGAATACAAGACCAATTAGGTCATGCATGAGCACCTTGAGAGAAAATGGAGAGACAATAATTCAAGCCATCACTAATGTCAAGTACCATGCTCGATACACTTAAAGAACATTTCTTATATAGTTGCATGCTTGTGTCTAAAGCTGTTTTACAATTTAATTTGTTTCAGGAAACTTTAATGTGTGGATTATTTTTTTATTTATATATGTTTAGGACACACACACACACAAAAAAAAACAACAAGTTACTCGAGCAGAGGCTGAACATGCCACTCAACTTAGACAACAACAGGGTGGTGCCTTTAACTTGTCAGAAATAGCTTACCCCAATACAACAAACTACTACTATTATGCAGGTTAAATTAACAATCTCAAGTTACTGTGATATCATGCAACAAACGAAAGAGATCGATAAGCTTATATGCATGAATTCTGGAGGGTTCTACCTAGATCGCTGAAGCATGTCTATGAAAATGGGGACAAGAAGGAAAGAGCCAGCTCATCAGACTAGTAAGGATTATCTTGTTTCACTATTACATCATTGATTCTTCATAGTGCAACAACTCCTCTTATTCCAAAGTTATCCTAGAGTTTGGTCCAAGAATGCAGTAAATGTGTTAGTGCCATCAAAGTAGGATATTCAGTCCTTAGTACTGCCTTCCATCACCAAGCCTTTGTCATCCCTATGCTCATGACAAGGCCAATACGACCATTCATGTGCTCATAAAAATTGAAGGAGCCATGCTAGAGCTGGTTAGAGAACCCATTGGGTCCAAGTCTTTGCTCCCCAGTAGGGTTTCTTTCCCCTTCCTTTTTCTCTCTAATATAAAAGATGCTTATCTCTCCTACATGTTCAATGATTTTTTTATGAATCATGTAAGAAATGATCATATGTAATAAGTGCATCGCTTTGTCTGTATGTATACACACACACACATATTTAGCTCGACCGGTGTGGTGTGTTTTCCACTTGCTAGAAATCAATAATTAGCTAGGTAAATAAGGCGAAGATGTGGGAGGAGTGCAACTTGCTTTTATGGAAGGGACATTAAATATATAATGGTTTGCGCCAATGCTGCCACCATGGACTACTATAGGAAGATAATAGGCAAAGACAAAGTTGATTTTCAATTAATTGATAGATGCTATTTCTGGAGGTGGTGGAACTAGAGTCTGTGGGGAAGTAAACACTGGTATTCTACATATGTGGATGAAGTAGCACAAATATTCTACATATGGGCAGTGCCCCATGAGGATACAAGACTAACTTGGTCATGCATGAGCACCTTGAGAGAAAATGGAGGAGACACAACAACTCCAGCCATCGCTAATGTCAAGGTATGATGCTCGATTCACTTGAAGAACATTTCTTATATAGTTGTATGCTTGTGTCTAAAGCTGTTTTACAATTTAATTTGTTTCAACATACTTTAATGTGTGGATTGTTTTTCTGTTTTATATATGTTTAGAAAACACACACACACACACACAACAAGTTACTCGAGCAGAGGCTGAACATGCCACTCAACTTAGACAACAACAGGGTGGTGCCTTTAGCTTGTCAAAAAATAGTCTACCCTAATACAACAAACAACTACTATTACACGGGTTAATTGACAATCTCAAGTTATTGTGATATCATGCAACAAACAGAAGAGATCGATAAGAGATTATGTGCATGAGTTCTGGAGGGTTCTCCCTAGATCGCTGAAGCATGTCTATGAAAATGGGGACAAGAGGGAAAGAACTCGGTCATAACTATTATTTAACAATGCAATAACTCCTCTTATTCCAAAGTTATCCTAGAGTTTGGTCCAAGAATGCAGTATATGTGTAAGTGCCATCAAAGTATGATAGTCCCTCCTTAGTACTGCCTTCCTTCACCAAGCCTTTGTCCTCACTCTGCTCACGACAAGGCCAATACTGCCATCCTTGTGCTCATGAAAACTTAAGGAACCATATTAGAGCTAGTGAGAGAACCATCGGGTCCAAGTCATCACTCCCCAATGGGATTTCTTTCCCTTTCTTTTTTCTCTCTAATATAAAATATACTTAGCAATCCTACATGTTCGATGAAGTTTTATGACACATGTAAGAAATGATCATAAGGCGTGCATTGCGTGCGTCGTCTTCACACACACACACACATTCAGCTCAACTGGTGTGGTGTGTTTTCCACTTGCTAGAATCAATAGTTAGGTAAATAAGGTAATATGAGGGAGGAGTGCAACTTGTTTTTATGAAAGGGACATTAAAATAATTAATGGGCATTAGCGCCAACCGTGCCGCCATGGACTGCTTGGAAGGCAAAGGGCAAACACAAAGTTGATTTTCAATTAATTAGATAGATGGTTCTTCTAGAGGTGGTGGAACTACAGTCAGTGGGGAAGAAAACACCGGTATTCTACATATGCGGATGATGTATGCACTAGTATTCTACATATGGGTTGTGCCCCAAGGGATCAAAGACCAACTGGGTCATGCATGAGCACATTGAGTGAAAATGCAGACACAACAACTCCAGCATCGCTAATATCAAGGTACGACGCTCAATTTGCTTGAAGAACATTTCTTGTATAGTGGTATACTTGTGTCCAAAGCTGTTTTATAATTTAATTTTTTCAAAAAACTTTAATGTGTCGATTATTTTTTATGTTTTATATATGTTTAGGACACGCACGCGCGCACACACACACACACACAACAAGCTATTCGAGCAGAGGCTGAACATGCCACTCAACTTAGACAACAATAGGGTGGTTGAAAGTCCCTAGTTTGGTTTTGGCTAATTGATGAAACCCTTGGACTAACCTTGTTTATCTAAGTGGATGATTTAGAGAAAGGTGGTCCTAGCCAAGTCTGGAGCAAGTGATCATGGTGGATGCATGGTGATGATCCAAATGGTGATCAAGGCTCGGACTTGGAGTTTGGAAAAGCAAAATGGGCTCAAGGCAAAGGTATAAGCAATAGGGCCATTTTGTTTTGCACACAAGACACCATAGAGGGTGTGTGTGGTTTAGGATCGATAGCCGTACTATAAAGAGGGGAGATCTTTTCGGCGTTTCGATTCATTTGTGCCACTAGGTGTCATCGAGTTCATGCATTGCATATTGGACCTAGTGACAATGTGAAAAACCTTTGAAAATGTTTGGAAAAGCTAACTCACATGCACGTATGGTGATACACTTGGTGACTTACACATTTGATCAACGGGTGAAAGGTGTGTTGTGATCCTTTCCCTCCCGCCTCGCGGGCTCGGCGGGATTCGGAGGTTTTCGGGAAGTGAAGGAGGCACTTGCAGTGGTCGGTGGTGCACTGGACGCTGCACCGGACGCTGGCAGGGCACGTTCGGTGTTGCCACGTGGCTTGGCACAAGTGTAGAGTGGACCGGACTCGTGTAGCCGAGTCGTGCGTGGCATCCGACGCTGCTCGTCGCCTCAGAGCTCTCTGGATGCTCTCTGGATTGGACCGGACGCCAAGTGGCGCGCGTGGAGAGGCGCGTCCGATCGCGTGGGTTCGCGTCCGATGTTCGAGCTAAGTTTCATCCTGGCCCCACCATCGGACTCCAGGTGCGTCCGGTGTTGGGCATCGAGGCCCGGCCGCCTGGAGCTCTCGAAGCTCTCGTAGACGCGGACGCGACGGCAGAGCGAGCGCGTCCGATGTTGACATGTGCGCTGAGAGCTGAGTGCTCACCGGCGCGTCCGATCCCTAGGATAGCCGCGTTCGGTGCTTCTTTGACGGCGCAGATAGAGCCGTTAGCCGTTGAGATCTGACGGAGGAAGTTGAACGGCGCTAACACGGATTCGCTGCGTGGCGCACCGGCTGCTGCGTCCGGTGGTCGCGCCTTGGGGTGCCTATTTAAAGGTGTTGGCCGGGGCTTGGCCATCTCTCTTGGCATTTTGAATTGCTATACACCCTTGTGAGCTATTGCAAACCTCCCCCACTCATCTCTAGTGCTTGATTGCGAATCAAAGTGAGATTGAGTGATCCATAGTGCATTGCATTGCTTATGAAGCATCTAGTGGCACTAGTGGATAGTTTCACCGGTGGATTTCTTGTTACTCTTGGTGGGTGCACGCCACCTAGCCGGCTTGGAGGAGTTGGAGGCGTTGGCAAGAGAAGGTGATTGTTCTTGGCCACCTCCGGTTGATTTGTGAGAGGTTCTTGAGCTTGCCTCGGCGGAGTGCCAAAAGCTACTCTAGTGGATTGCGCGTATCGTTGAGTGCCTCACTTGTGAGAGTGCTCTTGCGGTTCCTTGCGGGGAGAGCCTTGCGGGGCTAGTGACTTGAGGGTCACACCGAAGAGCAACCTAAGTGTTGGTCGATACAACCGGTGACGTAGCTCGTGTGCAAGAGTGAACACCGGGTGAACAAAAATAATTGTGTCATCTTGTCTCCCGGTGATTGGCTTCATCTCTTGGTTGTTCTTGTGATTGATTGTATATCTTGGTGATTGGCAACAACCTCTACTCATCAACGTCGGTATATCAAGCCATATCCCCTCTTTTGTATTTACTTGTTTACTTTCCTTCTTGCTCTTGTGTAGCTTGTTTAGTTGTTGCTAGCTCTTGTTTAGTTGCTCTCTAGTTGTAGAAGTAGTGACCTAGCCTTTGTGTGCTCTAGAGATCATAGCAACTAGAATTGTCAATAGGAGGCTTGCATTAACCTTAGGCCACCGCAAACTAAGCATTTCGCCATTTGTTGTACTAACCACTTTGCTTAGTGTTATTTGTAGAAATTTTTTAATAGGCTATTCACCCCCCTCTAGCCATCTAGGACCTTACAGTGGTGCCTTTATCTTGTCAAAAAATAGTCTATGCCAATAGAACAAACAACTGCTATTACGCGGGTTAAATTGACAATCTCAAGGTATTGTGATATCATGCAACAAATGGAAGAGATCGATAAGAGATTATGTGCATGAATTCTAGAGGGTTCTCCCTAGATCGCTGAAGCATGTCTATGAAAATGGGGACAAGAGGGAAAGAACCCGGTCATAACTATTATTTGGTTTCACTATTACATCACTAATAGTGCAACAACTCCTCTTATTCCAAAGTTATCCTAGAGTTTGGTCCAAGAATGCAGCAAATGTGTTAGTGCCATCAAAGTAGGATAGTACCTCCTCAATACTGCCTTCCATCACCCAGCCTTTGTCGTCCCTCTGCTCACAGCAAGGCCAATACGGCCATCCATGTGCTCATGAAAACTGAAGGAGCCATATTAGAGCTAGTCAGAGAACCGTTGGGGGTCCAAGTCTTTGCTCCCCAATAGGGTTTCTTTCCCCTCTTTTTCTCTCTAATATAAAATATGCTTATCTCTCCTACATGTTCGATGAATTTTTTTGAAACATGTAAGAAATGATCATAATAAGTGCATTGGACACACACATTCAGCTCATGGTGTGGTGTATTTTCCACTTGCTAGAAATTAATAGTTAGGTAAATAAGGCGAAGATGGGGGGAGGAGTGCAACTTGCTTTTATGAAAGGGGACACTAAGTACTTAATGGGCATTTGCGCCAATGGTGCCACCATGGACTGCTATTGGGAGGCAACGGGCAAAGACAAAGTTGATTGTCAATTAATTAGATAGATGCTGCTTTTGGAGGTGGTGGAAACTAGAGTCAGTGGGTAAGAGAACACCGATCTTGAACATAAGGGAATGAAGTAGTCTATAAATGGTCAGTGTGCCAAGGGGATCCAAGACTAATTGGGTTATGCACAAGAGTTCCATCTTTAGAGAAAATGTAGACACAACAACTCTCTAGCCATCACTAATGTCAAGGTATGATGCTCGATTTGCTTGAAGAACATTTCTTATATAGTTGTGATAATTGTGTTTAAAACTATTTTACAATTTGATTTATGTCAAAACACTTTAATGTGTGGATTATTTTTTGTTTCATATGTCTAGACACACACATACAAAAACAACAAGTTACTCGAGTAGAGGCTGAACATACCACTCAGCTTAGACAACAACAGGGTGGTGCCTTAAGCTACTCAGAAATAGCATACCCCAATATAGCAAACAACAGCTATGATGTAGGTAAAACAAACAGACTCAAGCTACTATTATATGATGCAAAATTGGAAGAGATTGAAGAGATTATGTGCATGAGTTCTAAAGGGTTCCACCAAGATCACTAAAACATGTCTATGAAAATGAGGAGAAGAACCTAGCCATGAGACTAGTATAAGTTTTATCATGTTTCACTATTATATAATTAATTCTTAATAGTGCAACAACTCTTGTTATTCTAAAGTTATTCTAGAGTTTGGACCTAGAATGCAGTAAATGTGTCAATGCCATCAAAGTATGATAGTCCCTCCTTAGCGCCGCCTTCCTACACCAAGCCTTTGTCGTCCCCTCCGCTCACGACAATGCCAATGATGCATCATGTGCTCGTGAAAACTTAAAGAACCACATTAAAGCGGATTGGAGAACCATTGGGTCCAAGCCTTCACTGCCCAACATAGTTTCTTTCCCCTTCTTTTATCTCTCTAATATAAAAGATGCATAGCTCTCCTACATGTTCGATAATTTTTATTTGAAACATGTAAGAAATGATCATAAGTGCATTGTACACTTGTACACACACACAACCCAATTGATGTGTGTTTTCCACTGAGATCAATAATTAGATAAGGCGAAGATGGGTGAGAAGGAGTGCAACTTGTTTTTACTAAAGGGATATTACATACTTAATGGGCATGTGCCCAAATCGTGCCACCATGGATGGCAATTGGAAGGGAACAGGCAAAGACAAAGTTGATTTTCAATTAATTTGATAGATGATACTTCTTCGAAGGTGGTGGAACTAGAGTCAGTAGGGAAGAAAACACATGTATTCGACATATATGGGGATGAAGTAAACACTAGTATTGTACGTACAGGTTACGCCCCAAGGTGCTCCATGAGCAACTGGGTCATGTAGGAGTTCCACCTTGATAGAAAATGCAGACACAACTTCGGCCATCGCTAATGTCGAGGTAAGATGTTTGGTTTGCTTGAAGAGCATTTCTTATATAGTTGTGTATACTTGATTCTAAAACTATCTGATAATTTAGTTGCATCAAGAAACTTTAATGTGTGAATTATTCTTTTATTTAATATATGTTTGGGATACACACATATAAAAAACAACAAGTTACTCGAGTAGAAACTGAACATGCGACTCAACTTAGACAACAATATAGTGGTGCCTTTACCTTGTCCGAAATAGTTTACCCCATACAACAAAAAATTGCTATGATGCAAGGTTAAAATTAACAATCTTAAGCTACTATGATATCATGTAAAAAAGGAAGAGATTGATGAGATTATGTGCACGAGTTATGGAGGGTTCTGCCAAGATCACTTAAACATCTCTATGAAAATTGGGAGAAGAAGGAAAGAACCTGAGACTAGTAAGTTTTATCTTGTTTCACTATTGCATCATTAGCTCTCCGTAGTGCAGCAACTCCTCTTATTATTCCAAACTTATTCTAGACTTTGGTCCAAGAATGCAATAAATGTGTTAGTGCCATAAAGTATGATAATCCCTCCTCAGCGCTGCCTCTGACCAAGCCTTTGTCGTCCCTTCACTCAAGACAAGGCCAATGCCGTGCACATGAAAACTTGAAGAGCCACATTAGAGCTGGTTCGCATCAGGTCCAAGTCTTCACTCCCAACAGGGTTTCTTTCCTCTCTTTTTCTCTCTAAGATTCGTAGCTCTCCTACACGTTTGATATTTTTTTTAAACATGTCAGAAATGATCATAAGTGCATTGTACACACACACACTTAGCTCAACTGGTGTGGTGTATTTTCCGATGGTTGGAAATCAATACTTAGGTAAGGCAAAGATGGGGGAGAATAGGGGAGGAGTGCAGCTTGGTTTTACCAAAGGGTTATTAAAGACTTAATGGGCTTGTGTGCACCAAGCGTTCCACCATGGACGGCTATTGGAAGGCAACGATCAAAGACAAAGTTGACCTTTAATTAATAAGCTAGATGCCATTTTTGGAGGTGCTGGAACCAGAGTTGGTGTGGAGGAAAAACACCTGTATTCTATATAAGGGGATGAAGAAAGCACTAGTATTGCTAGCCATCTTTGAGCGAATACATTGCTAAGGCAATCGGTTATCCATCAACGAAAGCCCCTAATGTCTAGACCAACTACTATTACAAATGAGTAAATTGGGTTTTTGGCCCCAAAAAAAGTTGTCTTTAGGTTCTTGGCCTGAATCTCATTGAATTTGAGAATTTGGCCCTAAGTCAAAAACTTTTTGGGTTTTTGGCCTTCCCATCAAATTGACATGTTAACGGTGTTAGAACCATGGTAAAATGACCTTTTTACCCATGGATAAAAATGAAACACTTCTATGTATATCAAGCAATATTTTATCATTAATCTTACAAAATCCATATAATTTCACATGCCTCTAAAATGGTCATTATCAATGTCATGTGAAATTATATGGATTTTGACAGATTTAAATAAAATATTGCTTGATATACATAGAAGTGTTTCATTTCATATAGGGGTAAAAAGGTCATTTTACCACGGTGCTAACACCGTTAACTTGTCAGTTTGACGGAAAGGCCAAAAACCCCAAAAAATATTGATTCAGGGCCAAATTCGAGAAGATTTAAGCCAAGAACCTAAAGGCAACTCTTTTTAGGGCCAAAACCCAATTTGCTCATTACAAATTGACTACTGTCATGGCATTATATACAAGAACCTATTTTCCTTAAAATCTGCTATATGGGATCAAGAAAACACAATTGTGAGCTATATATAGGGGAGGATTGTTGCAACAGTTTGAGAAAAATGCCATCCCTTTTATTAAATGGGCCCATTTATCAATCAGTAGGAGTCTCCTTTTTCTCTCCCTTCTATTTTCTTCTATTTGGTGAGACGACGATGTGGTAGGGCCAATTAGTGCTTCTTTCTCCTCTCTCTCCTTGGCGCAAGTGGCAACGTGGCCCTCATGCAACACCTCCTACATGGTGGTGCTTGCCCATGCCCATACGCTGCCTGGTCCGCGAGGTCGTCCGGCCTCTACCGGTGGAGGCACGTTGGTCGTGGTTATCGGAAATCCAACGGTGCTTGCGAACAATGGGAGGAGAGGGATTGAGGAAAGGCTAAGCTTCTTCCCTTTTCTCCAAAGGATCGAGGAACTTGAGTGATTATAAAAAAATAGAGGTAGAGGGAATTTGAAAAGGGATTTGCTTAGTGGGAATTTGAGTCGTTTTTTCTACCAAATCCTTTTTATCACTAGTTATAGAGAAAGAAGATTGAGTTTGTCTCAATCTGATGAAGGTATGTGCCATGTCGAATAGATCAAGTTTGTGGCTGATGCTCCCCGGTCACCCAAAGCGGGAACGCTGCTACGAGCAGTCGAGCACGAGCACGAAGAAATTGATGGTCCAACATCATTTTCAGCCCACCAAGCAGCAGCCCAACGCATGGTGGAACCCTAGGTATTTAAAGGCCAAGCCACTCATCTTCAATCCCTCAGCATCAGCACTTCAGACACCACGGGTGCGGCGGCGCGCACTGCTGCGCACAGCCATCGCTCTCCCCCTCCCCCCCAGCCGCACGAGCCTCCCCGTCTCCCCCCGCTCGGCGCTCGCGGCACGCCCGCTGGGACGCACGCCGCACGCCGCACGGCCCCGAGCCCCATCCCTAGCGAGCGGCGACGGCACCGGCGAGCCCTTGCGCGGTTGTGCCCGAGCTGCGACGGCCCCATCCCTAGCGGGCGGCGACGGCACCGGCGAGCCTTTGTGCGGCTGCGCCCGAGCTGCGACGGCAAGCTCTATCCCCAGCGCCCGTACATCTTCGTCAGGCCCTTCGCCGGCGACGAGCTCCCTCAAGGTATGCCCACCCCTTCTTTTCCATCCCTGATGTGCGAAACCGGCCTCCCAAACCATGAACCTGAGTTACCTACTCGGCTATTTGTAGTGTAGTACATTCGTTTTACCTTGAACGGGTGCCCATTTCTTGGTCCGCCCCTGGCAATGCTAGTTTGATTTGAGTCTTCGTTGAATACCTGCGATTAGAATTTATTGTGGGAAGCTAAACAAGGATGAACAAGCTGCGAGTAGTCTTTATTACTAGTCCACTAGGTCGCTTTGTAGCTGTTGCTGTTTTCCCAGTAATTCCAGCTATAATTCCAGGTGTCAACATCCTACGCATCAAGGAACGCAAACCTCCACAGATTCCGTTGCCTCGAGGGGAAGATACATATATGAATAGAAGCGTTTGCCACCAGCTCCTTGCGCAGTGCAAAAAGCTAAGAGAGCTCCAGAGGATCCACGCCCTGGCCGTTGCCCATGGTCTGCACCCTCACCACCAGTCTGTTTCCTGCAAAATGTTCCGCTGCTACGCTGATTTCGGCCGCGTAGCTGATGCCCGCAAGCTGTTTGATGAGATCCCCCACCCTGACCTTATCTCCTTCACTAGCCTCATGTCCCTTCATCTCCAGTTAGACCACCACCGCGAAGCGATATCCTTGTTCGCTCGTGTTGTTGCCGCTGGCCACCACCCTGATGGCTTTGCGGTTGTTGGTGCCCTGTCAGCCTCTAGTGGTGCCGGTGATCAAGTGGTCGGTAGGGCGGTGCATGGTCTTATTTTCCGGCTCGGGTTGGATCGTGAGGTGGTTGTTGGCAATGCGTTGGTCGATATGTATAGCCAGTGTGGGAAGTTTGAGTCTGCGGTGAAGGTGTTCGATAGAATGTCTCTGAAAGATGAGGTCACCTGGGGTAGCATGCTGCATGGTTATATCAAGTGTGCTGGTGTGGATTCGGCGTTGACATTCTTTGATCAGGTTCCTGTGAGGAGTGTAGTTGCTTGGACAGCACTGATCACGGGTCATGTACAGGTCAGGCGGCCTGTACGGGCTCTAGAGCTTTTTGGTAGGATGGTATTGGAGGGCCATCGCCCTACTGATGTCACAATTGTAGGTGTACTCTCAGCTTGTGCTGACATTGGTGCTCTGGATCTAGGACGTGTCATTCATGGATATGGAAGCAAATGTAATGCCAGCTCGAATATAATCGTTAGCAATGCTCTGATGGATATGTATGCAAAAAGTGGATGCATTGAGATGGCACTTTCTGTGTTCCAAGAAGTTCAATTAAAGGATTCTTTTACATGGACAACTATGATCTCATGTTGTACAGTCCAGGGCGATGGGAAGAAAGCTCTTGCGCTCTTTCAGGATATGCTTAGAGCTGGGGTAGTTCCAAACAGTGTAACCTTTGTTTCTGTTTTGTCAGCATGCAGCCATGCTGGATTGATAGAAGAAGGCAGAGAGTTGTTCGAAAGAATGCGTCAAGTATACAAAATTGATCCCCTGCTCGAGCACTATGGTTGCATGATTGATCTTTTTGGACGGGGAGGACTACTAGAGGAAGCAGAAGCTCTAATAGCTGATATGAATGTGGAGCCTGATATCGTTATATGGAGGTCACTTCTTAGTGCATGTCTAGTTCGTGGCAATTATAGGCTTGCTGAGATTGCTGGAAAGGAAATTATAAAGAAAGAACCTGGGGATGATGGGGTTTATGTGCTTCTTTGGAACATGTATGCGTCATCAAATAAATGGAGAGAAGCTCGAGAGATGAGGCATAAAATGTTGAGTCTTAAGATCTCAAAAACACCAGGGTGCAGTTGGATAGAAATTGATGGTCTTGTCCATGAATTCTTGGTAGAGGACAAGACACATGATGCTCGAAGGGAAATTTATGAAACCTTGGAATACATGACTAGGCAGCTCAAGACACATCTCAGATCATCCTCATTGGAACATGGTTCATCCATATTTGCTGATGAAGAAATCATAGAATCATACACTGGCCATTTGTTTCATGATTGATTCACATGAGTCTTCTCACGAAATAACCTTGTAGTGCCTAAATCAAATTTGATGATCTCATTGTAATTTATGTCTTATTGGTTCTATTTTACCTCCGAGTGTCTTTAGATCTAGAGTATAGTGTAGAAATTCACTGCTGTAAGTTGGTGGCAAGCAATTTTTAGATATATGTTAAGGTTGGTTTTACTTTTACCAGTCTGGAAATTATACAAATGTACTTTAAAATCCAAGTGCTGGATTATAGAGAAATTTCTTATAAATAGCAAAGATTTTTTTTATCATATCTTTTTATCTATTTTATTGCCTAGTATTCTAATTTCTAAATCTGGAAATTGTCTGTCCCTACAGTATGATAGATGATTATGCTAAAAGAAAATTATTTGTGATTTCCTTGTCAGATGTGTTCTGAAGTTGATGTTGACGGAGATGCAAGTGTTGGACAGAAGGGGTTTAAGGATATAAGGCGTTACAAATGTGAATTTTGCACTGTTGTCAGGTCAAAGAAATGCCTAATTCAAGCTCACATGGTTGCACATCATAAGGTAGAAGCATTATGTGATACATAGACGCATTAGTCCATATATATATCTTGTGTGATTACATAGCTTTGAGCCATCTGCATCATGACGCATCATTTACCATTTGATTTCTGCCTTTGTATTATTGTTGCTTTGGAGCCATACATAGCATCTCTAATGTTTTCCCAAAATTTATCTGCAGGATGAACTGGATAAATCAGAAATATACAACTCAAATGGGGAAAAGATTGTTCACGAGGAGGAACACAGGTGCCAAGAGTGTGGCTCTTGTTTCCAGAAACCAGCTCATTTGAAGCAGCACATGCACATGAGGTTGGTATTCATCATCTCGAATTTAGCATGAGCTGGCTCTTTTTTTTATTGACACTGTCCACCCAGATCTGTTACATTTCAGTTTTAAAGCATACAGACATGATTTTAACATATGATTTGCATTCATGACTTATGAGGCTGGCTGTAATATTGATTTCCCCCCTATATGATTTGCTAAATACAGTTGTTTTGCAGGGCCTAGATAGTTAACAGCATGAAGCATTGGATCCCATTTAAAGAACTCCAAAATGCGACGAGGCATTATTTACTCTTGTCTGAACTAGTAAATAGCTAAATACAGTTGTCTGGATCAAAGCTGAAGAAACATGAGGAATCCCATGGTAGGTCAGCGCTACCAGATAATTAGGAAATTAATGAATGCAGATTTGTTATTGTTAATTGCATCATGTTCATGTAAAGTATTTTCCCTTCTGAAGTGTATTGTATCTCAAAATTTGACTTTTTTTTCTTGCAGTTAAATTGGACTATGTGAGGTGATGTGCGGTGAACCAGGCTGCATGAAAATGTTTACAAATGTTGAATATCTGAGGGCTCATAACCAATCTTGCCATCAGCATGTTCAATGTGAGATATGTGGAGAAAAGCACCTGAAGAAGAACATCAAGCGCCATCTGCAATCCCATGACAATGTGCCCTCTGGTGCAAGGATGAAATGCACTTTTGAGGGTTGTGAACACTCCTTTTCCAATGTAAGTAAGATTGATAGATTTCCAAATGCACCTAGTGATATTTTCCAATGAGTTCTTAAACCAAGCATGTTCCTGTTTTCTGTTTGCAGAAATCAAATCTGAGCAAGCATGTCAAGGCATGCCATGACCAGCTGAAACCTTTCAAGTGCCAAATCGCTGGGTGTGGCAAGGCGTTCACCTACAAGCATGTCAGGGACAACCATGAGAAATCTGGTGCTCATGTATACATTGAAGTGAGTTCTGCTACCTGACCTATATTAATCCTAAGTTTGTGTTTTTGATCTATTAGACCAATTTATCAGCTCCTTGTTTGTGTGTCCCTTTGATTGAAGCATTTGTTTTGTGATCAAACCATGTGTACTTGTGGATAACAAGTTGCTTCATGCAGGGAGACTTTGAGGAGATAGATGAGCAGTTGCGTGCCCGGCCAAGAGGTGGACGAAAGAGGAAAGCATTGACAGTGGAAACATTGACACGCAAGAGGGTGACCATCCCTGGTGAGGCTTCATCGTTGGATGATGGAGAAGAGTATCTTCGCTGGTTGCTCTCTGGTGGTGATTAATCCAAGGGAAACTCATGAGCTGGAGCCCTTTTTTTGTTGTTGGCTGTTTTGGGAAGGTGTCATGCTGCTTTGTACATGGGTCATGTTATGTAAAGTTGTAGTTTGCTATGAATGGTGTAAGTAGCGCCGATGACGATATGGTAGTACAGGGGTTTTATAGGAAGCTTGCCACCCTTGTTCCTTTAATAACTCACGAAATTCCGGATAATGTGTTGAGGAAATCATTACCAAATTAGTTTGTCCACATGCTCCTTTGATTCATTACTATGGCGTGGCAGTCTGGGCGGGGTTCCTATTCGGATCGGCGTCGTAACTCGTAACTGTTGCAGTCTGGGCGGGGTGGAATCTTGCGGTGCGGATGTAAACTCCTTTGATTCCCAGTATAAATCGTTGATCGGAAACGCTTGTCGTGGAGCGTCCTACGCTAACTCAAAGGTTCGGACAGACGCAGACGGGGTGAAACTCGAACGGTAGGATGGACCCGAGGCCGTCGAGCCGCGAGCCGCCCGCCTCCCTTCGGCTTTCTCCTCATCCGGCCGTATCCATCCCTTCGGCTTTCTCCTCCACTGGCCGCCCTGCCTCGTCTCAGCGGCGCTCGCGCGTCGCGCCTCCCATGGCGTCCGCCTGCTCCGCGTCCTCCCTCCGCTCTTCGCCCCTTGGCCCCTCGCCCCCTCCCTATCCGGCGTCTGCGTGGCTGTGTGCCAGGCCGCAAGTTTTCCAGGCCGGCGCAGATCCCCATGGCAAGCTCCACCTCCCTCGCCCTTCTCGTCCCCGCCGCTGCTTCTCGCCACCGCTTCCACCGCGTCTTGGATGAAACTTCCTTTAACACGACCATCATTTGACGACTCCTCTTCAGAAGCAGTCTCATTTGAGGACTCCTCTTCAGAAGCAATCTCATTCGACGACTCCTCTTCAGAAGCAATCTTTGACATGATATGGATTAGTCTCTCCGTAAGCATTTCCTGGTTCCAGCTTAGTGGATTCTTCAAGTCCGTAAAAATGTGCTTGAGATCATCATAGGCAGTTAAGAAGAGATTCCGCCTAGTGCTAGGCGCTAGCATCTCAGGATCAAAAAACAAGAGGTGCACCATGTAGTTGGATATCTCTCTGCAATGGACGGCTTGAAGTCTTATTTTCTCACTCCGTTGGAATGTCTCCTGAACGCTCAAGAAGAAGCAGAAATCTGTGGCAAGGTGCCAGAGGAGGACACTCTCATCTAATTTGCCATTTATGCTCCAGCGTAGGTGGCCATGGCCCTCAAGCGCCCAATGGCCCCTGCTGTCATTGAACCTGCGGTAGCTAGCGGCGTCTTGTATTTTTTCCTTCCATCCAGCTTTCAGATATGCAAGAACCAACCCTGCAATTGTGCCAGCTGACAAGCAAGGGCGCATCATGCTCCAGTGTCGGTCGAGCAAGCCCTTGCATCCGAGACAATGTACAATCCACATCCAACTCCTATGCTTTTTGTTGCGGGCAAAGTATGCCATAAGGCTATACTGTGCGACTTTCTCTGGCCACCGTTCCTTGCTTCTCCTGAAGACATCGGCACCAGACCCTCTCGCCAATTTAACAGGAACAACAAAGGTGTGTAAGCACCATCTAGAACAGCAGTACAACATAATAAGGCATACGTAATCTTGACATCCATATCATTATAAGATTCTCTGTGGGAGTGATGGAACAGCCCCAGGGCTGCCCACGGTAGCGCCATACGCCACATCTCTTGCCAAACTCTATCCAGTAAGAATTGATAGCTCCGTGCCACGTGGAGAGTTGTTAGGGTTTCGCTTTCGCGTTTCGGCTGACGAGAGCGCGAGACGCCGAGAAGCGGAGGATGCCGGCGCGTGCGTTAGACGGGTGAAGTGAAAGGGGAAGGGAAAGAGTGGAGCAGGCCAGGAGGGGTCCGTCTTGGGCCGAAGTTAGTCAATTGGGCCGCTCAGCTCGTTGGGCCAGTGAGTGGGAGACCAAAAACCAACAAGAATTGAGCCTGTCTACCTCTTATCTTTATATTTTTGTTTTTCTCATAAACATAGCTGTATATATACTATATGTATAAAATTTTTTCTCAAAAATAATTGGTATTCAACTGAATACCAATGAATCAAGGTGGGCCCGCCCCTGCTCGCCACCGCTTCCACACGTCCACGTCCGCATACCTCCGCCACCGGCGCCCCTCCCCTGCCCCACGCCTCCTCCGTGCTGCCTGGCGTCGAGACTCCGACGTTGTCGTTGTCGTCTCAGATGCCCGCACCTGGGTCAGCGATCTCTCGGGCGCCGCCGCGTCCTACGGGACAGAAGCGAGAGGACGAAGACGAGGACCGCAGCCTGGACCTATTGGCCCGGTTCCTGCACTCCGTGTTCAGGAAAGCCTCCTGCCGCGCGCGCCGCGCTGCCAGGTCCGTGCTGCCGCCTTCCGCCGAGCTGGTCCGTTCCCCTCTTCGTTTATGTCCTCCCCTATTGTAGTTTTGTGTTGGAAATTGCAGGTGCGGAAGAATGATGCTGGATGTGATCTCTCGGTGTTGGGCTTGATCTGGTCGTGCCATGCATGTCTAGGTGAAGTTTTCAGTCAATGGCGTGCTGCTCTTGACGTCCTTATGGATCCTCAAGGCGGTAAGACCCTGGACGATTCGCCGGGATTTACCAAACCGATGGTATTCAAAATTTTTGGATTTGAATTCAAAAAATTGAAAAATGAGGAAAAAATCCCTAAAAATAATTCATGATTTATTGAGTCTAATGGTGTCAAATTTTTGCAAACTTTCATTTAGTATAATTTCCACCAATACAAGTTAAACCAAAAAAAGAAAAGAAAATCCTTAGGCCCAACCATTGGGGGGGTCAAAATATCCCCATCCGATCCTCCCCACGTGACTCGCATCCACCAGCTTTCCCAGACGCCCGCCTGTCGCCCACGCCGGTCCGGCCGCTGCGGCTTCGCTAGCCATTGGCGCGGTTTTACGCTCGGGCCTTGATGAGCCGGTACGGCCGTGATCTCTGGCGGGCGCGGTTTCGCCAGTAACCATGATTTCCGCCGCGGTTGAGTTTTCGGCATGATTAACCGCTCAAGCGCAGTAAGTCTTCTCCTTCATAAATGTAGGATTTATCTAGGTTTTAAGTATGTTTTGATATAGAAGCGTAGAAAATTTTGATTTAGGATGTAGATATGATTTGATTCAGGTGTTTACATGATTTAGGTTCGTAAATGTAGATATTTAGAGCATAAATGTAGGATTTTGGTAGAGCATATTTAGTTGTATATATGATTTCATTTAGGATGTAGATATTTAGAGCATATTTAGGTATATGATTTATGTGATTGATTTGTGGATGTTGTCCATTTTTGCAGATACACAATGTCATCTAGAGATGTTGTATGGGAACACGGTGAAAATCACCACCCCGGATGGCGATGCAAGTATTGTCATATGCACAAAGGTCTTTTCAGTATCCCAGGCCTGACATTAGCATGCAGCCACCGACAAGATGGGTGTACGAATGGGAAGATCCACAATTTTACGCTATGTTACTTCGGTGGAGAGACAACAATGGTGTGGGCCAGGTCAAACTTGGCAAGACTACAAGGCTGAGTTGCTTAGAGTGCAAGGTTTGAATGTGATGTCCACCCGAATACGGATGGCGACCCAAATGGGGTCTTCCCATTTCTACAACACCGTTGATCTTTTATTGATGTACGATTATTGTCACGGGATTGTGTGCACGATTATCACTATCACTATGATATTGTATGAACGATTATTACTATGACATTGTTTGTATGCAAAACTATGATATTATTCCTTTGGTGAGGTTTTGTGAGGTCCTTTACATTAATATACGCATAGGTCGTGCTAAAATTTTCATTAATTTACCATAGGGAACCACAAAAATGTTTTCGGTTTTAAGTCTGTTGAGGTTTATCAAGAAACCGAGCAGAATCGGTCCTTACCGATCGGTAAACCGTTTCAAACCGATTGCCGGCCTTTTGGTTTGGTTTTTGAATTTGTTCGGTTTTTAGCGTGCTCATGGCATCGACCGTTTATCAAACCGGACGGCGGTTCGGGACCGGTTGATGGTTAACCCCATCCTCAAGGGTCACGGGCTAGGACCAACATCGCTCGCTAGAGTCTTTGGGCCTTTGGTGCGGTGCCTACCGCAAATCATTGTTTCTGTTCTTACGCCTACCTCCTTCTCGTCGCAGTGAGGTAATCAGGAGATTTCAGATGCGTGCTTCTGTTCAGAAAGCTACTATGGCCTATGTTAATAAATTCTTTTTTAGCATGTGTTCAGTGTTTAGTACTTTGAATTATTAGCACATTGAGTTAGTGGTTTGAATTGACATTTTGTTGATATTGTCAATTGTGTTGTTTGCTATATCTATTGGCAAATGAGATTTATAGCCATACTAGGTGAAAGGCTGTGGTGGCCACGCCGCTGAGCGAAATGCGACTTATTTAGCCACTTCGATGGTGCTGCATGCTAGCAATGCTTGCACGCTGTCACTTTTCAGTGGCTACCAACCCAATGGCCAGAATCGACCAACACAGGCACTCCCCATACCTATAAGCAAATATAGTGTTAAGAGGTTTTGCTCTTGGTGTTTTATATGGATGTTGCAAAGTAAATGAGGTGAATGTTGCACGTTGCAAGTGTTTTAGAGACATATTGCAAGAGCTTGTTCAAAATATTTCATCTATGGGTCCAAAAAAATCCATCTATGTTCGGATGAATGTTGCAAGCATTTTGATCTGGATGTTGCATTTGTTTTCACACATGCATTGCAACATTATGTTCTAAATATTTCATCTATTTCAGTTTTTCTGTTGCAACATTATGTTCTAAATATTTCATCTACAGGGTGTTGCATGCATACTTGTACGATGTGTACGGAAAAATAAACAAAATGTGAATTTGGGTGTTTAGGTGTAACTTTATGCACTATATGTATTCGATGAATAAAGACGCCTCTTTGGCAGTGTGTGAATATATTTTTCCTCCTAAATTGCGGACCTATTGTTGTTTTTTACCACGTTATAATTCATTTCTTCTGTGGTTCCTCTCAAGGTATGGCTGTGATCTTTTTTGTGATGCTTTATATGGTTTTGTAGGATGGGAAGAAGATGACCTGGTTCGTGTTTTCCAATGTTCACTTCCTTTTTAAATTTTACTCATTCACATTTGGCATCACTCTTAGTTTTGGGCTGATTTTTTTAGATTATGATGGTCGACTACAGGAAGCATGTGTCTGGCCTTCTCCTATTGCTAATGAACGAGATCTCAATTGACTTCATCAAGGAGAATTGTTTGAATTTGCCAAGGAGATCTCACCACTCTAGTGTGTCTTAATCTAGTGATACTAGAGTTCATTGTAGTTGGGCTTCTCATCTCTGAATCCTATCATGGGTACTACACAATTGCATGCGAAGTACGGCAAAACCACATGAGTTTCTGCTATGCCATTTTTTGAGATTGCAATCGGCCATGTTCAAGTGGTATTAATGGTCTGTTGCAAGTACTTAAATCATATGTTCAATCCAAATTAATATGTGTTTTTGTAGTTAAGTTTGTTTTAGTGGCTCCAAATAATATGTTTCAAGTACTTCCATCTTATGAACGCCTCTTTGGCAGTGTGTGAATATATTTTTTTCTCCTAAATTGCGGACCTATTGTTATTTTTTACCACGTTATAATTCATTTCTTTTTGTGGTTTTTTTTATCTATGGTTGTGGCCTTCTTGTGATGCTTTATATGGATTTGTAGGATGGGAAGAAGATGACCATTCAATTTGACTTGGTTCGTGTTTTCCAATGTCCACTTCCTTTTTTTTCATTTCACTCATTGACATTTGGCATCACTTTTAGTTTTGGGCTGATTTTTTTCAGATTATGATGGTCGACTACAAGAAGCATGTGTCTGGCCTTCTCCTATCGCCAATGGACGAGATCTCAATTGATGACTTCATCAAGGAGAACTGTTGAATTTGCCAAGGAGATCTCACCACTGTGTGTTTTAATCTAGTGATACTAGAGTTCATTGTAGTTGGGCTTCTCATCTCTGAATCCTATTCAAAAGCACATGAGTTTTTGTTATGCCATTTTTCTGAGACTGTAATCGACCATGTTGAAGTGGTATTAGTGGTCCGTTGCAAGTACTAAAATCATATGTTGCAGTGCTGAAAAACTAAATTAATATGTGTTTCGCAGTTAAGTTGTTTCAGTGGTTCCAAATAATATGTTGCAAGTACTTCCATCTTATGTTTTGTGTGCTCCAAAATAATATGTCGCAATGCTCCTTTTAGCTCGAGAGTGTCTGATGGGCCATGTTGAACTAGTATCATTCTACTATTTCAAGTACTTCCTTATAATGTTGCAGTGCTCCTTATAACATGAGAGTGTCTGATTGAAGCTAGTATTAGTGTCTGTTGGAAGCTAGCCTAGCAAACGCTTTTGCTATGTCAACCATGTTTTTTCTCTCTTATCCACTTTTTGTGAACTGTGGTTGTGCTCCAATTGGGGATATATAGCATGTGCCTTCTGAAATCGTTTCCCAATGCATTTCGATGCATTTATGCAGCGACTATTCTTTCTGCAGTGGCAGCAGAGGGTTGCCATCATTATTATCATGATTTAGGATGCGTGCTGCTGTTCTTAGTTTTCGACATCCCTCTCCCTTAGCATAACCTTATACATCCTGATGCCATCTTCATCACCAAGATAACCGAACTTCTGAACCATCGCAAGCAGCTGCAGTGCCAAACTGTGTTGTCCAAGTGCACCACAAGACTTCATGGCATAAGCGAAGGTGAAAGCATTTGGCGACGAATCACCACGCAGAAGGTGGTTTGGTAAGATGACATTTCATTTGCTTATGATGACAAGCATTGAAGAAAACATGTGACAAGGAAAATGGTTGGCATAGTATCAGCTACCTCTACCTGGTTATTTTTAGTTACAGGCAGGCATGCATGGACTGAGAAAGAATAAGGTCCGGTTACTCTGCGTTCCTTTCAGTGTATACAAGTTGTTGTTAAAGCTCCAGTTTGCAAATACAAAGCCAGGCTTGATTTTGTCATCATTTGCAATGCACAACAGCTAATAAAACACACAATATACAGAATGTACTGAAGACGTGACATCAGGCCCAAACTATTTCAGCAATGGCATCAAGATCTAGATTAGCAGAACACAAAATAAAACAAAATAAAACATAGTGGCAGTTCTGTAGAATCCCTCAGAGACCCGATTTAAATCACACACCACAGCTGAAACAAACAGCCAAAGAAGCCAAGTACTGCCGGCTCTGAAAGTAACCGGACATGAGCGTGTTCCACGAGGCCACATCTCTTTCGGGCATTCTATCGAACAGCTCCACGGCATAGCATGACGTTGTGGGTGCTGACGTTGGGGTGGCGATATCCGTCAGAAGCAGGCGGCGGGCGTCGGGGAGGGCTCCGCAGGAGAGGTAGGCGTGGAGGAGCGTGTTCTGTAGAAATACGGCGGACACGAGGCCCACGGCAACGAGGCGGCCGTGCAGCGCGCGGGCACTGGCGAGCGCAGCGGAGTAGCTCTGCTAGAGGAGCGCCGCGGGGAGCTTCGCCGACCGCCGCGGGTGGAGGACGGCGGCGTGGTGCAGCGGGTCGGAGGAGCGGCGGCGGGGTACTGCCGGGTCAGGGGCAGAGGAGCTCCGTGGCGGCGGTTGATGGCGGCGAGGGATCCGGCGGGTCGGGGACGGGGAGTGCACGCGACGTGTGGTGGGATGGGCGCCGCCGGCGTCGCTCGTTGGCCCGGCGCTTTTGCGTCTTCAATTTTCGGACGGCGGAGCGAGGACTGGTTGCGTGTCGGGATGGGATAAGATGGGATTCAAAACTGCGTGTTCCGATTGGTGAATGGTGCCGTCCGATCGGGGCCTCGTCCGTAGGACGTCCGAGCGCTAGCTCGACCGATCTTTGATTCCTCTTCTTTCCGATCTGATTCGAACTAATTATACAGTTTAAAAATACATTGTAAGACAAATCTTTTGAGCTTACTTAGTCTATAACTGAAAAAAAATTATCAAACCCAAACGAATCCAAACAAAATTTTACGATCACAAACGAGGCTGAAGAGGAAAGGAAAAGAAACGAAGCCCGTCTCCCAGCCGCAAAAGTCTTTTCTTCCTCCCACTGCCGCGCGGCGGCGGTCAGAGAGAACACTGTAGCGTGACATTCCCCTCATTTTACTGTTCCTTTTCGTGACTTTTGTGAAGCAAGTCAGTCAGAGGATCCGGACCGGCCACGCGGGCCTCAGCCTTTTTCTTTTCTTCCCCTGCTCGGCCGGCGGCCGCTCCCATCTTGGAGAAGAAGAAGGCCAACGCCCTCGCCGCTGCCTCCAAAATCGCACGCGACCCTCAAGAGATCCCCAAACCCTACCCACACTCACCCACCCGCCCGCCCGCCGGCGTACTCCGGGACCCATCGAGTAGGTTGACGGAGGAGGAAGAAGAAGGGAGCTTCGAAGATGTTCCGCAACCAGTACGACACCGACGTGACGACATGGAGCCCGCAGGGGCGGCTGTTCCAGGTGGAGTACGCCATGGAGGCCGTCAAGCAGGGCTCCGCCTGCGTCGGGCTCCGGTCCCGCAGCCACGCCGTCCTCGCCGCCGTCAACAAGCCCGCATCCGAGCTGTCCTCCTACCAGCGGAAGGTGTTCCGCGTCGCGGAGCACGCCGGGGTCGCGCTCGCCGGACTCACCGCCGACGGCCGCGTCCTCTCGCGGTTCCTCCGCAACGAGTGCATCAACCACTCCTTCGTCTACGAGGCGCCGCTCCCTGTCTCCAGGCTGGCGCTCAAGCTCGCCGACAAGGCCCAGGTCCGTCCATCGCATCTCCAGACTACCCCTCCCTCCCCGTGATCCCCATCTCTTCTCTTACGTGTCCGTGGGCAGACCGGCAGGATGCACATGAGAATTTCCATGGTTTGAGTCTCTGTACGAGACACTGATCTGTGATTCTGTTCGGTGGTTGTTTCTACGATCTGCGATTAGAGTTTGGGCGTTTAGGGTGTACTGCGGATGCGATTTATTAGAAATTTACGGCTATAGAGTTTTCTTAATGTCCTGTCCTTAGTCCTCAATGTCATACTGAAGGTCCAGTCCAAAAGTCTGAAGTCTGAACTTATCTCTCCCAATCTTCACCTGATGTGCGTAACATGACATGACACACTGATTGTAGCTGAAGCTGAGGGCGTTACCTAAATACAATACAATCTTATGTGTGTTTAGAATTTCAGGTTGCAGACACCAACTATGTGTGGCATTAGGCTTTGCAAATGTTGTTGAATTTTCACTTTTGTTGTTACAGCAACTTGTGAAACACCGACACTAAGTCGAACTAGGAGACAGTTGGTAGGCTTTTAGTTGGATGGCAATTGAACATCATTCCTTGCTACACCGACACCTTTGTTCTTCCTGTAATTGAATCATATGAGAATTTCAACATAGTATGTAATTGCACATGAACTGGCTAATTTGTCTTTCGTGCAACCGACTATGGAAAATATAGGTCAACCAAGAAAACACAAAATAAGCTAGATACTAGTTACAATTACAGAAAGATGAGAATCATAATTTTGACTTTGAATTGATAATTTGGTAGATTCGGTTCACTGGAGACAAAGTTCTTCTATATCCTTGTCGTTGTTTTATTCTTCTGTTGTCATTTTGTTAATGCTTATGTTATGGTTTTCTTTCTAATCTTGACTCTCAAAAAACTGTATGTGTATGTCCAAAATAAAATTCTACTGTGCTACATGTTTCACTTGATAGCATCAGAATGAATGTGCTAGCTGCTGATGATTCTAGTTCATGAAACTAATATATTTATAAGCATGCTCTCTGTTATTTTTCACTTGATTCTTGATTTTGCCTTCCCATCTTGTTTGCACTTATTCACAAATAACAAACTACTCTGAACCTGCTGGCATTTGTCTGTTTAGTCGCATGTCGTTGCAGTTTTTGTTATTTTCCATACCATTGAGCTTTCTTATAATTAGTGAATTTGTGCCATTTGTTAATATATTATTGTGTAAATTGTTGGCCCTGGTAACTCAACACACACACACACACCTTTTCAGTGGAAGAAACCAGCACGCACACAGGAAATTTGCGTGAGCAGAATCGCCTCTTCTTTCTCCATTACATCTTGACTATATATATGTAACTTTACAAGATAGCAGTCCATAGGACGTGCTGTGCCATAACTCTAGACCTTACTCTACACTATGGCAACTATTTCAACTACTACTAGCTACATGGCTTAGTCCTTGAAGAGGACAGGCCATATACAACAAAAGCAGTGCAGCTGCAGTGCAGGGATTACCCTTACATTCTCCTCCCTAATCCCTGCACTAAGCTACCAGCTTGAGAACACCAATTCGGTCGCGTTGTTCCTGGAACAGGACACGACCAAGTGGCTTTGTGAGTGTGTCAGCCAGCTGATCCTTTGTAGAAATCTGCTCCACTGTGATCTTCTTCTTTTCCACACAATCTCTGATGTAGTGGTATTTGGTTTCAATGTGCTTGCTTCTATCATGCAGAACAGGATTCTTGCAAAGATCAATGGCTGACTTGTTGTCAATGTATAACCTTGGTGCTCCAACCTCTCGAACCCACCATGTCCTTCAAGAGGCGAGCTAGCCAAACCCCTTGACAAGCTGCATGAGATGCTGCTATGTATTCAGCTTCACAAGTTGATAGAGCCACCACCTTCTGTTTGTTTGATTGCCAGGTGATGGGCATTTCCCCCAAGAAAAACAGCACACCACTTGTGCTCTTCCTATCATCAACATCTCCTGCAAAGTCACTATCACTGAAGCCTTTAAGCTGAAAGCATTCTTCTAAATTCTTCTTCCTTTTGTAAATCAGCCCAAACTCCGGTGTTCCAGCCACATATCTGAGGATATGCTTCACCATTGCCATGTGATCCTCATGTGGCTCCTCCAAATCTCCCAAAACCCACAGAAATGCCACACATCTGGTCTTGTATTCAACAAATACCGAGTCCTCCAACAAGGCTTCTATACTCAGTTGCATCAACCAAAGGAGCTTCACGATCTTGCTCATCTTGGTTCTGGACTCGATGTGGAGCGCACATGGATTACAGCCAGTTAGACCAGCCCTTTCAATTAGCTTTCTTTGCATAAGCCTCCCGCCCAATCGATTTCCCCTTTCGCTTCACTTGCAACCCTGTGGTAGTATGTCAGGCCAAGGTCACTCATTTTGTACATCTTCTTCATTTCAGACTTGAATTTTTCGATGCCATTGCTTCCAGTGATAACCAGGTCATCAACATAGACACCCACAATGAGTTGAACTCCTCCTGACCTCTTAACATACACACCATATTCAGCTGTGCTCTTCTTAAACCCTAGAGATGAGCTGCATCAAGCCTTGTGTTCCATGCCCTTGGAGCTGCACTGAGCCCATACAAAGCTTTCTTGACAGCACTTTGTGTTACGCACCGCAACAATGTAACCTTGTGGTGGCAACATAGGCCTCCTCATCTAAATCACCATTCGAGCGCTCTTTACATCCATGTGATGCACCTCCCATCCTTCTGGCGGCAAGAGCCAGCAGCAATCTCACAGATTCTAATCTGGCCACTGGGGCATAAACTTCCCCAAAATCAATACCAGGGCGCTGCACATACCCTTTGGCAACCAGCCTTGCCTTGTGCTTCACAATGTCCCCATTCTCATCTCTTTTCACCCTGAAAACCCATTTCAAACCAATTGGAGAGTGACCTGCTGGCAGATCAACAAGTTCCCAAGTCTTGTTGTCTTCAATGGACTTCATCTCCTCATCCATGGCCTTTCTCCAACTTGGATTCTTCTCTGCTTCTTTGAATGTTGCAGGCTCTTCTGCACTTACAAGCAACAGCTCCCCTTGCTCAAGGTCCCTCTCTGCCAAGCCTGGCTGTGAGCTAGGACCAAGCACTTCATCCACGAGTCTGAACCTGAGCTCTTCATCTTCCTCATGAAAGGCATCCACATAGTCCTGCACATTACTTGGTGGAGTAGCAAAATCCACCTGCATGGGCGACCTGGTAGTCGTTTCCATTGGCGTCGTGGGTTCACTCGATGTTGTGGCTGAAGGTGAGCCCTGTTCCACCGAAGCAGAACCCTCCTCCACAGGTTCGATTGCACGACCACGTACTCGTCCGCCACCGTGAAGGTGTCCAGGCCGATGTCATGGTGCTCGTCGCCGTCCTCCTTCTGAAGCCATGTGCTCCAGTTCCACTGCGCCTCCTCATCGAAGATGACATCGCGCGCCACGTGCACGCGCCGCGCCACCGGGTCGAACACCCGGTACGCCTTTGCGCCCGGCTCGTAGCCGAGCAGCACCATCTTCACGCTCCTGTCGTCGAGCTTCTTCAGGTGCGGCTTCACCGTCTTCACTGCACCACCGAAGGTGCGCAAGTGCTCCACCGTGGGCTTCTTGCCAGCTTCATATGGAGTCGCCGCCAAGGCTCTTCGTCGGCGCCGGTTCACAGGTAGCGGCGGTCACCACCGCTTCCCCGAACTCCGGGCACCGATCTCCCTTCGCAGCTCGCCATCGCCACCACCGGCCCGAGTCGATTCGGCGCTCGACCACCACCGTTACGTTGGTGGTACGTAGCCGATGTCGCCATCCCGCGCTCCGCACACCACTCCCCAAACTCGGCGGATGTGAATTCACCGCCGTTATCCGCGGCGCGACACCGCGGCGCCTTGCCCGACTACGACCAACGCCTTCCGGGCGCTTGATTGCCGCCGAGCCTCATCCTTCTGCGAGCAAGGTCACCCATGTATCTCGGACGCATCGTCGACCGGCAGAAGGAAGTGGCGTCGCCCGCGGTGTAGCGGAGAAATTGGCCTCACAGTCGCCGTGAACCGCTCGGTGATCGCCGCCACATGCGCCCGCCAGCGGCGTGCGCCTCGCCTTCGCCACGCGGCGGTCGCCCGCTCCACTTGCTCGATGTCGGGCGGCACGCCATCGCTTGCGCGCGCCCATGCGCGCGCATCGTGGAGGTGTCCATACCTCTCATGCCGTACGCCTCACACGCGCCTCGCCGCGCCACGAGATACTCGGCTTGACGCCAGCCGCCACCGGAGTAGGTAGAGCCTCGCTGACCGCTTCACCTTTGCCACAGCGCCGCCTGGTCCCAAATCCGCGATACCCGTCGTCGATGTGCACCTTGCACCTCACGTCCTGCCCGAGGCTCACAATGTTCGCCGTGAGCCGCGGGATGTAGTAGACGTCCGTCAGGCACTGGTGCTCTCCCGTCTTCGCCTCGAAGAGGATGGTCCCGCGGCCTGCAATGGCGACCACGAAGGCAGTCCCCAAATCGCACCGTCCCCTGGATCCCGGTGTTGAGCTCGGAGAAGATCTCCCGCGTGCCGGTCATGTGATTGGTGGCCCCGGATCAAATACGAGCCGGCGTCGCGCTTCTTTGCCGTCGGTCATGCCAAGACCTTCTCCTCGCACCAGTGCACCGCCGCGTCTGGCGGCGTTGACCGACGCCGCGGCAAAGAAGAGGGCCGGTCCTTCCTCTTCCTCTGTTTCCGCTACATGGGCCGCCTGGTTCTTGGGCTTGGTCGGGCATTCCAGCCAGCGATTCGGTCTTCTTGCGGCGCAGACTGGTCTGCCAACGCCGCCGGTGCTCCATCTTCGCCTTACCATGCGTCCCAGCGGTGTTCCGCCACGGAGCTCTCGCCTCCGCCGCCACACGCCACGCGCCATGGCTGCGCCGCGCTGGAGCCTTCGCCGGACTCCACCTTCTTCGTCCGCGACCCCACTGCTTCCCCGAGTCATGTACGGCTGCCGTCGCGCGGATCTGCGGCCGCCGTCGTCCTCGCATCACGTTCTTCCGCCGCGCGCGCTGCTTCGCATCCTCCGGCGACAACGTATTGAGATCGGTGATCTCAATCGCCACCACCGCCACCGCGCCTTGGGACGACGCGCGGTAACGTCACCACCGCCGGCACCTCCTCCCGGCCTCCATCGCAGCTACCGGCTCCGGCTGTCGGTGAAGTCATCGACTTTCTCGCGGGCTTAGCGGATGTTTCGAGCTCGCCGTAGCCGCGCAGCTTTGTCTCTTGCACGGCCGCCGCCGCGCCGCCCTTGATGCCCGATGCTGCCGCCGCGTCCTTTGCCACCGTGGGCGAGCCATCTCTCGTGGCACCCCGGTGATTGCTTCCGCCGCGAGCCTCCATCTTCAACTTCATCAACGTCGACCCGGGGACGTGTAGTTGATCTTCGTGAGCATCGGGATTCGGACCGGGCGTACTCGCACGATGCGACTTCTGCGCTGCCTCGGCACCGGCGTCCTTCTCCTTCCCGGAGTCTTTCTTCTTCGGCGATTGTGGTGGCGTCTTGTCTTCCCCGGCCATCAGCACGCAACGGCGAGCAGGGTGTCGATTCCAACGGCGATGCCGCGCCGCGACCGAGCTTCAGCCCCCCCGACCGTGGCTCTGAATACCAACTGTTGGCCCTGGTAACTCAACACACACACACACACCTTTTCAGTGGAAGAAACCAGCACGCACACAGGAAATTTGCGTGAGCAGAATCGCCTCTTCTTTCTCCATTACATCTTGACTATATATATGTAACTTTACAAGATAGCAGTCCATAGGACGTGCTGTGCCATAACTCTAGACCTTACTCTACACTATGGCAACTATTTCAACTACTACTAGCTACATGGCTTAGTCCTTGAAGAGGACAGGCCATACTTAACAAAAGCAGTGCAGCTGCAGTGCAGGGGATTACCCCTTACATAAATGTGGATCATTTATGGCTTATAAACAGTCTCTTAAACGTGTGTAACTATTTTAACCCCTTGATGACTAAAAGAGCAAAGCCTTGTGAGCTGTGAAGGCTTGCTATGTTATCGAGTTCATGAACTAGAATCATCAGCAGCTAGCACATTCATTCTGATGCTATCTTTGAAATGTACCACTGTCTCCTTATGATTTATGATTCGCTCCCTTAAGCTTAATAGCTACTACATCAGAGATAGTATTGACTTGGAGTTGGGTGCTTCCATACTGGTGTACATTTGGATCTTAGGGTTAGGGTAGTGTTGCTTGGCTGGGCTATGTGTTTGAATGAAACTAGCTTTCTAAGGATCATAGATTGTACCAGCACAAAAAACTGACCTCAAAGGAGAGACGAATTGGGCTACCCCTGTAATGTGAAGTTGAAGTCTAATTCTATCTGATTCATGTGTTTAATTTATGAAAAAAAAACTAGTACAATTCTAAGGACCAAGTAATGCTTGTGATCATAAAAAAAAACATGTAGCACAAGTGTACTAGTACAATTCTAAGGACCAAGTAATGCTTGTGATTAAAGTCTAATTCTTTCTGGTTAACTAAGGCAAGCATGTTATAGCTGAAGTGTAGTAGTTTGCCCAGCAGAGCATCTCAGCAAATAAAACAAGTGTAATGTGAAATTGAGCACAGAATTGCATCTGCACTTTGTAAAAGGATTGTTGATGCCAGTTCACTATTACGTCTACCATTGACTCAGACACATTCTCTAATTGGTTGTTATCTTACCATCATACTTGAGCAATCACAACTTGATTGTCCTGAACTCCTGATAGCCGTGCTCTTATTTAGGTCATTTCACCAGATGGTCTATGCATGTCCTTTCTACAAACATGCTTGTTGTGAATTATGAATCGTAAGGAGATTATCATCTGAACCAACTAATCACTTTCAGAATCACCTTTGTAATGCTCAGCACACCAACCTAGTATTGGTGTGGGGGTGTCTGTTATAACTACTGAGTGGTCTTGTGTTTTGTATCACGTCCATATTTTGGTGGCAAAATATTTATGTAGGTTCATTAATATATCTACTTCTCACTCTGTTGCACGTCCTCCACTTGATTCTCATCATACTCGTTAAAACATATAATATGTACTTATGTAGTGTCTTGATTATCATACTTAAGCTCCATTTTAGGCTTAGCTCTGCCCTTCCCGTAATTGTCTCACTGTCTGTTCAGTTTTGTTTGTTTGTAGTCTATAAGATGGTTCAGATAAGATATAGGCATCTTGATTACTTCAAAGGCTGTCTTAAGGGGAACCAAGAATCAATATGTTCTTATGTCCATGCATGCTCTTCCATTTTAGGTGGCTGAGTATTGACCCCTTTTAATGCTGTTGCAGGTTTGCACACAGAGGTCATGGAAGAGGCCCTATGGTGTTGGCCTCCTTGTAGCTGGGCTGGATGAATCAGGAGCTCATCTGTACTACAACTGCCCCAGCGGGAACTACTTTGAGTATCAGGCATTCGCCATTGGTTCTCGCTCTCAAGCCGCCAAGACTTTCCTGGAGCGTAGGTTCCAGGGCTACAACGACTACACCCCAGAGCAGCTCATCAAGGACGCCCTCTCTGCCATAAAGGAGACGCTGCAAGGCGAGAAGCTGTCCAGCTCCAACTGCACAGTGGCCATCGTCGGCAGGAAGGATGATGGCACCATTGAGCCATTCGAGATGATTGGCGCGGCAAGGATCCAAGAACTTATTGACTCCATGGAGGTCGCTGAGGAGGCACCCGCAGAGGCCTCCTCCTCCATGCAGGAGGAGGAGAGGGGCTCAGAAGATGCTGCACCCATGGACATCTAGGCCTGGTATTAGGGGCCTCATATTATGATCCCACCCTTACACTGCATTCCGAGTTCCCAAAGACTAGACTGCTTCTTTAGAAAATTGTGTTGTGACTCTTGTGTACTCTTTGCTTCCTTAAAGAACTTTGCAATGGTCTCTCCGAAGAACAGTTGCTTGGGTTTGGACTGATTATTTATCATGTGATGCAAACATAACGTTTTGGTTTTGGAGGCCAGTTCGATGTGCTTACCATTGTGCTTGAAGTCATTTTGCTCTGGTTTGATTCGATCACCTAAACTTTCTTATAAAAACTGCAGTAGCGTGAGGTGCCAAGAGTGTGGCTCTTGTTTCCAGAAGTCATTAACATGAGGTTGGTATTCATCATCTCGAATTTAGAATGCGCTGGCTCTTTTTATTTTATTAACACTGGCCACCTATCTGTTACAATTCAGTTTTAAAGTATACAGATATGATTTTAACATATGATTTGCATTCATGACTTATGAGGCTGGCTGTAATATTGATTTCCCCCCTATATGATTCGCTAAATACAGTTGTTTTGCAGGGCGTAGATAGTTAAACAGCGTGAAGCATTGGATCCCATTTAAAGGACTCCAAAATGCGACGAGGCATTTTTTACTCTTGTCTGAACTACTAACAGGTTGGGATGACCTACTGTGAAGCTTCAACAAGATTGCCTCAGTCATGCTCACTGAGTAGGTTTCTACTTGTGCAAAGTTCCCTATCTTTTTATGATGCCCATAGTCTAAATTCTGCATTTCATGACATACATGATTGTTTTTGGTGCTAATTTGTATTGTGCCTTCTCGTATGGGTCAATTCTGTGAATTTTGTAGTTTTATGTTCTCTTTATTTCTTTGGGCTTCTGACTTTGGGCCCTTTAGTTCTGTCAATCTGGTGATCAAACATCAATATATTTCAGAAAGCATGGGCTTCACTTTTTAAGTTCCTTTACCTCCAGTTTTCTGTATTGCTGTGAGGATTAGATGGGTATGGATCCTGGAGATAAGGCTCTTTGACTGTAGAGACTCTTTATTTGCCCACTTGAAGACTGCCCCTTCAGCTATAAAAGGAAAGATCACTTGAACCAACACATGCTTAAGCATGAGGGCAAATTGTTTAGTTGCACCGTGGATGGTTGTGATAGGAGGTTCAGTATGAAGGCAAATATGCAAAGGCATGTTAAGGAAAATAATCATGATGATGACAATGCTAGTAAGAGCAACCAGCAGTTTATTTGCAAGGAGGAGGGCTGCAACAAGGTTTTCAAGTATTCATCAAAGCTGAAGAAACATGAGGAATCCCATGGTAGGTCAGCGCTAACAGATAATGAGGAAATTAATGAATGCAGCTTATTTATTGTTATTTGCATCATGTTCATGTAAAGCATTTTCCCTTCTCAACTGTATTGGATCTCAAAATTTGAGGGTTTTTTTTCTTGCAGTTATAAATTGGACTGCATGAAAATGTTTACAAGTGTTGAATATCTGAGGGCCCATAACCAATCTTGCCATCAGCATGTTCAATGTGAGATATGTGGAGAAAAGCACCTGAAGAAGAACTGCGCCATCTGCAATCCCATGACAATGTGCCCTCTGGTGCAAGGATGAAATGCACTATTGAGGGTTGTGAACACTCCTTTTCCAATCTAAGCAAGATTTATAGATTTCCAAATGCACCTAGTGATATTTTCCAATGAGTTCTTAAACCAAGCATGTTCCTGTTTTCTATTTGCAGAAATCAAATCTGAGCAAGCATGTCAAGGCATGTCATGACCAGCTGAAACCTTTCAAGTGCCAATTCGCTGGGTGTGGCAAGGCGTTCACCTACAAGCATGTCAGGGACAACCATGAGAAATCCAGTGCTCATGTGTACGTTGAAGTGAGTTCTGCTACCTGACTTATATTAATCCTAAGTTTGTGTGTGTATCTTCATATGTTTGCATTTGTTTTGTGATCAAACCATGTGAACTTGTGGATAACAAGTTGCTTCATGCAGGGAGACTTTGAGGAGATAGATGAGCAGTTGCGTGCCCGGCCAAGAGGTGGACGGAAGAGGAAAGCATTGACAGTGGAAACATTGACATGCAAGAGGGTGAGCCCTGGTGAGGCTTCATCGTTGGATGATGGAGAAGAGTATCTTCGCTGGTTGCTTTCTGGTGGTGATTAATTGAAGGGAAGCTCATTAGCCAGAATCTTTTCTTTTTTTGGCTGATTTTGGTTGGTATCTTGCTGCTTTTGTAAATGTGTAATGTTATGTAAAGTTGTAGTTTGCTAAGAATGGTGTAAGTAGCGCTGATGATGTAATGACGGTATGGTAGCACAGGGGTTTCATAGGAAGCTTGCCACCCTTGTACCTTAACTCACGTGAGTCAGGAACTCCGGATAATGTGTTGAGGGAATTATTACCAAATTAGTTTGTCCACATATATTCCTTTGATTCATGGCATTTCATAGAAGCAGTGGTCGCAAGGGCATACTTTAGATGTGGTTACATTTGGAGCATTTTTCATGCCCTTGTTGTAGTTCAGTGACGCGTTGAATTTCTGGGAGAAGATACGGGTGATGTCTTTTGCTGGCATAGAATTAGTGGTTAAGTAATGTGCTGGCCAATAGAACTTCGATTGGAAAAAGGAAAAGCATGCAAGTGTTTAATGTACTTGTTATAGGACTTGTCAATTGGCGAAAAGAAGAACCTGATGAAATGCCGACAACTCGGGTATCTTTTTTTTTTAAGATCTTCGATTGGAGAAACAAAAACATACAAGTGTTTAATGTACTGGTCATAGGACTTGTCATTTGCAATTGAAGAAATGAAGAACGTCAAGCTGCATCTACAAAGAACAAGCACGCCTCAAGCAAACTCTTTAACTACCTGGGTCGGGGGTTATTGTATCCTTAGGCCCCGTTTGGTACCGATTCACCTGCAGATTCACGAGCTGTTTTTCAGCTCTGGTTACCAAACGGGTTAACATCTCTCCGCTTCACAGGTGAAGCTCCGGGTTTTGCGGCGAGACAAGCGACCAAAGAGAGGAGAAGCTGAAAAAACCCACTTCATCCAGATTCGTCTGACACTAGTGCGCCCCCGGGCTGCCGTGGTCGGCACTGCCCCGCGCCCCCGCGGAGCGTTCGTTTGTGCGCAGCGATGAGCTGAGGCGGCGTACCGGCGCGGGAAGGGCTGGGTCGCCGCGAGGGGTTGCTCCGACGAGATGCGTGCTCCTGGTCGCGAGCTCCGAGGTGGACCAGGAGGCCGGGTCGCCGGGAGGGTCTGCTGCTCCGGGGAGGGCAGGAGCGCCGGGGCGCAGGTCCGAACGCCGCGTCGTGAGCTCCGGGAGGGCTGGGTCGCCGGGGCGGCGCCATGGCGAGCGAGCCGCGAGAGGCGCAAGGAGGTTCTTACGTCCCGCTTCGTCACAAAGGAACGGAATAAATAAACAAATGGAAGGAAATAGGAAAGGAAGAAGAAAAAAAAGAAAAAAAGGGTATTATAGACTTTTTTATCTTTTCCAAAGCTGTTTTACCAAACGATTGATCTAAACAGATTCAACTTGACCGGCAAAACTGTTTTTTGAGCTAAATTCATCAAAAGCTGATTGAACGGTGAAGCTGAGCTGTGCCGAACAGGCTCTTACTCTCAGTCGACTGCGGGTTTAGGTGACCACGTGTCTACTCAGGGTGTAGCACTAGGCCTAGCATCCCGAGCTTAGAGTAGAGTCAGCACGCTGACTTGGTCTATTGCAATTTCGTCTGAGTGCGGCGGGCGCAGCGAGGCGGCAAAAACGGCTGCTGGCGAGGCTAACAACCATGGGGAGGCCACCAATCCAAACTAGGCAACTAGCTAGTTGAACGATTTAGGACCCGCAGCGAGCTTGGCCACAGCCGTGGCGGTTTGGCAAAGCAGGGCATGGTGGCGAACGCGGTCCGGCGAACTCAACGCCGTAGAGGTGAAACTAAGGGCACGGACGTAACCAGGAGCTCACCTTGACTCTAGGACGCACACTAACAGTTTGAAACAGCGTCGAGGCGGAGTTTGGTGATGGCCATCAAAGGAATGGCCAGAGCTGCGAAACCCATCAAAGGAAAGGTGAAACCCATCAAAGGAAAGGTGAGGAAAGGCGAATGCTAGGACAGTTGGTTCATGGAGATGCTCAACGTAAACGTATCACAATTCTCTCTTATTTATTGACTAGCAAAATATACCCGTGCGTTGCTATGGGAAAGAAAAAAATTCTTATACATGAAAATTTTTAATAAAAATACTTAAATTATTTATCTGTGTAAATTTAAATGTACAATATTTTCACTGAATTTATAATATTGATAGTCAGATGAGTCCAAAAGGCTAGAACGAAGATGGTTTGATTCCGTCGGTGGTTACAGTGGACTATATTGATGATCTGTTCACTTTTTTTTAAACATTATAAATAAGAAATGTGATCTTAAAATTATAATATAGTTATCTCGTATATTTACTTTTAAGTAAGCTATTTTCTAAGTCTTTTATTTGTAGTTTTGCAATGCAGGTTGTTCGTGGATAAACAATCCATTACATATCAATACTACTACCTCCGACCCTTAAAGAAAGCAACTAAGGGTTCCGTACCATCTAGAGTGCTTCATGTTTGACCAAATTTATAGCAAATAATATTCATATTTATGGATTGAAATTGATTTATTATAAAAAAATCATTCTGTAACGAATCTAATTATATTTATTTTATATTTTAAATATTTTTATCTTTTTATTTATAATTGATGACAACCTAAAATGTGATACTGTTGCAGAGTTACATTCTTTTATGAACGGAGGGAGTACTAAAAACTTAATCGTGATAGGAAAAACGGCTTAACGGGCCGGGTAGCTCAACCACCCGGATTAAAGGTCACGGTTAATCGTAACCTTAACTGAGTCGTGGAGCCTCTATTAATCCATTAACTGTGACAGACGTGTTAAGGTGTCCACCTTCGTTAATAAAAACTATTTTGCAGAAAATCCTAAATTTGAAAATTTATTAACTTCGAACACATATTTAGAACTTTAGAAATCCAAAGACACTAAAATTTTGGTATTAGCAATGTGAACATTTAAGATTGTTTAGAAATTCAAAATTTATATTTTAAAATTTAGAACTTCAACATATTTTTAGAAATCTATAAATCCTCAAATTACAAACCTTTCAACTACAAGTTGTAGACTCTATTGAGAACAATAACTTTTTGTATTGACCATGTCAACATCCGAGATCGTTCGATAATTTTAGATTTTAAATTTCAAAATCTGTGCACTTAAAACAATATTTTGGAACCTAAAACAATTTTAAATAAAAACATTTTATTAACTTGTTGACACAAAATATGGCGCACTGTGTCTCACACACAGTAAGCCGAAAAAGTGTGGCTTCAATCGGGTGCCCGGACGGTTCAGAATCCGGAAGCGTGCCAGTCGGTTTGACCTGAAAACCAACAAGGAATAAAACTGTGAGAACAAAACTGGAACATGATGGGTGAGACCAGACAGTTCCATATTTACGGCCCTGAAGCCACTTACGACGACATACAGCTATAAAAGTTGTCTGCCAAGCATGCTTATATAGCATTCGGCTAATATCAGATGAAAAAAACGTGTAAAGCGTTAATTGCCGAATGCGTATGAATAAGAAGACATGTTTGAAAAAATGAACAATTGATCATCATATATCAAGTAAGCGTAAACTTTAGACCAATAGCAGCATTCAAAGTGTAATAAATTAAGCAGGCAACTTATAAATACAAATCTATCTAGATAGCACATGCATAGGCTAATCCAACTAGTCTGCCGCACGTCTAGCTTTCATAAACCCGTCGAGCACAAACCCAAGCAAGTTAATCCACCGCATGATACCGCTTGCTACAAATCTACGCCACTTCTTACGACTAGATTAATCCACCGCATGATACGATCTAATAATAAGAAGCTAAAAGCATGTATATACCTAAATAGACCGGTAAATATTCATTACTCGTGTAGGCATAACCATATTCGGCAAGATTACCGAATTGGGATCCGTGAGGAAGGAACAAGACAAGCTAACGCGACCTAAACCTAACAAAACCTGCATCTGCCGCACGATACCTAGTTCTATTAAGATTAAATACACTTTAACATGCATGAACCCACAACACGTGACAATCTAGATCGATCTAGTTCGGCTATGCAAGCGTACGATCCACCTATCATACTTTAATAGCAGAAGGTTTATAAAAAGCCGAAGCGTATCAATCTAGATTGGGCAAAAGAGTGTTACAACTAAATATAAAATATTAAAGACTATGCAACACATGATAACTTAATGAATCTAATAGATCTTGCCAAATCTAATAGAGCCGATAACTATCTTTACTCATGACTTAATCCGCCGCACGATACAAGGCATAAGCAAAAACCTCCCGTTATTAAGCTTAAATCCACCGCATGATTTGACCTTTTACCGCTTTTGCCGATTCATATTTTAAATCAAATTCTGACAATGCTAAAACCCACTTGCCAATTCTTCCATTCAAAATTGGCATTGATAACATATGTTTGATCACATCAAAACTAGAAACTACCACACATTCGGCATTTAACAAATAGTGCCGAAACTTGGTACATGAATAATACAAACATAAGCAAAGCTTCTCTATAGCTGAATACCTTGTTTCTGGGTCTAAAAGCTTTCGGCTAAGATAAGCTATTACTCTCTCTTTTCCCTCAAATTCTTGCATAAGGGCCGATCCTATTGTTAAGCTATCGGCCGCCACATACAGCTTGAAAGGCTTGTCAAGTCGTGGAGGTACCAGCACAGGTGGTGCCTTCATATACTGTTTGATCTCATCAAAAGCCTTTTGCTGTATGTCACCCCATACAAATTTCTGATCTTTCTTGAGCTTCAACAGTTGAGAAAAAGGCAAAACTCTTTCTGACAAATTAGATATAAATCTCCGCACAAAATTGATCTTGCCTAGTAATGACTGCAACTCTGTGAGATTAGTTGGAGGCACAACCTTGTCTATTGCTTCCATGCTCTTTTTTCCAACTTCGATCCCATTCTTGTGAATCAGAAATCCCAAAAACTCACCAGCCGAGACTCCAAAGGCACACTTGTTTGGATTCATCCTCAAACCGTGTTTCCTCATGCACTCTAGAGTCTTCCTCAAATCGGCTAAATGTCCTTCAAGGTTCCTGGACTTGACCACTACATCATCAATGTAGATTTCAACAATCTTGCCAATCAACTCATGAAAGATATAATTCATAGCTCTTTGATAAGTTGCACCAGCATTCTTTAACCCAAAGGTCATAACTATCCACTCAAATAAGCCAATGTGACCAGGACACCTGAAAGCTGTCTTTGCAATATCCTCTATTGCCATAAAAATTTGATTATAACCAGCATTCCCATCCATAAAACTGATAACCTCGTAACCTGCTGCTGCGTCTACTAGCAAATCGGCAACTGGCACCGGGTATCCATCCATAGGAGTAGCTTTATTGAGGTCTCTGAAATCTATGCAGACTCTCATCTTTCCATTCTTCTTGTATACTGGCACTATGTTTGAAATCCAATCTGCATATCTGCATGGCCGAATGAAGTTTGCTTCGATTAATCTTTCAACTTCTTTCTTCACATCGGCCAATACCTCCTCCTTGTAGATTTTCCTTGGAGGTTGTTTATATGGACGAAATCCAGGTTTAATAGTCAGTCTATGCTCAACAATAGAACGATCCAATCCAGGCATCTCTGTATAATCCCAAGCAAAACAATCTTTAAATTCTTTCAATAGCTCTACTAGTTTTGACTTGTACTCTGGGTCTAAATTTGCACTAATATACATCGGCCTTGGCTTAGAATCATCACCAATATTTATTTCTTCCAACTTGTCGGCCAATGTAAAACCCTAACCCAGCTTTCCTTTGTTGCCATCGATTGGATTACCCATTAAAAATTGCTGTGAGAGCCGACTGCTTGGATCGGCTGTTGATCCCTATTGTAAACATTCACAGGACCTTCTTTCCACTTTCTACCAGAGAAACAGTCCACACCATCATACTCCCAATAAGCAGGCTCCGCAGCAGCAACACTTACCGAATCATCAGCATGGACAATCTCAATGTCATCTCCAATCCATTGAATAAGAATTTGGTGCATGGTTGGTGGTATGCAGCAATTGGCATGGATCCAGTCTCTTCCCAAAAGCAAGCTATATGCCCCCTTGCCATCAATTACAAAGAAAGTAGTGATCAGAGTCTTTGAGCCAATCATAAGCTCAACATGCACAGCTCCACGGGTGTCAGAGGAATTGCCAGCAAAATCTCTAAGAATCATATCAGTTTTCAGCAAATCCTCATTTGTCATCCCTAGCTTTCTGAACGTTGAATATGGCATAATATTGATAGCAGCCCCTCCATCAACAAACATCTTAGTCAGAGGCTTGCCATTGACATACCCCTTGAGATAAAGCGGCTTCAGATGTCGATGCTTGACTGGCTTATCAAAGACTGCTCGCTGTGTCAGTACAAGCTGAGCCATCATGTCCTGCCATTCACTCTCATCAAAGTCAGAATACACTTCTTCCTGGACTTCTTGATCCTCGGGGGCTATAAATTCTGAGAGGAGGAAGAAAGCCATGCAAGCATCAGCCGAAGGACCTTGCCCATCGGGTTTCCTTTTAGGACGCCATACTTGCTTCTTTTCGGCAGCTGCTCGTTTCAGTTCTTGGTTCCTCAAGCGCTGGACTCTCCTCTTCTGGCTTTTCGTCAAGCCTGGAGGGCACCATTGACCCTTTTGCCATACATACTCATAGGAGTCTTCTTCTTCATCATACCCCCTGCTATGAGCCCAACCTTGATCTGCAAACCTCTTCTTTTGCCGAGTCTCAAAATCATCTATTTTTAAGCGCCGATCGTCCTCGGGAAAATGCACCCCAAGCCTTTCATGGACGGGACGGCGGTTGGCTCGAGACTGCCTGTACTCTGAATATTGAGCACTGCACTCAGGGCAATTGTTCCTAGCAGGCAGTTTCAAACCTTCATTCAAGCAGTGTCTAAAGAATGAACAGCCCCAATGAGACTCCTCCTGTTCTCTTATGTACGCCTCTTGTTCCCTTCGGTACATCTTTTCTTCATACCTTTGGCGTTCTTCCATAAACCTCTGCTCTTCATAGTATCCTTTCTCTTGATCTTTATAATATTTTTCTTGCTCTCTCTGCCACTTATTCAGCAAGATACGTGACGTGACCCTGGGTTTGGAGATCTCTCCTCTCTCTGTTCGGCTATTCTGGAACCGAATCGGTTGCTTCATTTCTTCTCTGGTGATTTGCCGATCAGGATCGACAGCTCCACTCTTCTTTGCTCTATCAGAGGTCAACACCTGCATCTTGCCTTTACCTTTGGGATCACTTGCAGAGACCATGCCCATAGAGAAAGAAACCATGTTTTGAGGGAAGCAGTGGCGGTCCCAGAAATTTTGCGAAGCCTGGGCGAACATATATATACTCCCTTCATCTTTAAATATATGACGTTCAGACCAAATATATTAGTTCAAAATGAACTAATTTATTTGTGCTAGATGTCACATATTTAAGAACGAAAGGAGCAGTAAACTATAATATGTGCACACAAATATGAAAGGCCCAATGGTATATCTCTAAAGAACACACTATATCTTTTTGAGTATTCTGTTCTGATCTGAAAAGCTCCGCTCAAGATATCAAACTTTGGCCACTAAGTAAATACTGATGAAGTGATTATATCCATCAATCAAGTATTACAAAGCAAAAAAATAAATTATTTAGTTAACACCCTGGTCGAGCTTGAGATCAGAGCGTCGATGCCGCCGCCGAACTCAACCGCAGGTCTAGCATGTCGCCTGATGACCCCATGCATGCATGACGAAAAGCTGTTGCAAACGGAGGCTTCCGTGCGTATCTCCAGCTCTGTGTGTTTGAGTTGGGCAGCCAAATGATCCACTTTATTTATATTTATTAAATTATTTTTGCCTAGAGGACATCTCTCTCATTGGATCAGCACTAATTCCCTGGCGCACAAAATTGAGCCCGGGCAGGCGCCCAAGCTCGCCGGGCCTTGGGTCCGCCGGTGGAGGGAAGGGATTGTTATCAACCTTCATCTTGCCATCAAACCTCAGATGCCCATCCTGGATAGCCTTCTGAATCTTTGTTCTGAACACTCGGCAATCATTGATGCCATGAGTATTAGTGTTATGATAACCACAATACTTCTTGTCGTTCACTCCTTCAGGACGCAGCATAGAGTGGCCTTCTGGTAGCTTGATGCGACCTTCTTTCATTAATAATTTAAAGAGCTTATCTGCCTTGGTGACATCAAAGTCATAGGTACCCTTTTGCTGCCTCAACCAGCGTTGACTGACTAGGGTGGGCTCCAGTAACGCCCGCGTTTTTAACCTTAATAAATCACCTGCTAAATCACACGTGTTTTCAAAATTTTTCCGCTGAGCTCGATCGTCTCCTCAAACCCCGATCATCTTTTCCTCCTTCCTCAGGCTGCCGAATCCCGGCACATCCGCGCCCATCACTCGAGCCACGCCGCCCTCCGTCATGTCGACAACAGCAGCTGCTTGTCGGCCACCTCGCCGGAATCCGAGCCCGCCATGGTCCGCCAGCCGCTCATTACAGCGTCACCAGTCGAACCCAGAAAATCCTTTTCCCTCTCTCCTAATTTTCCTAGGATTTTCTCTTAATTCTTTTCCTTTCTCCCTTTTCTTTCTTTTCTCTTCTTATTCTTTCCCTTTTCCTTATTTTCCTTTTTCCTTTTCTTTTCCCTTTTCTTTCCTTTCCTTCTCTTTCCTTCGGCCCGGCCTCGCCTCTGCCCCTGCTCCTCTGACGCAGACGCCCGCCCACCTCTACCGCAGATGCGCCCGCGCGCCTGCTCCGCCCTCCATTCTTGCCTCCCTTCCTCGCCACAGCTGCCTCACGCGCTGCCCTGCAGCAGCCTGCAGCCCGCGAGGCGCCGCTGCCGCGGGGAGCGCCGGCATGGCGCGCCTGCCGACCGCCGCACACCGACCCTCCTCCTTCGGCTGCACCGTCCGCCCCGCTGACGTGACTTGTAAATTTGTGTGCTTGTATTGATTGCATGCTTGCTTGTGTGTGCTTATAGCCGAGTGAGCGAGGAGGAGTATGAGCCGGAGCTTGGAGCCGAGTACTACGAGCGGGAGACCGAGGTCCCGAATCATGAAAGTGAAACTCCCGAGGACTTCAAGAGCAAGTTCAATCTCATCCTTTGATGCATGCTTTGATCCTAGTTTTATAAATACAACCCTATGACCCGTTTTATAAATTACATATTATTTTACCGTTAAAACCCGGTAAGGATAGCCACCCTTGATTGCTATGATTGATCTTTGATTGTCCTAAATGATTTCTTTAAAATGAGTGAGTGCTTTAAAAACAGGAATGGGATATTTTGGAAAATGAATAAAGAACTGGGTAGACGGATGAACGCGTGTCGTCGAGGGTATGGGTGAGCTCGTACCTTTGTGGTTGAGCGTGTTGGAGATGTCCATCTTGTCGTTAAGGACCGGGTTGTGACATCTCACCCGACTCAATTATCGTTACTACCACTCGGCGCTGTATGTGGCACGGCTAGCATAAATCTCACTAGCTAATCTACTTATCATCAGGAGTGCGGGTGAGCAGCGGGAGATCAAGGAGTATGGATGGCAACGGGTACAAATTACTGCGTGCAGCTGGTAAAACTCAGAGGGCGAGGATATCGGGTTCTTATTTGTGCCCACGGGCGAGGCGGTTTGATTTTATACCATGGCAAAAACTTGGCGGCATGAAAAAGTCTTACCCGTGCCCGCGAACCCTTATGTCCCTGACATATGGACCCGGTGTAGGTATATAATGGAGCCATCAGGGATTTCTAGGGTTCCTCGTCCATTTTCCCTCCCCATCCTTCTGGGCGGCAGCCGCCATCCCTCACTCCTCCGGTCCTCCCTCAGTCCCTCACGGCATCACTCTCCACGACGGCGCGCTTCGCCTCCCGTGACGCTCCACGCCCATCTCGACCCCGAATCTCTTGAGCGGCTGCCACCTCAGCCGCTGCCCTCCTGTGCGCGTGAGTGTGGAGCCGCAAGTCGCACTGCCGCCGCTAGAAAATGATCCCCTCCTGCTACACGGAAGCTTTAACCTGGGCGGCTTAATCTGGTGGACAAACTAGTGCTTGGATTGATTTGTTTCGATGATTTGATTTGTTGATTTGACCTTGGATAAGTCCAAATCTGCTGCTGCGGACTGCGGTGTTCTTTAGCATGCTCTTTTCTTTTATTTTTTCAAGGGACTAGTCCAGATCTTTGTACGAAGGTCTTCTGTTTCGTGGAAGTATCTGAAAGACTGAAACTTTATTGCAAGTTTTTACCACTGTGTTTCTTACAATTATTCGTCTCTACGCGTGCTTTCACAACCAACAGACGGGTGTGCCCGCGGGCACAAATTACCCGCGGGCGGCGGGCACGGGTGAAGATGGTCACCCGTGGCGGGTCGCGGGTGCGGGCACGGGTTTAAGAATCAGCTCACGGGCACGGGTGTGAATAAGCTCTACCCGCGTGTAATGTGCCCGTTGCCATCCATATCAAGGAGTAGGGGTACGATCTGTGAGGTGCATACGGTTATGAGAGATAACCCCCTTGGCTCCGTGGTGGCTCGTAGGGTTAGCTAAGGTGGGTAATGGCTTTGATAGGATCCGCACCGACACTAAGGTGTCCGTGTGGCGGTACCCTACTTGTGGGTAAAGATGTACAACCTCTGCAGAGTGTAAAACCTATTCGAATAGCCGTGTCCACGGTATTGAACGAGTCACGGTGGGGTCACAAAGCCAGTGTTTGGGTTGGGATGATATTTCTCATGGCGTGAGTTGTTTTCTGGAAAAGTGTGTGGTGTGTGCAGGGCTACCATGACGGGAGTCCGGTAGTCCTCATTTGGTTTTCACAAAACAACCGAGTTACTTGAGTTATAAAAGCTGTTTGCGAAAACCTTTTCGAAAATAAATCCTTGCATGAGTAAATATATTTGCAAAATAAACCTTATTCTGATCCTTGATATATCATGTGCATGATCTGCTTATTAGCCCCTCCGTGGGTGGGGTTGAACTTGTTGAGTACGTGTGTACTCACCCTTGCTTAACTGTTTTTCAGAGGAAGATCCCGACTTCGTCCCGAAGACGCGTCGAGTAGGTTCTTCCCCGCACCCAACCCGTGCACTGGATTCGGGGTCTCCACAGAAGCTTCCATGGCGCAAGACTACGAAGATATCTTAGATCTTGTTGCTATCGTAGTTTGGTCGTAGTTCTTATGTTGCTTCTCGTGGCGTTAGGCGCTCCCGTGTCCAGACCTCGGCGTGTTATGCGGTAATGAACCATCGATGTAATAAATGTGGTACCGACCTCTTGGGATGTTATTTGTATCACATTTAGTCACCTCGATGAGGGGACGCTTGTGGTATCGAGACGTGGGTTGGCCGTGGGGCGACCCCTAGGACCCAGAGACCTTTTCTAAGCCTTTCTCTAAATCTTTTCCTGCTTAGCTCACCTTTCCACAAATCTCTTACCTTAACCCTTGCACGTTCCGGATGGCTAACTTGGAATGGAGTGGGCGTCGCCGCAGAGCCTGCCTCCTAAATTCGCTACTCGGCCTAGAGCGCACCGGAGTAAGGGACCCAGAGTACATCTATCGGGAATACGAACACAGTGGCACCCTTCGGTGTAAAGTGATGATCTTCGTGGGAAGGAGCACACTCTACCCCGACATAGATCCTTGGTTCATCTCCACCCGGGTTTCGCCTCACCGACACATACCCAAAAGCCGCCCGAAAAGCCTGCGGCGCCTGGTGGTCTATAGGCAACACCTTGACGGACTCGATGGGATTTTTCCCACCCTCTGGAGGAAAGGACGCTCATGGATCGCCGGATGAGAGGACTTGGAAGAGAAGAAGAAGACCTAGAAGATACGATTTCTCACCTGTCCATCTACCTCAATGGCTTAGACCACCTTTTCCATGAACAGGCCGAAATTTGAAGCACCAAATCCGTAGGCGAAAGAAGCGAGAACAAAGGATAGAATTAGAAAGGATAAAGAGCAGGCGGCGGAGGTTTCCCTAGCTAACTGCAGTGAGATTACGCAGAAAGGAAGGGCTCTGAGTATTCCACAAGAACCTATGGGATGAGCTCCACGAGGCGTGGGAGAATAGAAAGCGGGTTGATGGATGATGAACCCGAAGAAACCCTTTGGGATAAGGGAACCCAGAGAGGATGTGATGTTGGAACAAGACCTCCCACCGAAGAAGCGTCGCATTCAGCCTGAGGAAGAATCCCCATAAGAAGAGAATGGAGTGCCTAGGCTAGAGCTATCGTCCTAATAATAAAGTGTACCCACGAGTGTACCCAACCTTGTGAATAAATAAAACTATCTATCTTTTGTAACCTACCCTTTGCACAACTTGTTCAACTCTACTCTTGTTTTTGGATGGCGAAGATGGATGGACCCAAAGGCGTGTGCCGGGAGGAGCCCTGGTTTTGCTCGCCTTCTTATCAACTCCACAGTGCGCCTCGGTATCCGGCGCCCAAGGTACTACTGATGAAATGTACGAGCAACTCGGCACTCTTGGTAGGGTGGTCTCTCCATCGCCCGAAGCACCCGCTACCCCAACATCGAGCCGTGGCGCGTGGCCGCCACGGGTTTTCGACATCGGGATACCAATCCCTTGGCCCTTGGAAAACTCTCCGTTACATGCGGGATCAACGAGGAGCACCTTGTCTCCCACCGATGAGGTTTTATCCTCCGCCATCCGGACTCCGATCTGGCGGGCCCGCATGAGAAACACAGGCAGGTCACCAAGAAGATCTTTTGTACCATGTAGTTGCCTATCTCGTCTCCTGGATAAACTCTTTGATGATCGGTCAAGTTCACGAGAGAGCAAATTGGTGGTGAGCAAGCGGAAGTCACGATGAGGATGCACCAAGTTCGAGTAGCCCAAGCTGAAGCAAGGACCGCCGCCATAAGTAGTGAAGCTGTTGCCCATGAGAGCCTCAAAGGCGGATCCGGGATCGGGACAGGAACACTGAATGGTGGAACACAAGTCCTAGTTGGGACACCCCTCATAGGATGGGGAGGAGTTCCTGAGACCCCAACACCGTTTGTAGCCGCCGAGCAACCAACATCAGCCGTCGAAGAAGGAACTTCCGCCCGGCCCCAAGAGGCGGGAACCCCAGGATGATGGCGGTGATGAGTAGCTCATTCCACCGGAAGAACACTCCGCCCAAAATGGCTCGCCCATGTAGCATGCCCCAGAAGCCCTTGCCAAGGAATGAAGCCGTAATAGTCCAAGTTTAGAGTCGCACCCTTAGCTTTTGTCGTAGTGCCAAGTCATGTAGTGTACCGAGTAGTTGGGGATGTATCCTCCTCTCATGGTTGAAATAAAGTTGTTTGTGCTTGTTTGTCATGTGTGCTTGTTGTGTGCTTGGGAGTCGGATCTGTCTTTTCAAAAGCCCGTCTTAATCAACTTAAACATCACATAAAATCTCATAGAAATCCGCTCCCCTACGGATGGTTTCAAGGCGTCCCGAGAGCTTCAAGGCTCGGTCGTATGGACCCAAATGCGGAAGGATCGCATCTTTGAGCGAAGGGCGCCTAACGACCAAGAAGTGAATCGGGCGAAGATGGAGGAGAAAACATGATTCGCCACCGCCACCACCTATAGTAGACCTGGCGCAAGTATTGGCTAACCGGACCACATTCTTTGGAAGCCATAGCCAATGCCATCACCCGCCCAAAGCCCCGTGTTACGGGCATGAATGAGAAAGCGATAGAATTTCTCGGGACAAATCCACCCACGTTTGGCGGATCCGTGAATCCCTTGGATGCGAGATGGCGGCTAAGAGGCCATCCTAAGGGAACTAGAGCCATTCAATTGTGAGGATCGGGACAAGGTTCTGGCCACTCACCGACTCACTGGAACAGCCTTAGCACAGGTGGGAAAACTCTTGTCGACCAAGGATCCCTCCACCATCACTTGGGATGAGTTTGTGGAAGAGTTTCATCACTACCACATCCCAGAAGCCACACTGAAGCGCAAGGCAGACGAGTTCCGTGAACTTCGCCAAGGCAACAAGTCCGTGGAGGAATACACCTACCAGTTCATAGAGTTAGCCCGCTATGCCCCTGAAGAGGTGGACAAGGACTCGAAGCGGGACATGTTCAAGAAGGGCTTGACTCGAGCGAGGACACTGCACCCCGGATCTATCCGGACTTCAATACCCTCATGAACATGGCCATCCTCACCGAGAGAGCCAAGGCAGAAGAGAAGAAAGAAAACAAGCGCAAATTCATGGAGAACAAGGCTTAGTAGCAAGAACATTCCCAGAGACAGAGAAGCTTCGGTCACCCCATGTCCAGGTTCCATGCCCCCATGCAGTACAAAACCCAGTCACAAGCCATGAGCTCTCAGGGCCCCGAACCCGGTTTAAACAGACAGCAACCAGAACACCATGAAGCCTCCACAAAACAATACTAGCCAGGTCACTGCCAACAATAGCAACATCCGAGTATGTTTCAACTGCCGTGAGACCGGACACTTCATAGCCAACTGCCCATACGCCAAAAAACCAGCAACCTCAGCCTTCTCCAACTCAGTGCATGGGCCGAGACCGGTTGTATCTGGAGCCAACCGCGTGCCGATTCGCAACAACAACAACGGCCAATAACCAGCGGATGAGGCAGCCCAGCAGTCTTATGGACGAACCCGCGTCAACCATATCAACGCACAAGAGGCTCAAGAAGCACAAGGCGTAGTGCTCGGTGAGTTTTCAGTCGACTCGGTCTTGGCAACTATTTTATTCGATTGGGAGCATCACATTCGTTCATATCTTCAAGTTTTGTGGAAAAGTATAATATACCCTACGGTACTACTAAAAGCACCCTGTTAACCCGAACACCCGGAGGTGACATCAAGTGTCAACTGGGTTGCAACCGGGTGAGAATCATTTTAAGTGGGGTAGAGTTCCTAGCGGACTGGTAGTCTTGAAGTCAAAGGATAGATGTGATTCTTGGGATGGACCGGTTAAGCCTTCACCACGGCCTTATAAGTTGTGATAAGATAGTACACCTAACCAGCAGACGGAGTGCAAGTAACTGCCGTGCAGGAAGCAGACCGGACATAATGGTTTTAGTATGGAGGTCAAGTCCTTAGAAGAAATCCCGATTGCGGAATATCCAGATGTATTTCCAAGAACTCCCGGAATGCCACCAGATAGGGATATAGAGTTTGTCATCGACCTCATCCCCGGAACCTCTTCCATAGCCAAGAGACCCTATAGGATGGCAGCCCTTGAGTTGGCGAGTTAAAGAAGCGGTGAGAGAACTTCAGAAATGGGTTCATCGAGACCAAGCTCGTCACCATGGGGAGCCCGGTGCTCTTCGTCGAAAAGAAGGATAAAAGCACGAGGATGTGTGTGGACTATCGCTCACTAAGCGAAGTCACTATCAAGAACAAGTACCCTCTCCCGAATAGATGATTTATTTGACCAACCTAAGGGAGCCAAATATTTCTCGAAGGTCGACTTAAGGTCGGGATACCATCAACTCAAGATTAGGAGAGTGACATCCCAAAGACCGCCTTCGTCACCCGTTATGGACAATACGAGTTCACCGTGATGTCCTTTGGACTCACTAATGCACGGCATACTTTATGAACCTCATGAATAAGGTGTTTATGGAGGAACTAGACAAGTTTGTCGTAGTTTTCATTGACATACTTGTTTACTCCAAAAGTGTGGAGGAACATGAGCAACACCTTCGAGTGGTCTTGGGCGGCGAGGCGCACAAGGCATGCGCTAAGTTCAGAAGTGTGAGTTGGTTGGAGAAAATATCCTTCCTTGGGCATATTCGGCGGCGAGAGGAGTGGCGGTAGACCACAGGAAAGTCAAAGCTTGTTTCAATGGCGACAACCAACCAATGTGAGAAATTAGAAGCTTTCTTGGTTTAGCGAGGATACTACGGAGGTTTATTGAAGGATTCTCCAAGATTGCCCGACCCATGACAGAGTTGCTCAAGAAGGAGAAGAAGTTAAATGCAGGACCGAGTCGTGTGAGAAGAGTTTTCAAGAGTTGAAAAGAAGGCGACAACCGCCCGGTGCTAACCTTAGGGACATTCAAGCAGGATTTTGTTGTCTATTGCGGCGCATCACGACAAGGACTAGGATGTGTCCTTATGCAAGATGGGAAAGTAGTGGCGTATGCTTCCCGCCAACTCAAGCTCCACGAGCGAACTATCCCACCCATGATTTGGAGTTTGCGGTAGTAGTGCATGCCCTTAAGATTTGGAGACACTACCGATTGGAAATAAGTGCGAGATCTACACAAACCACAAGAGCTTGAAATACATTTTCACCCACTGACCTAAACCTAAGGCAAAGAAGGTGGTTGGAATTAGTCAAGGACTATAACCTAGAAATCCATTACCACCGGGAAAAGCCAACGTAGTGGCGGATGCCTTAAGCGAAAGTCCTATGGAAGCGACCTAAGAGTGCCTAATTGCAAGAGGAAATGGCACGACTCAATATGCACATTGTTCCCAGGCTCGTCCTAACTAAGTGTCCCACCACAGACAAAATCGAAAAGCCCAAGAATAAGGAGTTGATGAAGATCCGCAAGCACACGGGGAGAATAAGGCCCAGACTTTAGGGTGGACATCACGGTACACTATGGTATAAGAGCAGGATATGCGTGCACGACGGAGATTTCCGGCAGACCATCATGGATGAGGCACACAACTCAGCGTATTCCTTCCACCGGGATCCACTAAGATGTATATGGATTTAAAGCGAAGTATTGGTGGAATGGAATGAAAGCGGACATTACCTGATTGTAGCCTGATGACACTTGTCGAGGATTAAGGTGGAACACGAAGCCGCGGCTGTGCGACCCTTACCTATCCCGATGGAAGTGGGATGAGATAGGCATGGACTTTGTAGTAGGCTTGCCCAAGACACGAAAGGATATAATTCCATATGGGTAATAGTAGACCGACTCACTAAAGTCGCTCACTTCATACCCGTCTAATAATTATGACGCGAGAGAAGTTGGCCAAGTTGTATATAGCAAACATAGTGAAGCGCATGGAGTACCTAGCGAGGATAGTTTCGGATAGAGGGACCCAGTTCACCTCTAGGTTTTGGGAAAGTTTGCATAAAGCCATGGGAACCAAGTTGGATTTTAGTTACATCTATCACCCATGAGACGGATGGACGAGAGGGTGAATCAGATTATGGAAGACATGTTGAGCATGTGTCCTTACCTATGGCAAAGATTGGAAGCAGGCTTACCATGTCACGAGTTCTCGCAACAACAGTTATCAAGCCCGCCTAGGCATGTCACCATTTGAAGCCCTATACGGAGAAAATGCGAACCCCATTGATGTGGTCGAAGTGGGAGGCGTGCCTTAGTTGGACCCGCTATAAAGAAGCCGAGGGCAGTAGGCCAGATCGAGAAAAATTGAAGGCTGCCCAATCCGTGAAGAGCTATGCAGGGAAGAGGCGAGAAGTAAGCTTGATCCAGGAGACTTTGCTTATCTCAAGGTTTCACCTATCGAGGGACTCGAAGATTTCAAGTGCAGGAAATTGGCCCCTCGGTACATTGGACCGTACAAAGTCTTGAATAAAGTTGGGGCGAGTGCATCTCGGTTGAAGCTACGGAGGAAATGGCGGATATACATCCGGTGTTCCACGTTTCTCGGTTGGAAGGTGTTTGAAAGTGATCGAAGAAAAAATGAGTGCCGGTAGAAACAATTGATTTGTAGCGGATCTTAGGTACCGAGGAGGTGCCCGTCAAGATTTTGGACACGTTGGTAAAAAGGACAAGGACATCGAAATGCGGGTGTGCGGTCCAATGGGCGAGCACGAGTGGAAGAAGCCACGCGGAGCGAGAGGATGCCGAAGAAAGAGTTTCCCACTTGTTTAAGAACTAGCCGAATCTCGAGGACGAGATTCATTTTAAGTGGGGTAGGTTTGTAACGCCCGCGTTTTTAGCCTAATAAATCACCGCTAAATCACGTGTTTTCAAAACTTTCCTGAGCTCGATCGTCTCCTCAAAACCCCGATCATCTTTTCCTCCTCCTTCCCTCGGTAGCGTGCCGAATCCCGCACCGCCCATCCCGCCCGCCATCACTCGAGCCACACGCCGCCCTCCGTCATGTCGCCGCACCCACTGCTTGCATTGTCGCCACCTCGCCGGGAATCCAGGCCCGCCATGGTCCCGCCCGGTAGGCCACGCCGACACCGCGTCAGCTCCGCATAAGTCTCGAACCAGAAAATCCTTTTCCCCTCTCCTAATTTTCCTAGGATTTTCTCTTAATTCTTCTTCCCTTTCTCCTTTTCTTTTCTCTCTTATTCTTTTCTTTTCCCTTTTTCCTTTTCCTTTTCTTTTTCCTTTCCTTCCTTTTCCTTTTTCCTTTCTCTTTTCCTCCTTCTTCTTGTCACACGGCCTCCCGGCCCTCCTGGACGCGCCGCGCCTGCCTCGCCTCAGCGCCGGCCTCCCTTCCTCCACCTCGCCGCCAGCCCTTCCTCGCGGCGCCGCTGTTGCCGCCCGCCCGCCCGGCCACCCGCGCCGTCAGCGCACGCCTCCACGCCGCGTGGCGTGCCCGCTCCTTACCACCGTCCGGCCCGCGCGTGACGCCGCACGCCCGGCACGCCGCGCGGCCGCGTCTCGGCCGCTGCACCGCCTCCACCATCTGCCGCTGCGCCCTCGACACATCTGCCGCCGCCACGGCGCCTGCTCAGTGCGGTCCGCCATGCCGCCGCCTTCTGGCCAAGGACTCGCCGCCCACGCCCCGCATTAACCATTGCCTGCGTCACCTTCGCCACCATCACCGCCGCTCGTCCCGGCCGCGCCCATCGCCCCTACGGTGCGGTCTCCTAACTCTGGCCACGCTTTGCCCGAGCCTCCGCCGCCATCGCCGCCAAGCCGCCGCCACCGCACAAGCCTCCGCGGCTGTGCCAGCGCCCTCATCGATCCTCCAACTGACGCATTCACTCCGCCGAATCTTCGCCTCGCCGGCGCCGCCCTGAGCCATTCGGCCTTTGACGCCCATACTGCGTGAGGCGCCGACGAACGCCTCCCGGCTATAAAGGGGAGAGATCGCCTCGCACCCTCATCCGCCTCCACCTCCCCTCGCCTGCGCCACCAGAGCCTACGGTAACCACCCATGCAGCCCGTCGAGCCGCCTCCTCACCACCAAGGTGAGCATGGGGTGAGATCCTCCTCGTCTCCCTCCATTTCCATCTCAGTCGCCTTGCCTTGGGTGAGCACCGGGGACCGACCCCCCTCTCTGCTTTGCGATTCGAAGGAAGGCCCTGCCTCTCTTCCTTTTCACCGAGCCTTCTCTATTTTCTCTCTCTCTCTTTTTCCTTTTAAATAAGCCCTTGGCTTATTGTTTAATTATGATCTAGTCACGATCGAAATATACAAACTACAACTAAGCCCTTAACCAAGTTTACACCATTCAAATTAAGTCCTCTTCCATTAGTGTAAACTACAAATGGGTCCTTACCCCTTAATTAAAAAAATACTTAACCTATCTTCTCATGATTTTATTCGTGCCCTATTTATTCCTCCTTTTCTATTTATTTTCTCCCGAGCTCAGGTAAATTTTGTGTGCTTGTATTGATTGCATGCTTGCTTGTGTGTGCGCTATAGCCGACGGAGTGAGCGAGGAGGAGTACCCTGGCCGGAGCTTGGAGCCGAGTACTCTGACGAGGCAGGAGACCGAGGTCCCGAACATGAGCGGAACTCCCGAGGACTTGAAGGCGACAAGTTCAATCTCATCCTTTGATGCATGCTTTGATCCAGTTTATAAATACAACCCTATGACCCGTTTTATAAATTGCATATTGTTTCTTTGTTAAAACCGGTAGGATAGCCACCCTTGATTGCTATGATTGATCTTTGATTGCCTAAATGATTTCTTTAAAATGTGTGAGTGCTTTAAAAAGAATGGGATATTTTGGAAAATGAATAAAGAAGCTGGGTAGACGGGATGGGACGTGTGTCGGGAGTATGGGTGAGCTCGTACCTTTGTGGTTGAGCGTGTTGGAGATGTCCATCTTGTCGTTAAGGACCGGGTTGCGTGACATCTCACCTGACCCAATTATCGTACTACCACTCGACCGTTGTATGTGGCAACGGCTTAGCATAAATCCCACTAGTTAATCTACTTGCCATCAGGAGTGCGGGTGAGCAGCGGGAGATCAAGGAGTAGGTGCGATCTCGTGTGAGAGTGCATACGGTTATGAGAGATAACCCCTTGGTTGCTCCGTGGTGGCTCGTAGGGTTAGCTAAGGTGGGTAATGGCTTTGATAGGATCCACGGCACTAAGGTGTCCGTGTGGCGGTACCCTACTGTGGGTAAAGATGTACAACCTCTGCAGTGTAAAACCTATTCGAATAAGCCGTGTCCACGGTATTGAACGAGTCACGGTGGGGTCACAAACTAGTGTTTGGGTTTGGGATGATTTTCATGGCGTGAGTTGTTTTCTGGAAAAGTGTGTGGCTTTGTGCCTGGGCTACGGCGGACGGGGAGTCCGGTAGTCCTCATTTGGTTTTCACAAAACAACTGAGTTACTTGAGTTATAAAACTGCTTTGCGAAAACCTTTTCTGAAAACAAACCCTTGCATGAGTAAATGTGTTTGCAAAATAAACCTTATCTCGATCCTTGATATATCCTGCATGATCTGCTTATTAGCCTCCGTGGGTGGGGTTGAACTTGTTGAGTACGTATGTACTCACCCTTGCTTAACTGTTTTTCGAGAGGAAGATCCGACTTCGTCCTCAAGACGCCGAGTAGGTTGCCGCCCGCACACAACCCCGTGCTCGTGGATTCAAGGTCTCCACAGGAAGCTTCCATGGCGCAAGACTCTGAAGATATCTTAGATGTTGTTGCTATCGTAGTTTGGTCTGTAGTTCTTATGTTGCTTCTCGTGGCAGTGGCGCTCCCATGCCCACCTCGGCGTGTTGTCTGATAATGAACCATCGATGTAATAAATGTGGTACCGGCCTCACGGGCTGGTATTTGTATCACATTTAGTCACCTCTGATGAGGGGACGCTTCAGCTCCTTTGCCCAGTTCAGCTCTGCTGCAGCTATCTCATCTTCATCATCATACTCGTTGTCCTCTTCCAGGAAACCTTGATACACTTCATTAGTGGCACCGTTCTTCTGAAAGCGATTATCCCTCCTGAAGCCCTGTACTTGATTGCTCATAGCTGCCAACCGCTGTGAAAGCTGGCCAAGGTCATCAAACTCCATGCCGAATAGCTTCTCTCTGATATTCGGCAACATGCCTGCTATGCACATCCCTGGTAGCTGATCATCTGGTATGTTCAGGGAATAGCATAGGTTCTTGGTCTCTCTGAATCTGCGAAGATATTCCAGTGATGTCTCATTGGTTCTCATCCTTAAACTCATAAGATCAACTGCCTTCTTCTCGTTGGTACCCATATAGAAATATGAATGGAATTTCTGCTCTAAATCTGCCCAAGTACCAATAGAGTGAGCTGGCAAAGATGTGAACCATGTGAAAGCATGGTCCTGTAAGAGACAGGAAAATACCGAATCCTCCAGGCTTCATCTGCAGCAGCCTCCCCAAGCTGCATCAAGTACCTACTGATGTGCTCTATAGTGCTAGTATCATCTTGACCAGAAAACTTGGTCAAATCTGTCGGAGGCTTCACCCTTGGAGGAAGTGCTACTCTGTTGTACCAATCTGGATAAGGAGATGTGTATGAGTAAGACTGATTTTTAGGCTTTAGGCCGAACCGATTCTGCATCATATCAGCCATCTTATGCACTAACGTATCGACGCTTGAATCCTGAGCCTTTTGCATCTGTCCTCCTGAAGGCAGTCCTGAAGCACTCTTGTACCCAGGATTTGGCATAGCATTGAGAGCACGGTAATCGGTAAACTCCTGATACCCGTCTCCATACATGTTCTTCTGCAACCTATTTGCTGCTGGAGAAATCTTGAAAGCTGATGGTGGCACTTCTCCTGTAGTACCAAACGTGGCCTGACCATAGGTGAGTTGTGGTTGCTTTTCAGTTGGAACTGGAGCTGGAGCTGGTTCATCTTTATTTGAAGTAGACGCTCCTGATCCTCCAGCAGGCATCTCTTGACGTTTTGGCACATTGAAAAGCAATGGTCCACTGATTGGGCCAGCACTCTGCTCAAAATATTTATCGGCCCCTTGACCGAAAGTGTTGATCAAGATTACCCGGAAGGTGTTCAGAAAAGCTGCATTATGATTTGTCATGGTGTCTCCCAAAGCTTTGTAGATCAGCTCTGACATCTTTTGAGCGTCTTATTCTTCAGTGAAATCAGATTGGGGTGGAAGAAGAACTCTTGGAAGCGACTGTTTCTGGATTACCTTGTTGCTCTTGTTCTTGGAGAAGGACATCAAGCACTTCTGCTAGTACTGCTCACATGCTTCCTGCACTAGCCCCATGAAATCATCCGGCAACTCATCCATGGTCACGTTTAGAACGTGACTATTGCTGACGTCAGACATCATGAACTAAAGGTTGTGTCCCACCAGGCGTGCCAAAAAGTGTGTTGACATAAAATGTGGCGCACTGTGTCTCACACATAGTAAGCCGAAAAGTGTGGCTTCAATCGGGTGCCCGGACGGTTCAGAATCCGGAAGCGTGCCAGTCGGTTTGACCTAAAAACCAACAAGGGATAAAACTGTGAGAACAAAATTGGAACAAGCTGGGTGAGACCAGACAGTTCCATATTTATATGGCCACTTACGGTTACATACTATAAAAAAAGTCACGCCAAGCATGCTTATATAGCATTCGGCTAATATCAGATGAAAAAACGTGTAAAGCGTTAATTGCCGAATACGTATGAATAAGAAGACATGTTTGAAAAAATGAACAATTGATCATCATATATCATGTAAGCGTAAACTTTAGACCAATAGCAGCATTCAAAGTGTAATAAATTAAGCAGGCAACTTATAAATACAAATCTATCTAGATAGCACATGCATAGGCTAATCCAACTAGTCGCCGTCTAGCTTTCATAAACCCGTCAAGCACAAACCCAAGCAAGTTAATCCACCGCATGATACCGCTTGCTACGAATCTACGCCACTTCTTACGACTAGATTAATCCACCGCATGATACGATCTAATAATAAGAAGCTAAAAGCATGCATATACCTAAACAGACCGGTAAATATTCATTACTTGTGTAGGCATAACCATATTCGGCAAGATTACCGAATTGGGATCCGTGAGGAAGGAACAAGACAAGCTAACGCGACCTAAACCTAACAAAACCTGCATCTGCCGCACGATACCTAGTTCTATTAAGATTAAATACACTTTAACATGCATGAACCCACAACACGTGACAATCTAGATCGATCTAGTTCGGCTATGCAAGCGTACGATCCACCTATCATACTTTAATAGCAGAAGGTTTATAAAAAGCCGAAGCGTATCAATCTAGATTGGGCAAAAGAGTGTTACAACTAAATATAAAATATTAAAGACTATGCAACACATGATAACTTAATGAATCTAATAGATCTTGCCAAATTTAATAGAGCCGATAACTATCTTTACTCATGACTTAATCCGCCGCACGATACAAGGCATAAGCAAAAACCTCCCGTTATTAAGCTTAAATCCACCGCATGATACTAAGCTAAACAAACAAGACTACTTGCATCATGATCTAAATCCACCGCATGATACTAGACATGATAGCAAGGTTGTCGATACTTACGGAGGTCGACGGATCGATGACTCCCCTCGAAGAACTCGACGACACGACGAAAAAAGGACTCGAAACTTGGCACGGGGCCGGTTGTGTTGGATTGATTGAATTCTTCTTTTACAATGGCCAAGGGTGTATATTTATACCCTGGGCGAAATACGAGTCCTAAAAGACTACGATTTACACGATAAAACTTGGAAAACACGGATCTTAGTTCTATTTTCCTTCGGTGTCCTCTATCGCCACGTGTCTTTTTCTCTGAACCGGCTTCACTTGCCATCTTTGATTCCCGAATGGAGTCACCGCCTCGTAAGATAGCCAACCGCACAGACATTTGCCGAAACTCCGAGAATTAACCGACCGCTTGGTCGTTTGCCGAATGCTCTTCTTATTGCTCGTTGGGTCCACCTGTCATCTTCTCAATGTTGACCAAAATCCAGTGTTAACATAACTACCAAGTTGTAGATCTCATCGAGAGCTAAAATTTTGATATAAAGTTTGTCTTTATCCGAGTTTATGTGAGAAAGTTATGATTTTCTTTTAATTATTTTTAATTCTAAATAATATTTTTGGGACCATAAACAGTTTTAAATCAAAAAGTTATCAACTACAAAGTTGTATATCTCATCGAGAGCTACAATATTGGTATAAATTTTGTCGTCATCCGAGTTCATATTAGAAAGTTATGATTTTTTTTATTTTGCTGGGTGTCGTGGAACGAATCCTAATCGAACACGGTAATATTTGGATCAATAAATAGGTCAGACCAAAAAATATGACCGAACCGGAAGAAATTTTGGCTCTTTATTATTAGGTATATAGATATAGATGAAAATGATACCCTAACGTACGTACTGTATCGAGCATGGATGGCTGTGGTGTGGCTGTCACGAATTATTTGCACATGCCTTCCTTCCTTCCTTCCGGCTATAAGGATGCAAGCATAAAAAGAAATCAAAACCGTGATTTCCACATTTCCCCGTGGTGAATTTCCTCTGAGGCATGATTGTTGTATAGTTTACCACCGAGGGACTGAGAAGGTGCGTTTACGGCTAAACGCAACATGAGCAGTGACAGATCTACAAACATATGCTAGAAAAGTGTTTTTCTCCGTTATTTTCTACACATATAAGCCTCCACTTCTAAGCTTTATTTATTGACTACAACCTTGTAGTGGGGGCTTATGAAGGGCTCCATACATCCACTCGAAGCTTGAACCCTGGCTGTCTAATGCTAGATCACCTCTCTATTTATGGGGTGTTCATCCCATAAAAGTGTCAATTTTCAACCAATCTAAAAGGTCAGGCACAATCATTTCCAATTGCCGGTCTGTTTCTCGTACGAAACACCCTTTCATCACAACCAAGGGCCAACCACTTCGGTCTCTCGACCGCTTGGACAACTCCGCCGCTGCCATGCCTCCAACCCCCGTTCCTCTCGCCTCCGGCCTCACGGCCGGTGGCCAGGAGGAGCGGGGTAGTCGATCTACTGTTTTTCTTAGTTTTTTTTTCATTTTTTCCTTTCCTTCATAATAATTTGGGCTATATTTTGGTTGGTTGTTTCGATGTTTTCGATCCGGCTTTCCGTTTCATACCGGATCGCTGGTGGATGTGTCGTCGTCTTCGGTGTCTTCGGTGATGGCGTCCTCTTCCTGGAGAGATCGAGGTATGTTGGCATAGTCCTTCTCAAGGAGGGATTCGATCTAGTTTTCCCCTTCTTTGTGATCGTCCTTCCGGCCGTCGGTGGTGCAACTGGCGGCAACGGATCTACCCTTCCGGCTGCGGGCAGTGATGCTAGTGGCGTAGGATTTTATGTTCGGTTCAACCTTCAGAAGATAAGACCGATGTGCTCTTGACGCCCTTTACTCCCCATGGTAGTTGAGCATACTGCGCCTCTTTTGCGGTCTCCATGTTCGTGGAGTCTTCTGTTAGTTGGGACTATGTTTCTCGAGTCCTTATCTGGTGTACTCCAATGGTCGCGAAGCTTCCTGAAGGGGTGTACGCAGCCGGACAAGAGGAAGATGAAGTACAGAGACTTAGTGACGTGCTTCAATGTAATATTATTTTATGTTGACGTCTCAGTTGTAAAAGAGGTTTTCTCTGCAACTATGAATTACAGAACGATATCGTCTGCCCGGCTACCTTCGCTTCACCTCAACTTTGTTGACCTCCCCCGCGATTGGTCCTACGCCAAAATAGAGCTGCATCGCAGATCGCACCTCCAACCAGCGACCGCGGCCTCCTTTTCTTCTGCAACCTCCTTTTCTTTTTTCCCGACCTTCTTCCTCCCTTCCGCCGCAAACGAGGACGCAGCAACCGCCGCCACTCGTCGCCGCCTCGCGACCGCCGCCGCCCGCGACAACCGTCGCCGCCCGCAGCAACCGCCGTCGCTCGCTGCCGCCTCGCCACAGGTCCGTGCAATTGAGGCGGCCCGCGGAGGCGAAGCAGCGACCAAGCGGCGGAGGCGGCTCCTCCCCTCTCTGCTCGTTCACCGCCGGCGAGGCTGACTAGCGACCAAACGGCGGAAGCGCCTCCTCCTTTCCCTCGCCACCTGCCTCTCTGCTCGTTCGCCGAGGCACACACCGCGCCGTCCCTGCGGCGCCCTCGACCTCGCCGTCCTCGTCGCTTGCCACGACGCGGCCCCGGACAGGGACGCCCAATCTCTGCAGCTCACCACGCGTGCGTGCAATTGAGGCAGCCGCCGGAGGTGGAGCAGCGACCAAGCACGGAGGCCGCCGAAGCCACAGCGCCGCGCCGTCCTGCGCCGCGCACAACCACCTGTTCCGTCGTCACGCCGTACGCCCGCTCCGCCGTCGTCACGCCGTGCGCCCACTCCGCCGTCCTCGACGTTGCGTGCACCCGCTCCGTCGTCCGGGCCAGGGTGAAGGGATTCGTGCGTCACCAGTGCCGTCAACATCTACCTGGCCGCCGGACACCAAGCCAGTGAGCTAAGGTTCGAACGCTCCTCGACGCCCGGACTGTTTCAGTTTCTTACTCGATGCAACTGCTGATGGATGCTCTCATGTGTTTGATGAAATGCTCTAATCCCACCGCACATGCTCTTTAATTTATTTTATTGAATTGTTTCTGTTCAATCAATGAAGAAAAGTTCATGTGCTGATCTGAAAGTTCAGTGCAAAAATTTCAGATTTTTCACTTCGTAGCAATGACATTCAGCTTTCACATAATGAATTTCTGATTATTTTACTCAATCTTCAGTTTTTCAATTCAGTTGCTTTTGCCGTAATTATTGGTAAGGATCTCAGTAAATATAAGTGTATTTTATCTATTGACAACTTGAGCATGCATGGAGGCTAGGATCAAATTGTTCATATTGATAGGAGACCGATGTATTCGGTTTGATGATCTGGTGCAAAAGATAGATATTTTACCAATTAAAATGTTCTGTATGTTGTAGAGATTTTGGCATTAGTTATTGGATAAGTTTGAAAAGAGAGTGGTGTTCATTTAGCTATGAGGCAAGGTACAGTTTCAATGTACATATCCAAATCATATTCACTCAAGTGCCAAATTTGAAATTTTCCTGTAATCTGGGGTTGAAGATGAGTTTTTGTGTTACACATTTCTATGCTATTTGCCTATAGGGTAACGTCTAAGGAATTGCAGCATCAACCTTGACAGCGGTACCACACGACCGCCAGGGCCACTGTGGCTTTGTCAGAGTGGCTGCTCAACTGGAAGGCCAGCATTAACGGGCACGACCTCTGGGGAAGCACGGTGAGCCCCCATCAGACTTTCCTTCCTATGAATTTTGCGTTGTCAAATAATGATCTCATTCGCTTCTCTGATGATAGGGGGTAGCTGACGCCGAGTATTAAGGCCACTTGGAGATATATGATCTCTTGAAAATTCATGGTGCAAAGATATTTAGCATATGTAAAATTAGAAAGCTAATGAAGACATCTGCATTATTCAGTGCCGTTGGGTTCACTGATAGTTTCTTCAATTCAATACAAAAACGATAAAACTAATAGTTAATGGAATAAAAATATTCTTGGTTAAAAAAAAAGTGCATTTGATGTTTGTTTCTCACATAGTTGAACGCTGTCATTTTCTTTCACCCAACACCACATTTTCTCTACTGTGGCAGCAGTGGTGAAACAGTCTGATGATTAATTTTGCTATATCCAAGTAATTACTCCCCAAAGAGGAGTAGAACCAGATTGATCTTCTGATGATTTACAGTTGCAGCTAACATGTGTTATTTCAGTCGAGAAGTTGTGTGCTGAAAAACCAATCTAGCCGGACAATTACTTGCTGAAAGATGTTGTAGAGCTCTTGGAACGTAAGTGATTGGTCCATCTTTATTTTCGTCGGCAAGTCCATGAGAGGGTACCTCAATATATGGGAACTACCATCTTCACAAGATGCGCATAAATTCTGATGGAGGTAATTTTCCTTGGATCTTGCACGCACTTCCAATTGTCAAAAACGTTAAATGTCTGAAACACAGTGGTGTATTGTTGGTTTGTTGAATCACTCAACCTGTAGAACTATGAGTTGGTGATTCGCTGCATTTTTTATGCAGAAGAAGAAACATGGCCTTGAATGACATGCCAACATATTCAGAACTCGAGGAAAGTGAGAGCCACCTGGTTTTGTTGCTTGCCCTCACATAATTTGGGCCATCATTTTTGAGATAGTATGCTCATCTCCTTTCAGAAGCAGGAATCTTCTGTGCAAGTGGGTGTGGACAAGAAGCATAGTGAAATTTTATTACAGTAGCATTTGGGAATTCCTCAAAAATCAGGTGAGCAAGGGGTTGAGAAACTCTAATGTGTTCTGTACTGGCTTGAATCCCACACAATCAGTTATGAGCTCTAATGTTTTGTTCTGGCTTGAACCTCTGGCTAAGAGCAATTTTGCTTATTTATTAGATGCATCGGCGCTGCCTTCAAGGATATCAACTACAAATCAAGCAGTACATGAACAGCCTGAAGGTACTTCGGAGATTCCAGCCAGCCCAAATCCTGTGCAACTACGGAGCTTTACTTTATCATCGATAAAGCCGGTGGAAGGGATCTCATGGCCACGAGAGTATCTTTGAGGTCATACTAGCGGAGGTATATATTTACATGTGAGCAAAGGGCAAATTAGTTCTGATAGGGATTTTTTTTGCGAAACAGTTCTGATAGGGAATTAGTTTGACCGGGAACAGTATCGTTCAGAAGGTTTGACAAAATTGGGCTCTTTTTTAGGTTTTTATGCATTTGATTGATCAGTTGAACGAATATTTGTAAAGCCATTTAGTGAAGTTCATTGCACACACAATTATTTTGCTTGACCACTGTTTTCAATGTATTCATCAGGAAGCTCTCCATGTTGCTTTTATTACTGTACAAAATTGTATTATCTTGTAGTAGATTTGTGCTCCCGTTGCAACGCACGGGCACTCACCTAGTAATTTAAAAAAATCCAGTCCCTTTCTAAAAAAACCAATCTAAAGGGTCAAATGTTTTAAATTTCACGGGGCCTGGAAAACAGTACTAACAATTTATGATAAGAGCAAGGACCACTACAATAATCATATAACATAATTTTCATGATTGACATATAAATAGCAATACTATTTTTCCACAAACTTTTCATACCACACAATACATATACATTTATTACCGCAAGAATGAAACCATTAACATTTAAATCTTAAGATAAACAAAAAAAATGATATCTACGTTAAGAAAAATCTAGTGGACAAGTTCCAACACAACAAAAATAACCAACTAAGTTCCGCCTAATTTCTATGAGCTATAAATCGACCTTTAGAAAAAAAAAATGACGGAGGCAGTACGCTGCCTGCACGAAGGTCTGCGGCTCTCACAGTCTCACTTCTGCTGCTAGGTCTCCCGTCGTGCGTCCTGTCCCGGCGGCCATGTCGGTGGCCCGGCCGCCGGCGCACATGTGCCGCCACCGCCAACCTCGGTGTGCGTGGCACGACTTGGTATTGGCATTGGCCGACAGGTAGGACGCAAGCCTGGAGCAGAGGCAGACAGAGCCGAGCCGCATGTGCGCTTCTCGTGGTCGTGGATTAGTGGGCCCATCCACCGAGGTTATAAGACTATCCTCACTCATCTTTCTCTATATTTCTCCTCCGAAACAAATATTTTGTCCTGGTCATCAAGAATCTCTCCTCTATACCGCTTTCTTCCGCACCCATCCTTGCTCTATATCTCTCCTCCATCCACTGTGGGACCCACCCATCACGTTTTTTTATTAATATCCTCATCCTCCCTCAGTCCCTCCATTCTCTCTCTCCCCTCGATTCCTCCGCCACAACAATCTCTCTCTCCCCTGTCGTCCAGGCGCTGGCGGAGGCGCCACGGATTCTTCTCCGAGCGGACCGGCGGCGGCGCGAGCTGGACCAGCGGGCGGGCGACGGTGACCTTCTTCTCCTGACGCGACCGGGCTCGGCGGCGGGTTCTCGGCGGCGGGCGAGCTCGGCGCGAGAGCCATGGCGAGCAGCGGCGGAGCTCGCGCGCGCCGGCCATGGCGGCGGCGCTCCGCATCCTCCTCCGCTCGGTCGCGTGCACCTGGGAAGAAGCGGTCGGGCCGGAGTTCGCCGTCGCCGTCGGTCCAGTAGGGCGCGTCCGTGGGGGAGCGGCCGCCGACGCGGGTGCCGCCGTCTTTTGCCTGGGCGCGCGCGGCGGCTGCGGCCTCCTCTCTCTCCCTCCGTCGAGCTCGCGCGGACGGTGGCCCGGCGCGCGGACGTGGTGGCGCTCCAGGCGGCGGCGGAGGGCCTCCCTCTCTCCCTTCTTCCCCGCGCGGATGGAGCTCGCGCGTGGGGAGCGGCCATGGAGCTGGCGCGGATGCGGCGCTCGTCCTCGCGCTCCTCTCGCCGGCGGGCTTCTCTCTTCCCCCTCTCTTCTCTCTCCTCGCGAGCCACGTAGGCGGGCCCCGCGTGTGGGGTAGCGGAGGTTGCCGTACGTGCGGGACAGACAGCGGGAGCGAGGCCTTACGGAACGACACCGTAATTCTCCCAGGAGGCCGCTGCAGGTAAATTTTACGGTAAAAACTTGTACCGTGAGTCTCCCAGGAAGCCAGTGCAGATGGTCTAACAAAATAACAACTCCCAAATTGGCCCACCCGCGCATCAGCATCACTACATGAGCCCATCACGATCGCCCTTGGTTGAGCTACGTGGCCATGTTCGGATTGTAGGATTTACAAAGGAAAATTATAAGATTGAGCATACCCTTTTCTATGGAAACTTTTCTTCACTCATTCATTTTGAAGTAAATAAAACATCCAGTTTTGGCCATTGGAAAATTTCCTGTGACATGATGCGTGCATGAGTGAAAAAACGGACAAGAAACAAGAGCCGATGAAACGTTTTTTAAAACTGTTCACGTCACTTGTTCTCGATTAATACTTCATTGTTGAGTTAATGACCCACTAAAGCTAATATCAAGCTACCAAGTTTAGCAAAACAGGCAAATCATTGTTCCAAATAAAAATGAGATTCTTCTACTACCTCATTCCTGCGTTCCAATCACTATTCCTATGAACTTCATGTGCTTTTTCCATACCTTTATTTTACCACCATACATTCTTTTCTATCCCTATATTTTCTCCCATTTCTACGTTTTTTATTCCTCCGATCCAAACAAGCTGGCTGGCCGGGAAAAAAATAGGTGCGGCCTATCCGTACCTGGCAACATGCGGACAGCCAACCACGAGACGACATGTGTGAAAGTCCTAGTTTGGTTTTTGATAATTGGTGCCACCCTTAGTGAACTAATCTCTCGAGCTAAGTATGTAGACCATTGTTAGATGGTTCACGCCAAGTGGTGATGCATGATGTGTAGTAAGCCACAAGTTGATGATCAAGGTGCACCATTGCTTGGAGAAAAGAAAGAGGAAAGCCAACACATGGGCTCAAGGCCAAGGTATAACCTAATAGGGCTTTCCCTTTCACACTCAAGACACCATAGAGGGTGTGAGTGATTTAGGATCGATAGCCATACTATTAAGAGGGGAATTGGCTTGCAATTGCGGTTATCAAGTGGCTCTAGGTTTAACATTTCATGCATTGCATTTAAACTCTACTAAAACCTATGAGACATACACTAAAAACCTTGCTACAACTCTTTTAAATGCTAACACACATGCACAAACGAGATACTCTTTGGTGTTGGCGCATGGGAGCAACGGTTTTGTGGGACATTTCGGAGGTTTTCAGAGGTTTTCGGAAGGTAAGAACGTCAATTTCTATTGTGGCCGGAACCTCGGATCTTGGTGGAACACATGGAATCAATATGGATCAAGACGCGGCGCAAAAAGGAGCAAAAACGTGAAGAAACGGGCGTCGGGCGCTGCGTCGGACGCTGGCTCGGCAGCGTCAGACGCTGACGGCAGCGTCCGACGCAGCCAGCGCACGAGCAGCTCAGCCAGGAGCACTGTCGGACGCGCCAGGAGGGCCGCGTCGGACGCCCCAAATCGACGACAGCGTCAGACGCGTTCAAAGGCGCGCGAGCTCAGCACTGTTCACTCGTGTGCGTCGAACGCAGCACAGTGACTCGTCGGACACGCCAGGCGAGGCTCGGACGCGGTCCAGAGGCATGTCCTCGGGCGCGACCCTCGGACGCCGTGTCGGACGCAGCCCAGGCACCCGTCGGACGCACAGACGCGTGTTATTCGCCATTTTACACAGAGAGCTTGTCGGGTGAAAAATCGTCGGACGCGTCAGGAGGTAGGGCGTCGGACGCCACTGTGCAGCGTCAGACGCGTGCAACGGTCGACTGCGCGGTTTGAAAAATGAACGTGTCGGCACGTCCGACGCTCGGCCTCGGCCGGCGTCTGGCGCGTCCGACGGGTGTTAAAAAGGCGTCCCGAGCTCCTCCTCCTCCCTAACGGTCACCTCACTTCTTCCACTCCTATATAAGTGTGTTGGCTGGCTCTAGCTCACTCTCTTGCATATTTTCATCACTCCTACTTGCTTGTGAGCTAAAGCAAACTCCTCCCTCTCATTCTCCTACTCACTAACTTAAATCAAAGTGAGATTGAGAGATTTCAAGTGCATTGCTTGCATTTTTGCATCTAGAAGCACTTGATCGTCGTCTTGCCGGCTTGTTCTTATTACTCTTGGTGTTGGCCGGCACCTAGATGGCTTGGAGGTGGATTGAGGTGGTGGCTAGCGTGGTGCTTGTGCTAGACCATCTCTCCGGTGGAAATCTTGTGAAGGGTGCTCGTTCCTCCCCGAATTGGAACACCTATTGGATTGCACATGTCATTGAGCTACCGACACTTGGGTAGTTGCTTGAGGCGGCCATTTGCGTGGTCTAGGCGTGAGAGCCTATTAGCGCTCGCAACAACAAGTGAAGGTCGACACAACGGGGACGTAGCTTGCGGCGACAAGCGAACCTCGGGAGAAAATCATTGTGTCAACTTGTCTCCCGGTACTCTTGGTGATTGGCCACTTCGTTTTTCGTTCTACATCTTGGTGATTGGCTTCTCCCGGTGATTTGCATCCCCAACACTCTACTCTCCACCGGCGGTATAAACATTAAGCATTTATCTTTGTATTTACATTCTTTACTTTCTTGCAAAGTAGAGTAAAGGTGTTAGTGCTCGAGTAGTTAGTCTCTTGCATGTTCACCTAGGAGTAAAGTAGTGACTTAGTCTTGTTGTGTGAATTAGAGACTATAGAATAGTAGAATTGTGATTAGGTGGCTTGCCGACACACTAGAGCTAGTGCAAACCGCATTTACGCCATTTGTTATACTAACAAGTTGATCTAGTGCTTTTGTAGAATTTTTATTTAGGCTATTCACCTCCCCTCTAGCCATTTAGACCTTTCAATGTGGACTGAGACTATAAATAGAAACCATAACTCATCTCTTCTCCCTCCCCATGTTTGACATTTTTATCTACGTGTCACGCTGTGGTTAGCTGTCCGCACAGTGCCTGGTACGGACGGGCCGTACCCAATCTTTTTTCCGCTGGCCTATCTTGCCTTTTACAAGTGTTTTTTTTTTTTTGTTTTTTAAAACCTTTACCTTTCAAATTTTTTTTGTCTGTGCAAAGGTTTGTTATTCGCAACTGTTTATTATTGCCAACTACGCGTACTTTTTTTGAACAGGTCAGCAGGGGAGTCCACTACCTATATTTTTATATTTCAATTGAAGAAAAGAATGCCTTTACAAAACAACAAAAAACAACAAAGAAAAAGGAAGAGTACAAGGCTTTAAGCCCCAAAAGGAAAAAGGAAACAGGTACTAGAACTACTCGTACTTTTTACTTTGTTTTTTTCAAATGGGAAGACAATGTCTGTAAAACTCTTTAAACCTTGACGGTCAACGGCTTTTCAAATACCAGTCTGTGACTGCGACTGCAAAAGCCATGCTTGTACATTTGTGTAGAATGCTTTCTCCATCCTAAGTTATAAGTCATTCCAACTGTTTTGGAAAATCAAACATCTCAAGTTTGATCAATATTATGTAATAAAAATAATAAAATTTATGATACCAAATAAGTGTAATTAGATTCTTCATTATTACTTATATTATATCTATTTCATATCATAAATCCTTGTAACTCCTATAATTTTGGTAAAACTTGTTAGGGCACTCACAGTGCAAACTCTACCATAGAGTCTAAGCATATTTATTACCCACTTATTTATAATATTTTGCTGATGTGGTAGTATTATTTATTAGAGAGAGAGAGTGTGTGTGTGTGTGAAGCAACAAGATTCCAAGTCTTATTAGTCTCCAAGTCTACAACATTCGAGGTAATAAATACGCTTAGATTCTATGATACTCGTAGAGTCTTGCATTGTGAATGCCCTTATGTTTTGACTCTCTAATAAAGGTGAAATGACTAATAATTTAGAACGATGGTAGTAGTTTGATAGACCACTATTTCTTCATACACATATCCATCCTCTTAAAATAGTCAATAAAAATGAAATAATTTTGACTGAACTACTATAACAGTACCGTGCATAACCAAAATGTAAGGAGTTGTGTACCAATTTGATTTGATGACCAACATAGGAGAACATTGTAAAAACATAGGAAATTAAAGCGCATTAGCACGAAAGCAGCAACACATGACATGGGAAATTAGGAACTGATCAAAGCTTGCTACTAGTAGATGCCAGCGCTAGTACTAGGAATGGGCAGGCATGAACTGTTTATATATCCGGACTCCGGAGAGGACAGTGGACAGGGACCAATGAACCACCGGAAGCAACCGACCAACAAGTCTTTTCCCCCGTGTCCTCTAGCTCACAAAAAAATGATAGAGACAAAACAAAAACAAAAAACAAAAAAAGATGTTCATGATTTAAGTTAGGAGTCGTGTCATTGTGAACAAAGATCATTATTTCATCATAACGAGATTCCGTCGCGTTAAACAGTCAGCAGCTTGCTTAAGTATGTGCGTCCGTTTCTCATGGGCAGATGAGGCGAGACGTCGTCACCCGTGCAATGATGAGCGCATCCGGGCTACTTTTCCGTTCCCGTATGCCTAACTCGATGGAGGGTAGTTACTTAGTTATATATAAGTATGGTTTATTAACAACTAATCATGCCATGAGCAGTACGCAACAAGGAGCTCTAGCACTGCTCCTCGTTAATTAGCAGAGGTGAGGGGACGATAAATTTGTTTCGATTTCAATCCGCCAATGTTACCCCAAACGGGCTGGTCTTGATGTTGTGGTTGCCTGATTAGGGTGTTCCCCAACGGCGATCTGCACTTCTTCGCCTTAGGCGACTCCTCGGAGGCCCGGACGGAGATGGCTACTCCTCCTTCCAAGCGTCAACGGGATCGCGGGGTAGTACTCCCCCATCACTGCGCAGCTGAGAAGATTTCACTTCCCCTGAACGCTCAAGGAGCTCCAGCTCCAGCACGCCTCCATCGGCAAGTAGAGGAGTTGAGAGTATTTCAGTTCATTGAATGTTTTCCCCAAATCACTCATATGATTCAGACTTGCAGCCTGATGGTTGCAAATTGCTCTTGCCAGTTGCCAAACTCACTCTCAGGCTTTGTTTAGATACCATAAAATTTATGTTAGAACAGTAACCCGTCATATCAATTAATTTTTGGACGCTTGCATGAAGTATTAAATATAAATTAAAAAATAACTAATTACACAGTTTAAAACGTTATTACGAGACGAATCTTTTGAGCCTAGTTACACCAAAATTGGATAATGTTTACCACAAACAAACAAAACATACTATAGTTCTCCGTAAAAGCTATGGTATGAACAGTGCTCAACCTAAACGAGGCACTTGTATGTTGCTGCTGCCTGGTGGTCCTGGCCACATGTCATCGGTATTGCTGTGTCAGATGATGTATTTTATTTGTTTGGTCATACCGTGCCATGTTTTCCGTATTTACAATGTTGTCCGTGTGTTTGTAACTACTAGCACTAGTATGTTTGGTCTGTATGAAAGCAACTCGGTCAGGTGTTTCCACTGCAACCGAGTTTGTAAGATTTCAGATACTGTGTCTTTTTTTTTACTCAGCTCTATTTTGTGGATTACATGCATGTAAGTGACCTGCCATGGTAAATAGGTAATGCAACCTCCGTGTGCAATTGTGCATGTGTCAGACACTGCAAATTTACATGAGGTTGACATTTGGGCGTGTCACACATGCATGCATACCAAATTGTTTGTTACTAGTCCATCAACCCGTGCGTAACTTTGAGATATATAAGAAATAGAAATTCATGTTTAATAAATAGTTATATAATAAAAATTAGTTTATAAGTTAACTTTTGTTTGAATTTAGAATGACACATATACATAGAATTGGCATTGGCATGACTAAGAGAGGTTCTGGTCGCATAGCTAATGTGGTTCTCAGGTTGGGTGCTTTCTTTTCCATCTTTGTTTTGTGTCCTAGTATGGCTGACTTTGTGAAGTATATGGGCATGTTGGATGTCTTCCTTTAGGAATCAAACTATGGGGATAACAATGTTAAAAGGTTATTTCACTTGTAAATTAAAAATTAATAACATGATTGAGTATTTGATATCTGGATGCGTACCTTCAAATGATAAATTGTAGTATTTTCTTTTATCTATTTGTCAGGTTAATCTGGAAGTGAATACCATTGATGTTTGGCTTATCATTTGTTGGTTTTGATTTTTTGCTTCGCCAATGGCTTTCGTCTTTGCAATTAGATTGTTGTGCTGAAGTCCCTGACATATAGGTGTTACATTTTTGGAACTAAATTAAATGTCTTTGTTGTGCCCTTAAGGATTGCGAATTGTCTCTACCTTTAGAACTTTCATCTGGTGCTGGTTAGGTGTACTGGAGCTGTGGTCATTTTGTGATCTGGATGTTACTCTGAAACTTAAACTTAGTACGTTGGTTAGAAGGTCGTTGGCAGTCATGTGGTGTAGTGAGTAGGCTTACGGCTCTCCCAGTTTCTTGCTCTACTTCTGAACTGTCCTAGTGACTCTTGTATTTCCGTTTGCTTGCAAGGTGCTTCCTGTGATGATACAATAAGCTCTTCTTCCTCTTCTTCAAAGTCTGTTTGCAACAGACATGATGTGATCAGGAAAAAGCTAATATACTCACCAGAATGGGTCAAAAATGCTATTCCAGTTGGTATCTTATGGGACCTTGAGAAACTGTGGTATTCCAGATGGTGCAGATCCACGGGATATTTATGGCCACGCCATGAGTGCTTTGATTCAGCATGGGATTCACATCCGTGATTTTAGGTTCCGTGCTTACACAGATTCTGAGTTTTACTCTCCCAAAATATTGGAGGCAGTCAGAGCTTCTGGAGTTGACATCGTAGACTGTCCGCACAAGGGTAGAAAGGAAGTTGTAGATAAAGTGATCATCGTGGATATGTTGGCCTTCGGCTTTGAAAATCCAGTACCCTCTCTGGTGATGCTGATTATGCTCGAGCACTGCGTACACTCGTCAACAATCGATACACTACTGCCCTAGTGATCCCATCAGAAAGACATGTTAAATCAGAACCGTCAAGCGTTGTAGATAATGTATGGGACTGGACCAGCCTTGTAGTTGGTACGGTGTTGGGGTGCCCAGAAGCTTAGCTTCTCACGATGGTATTTATGAACTGAAGAATGAAATCAAAATGTTGGTGCCTTATGGTGGTTCTATCTCAGTTTCTAAACCTCTGAAAGCATATGCCAACCGCTTTCGCAAACCCCTCGTCATAAGCAACTATGGTTACAGTAACCTTGATGACTTCTTTGAAAACTCGGGGCACTACTTTGGTGTCATAGCGGGCAGAGGGGGTACGTTTATTAGGTCAATACACCAACAAGTTCATCAGAGGAAGGCAAGGTGGTGAGGACAGACTTGAATGATATGCAGGAGGACGAAACCAGTAGAGTCAAGTTACATACTGCAAACGCCAAACTTTCCTTTCAATCCGTAGTAGTCCGCATGCCTAGCTGTATTTTTCTTCTAGACTAGCTAAGAAATAGTTGTTGAATTCTTTGAATTTATTTCTTGTAGATATCGCTGTACCCACCTCTCCCACCTCAATGATGGACGACTTGGTGGACGACATGAATATAAACATGATGTATGCCACAGATGATGTTACCGCCAAAGAGGGTAAGAATTTTAGAGACGACATGGTAAAAAAAACTTTGGAGATGGCATTAGTATACATATGTATATATTTTCCTTTTTTTAAAAAAAACCTGCTGTTTTACAAAAACAGAGATGTTCATTTTGGAGTACTCCCCCATCACTGCACAGACGAGAACTCACTTCCCCTGGACGCACAAGGAGCTCGATCACTCCTCCCTCGCAATTAGAGGAGGTGAGAGCGCATTTGCTTCTATTTCAGTCTATTGAATGTTTTCCCCAAACAGCTTGATCACTCATATGACTGCTCTGTTTTATTGTTATTGTGAATTGTCTCCCTATTATTAGGTACTCTACTCAAATTTGTTGTGTACTTTACTCAAATTTAAATGTATCACTATCTGAATCCAAATGAAGAGAAATATGCTACATTTTCATACATGCAAAGTAAACTTCCTTAGGAATTAAATAAGTTTGTCTATTATTTCGGGATATTATGTATCTCTACTTTTCTTGTATAGGGATATAGATTCTAAATTGATTCTATCTCGAATAAATCTTCTCACCATAAGTATTTGTTGTGTAGACGGCTTTCTTCAATTTCTAAACCCTATATATAGTCGTATGGTCATTATTACGTTATGATGTGACAACCTTCCACACTCTTCTATATTTCTATAATATCTCTAATCTTTATCCATTTATTATCTAATTTTTATCATGCAAAAAAATCTTGGAGTATTCTATACTTACCATGAAGCGTGACAACTAGGGCGCATGCATGCTTACCTTTTGTCTAGCTAGAATTTTCCTCAGAGATGTTACATGTTGCGCATGTGACTTGCAAAAAAACGCTCTCACCCTTGGATAATTTTCCTCCTTTGAGGGCATTTTTCTTTATAGATCATGTTTTTTCAACTATCATGATATGTAGTTATTTCTAGTAGTCAATAAAAATGTTCCATCGTGAATGGTACTAGCGATCATTAGCTTTATATGTTAATCTACCAAGGCTATATATGGGGTTGAGCACGAGCCTGAGTGTTGATGTTTCATACTATGACTAGTAAATTTGTATTCACACATTTCGTTCAGAATGACCTGGTACCCACAGTGGCGGGCCCATGATTTCAGTGCTTGGTATTCAAAACATATAATGGTACTATTTTTTTACCGCCGAATGGCGTATAATGTCAGATATGTGGTGTTACTCTTTTTTTCGCTTCATACTGAAACTGACCTAAAATTAAATCAATAGACTAGACTAAGTAATTTGGGGACAGATTGCTAATCCTACGATCCTAGAAATTTGGATTTTGGATTGAGAAATGGGAAGAGGAAGAAATGAGTTCAACTTACAATTCAGTCACTGGGTCAGGCGTTTAGTTGTTAGCACCGCTCAACTTACACCCCAGTGCTTCAGTGTCTCAGCGGTGCCCATGGCCCGCCCCTGCCTACGTGGGTGCGCGCAGCGCCCTCCACCGCGAACCTGCCACCACCGCCACCACTGTGCACCGAGCGCCGGAGCGCACGGTGGCGTTCCTGCCTGGCTGCAGCGCGGTGCGCCTGCGCCCTCCCCTTCCAACCTCCACCCACCGCTCGCCGGCCGCCGCAGCTGCTTCAGGTTAGGGTTCGTCGATTCAGACATGGGAAGAGGGGTGCAGCCGAGCAGGCCAGCAGGGGCAGGGGCGGAGCCACCTTGATTCCTGGGTATTCCCAGGAATACTCAACATTTTTCACAAAATACCAAGTATGCATAACATATTTACACATATACACAAATATTGGGTGACATTTTGGTTTCTTGAGTTAATATTTAGCCAAACAGCCTCTCCAAACTAACTAATGCAGTCCCAACCCACAATAGCTCCCATGTCATTTTTCAAATAGATTAATTTGAGGAATTTTTTGATTTTTTTTACTATTCAGCTGAAATTATTTTTAGACAGGAATACCCAACTCCAGATTTCTGGCTCCGCCACTGAGCAGGGGGCCGCCATATGGGCCTTTGGCAGTGAAATGGACCGTTTAGCTCGTTGGTCCATTGGTGGGAGACAAAAACCAATGAGAACTGAGCCAATTTGCCTTAGATCTCTGTATTTTTCTTTTTCTCATATACAGAGTTGTATATAGACTATATGTATAAAGTTTTTTGTAAAAAATTTTTGGTATTCAATTGAATACCATTGAATCAATGTAGGCCCGTCACTGAGTACACAGTGACCTAAGAATTATACAAGTTTAGACAAAAGTCAGCTGTCTTGATCATGTTCCTGAGCCCAAGCGCTTAGGTTTGTAGTATATACGGATTACGAATGGCTATATAGTGATAAGAGTTTTGTCAAGCAAGTTCTAAGACTTCTCGGAGTTGAAGAAGAGAGCGAACCCGGGGCAAGTACACAAATGGAAGGGCCCTTCATGGCGATAATCTTAAGGATGGCTTCTCGGTCATATGTCATAGTGGTACGTAGTCTCTACTATTATCGCCATTCTGACATGATATCGTCGTGGCTACTCGTGGGGGAGGGCATGGGTTCAGTCGCCTCCCTGTAGTCCACGCTGTAGTTGGTGGAGTAATGTCCTTACAGTAGCCGGTGATGCCCTTGTTTGTCTTCCAGTACTACAGAGGAGGATCATCACAGGCCTGTGGCGTTGGTGTACCCCTAGTACATATGTGGTATGATCAGCGCGGATTACTAATGTTTGGGGGTGTTCATCACTTCCCTAAATTGCATGGGAATGAACCATACTTGGCCTTGTCAAGCAACCATGCAGGTGGGCCCTACACAGGCTCCACGTCATACGAGTTTACTTCAGGGCTAAGGGCATGATTGTTTTCTTGTATATGGCTTGGCTAGGCTCACAAGGATGATTGGTTTCCCTGATGGAGGATTAGCCTTAGCTTGTGATAGGTAAAAGGCGCCAGCTAGCCTGACTTGTGGGGTGTGAACAAATTCTGCATTACCCCACGGCCTGGCTCTGGCAATGCAGAGCATTATTATTACCCTTATTCATTGGATGCAGCACGGGGGCCGGCCGGGGTGGCCACGTCGCTCCGAATTCGTTTCCTGGCCGCTGGGCCTATCCACGTCGCTGTAAAATGGATTAGCTTGGACACCGTCACGCCACGTCGCCTCAGGCTTCTCCTGTCCACACGTTCAGTACACGGTAAAAATATCTTCCCCCGCATCCTCCGTTCTCAAAAAGAAAAAGAAAAAAAGGGAAAAATCCCCATTCTCTCGTTCTCTCCGTCTCCTTCCTCCCGTGGATCTCTCATGGCGACGTGGTATTAAATTGCTTGGCGCCTGGGAGAGATTGTGAGAACCGGAGAGTTAACCAACCAACCCACATTCCTAGTCAGACAAGACGGATAGACACCTTCAACCAACTAAACTGTCCTTGCAACTTGCATGCACAAACCTTGGCCAGCGGGAGCCCGCGGCTCTCATGTGTAAGCGCTGGTTTCATAAAAAAAAAAACCAATCACGCCCTAATAAGCAAACTCTTCAAAGGGTTGCAAGGATAGAGCGGATGGTGCCAAATTTAGGTTCGGTCAAAGCCACTTGGTTGGGATATTGGGCATGTGTCACCTTCCCCATGAACGCTCCTGATTCTCATGGAATAGGTGTGGAGCTGAATGTCTTATTTGAGGCTTCCTTGACCATTGGATTCACTGCCTTAGCTGATTGTTTGGATCATTTTGTAACACCGATCATGTGGTTCCTGGGTAGATCACATGTTGGAGTATTTTGGATCTTTTATCCCATGTATTATGTTCATTTGGCATGCTTTCTCATTTTCTCTTGGTGTAGCATTTATATTGTTGACCCGTCAAGTTTTGAATGCTTGCAGTTTTAAAGGGTGAAGTTTACAAATTGAATTGAAGACATGATAGATCGATCGCTGTAGGACTAGATCATTTTTGGCCTAATTTTTCTTCATGACAATATATGGTGCAACAAAAGTTTACAAAATTGCACATCAAATAGAGTGCTACTTAGAGTTTTGACGTCATAATGGAATAAACCAGAATATAATTAATGACATGTATTGACCGGAGTGGTCGATATTGTTAACTAGCGCCCATGTCAAAACCAGGATGTCATGGATCTACCAATTCAGATTAGTCATAGGTATGAAGAATACCGATGCAACCATTTCGGCTCATACTAGAATGGTATTAATTGGTTGTGAATGAACCCTGGTCATCACCAACCTCACCTATATAACAAAAGAAATTTAAGAAATATATAAAAGTCATGGTTTCACCAATGTGTTTCCGATGATAAAATCTTAGAAACAGGATCCCTCCTTGATACATTTGGATGATATTTCCTTACAAATAGTTTTATTGAAATCAAAATATTTTTTGAGCAGAACAAGAACAATGTCCTTAGTTTGCGGCCTTTTTACGGAACAATAAAAGTCATGGTTTCACCAATGTGTTTCCGATGATAAAATCTTAGAAACAAGATCCCTCCTTGATACATTTGGATGATATTTCCTTATAAATATTTTTATTGAAATCAAAATATTTTATCTTGAGCGGAACAAGAACAATGTCCTTAGTTTGCGGCCTTTTTACGGAACCATTTGATGTTCAATTTTATAAACTTGTTGACCGATATATTGTCGCTAAGAAAAAACTGAACTTGTTTAGGTTTAAAAGAAAATTTGTTCTATGTTAGAAAAAGAAATGTGTTCTAGCTTTATAAGAAGAGTATTCCAACTTTGTAAAAACTATTTCAGAATAAAGACCATAAGATGTTTGAAGATTCATGAAAAAATTATACCTTAACAAAATAAAAGATGTCGCCTTCACTCATTTGCAATTCTCCAACATATATTATTATGGCCCCGACTAATTTAGAACTAATGTTCCTTCAGCTGTTTACAATAGTATTCCATGAACAGATAAAAATACAAATTATAGAAAATTTAGAACTTTAGAAGGTAGAAAGAAAAAATAAAAAATCCGGGTGCCTTGCCTCTATTCTTTCTCGTACTCCCTCCGTCCATAAAGATATGCAATTTTCACATCGCCAGAAGTCAAACAAGATAAACTTTGAGTAAATTTATATTAAAAAATATTAATACTTATGAAACAAAACAAGTACCATTAGATTAGTTATAGAATATTTGCTACAAACTTGGTCAAATTTGAACTAGATTGACCGGCATGCTTCCCACACTTGCATGTTTTTATGGATAGAGGTAGTACTATCATCGCACTGATTCGGCTATGACCGCGCACCGTTGTTTTAGTGTAGGACACATGCCTAGCCAGCCAGGCCTTTGTCCATCGGGTCCTCCTCTGATTCTGCAGCGAACACCACCACCTTAGGGTGTGTACAACCCATAGACGATGGCGTCTCTAAAAGTCTAAAATCTTACATATAGACAATTAAAAAGACAGGTAGTATAACCCACAAACAAGAAGTTGTCTGTAAGCAATTTAATGCTTTGTATGTAGCCAAAGATCAATCATAAATATTATTATGTACACTATTATGTTACCATTTGGTTGAAAACTTGCATTCCGCTACCAGAACAAACAGCACCTCAGACATAACAACTATTGGGCCATCAAACTTTGCAGTAATCAATTCATGTTCGTATAGGAACTTTGGGCATTATCGCCAGCAAAATGTAATGGAAGCACTGCACTGTAAATTAAACTGCCACCAGCAAACTCTACAGAAATAATCACATATATGTCGGATGGATCAATTTAGACCAACCTGCGCAATTGCAGAGATCGTAGTGTAGGCATAAATATTTAATACTAATAGCAATAATACATTGTAAAAACTAATCATTCATAGAGATAAAATTGGAAATGATATCATCTGAGAAAATAAACTCTTTACACAGTAACAATAATGGTTACCTTATAACTTCACTCTACGGCACGGTCATAAAAAAAGGAACGTATTGGGTGGAAGCTACGTGAAAACCCGTATAAACGATGGCACACATATAGATGATATGATACACAACATGTAAAATAAAATTTGACAATAATATATGGTATTTACATCAGGTTCTTCATGTTGAAGATTGTCTTCCGGATTCCTATGGACCTGTGTGGCGTGAGTGATCAAGCTGGACTAGAAAGAAAAAGCTAATTTCCTTAATTCCCTGGCATCTTGCTGGAATGAGCCAATAATGGGGAGTAGAAGACAGTTCTTTTTTTTTTGATAAAGTATATCTGTATTAATTAATGGAAATAAACATGTCCAAATACAAGTACACCAAATAAGGAAACGTAGGACAACTGCCCAACCAAAATTCTACGAGAAAGAAAACCGGCCGCATCCGCTGCCGACGAAGACCGCTGACACCAGCTGACGACGCCAAATCTGAATCACCAAAAGCCGAAGGAAACCACCGGCGTTGAGGTGGACTGCAGCAGACGCTCAATCACGCAGAAGCGAAGAAGTCTTTGAGCGCCCATCCGTCAGGATCACAATCCAGGTTGGAACGACGAGAGCGGCGCCGATGATGGCTTCTGCCGTCGCGGTGAAGCCAAGCTCGCTCAATCCCGATCCGTGCCGCCGGCAGATCGAGTTCGATCCACCACAATCCATCTTGCCACCACACCCACAGCCGCCACCGTAGCCTTGGCCTAAAAAGCGGCACGAGCACCGCCGCTCCGCCACAACGACGAAACAGCAGCCACCACAGACTCATATACCGCCTCACAGGCCTCCCATCGTCACCGGAGCAGGCGACGACGAGATGGACGAAGACCGGGAGGACCTTGTTCCACCATGGCTGCGCTGCCTCCTCCACCAAGCTCGCGTTGCCGGGAACCCTAACCCTGGAAAAGGGACCTAATTAATCTACACCGCCGGTCAAAGTCACGCAGTTCCCCACGCATCCGAGGCCCCGAGGGCCGTCGGAGACGGAAGGGACCGGTGACCTCACCGGCGGGAGCACAAAACTCCGGTGGCGGCGGCTTCGTTAGGGTTGGGGAAGAGACACCTGCTTTTGATCAAACGCTAGAAGACAGTTCTTTTTTATGAACGCAACTAGTACGATTTGTTTGCTTCTTGAGTTCTGACTTCATATACCAAACAACTAAGAAGACAAAAAGAAAGAAAATGTAAGATTTCACAGGATTTAGGAGTAGGGCATGCATGCGTCCAGTCCAGGTTGAATTGAAGGGAAAACTGGGTATATTATTAGGGCATGTACAACAGCCTGTGGTCTGACATACTGTCTATTTGTACATGCATACGATTGTTATATGTTTTATGGACACATGAATCATGGTGATCAAGTGCAAAGTTGATCTTTGTAGCTTTATTTGTGCTTACACAATAGTACATGCTATATTTAAATAAGTCCGAAAACATCAGACTTGTAGAAACTGAAACTGAAACTATACAACAAGCTTAAGGAGTTAACTGACAGAATGATACCATCTTGCTGATCCAACCAAACCTTCAAACATACAAAACATCAACGTGTGCATATATGAATATGATCTAACATGCATCTAAACTTTGGAGGTGATGATCAGAAAATAAAACTTTGGAGATGGCAACTCGTGAGCAACCTAAAGCATGATTATTTGCTGGCAAAATCTTCAGATAGTTGACACGAAAGTGAGCGCCATCATGGACAATATCAGGTTGACTGAATGTGTTCAGTTTATTCCAATCAGATCGAAGGAGTGGATCAATCTTAGATTGGCTTAGCACCGAAGCCTTGGCCCCAGCAAGAGCGGTCAGCGAGATATGTCCGTCGCCGCTTGTGGATCCTTCATCCTCGGGTGTAAGAAAACGGAAAGCAGCCGTTGAGCTGTGGAAACGTCTCCTGCAGCTCCACGCCGGCGCGCCATTCTCCTCCACGTTTCTGCCGCTACTCCATCGTCCCAAAATAAATGCACATCTCGCACTTCGAGGAGTCAAACACTTTAAAATTTGACCAAATATATATTAAAAAATATTAATAATTATGATACTAAATAAACATTATTGGATTAATCCTGTCATATATTTTCATGACAAACTTGTTTAGAGACACAAATGTTAATATTATTTTTTATATATCCGGTCAAACTTATAACTGTTGACTCGAAATGTGAGACGAATACTTATTTTGGGACGGAGGAGTAGATTCTAGTCTTGCTGAATCGATGTCGCGCCCTTCCACTTCCATCCGGCTGCGCTCAATTGTTCCAGCGCCCACCGTGGTCCACGGACGATTTTCGCGCTAAAATTAAACATGGGCTTGCCGTAGGAGATCGCTCGGCGCCGTCGTCTCCAGGAAACGACCCGTACAACGGAAGGGGAGTCGTCGATAGAATCTCGGAGCACGAGCCCCTGCTGTCCTCTCGTGAGACGACGGCTCGCGTCTCTCTCCTCAGTAACTGCAGCACACGTCGGATGAATTCGCTTGCGTGGCACAAAAAAGACGGCACCTGTCTATCCGATGTACGTGCCCTTAAGTAGGCAATTGTACAGTGGGATCTAATCTAGCGTACTCATACAGTGTACCTTATGGGCGGACACACGGGTCCGTGAGTGGGCACTCGGCAGGATGAGCGGGGCCGATCGAGGAGCGCCTCCGAATCGGAAAAGAAAAAGATGATCGAGGAGCGCCTCCAAATCGGAAAAGGTGGCTTGGCCGCCGCCGCCGCCGGGAGAGCATATGGTACTGCATGGTAAGGTAAGTAAAAAAAAAACTAAATGCATGCCTTCGAGTTCCAGCGTAGTCATGTTCAGTTTCGTGAATTCTGAAAGGACTCTCGATCGTTTCCTAGTCCTAACTCTACTCGGTGAAGAACTAACCAATGCCGTGTAATAAATATGGACTCCCAACCCCTTGAACGTACCCCCAACTACATACATACATACGTGATTGATCTGTTGAGCTGCTTCGATCATCAAGTTTACTCATCAACCATTGCCTACAATTTGATTTGAGAAGCGCGCGCGCCGACTCGATCGATCAGCTAGCCATTTGCCGCACAACAGGAACCGGCATCCTCCACGGCCGTGGCAGCACAACGCCGCCGCGGCGGCGCCCATGGTTCTGTACACGCCGCCGCCGCCTCCCGTGTTCATGTACCCGCCGCCGCAGCAGCCGATGTACGGTGGTCCGCCACCACCGTATCCAGCCGTCCCGTGTCCGCCGCCGTATTTCGGACACCCAATAATGCCCGCGCCCGCCGCCGCCGTCCACGCCGTGCAGCTGCAGTCGGTGACCGCGGCCAACTTCGCCGCCGAGCTCGACATGATCGGTTCCCTGCTCCCGAGGTACCCCTACGTCATCGTCGACACGGAGTACCCCGGCACCGTCCACCACCCACCCGCCGGCCGCCGCGACGGCGACCTGAGCTCCGACGAGCGGTACGCGCTGGTGAAGGCCAACGTCGACGAGCTCCCGATCGTGCAGCTCGGGATCACGCTCGCCGACGCCCACGGCAACCTACCCTTCGTCCACGACTACCGCTACGGCTACTACCCCAACGGCGGCGGCGGCGGCGCCGGCGAGCGCTCGTGGGAGGTGGAGTTCGCCGACTTCGACGCCGCCCACGACCGCCACGCGGCGCCGTCCGTGGCGTTCCTCCGGTCCCAGGGCGTCGACTTCGACGCGGCGCGCGCGCGCGGCGTCACCTCGGCGGCGTTCGGCGCGAAGCTCGCCGAGATCCTCCGGCGGCGGCGCGGCGCGGCGGCGGAGCTGACGTGGGTGGCGTTCGGCGGCGCGTACGACCTGGCGTACCTCGTGAAGATGCTCGGCGGCGGGAAGCCGCTGCCGGAGACGAGGCAGGGGTTTATGGAGCGGGTGAGGGAGCTGCTCGGCGGCAAGGTGTTCGACGCCAAGTTCATGGCGGAGAACTGCGGCCGCGCCGACCTGCGCGGCGTCGGCTTGAGAAGCGTCGCGGCGAACCTCGGCGCGGCCATGCCTGCTCCCGGCGGCGTCGACGACCTGCCGTGGCTCGCCGGAACGAAGAGCCTCACGGCGTACCGCGTGCATACGATCCTGAGGTTGCACGTCCTGTCACAGGACGCTGCCGCTGGCTTCGAGGGAGTAATCGACGGACTACAGTGATTTTTAGTTAGATTTAGATTTTTTTTTTGGTTTAGAATAGATGGATGAAAAGAGAGAGAGAAAAAAAAGAGAAAAATAAAAAAACAAAAAAAAGAGAAAAAGGTGAAAAACAAAAAAAAAGATTAAAACAAAAAATAATATTCTTTTATAGGTTGCTACTAGATTTTTAATTTTTATATATGCTGGGTATCGGCCTTTGATCCTATGTAATAATTGTTATAATATAAAGTAGAGTAGTTTGTGCAATCCTTATTCTCAGTGTGTTTAATGTGGTTCTTCTCTAAACATCTCGCGTTTGATGATGAGAGCGCACATCTACGTGTAGTGCGTGTTTTACAGTAATCTATACCTAATAATGTATATATATACACGTATGTATATGTCTTTCTCATGTGCAACAATTGATACGATTCTAGTTTACAGGTTTTTGTTTATAAAAATAACCACCGCGGCTGAAAAAAAAGCGACCTTTACATGCATGCAACATGATTACATTACATCTAGAATCCTAGTACTTTTTTTTTCGAAAGCGTGCCTTAGCATTAGCACGTTCTTCATTAAGTGGAAACCGGAATTTTACACGCTCCAAGGAGATATACGGCGAGCGGCCATACGCTCCCTGGAGTAAACACTAAACATAAGTCACCGTCTCCGGTGGATTAGTCCTGATGTACTAAAAAATAAACTATTGTGCGACGTGGGCAAGGGAACGCAGGCGGCGCGTCCGCAACTCAGTACTCGAGCTCCTCGGGCTCGTACTGTCGAGTCCCATGGAAGAGCTCGCACATGCATTCGCGCATGCTGGGCGACAGCGGACCCCCGAAGGCGGCGTGGAACTGCTCTCGTCAGGGGTGTTCGTGACAACGTCGCCCGTCATTCCCATTTGTTGACGAGCACACGCCTGGCCTGCTTCTCGGGGTTTGGGTCACGGAACACGGACTTCGCCGCCAGCCTGTCACTACGGCGTGGGATGCAGAACTCCGGCACCCTACGTCGGGCACGCTGACGGGGGGCGCCGGTAGAAGACCTTCCTGCAGAGGCAGCGTGATAGCGTTGATGAACATTGCCCCGACGTCGACGTCGTCCTGTGGCACAACGTGCTGAGGCTGTGCCGCAGGGGTCAGGGCATTGTCTGGGCCATGTTCCAGCTCTCCGACGTCTGCTGCCTCCGCGTCCCCACCATTCGCCCGTGGCGCCTCAACAGCGGGGATAGCCGCCAAAGGACAGCCTGTGCCGCGGTGTCCTCGCCAACCTCCCCGGACGCCTCGTCAGCCGCGAAGCAGAGGCGGGCCATCTGTGGTGGTGACAGGGGTTCCGACAGCGCCATCCGAGCCGGCACAGAGGCAGCGGCCAGCGTAAACGGGCACGCGACGTGGGAGGCAGTGATCTTATCAAGCATCGGGTCCGCCCATATGGGAGGCTCCACACCCTCACACAGATGGGTCGATGGTGTAGGCGACGTCGTTGACGTAGGCAGGGGTCCTGGCAACGGTGATACCCCATGGCCGCTTGCTCCGGCCCCGCCGTCGTCGGCGATGAACGCCGTTGGCACCCTGCACCGGCCCCTCCGTGGCATCGTCCAGGCCACCGAGTGGCACGTGCGAGGAGGGCCGCGGGCCGCCACCCTCAACGGTCGAAGGGGCCGGACAAGTAATCTGTCCGATGATGATAGGGGTCGTGTGCGGCTTACCCTCCTAACCCCTACCGCCGGTATCGCCACCATGGCGAAGGCAGCGCCTAGGGGGCCCTTGTGCGCGGCCCGTGGGGGGGCGTCGGCGCGGATGACGACGGTGAAGTATGCAATCCCTCGCCCGGTGCCTCGTGCTAAGGCAGAAGAGACAGCGGGACGGGGAGGTGCACTGGGCGGCGATGTGACCCCCCGCCAGGCAGTTGAAGCAGAGGCCGACGAGCGAAGTCGGCACTGGCCGCCGGTGACGAGGTTGACGCGATGCACGGCGGCGCCCACGCCGACGGCTTTCAACAAGAGGTAAGCCGTCAGCGTAGTACAAGTATTATACACAGCGAAAGAGTTCGTAATCAAGATCGAGTTAAGAGTCCCCTGCAATTTAATACCAAACCAACACTGGTTTGCACGTTGTGGCGCAATCTAGGCAGCCAGCGGTGAGCGGGCTTGTAACTGTAACCCGCTGAGCTCCGATAAATGGATCAAGGCAAAACGTGGCAGCATGTTTTTCCCTTTGTTTTCCCCATGCATGCATTAAGAAAGAAATATGTTTCGTGCTTCAATTCGTGTTTTTTTTATCATGGAAGATATCTCCATTACTCATAAACGGAAGCCAAATCATTGGCGACCAAAACACGAGTACAAATTGGAATGCTATCCATGCATGGATTTGCACCCGGACTCAAACTTACGCCTAAGGCTGCTAGATTGTCAGCCACTACATTACATGACCGAGGAATATGAGTAACAGAAAACGAAACAAAATTACTAAGAAGAACATCCTTCAGCTCCCAAATGAGTCCTCCAGCCGAACAACGATTGAAAGTCGACATTTTGATTGCTTGCACTAGCATTGAAGCATCTGTTTCCACCACGATCCTCTGAATGCCTAGATCAGCCGCACGTTGTAGAGCTTGCAAACAAGCAACAATTTCAGCATGGAAAGCTTCCCCCACATACTCCAACTTTCCATAGCCAGAGCTTATTACACCACCGTCCCATTCACGTATGAGAAAACCCCAACCACCAGAATTCGTAGCCGATGAGAAAGCTCCATCACAATTGATCTTAACTACATTTTCCGGTGGCGGCAGCCAGCGTTTCCGTTCCCGGACTTTTAGTTCAGACTCCTTACCAGGAATCAGAGAAGCACATTCTGTATCATAAGTTTTAATCACTTGTGCCAATCGCCAACAATCTCTTCTATGTTCTCCCTCTCTCACCCCACATCTCTCAGACCACCAAAAATACAAGAGAATGATCATAATCCTCTGAATTTTCTGGTCCAAAGCGAAAATTGCCTCTATAACTTCTCTGACTGACGACAGTCCAGCCAAATTTTGCCTTACATTTTCCAAATAAAGCTTAGCCCATATATGTCTCACCTCCTTGCACTTGAAAAAAAGATGAGCACCATCTTCATCAAAGCGGTCACACATAACACATTTAGTTTCCAAATTCATACCTCTTCTTCTCAGATTTATTCGAACAGCCAAAATATTGTGCCCCAACCGCCAAAGAAAATGGAGCATCTTTTTTGGGCAATTCAGGTTCCATAATCGCTTCCAGAATGGATCTGGCACCCGATTGGCAGTCCCAGAAGATGACGCACCCGAACTATCTTGTTTATTTCTCTTCCTGTCTTGTACAAAAACTTTGTATGCTGATCTAACTGTAAACTGACCATTAGTGTTGGAATGCCAAGCCACCATGTCATCCATACCTTCATGTACCGGAATACACAGGATACATTTGGCGTCTTCTTCCCAAAAAATGTCCCTGACTAGAGCTTCATCCCAAGAACCCGTAATTGGATCGAATAGTTCATCAACATGAGTCATGAGATTTGAGCCTCTTGGTGTGAATGGCATACGAGATTCATCCCTTGACAGCCAATTATCTTCCCAGATACGAACCTTAGCTCCATTCCCAATCCTCCACACAATTCCTTTTTTCAGCAAATTTAGGCCCGACAAGATACTACGCCATGTATATGACATATTCCTTCTGGGCTTTGCTTTAAGAATATCACCTTCAGGAAAGTACTTTGCTGCCAATACTCGTGCACATAGCGAATCAGGTTCTGTCAGGATTCTCCACGCCTGTTTTGACAACATGGCCATGTTAAAAGCGTGAAGATCCCTGAAACCTAAACCCCCTTCTTCCTTGGCCTGTGTCAACTTTTCCCAACTGATCCAGTGTATCTTATTATCTTTGTCCTGATGGCTCCACCAAAATTTTGCAACCATTGCACTTATCTTATCACATAATCCCTTAGTGAGATCAAAGCATCCCATAGCGAAAGTTGGAATAGCTTGGGCCACAGCCTTAATTAGTATTTCTTTTCCAGCTTGTGACAACATTTTCTCATGTGCTCTTTCTGATGGAGGAGGAGGGGGTATTTGCGAAAGCTGTGTGCCTGCTAGCGGGCGGATGACGGCGACGCCCGCGGGCGCCGTACACCTTCTTGAAGGCGTCATCGTTTCCCCCTCTTCCATCCACCGTCGTATGAGCTTTCCGGGTGAAAACCTAGACCGTGTGTCGGACAACGGCGGCGTCGTTGGTGTCGCCCCCTCCCTGGAGGCGTTGTCCTGGAAGCTCTACTCCTGCCGTGGGGTTCTTGGTGTCGTCAGGTCTCGGCTTGGCGGTGGCGGTGGGCTTTGCTCCTAGGGAAGTTGCTCTTTCTGGACCTGCCAAGCTTCATTTTGCCTACCATCGTGCTAGCTGCTTGGGTTGCTACATCTGGCGGTTGCTTTGCCGCCTTGCTGCTTCAGGTTCCAGCGGATGCTTTGCCGCTGGGTCGTTCTACTTAGGTGGATGTTTTGCCACCTGCTTCTTGGCGCGGTCGGATGCTTTGCCGCCGCGGTGTGGTGCTTGCTCTGGGCGGATGCTTCGCCGTCCAGGTCGTGGTCGTTGGGTGGATGCTTTGCCACCGATCCTCTTTGACGGATGCTTTGCCGTCGTGATCTTGTTGTACGGTGGATGCTTTGCCACCGCTTTGCAGGCAGCTTTGGTGATAGTGTATCCTTTATGCAGGTTCGGTTTCTAGGTCGCCTCTTAGGTTGGCAGAGCTGGGTGTACCCCCTCCCCCTTCTTGCTTTCGGTTGTTGTGTTGTTGTGTGTTGGGTTGTAACCTTATTCAGTGTTTCTCTGTTTTCACTCCTTTGTGCTCTTGGTGGGTCAAGTTCTGTTTGGCTATACCAAGAACTGTTTGTAAACTGCTTTCTTCTTAATGAAATACGTGCTAAGGCACGTTCGCTAAAAAAAAACATTTTCTCATGTTGGACAATAGCACTTCCAGCCAGCTCCTTCTCCACACCACACTTGCACCGGCAAGCCCGCATTGCCGTTGTCTTCTTTTTTTTTTTTTTTTGAAACCTGTTAGACTCTTACGGCCCTGGGATTATAACTTGATGCTCAGCCAAATCGCGAGCACATAGGGAAAATACAAATTCGGGAGGGGTCGAAGACCCTGGTGATAACACGTTCATTGGCGGGAAACCTTAAGACGAAGAGTGGGAAGAATGGGCCGGCATGGTCCAGGGAAGCCAGGCCCAGAAGGCTGAACGCGAGAATGTTTGGGTTTGGCCCCGTCGCGTGCAGTGCAGGCTGCAGGATGATGATCTGCAGACTGATTGTGTTCAGCTCCGCCTGCGCGCGGGTAAATAAGACCATCTCCGACACTTCCTAAAAAAGCTTTACTAGTAGTAAATAAATCAATGAGTTTTTGGAGTGCCCGAAAAATTGGCACCATAACTGCTGTAGCAAGCAGAATTTCAGGTGTGCCGAGCACTTTCATCTTTACTGTTCATGTGAAAAAAAAGGCGCGCAAGTGAGCGGCCCCAAAATGGCAGGGTTAGTTGGTGGCCAAATCATACGTGTCGTTCACGTGGCAGAATCACCCATGATAGTCCCAGCACATTAATATCAACCACTAATTTATTAATCCACTATTATATTATATTATATTATACAGCTGGCATGGATAAGCTCCAATATATACCCAAACCATTTCTTTGCCCTCCCCAAAGCATGTACATTTCGCAGTAGTCCCAGCAGTAGGTAGGATTGATGAACCAGGCAGCGGCGGGGGCTGCAGCAGTGATGGCGGAGACGGACGCCGACAGGCTCCGGTTCATCGAGGAGTTGACTGCCGACGTGGACGCCGTGCAGCAAGCTGATCCCCACCGTGGCGGACGAGCGCGGCCGCAGCCAACGCCAGCGCACAGCCTCGCCATGGCCGTCGTCAAGCAGCACGTGCCTGGGCTCGACGCCGGGAGCGGCCTCTACTTCCACTCCGTCAAGCCGGCCGATCGAGACGACGACGACGCACTCTACAATAGCGACGGCTTCAGGAACGAACCTCCCCTACGACCCCGACTACGGCGGCTTCACGATCGAGCCCGGCGGCGGCGGTGCTCTGCGAGGACGCGTTCCAGAGCTTGTACGCGTAGATGCTGTGCGGCCTGTGCCACCGCCGCGTCGATCGGCGCCTTGCTCGCCTCCGGCCGTGTCCGGCGTCCTCCGCGCCATCCGCTAGCTTCTTCCACCGGAACTGGCCGCACCTCGCCGCCGACATCGATGCCGCCACGCTCGCCGGACGTGGCGGTGGTCGACGGCGATGTGCTCGACCGGTGCTGCCTGGAGATGGAGGAGGCGCTGAGCTCGGTGTACAGTACAGGCAATGCCGGGTGGCGGACGGCGCCGTCGGGCCGCTGGAGATCCGGGTGGTCCGGCCGGGCACCTTCGACGAGCTCACGGAGCACGCCGTGGCACGTGGCGCCTCCATCGGCCAGTACAAGGTGCCCCGGTGCGTCGCCGGCGCGCCGCCGGTGATCGAGCTGCTCGACTCGCGCGCGCGTCGTCTCCAGCCATTTCAGCCGGGCATTGCCGCACTGGGTGCCTCGTCAGCGGTTCCAATAATCGAACTTGGACAACACGGAGACATGCTGACGAGGCATCGTCAGTCTGGTCCTTTTCATGAACGTACGTTTGTGTTAGTTTCAAAAAAAAAAAGGTACGTTTGTGTTGTTGCTCCCCGTGTCTACCACACGGTCAGTCTGGTCCTTTTCAAATCATCAATGCGACGCCCCGCACAATATCGTACAAACTCCCGCACGCATCAGGAGACTCGCCCGCCGCCAGGGAGACTCGCCCCCGCCGCCGCCGCCGCTGCCGTCGCTTGGCCCCCGCTCCCCTCGCCTTCGGCCTCCTCGGCGGTGGTTTTTATCGTTTTTACTGTTTTTTCGTAGGTTCTGAGTCGAGCTCATCTAAGTCTAGGGTTTACTCGCCGTCAATATTTGGCGGTGGAGTTAATTTTTGTCGGAGGAGTTTGACTCCTTTGCGGCTTCCTGGCGACGCCGGCGATGCGGAAGCAACGGCGGCGCAGCGGAATAATTTCTTCCAGCCTCTTCCGTTCTTCGATGACGATCTACTCCGAGGTCAACGGAGAGGCTGGGAAGACTTGTCCAGGAGTCGAGGGCCGACGCATCGTTGTCTTCTCCAGGTGATGATGGTGTTGACCATGTTAATCTCGAGGAAGATGTTCTTTGGTGAAAATCTGAGTTTTGCTCGGGTTGCCGGCGAAGGAATCGAAGGATGCGTCGTGGGTACGGGAGTTGACCGATGCGCCTTGGAGGCAGTGTTGTCTGATTCGCCTAGAAGCAAGTCCTCCTCTGCGGCCTCCACCTTGTGGAGTTTGGCTCTGGTGCCCGACGACGATTGGGAAGCGGTTTCGATGGCGGTGACAAACGGATCTCTGAAGGCTTCGAGAAAGACGATCAGGAGTTTTGAACTTCTTTGTAATTTTTCGTTTCTTTGGAGTCCCCTTTGTAAGAGGGCCGGTGTAATTCGTTAAGATTAATAAATGTTCCTTCTAAAAAAATCATCAATACGACAGACAGCTGGTTATTGTCGCTCAAATCCAATCCTGTGATGGTTGACTGCACCCATCAGCTAGTCCCGTAACTTTCGTTGTTTGGAAAAAAAAAAGTTTCCTTATCTTTTTATTTTCAGAAAGTATAACTAACTTGTACTACCTCTGTCCTAAAAAACGCAATATGTGCCAGTTTTTTTTTATGAAACAGGAGGGGCAGAAGAGCCCCTACTGAAATTTATTGAAAAAAAACTTAGACAAAAACAAATACAAAGGTTCGGAAAAAAAGAAACCGTCTGGGAGGGCCAGACAGCAAAAAAAACAGAAAGCTACAAGAACTAAGACTGAAGCAAAGAAGAAACTAGAGCTTCAGGAAACAAAGAAAGAAAGAAAAAAGATAAGCAAGATTACACAACTTGGTCTAGCCATAACTCAATCTGAGGAAAATATTTTTGTTTGGCCCTCCATAAGAGCTGGCCAAAGAAATGCTTAAAGAGCTGTAAGCATCGAAGACAATCAGCTGGCTCCCCTCTGAAGATTCTGTCATTTCTGCTTGTCCAAATACTCCAGCATATGATCAAAATTATTTCCATTGCAAAGCTTACATTTAGCTGCTGTTTGAGGCTTTCTAGCCTTAGTAGGCTGTCAGGAGTGCTAATAATAGCAAGGCCCAGGAGGCTCCAACAGTTTCTTGCAAAGGAGCAATCCAAAAACAGGTGCTCCACTGTTTCTTCAGAGTTGCAGTTGCAGAGGACACAGTTGAAGGATGGCAAATGCATCTGCCTTCTTCTTAAGATATTTCTGGTGCTAAGCCTATCCTGCACCAATAACCAGAAGAATACCTTGTGCTTTGGTTGACATGATGATTTCCAAAACCACTTAAAAATAGGATGCACAGGAGCAAAACCTTTAAGTTGCTTATAAGCTCTGCTTGCTGAAAATTCAGAATCCCCCCAGATGTAGACCCATCTATCATTGCCTTGAGTTTGATCATGATCATCCAAAAAGTGCACAAGCTGCTGGAACTGATTGAAAGCTTGGACTGATAGAGGTAGGTTAAAAAGATCATATCTAGCCTGAACAGATATAGCTTTGGACAAAGAAATGGAAGGTTGCTTGGCAAAAGAATGGAGTTCAGGAAAAGAGATCCTCAATGGCTGACCAGACCAGCAATCATCCCAAAGCAGACAAGTATTTCCAGCTGAAGCAACAACTGAAGCCATGCCTTTATATTTGTCCACCAATTTCAAAACATCCCTCCACCAAAAAGAGCCTTTTTTTGTGTGGTTGGGTAGGCCATTACTGTAATGTTTCTCCCAAACCAAATGGACCCAGGGAATGTCTGCTTTATTGAAAAACTTATGCAGATTTTTCATAAGCAAAGCTTCATTTTGTGTTTTAAGGTCAATTACACCCAAACCTCCTTCCTTTTTAGGCTTAGTTACCATAGGCCAAGCAGCTTTGGCATTGATTCTGTTGTTGTCATCAGATCCCCTCCAAAGACAATGCTTCCTGAAGTTATCTACTTGTTCTCTTACAGTGACATGCAGGCTGAAAGTGCTCATGTACTAGGTGGGTAGAGAGGAGAAAACAGCATTGGTCATCTGAAGCTTACCAGCTTGTGATAGGAAAAGAGAGGTATGAATAAGCCTCCTCTCACACCTTGTTACTAAAGGCAAGAACTCATCCACTCTTGGTTTAGTGAGCCCAAGAGGCAGTCCAAGATAAGTGAAGGGGAAGCTGCCAACTGAGCACCCAAAAGTTGCAGCCAAGCGTTGCAATATGTGCCAGTTAAAATACTTTATATGATTGACTATATTTCTAGTATATTTCGTAAATCTAATGATGTTTATTTGAAAATTACATATATTTTAGTTATAGTTGGTCAAGCTTTACATACAAAACCATGACAAATGTTATAGAATTGCATTCTTTTGGAGAGTACGTGTTTTCTATATGGCAAATATTGTTGCAGGACATCAAACCTTAGTGAATTAGCTATTTCACAGTGTCTACTTCAATATTTGCTAGATACCATTATGAAATCGTAGCTGTTTGTCAGAAGAAACCGCATAATTTCTCAACTCTAGGAGAGTGAATTGAGGGGAAATAGATGATTTTTTCCATGACTCATCCAAGGGGACGGTGTCAAGAGGCGCAAGGCATGGGGAGAGGGTCAAGGTGCGCATTGTTGTTGCTGGCCATGTGCCCAAAGAGCAGAGGAACTCCTGGAGAGGTTTTGGATATGCTTTAAGCTTCTCAAATTGGTGCTAGTGTCTCATTGCAACTACTAGTGCTGAGAGAGTCCTTTGCTAGCTCAATGAATTATGTGTAATTTGAGAACTAAGGGCATGTTTGAGACTACTCTACTCCTGTTCTTTTTTTCAACTCTGCTCCACCAACTCCACCATGGATACCTCCACTCTAGAGTTCGTGGAGTAATTAGACCTATTTGGCAAATAGCCAGACTCCAACTCCAGAATAGGAGATTCTAATAAGGATGGCCATTTATACCCTTGGAATGTTTTGGCATCTGTGACTGATGTTTTGTTATTTTAAAATTGTTTTGTTATAGCATGAATGCTCATTATTCCTTCTTTTGGACAATCTATTATCCATGGTTCGGTAAAAATAAACATTACACATTAGAAACAATAATTGATTACATCTCAGTAAAAAGAAGCTGAACCTGTACAGTGCAGATATGCAGAGAAAATATTCAGTAGCAAAATTCCAGCAATGTTCATGGGCATAGAAACAAACAATGAAATCAACAGGCAAGGTCTTCAGAGAGGAGAACGTTCTGAAGAGAACGAGATCTCATGGCCTGAAACCAGTCAGGCAAGGACCACGCGAGCCAGTGCAGACTGCAGAGAAGAAAGAGAGCGCGGAACCACGGGATCTGCTCCGGCGGCGGCCTCCTGGGTGTGGACATTGTTGGCCTCAGCCCACGGCCTGCACAAATATTATCTGGGCCGGACCCAAGACCCCTGACAAGGAAGGAAGCTTCCACTGAAACATTTCTTTATCCTCATTTCGATTAAAGAAACACCCAGTTGACCTTCCTTACTCTGCAAGTGCAAATGTGCAATGCACTACGGAGTACAAGGTCGTACCTTGGTCAACAAGCACAAACAACTTGGCAAGTGCCCATCCATGGCCATGGCAGGCACACTCTTCACAATATTTTAAGGAGTAAAGTGCACCACCGGTCCTAAACTTATCGGACTGTGTCATCCCGGTCCCTAAACTTACAAATTGACCGTTTAGGTCCTCAAACATGTTCAGTTGTGTCATCCCGGTCCCTAAACTTAGAAACCGTCTGTATTGGTCCTCAAACTTGTTCAACTGTGTCATCCCGGTCCCTAAACTTGGTTTTGAGTCTCATCCAGGGCGATCTAAAGAATCTATATAAAAGAATAATTCAAAAAAAAATTCATACGAACTTAAATAAAGACAAATTTTGTGTCAAAATTGTAACCCTCGGCGTGATCTACAACTTTAGTTGAAAAAGTTTTTTATTTGAAGTCGTTTAGTGTCCCAATATTTAATTTTAAAATTTAAAATTTATAAACTTAAAACAATATTTTGGGACCCTAAAACATTTTAATTAAAAAAGTTTTCAACTACAAGGTTGTAGATGACATCAAGAGCTATAATTTAGATATAAAGTTTTTCTTTATTAGAGTTCATGTGAAAAAGTATGGATTATGTCTTACATATAGTTTTTAGATCGTCTTGCTTTGACCCAGCTGACACTCATAATTAAGTTTAGGGACCGGAATGATACAATTGAACAAGTTTGATGACCTAAGTTGGTTATTTTCAAGAATAAGTTTAGGGACCTGGGACATGACAATAAGTTTGAGGACCTAAACGGTCGATTTGTGAGTTTAAGGACCGAGATGACATAGTTGATCAAGTTTAGGGACCGCTAATGAACTTGTCTTGTTTAGATTGAGACCTTAAAATTTAAGGACAACTGTAACACGTTTCGTTTGTTTGTGTCAATTGTTGTCCAATCTTGGTGGAACTAGGCTCAAAAGATTAATCTCGTAATAATATTTCAAACTGTGTAATTAATTATTTTTTTATCTACACTTAATATTCCATGCATGCGTCCAAAGATTGATGTGACGAGTACTGTTACTAAAATTTATGGAATCTAAACAAGGCCTTACTAGCTAGCACTAGCATCCATCCTCTTCAGCAAGAGAGTACAAGTTTGGGTTCGATACAGCAACTTCCCTCAATGCTGAGTGGAGTGTATATAAACTCCTCTCCACTCCCCCCATCAAATGTCAACAGCAAACACTACAACGTCAACGGCAATGGCGCCAATGCTTTCCTCCTCCTCCTCCAGCGCACTCACCCTGCTCGTCCTGCTCCCCATCCTCTACATCTCCTACCACCGCATCACACAAACCCTGACGACGACGACCAAGAAGACGAACAAGCCCACCACGCACGGCCTGAAATCTTACCCACTCCTAGGCCACCTGCCGGCGTTCCTCAAGAACCGTCACCGCTTCCTGGACTGGTCCACCGACCTCATCGTCGGCAGCCCAGACCACCGGATGGGGTTCTGGATCCCCGGGATGCGAACCGGCATCGTCACCGGCAACCCCGCCGACGTGGAGCACATCCTGCGGACCAACTTCACCAACTACCCCAAGGGCGAGCACGCCACCGCCATGCTCCGCGACTTCCTCGGCGGCGGCCTCTTCAACTCCGACGGCGACCAGTGGCTCTGGCAGCGCAAGAACGCCAGCCACCAGTTCACCACCCGCTCGTTGCGGAGGTTCGTCGCCGACGTCGTCACCGACGAGGTCGCCGGCCGCCTCCTCCCGCTGCTCCGCCGCGCCGCCGCTGACGACGGCGGCGGCGTCCTTGACCTGCAGGACGTGCTGGAGCGCTTCGCGTTCGACGCCATCTGCATGGTCGCGTTCGGGCACGACCCCGGATGCCTCGACCTCGCCGGCGACGGCGACGGCGACGACGACGACGACGCCGCCGGCAAGGCCGAGTTCATGCGCGCGTTCGGCGACGCGCAGGACCTCATCGTCCGCCGCTTCCTGGACCCCGTCGAGGTCTCATGGAAGATCAAGAAATGGCTCAACATCGGCACCGAGCGGCGGCTCAAGAAGGCCATCGCCGACGTGCACGCGTTCGCCATGGGCATCGTCCGCGCCCGGCGGCGTCAGAGCTCAACCGCGTCGGCCGATCACCGCCGCCGCCGGGACGACGACGTGCTGTCGCGGTTCGTGGCGAGCGCGGAGCACAGCGACGAGACGCTGCGCGACATCGTGCTCAGCTTCCTCATCGCCGGCCGCGAGACGACCTCGTCGGCGCTGACGTGGTTCTTCGGGCTCCTCTCGTCGCACCCCGCCGTGACGGCGCGCATCCTCGCCGAGGTCCGGGCGGCGCGGTCGTCATCGACGACGACGACGACCACCCACCCCGGCGGCGAGCCGCCGCTGGGCTTCGACGCGCTGCGCGGGATGCACTACCTGCATGCGGCGCTGACCGAGTCGATGCGGCTGTACCCGCCGGCGCCGGTGGACTCGCAGTCGTGCGCCGCCGCCGACGTGCTCCCCGACGGCACGCGCGTCGGGAAGGGGTGGTCCGTGACCTACAGCGCCTACGCCATGGGGCGGATGCCGGCGATCTGGGGCGATGATTGTGCTGAGTTCAGGCCGGAGCGGTGGCTCGACGGCGATGGTGTGTTCCGGCCGGAGAGCCCGTTCCGGTACACCGTGTTCCATGCGGGGCCCAGGATGTGCCTCGGGAAGGAGATGGCGTATGTGCAGATGAAGTCGGTTGTTGCTAGCGTGGTGGAGGAGTTTGTGGTGGATGTTAGGAAGGAGGTCGCCGGCGGCGGCGTGCCGGAGCACGTGCTATCCATTACGCTCAGGATGAAAGGGGGCTTGCCGGTGCAAGTGAGGAGAAGGGAGGTGGGTGAAAGTGCTGAATGACGATCAGAGCGTCGGTCTCATTTCGTACTACTGTCGTGTCTTTAACTCTAGTTGACAAAATTTTTGTGTGTATATATATATATATATATATATATATATATATATATATATATATATATATATATTGTCCTTTGTTTTTTTTTGTGTGTGCTATCTGCATGTACTTTCGAGTTTAATGAATAAAGTGAGTGCTTTGTCTACTTTATAGGGAGAGACTTAGACTCTGCTATTTTAGGATGGATAGCGGCATAAACTTTTGTCTCACCATGTCTAGGATCTTAAAGATAGCATGGCCAGAAATATAAGCACGATTACATTTATTTTACTACTCAGTAGATATTTAAACATAATCTACATCTAAATGCATAGAAATCTAAAAAGAACAAATTTTTACTAGTAATGCGGTAGAAGTAAAAGGAGTGGTGGCGTTCTGCGATGTGTGGGAAAAGGCAGCCTCCATTAATACCTCCAGGACCGCGGTCGGGGGCCTCTGACTGAGCACGTCCTTTTGAATGCGGTAGAAGTAAAAAAAACATGATAATTCAAACAGCAAAAGACATTCTATATTTCTTGGAAAATATACAAGTGACAATTATAATAGCGTGGCCAAATTAATCCTTTTTAGAATGCGTGTTTTCGGACAGAATTATACTACGGGCAGAGCCTCATCATCTGCAATTCTCCCTGTTGCCCCCCTGTCCGACTATTGGAACTTCTGACCAGGTTCTCACCATCTCGGCAACCCGGGGCTGAAATGGCTAGACACGACGCGCGAGTCGAGCAGCTCGATGTCCAGCGCCGCAACAACGCACCGGGGCACCTTGTACTGCCCAACGGAGGCGCCACGCGCCACAGCCAGATCCGCGAGCTCATCAAACGTGCCGGGCCGAACCACCCTGATCTCCAGTGGCCCAACGGAGCCATCCACCACCCGGCACCGCCTGTACACCTCGCCCAGCGCCTCCTCCATCTCCAAACAGCACCGGTCCACCACCTCGCCGCCGACCACCTCCACCACGTCCGCGTTCGACGACGACGACCCCTCGCCGCCGCCGCCGAGCAGCTGGAGCTGCATCAGCTCCCAGTACACGACGTAGTGCCCGGGCAGCACGGTCTCGCTCTCGCCGGCGGCGCACGACGACGTCCGGGCGGCGTAGTCCGCCACGGCGGCGCCGCGCGGGCGGAGCAGCGCCGCCGTCGCGCGGTCCACCGCGCGCTGCAGCTCCGCCTCGTCGGTCTTGTCGTCGGCGGCGACGGACAGGAACATGTTGTTCCGGCGGACGAACCTGAGCTGCGGCGCCGTGTTGTGGAACCCCGTCACGCGGAGCACGTCGCCGACGCGGTACCGGCAGAGCCCGGCGTACGTCGTCACCACCAGCTCGTACTCCCGCCCGACCTCCACGCCGGCGAGCTCCACCAGCTCGCTCGCCGACGCCGCCGTGCCGTCGCCGGCGTTGTCCGTGGGGAGGAACTCGAAGTAGGCCATGTTGGGCATAACGGTGAATGCCACCTCGGCCGGGTCACACATCGGCCGGAGGTTGATGCCGACGCCGCACTCCGACGAGAAGTACGCGGTGGTGACGACCGGCAAGCCGCCGCCGCTGTAGTAATTCAGGGCTTCGACGTAGTGCGCCTCGGAGCCCGTGGCGACGACGTGGACGAACTTGGCGTTGGGCCAGAGCCGCCTGATGACGCCAGCCGCGTCACCTCTAGACCCCTCGTCACGGACGAGCCGCGCGAGCTCGGGGTCCGGCCGCCGGAGCACGCCTCCGGCGGCGGCGATCGCCTGACGCAGGTCGGGGTCGGTCACGCGGTCGGTCAGCGTACCGGCGTCGATGTCGTCGGCGAGCTGCTCCCAGTGTCGCCGGAAGAAACGGACGGCCCGGAGGAGGCCGGAGGCGAAGGCGGCGCCGACGCGGAGCACGGCGGCGCGGTAGCGCAGGCCACAGAGCAGCTGCGCGTACGTGCTCTGGAACGCGTCGGCGCAGACGATGGCCGCTGCCGGCGTGGTCAGGCCGCGCTCAGGGTTGTACGGCAGCTTCCAGAACCCGCCGCTGCTGAAGATTTTCGTGAGCGCCGTGCGCGCCGGCAGGCCGCCCGGCGTGGTCGGCTCCGACGACCTGGCGAAGAGGAAGTAGAGGCCGGTGCCGGCGTCGAGGCCTGGGACGTGGTGGTTGACGACGGCCATGGCGAGGCTGTGGAGGCGGTGGTGGCGGGCGTGGTCGTCGGCCACGACGGGGATCAGCTTGCGGGCGCCGGTGGTGGTGCCGGCGGTGGCGAGGAGCTCGGTGGCAGGGTGGGTGGAGCCGGAGAGGATGGGCGAGCGGTCGCCGGCGTGGGTGATGCGGTGGATGTAGGGGTGGACGTCGGCGTATGTCGCCATGGGGACCTTGGCGCGGAAGGCGGCGCGGTCGGCGGTGGTGGCGCCGGTGAGGCCGCAGTGCGTGGTGAGGTACTCGGCGTCGGCGTTGCGGGTGAGGATGTCGGATAGAACGCGTGACTGCTCGGCGGCCACGTTGGTGGTCACGTCCTCGATGAACCGGAGCTTGTCGGCGTCCGTCTCCGCCATTGCTGCTGCTGCTGATGCTGATGGCGGTGTTGCGTGGAGGAGGAGTAGGAGCTTCCCGTGGCCCGGTGGACGAGGATATCGGCGCGGGGGGGTTGACGGAGGGCAGCGAGATGAGAGGATCTCGGCAGAGGGGAGTCGACGGAGGGCGGGCGCCGGCGCGACGGCGAGGTTGCGGATGGGGCCGACGGAACAGCCGGCGAAGGTGGGCATGAGGCTGGGATTTTTTTTTTTTGAAAGAGAAAAGGTTGGGTGCGTGTGGTGCCCGGGGGGGAGGAAGGGATAAGACCATCCGCACTCATGGTACTCTAAATTCATCCCCTAAAAGGAATATTTTATCCTGATCATCGAGATTCTCTCCTCCATATCATTTTTTCCCACACTCATCCATCCTCCATATCCTACTCTACATTAAAAGGTCCCACATGTCAGTTTTTTTCTTTTATTCTCCAGCCATGCCCATTCTCTGCTCTCGGTCTCTCTCCATCATCCATCCCGTCCGCCCCTAACTCCACGGCCTCCTCACCGCGACGGCAGACCACGCGCCAGCGTGGCGTGGCGGCGCGCGGCGGACCCAGCGCGCCGCGTGGCGGCGGCTCTCTCCCTATCATGCGGCGCGACGGCGGATCCGGGCTCGCGCGGCCGCCATAAGCGGGCGCGCGGCGGTGCGGATCGAAACTCACGCGCGGCGGGCAAGAGCTTCGGGACGGAGGACGGCGGCGTGCACCTCGATGGCGGCGGCCCGTGGGCTCGCCCTCGCCGTCGTCTTCCCACCGCCGCCCCGCCTTCTCTCCCTTCCAGGCTCCTGGCGCAAGTGAAAGTCGCTAGGACGGAGGACTCGTGGGCCCCGCGCGTGGCTCGTAGCGGATGAGCCGTACGTCCGTCACGAGGGACGCGGATGGGAGCTCGTCCGGGAGGGCAGCGGATGGGAGTGACGTCACGCCGCAAGCGACACTTTCATCCGGAAACCATCCGCCAGATGGGATTTGGACCCCATGCGGATGGTCTAAGAGCAACTCCAGACCCCAATCCCACCCCTACTCGAGATTTAGGGGCCAAGAGCAAAAATCGAGCTCAGTGAGCCCCAACTCCGCCCCCATCATTGTTCGACACCCAAATCCACCCTCCGCCCCTTCTCCCACCACGTGGAGAGAAGCCCATTCGGTGGTTGCGTTCCTCCCGCCCCGCCGGAGCTTGGGGCTGGAGTAGGAGGACTCCGCCGCTGCCGCCACACGCCGTCGTCGCCTCCCTACTGGGCGGAGGTCGAACTCCCCACACTCCGGAGCTCGCTGCAGGGCTCATCCGCGACGCGACGCCAATCGAGCTCGCGCACCGGCCAAGTCCTTGGAGATGACTGCGCTGGGCTGAGCTCGGTAGGGGCGGAGAGGAGCAACGGCGGAGAGGAGCAAGCGGAGAGGAGCGTGAGCGGGCCGGTGCTTTGCCGGCCAGGCGCGGAAGCGAGTGAGGTGAGCTCGGTCGCAAGGCCGGCGCGGGCGGGCTGAGCGGAGCTCGATTCGCCCTGGCCGTGCGATCAGCGCCACCCTCGGTGCGAGCGCTCCTCCGCGCACCCTCGGCCAAGGCCATGATCCGGCCGCCGGCCACGGAGGAGGAGAGCGTGAGAGGCGGTCTTGTGGCCGGTTCCAGCCGCGGCCGTGCGGCCTCGAGCCTCCTCAGCCGTCGACCACCGGGACCTCCGCGCCTCGGCTCGCGTGGCGGAGGATTCGGGAGGAGGAGGGAGAGGAGAAGATAAGATAGGAAGAGAGGAGGGTTGAGGAGAGAAATAAAAATCATGAGCCACTTACATCCGTGTCCCACGTGTCATAGGAAAGTAGGGGCTGGTAAGTAGGGGTTATTGCTGGAGTTGGAAGAAAAATGGGCGGCTCCAGAAAAATAGGAAGGCCTCTACTCAAGCAAGTAGGGGCTTCAAGTAGGAGCTATTGCTGGAGATGCTATAAGGGCACGCGCTCCAGCCCGGTGTCCACGTCGGCGGTCAGCGCGACGTCGGTCTCCGCCATCACTGCTGCGTGCTGCTGCCACGTGGCTCAAGTGTAAAACGAACTCGATCTCTCTGTCACTGAACAATCCTTGATTCTTGTCAAAAAAAAAAAGAACATTCCTTGACCTTGAGCCTGCCAGAGACAGGCGACGAGCTAGGGCGTGCTTAGTTTGTCTGCTCGTCTATTGTCTTGCTGAGCTACAAAGTTGAGCAGCTAGACGTGTCCCTCTCCGGTTGTTCAACCTCTTCTCGAAATGTTCTTCCACCCCTTTCCAATTCACATTCCTCAGCTTTCTAAAATTAGGAATTACTAAAATATGTTGTAGGAAAATCTCCAGATTTGACTAGACTCGCTTAGGGCAATGCTTACGGAGTAGTTCAATGCAAAGATGGGGAAAAAAGCATGGTGCCAGCCGGGTTTCTAGAATCTTAGTTCTGGATTGAGGATGCATATCAGGGTGAGGCGCTGGCAATCTTGTGCAAAACTTCTAGTCATATGTATGCCATGCTATGATATTCGCCTCAGGGGCGGATCCGGGGCCACCCGGGCTGCAACCCCCCAGAGCCATGATTTACCTGTAAAGTATTGTGCTTACTTTCAACATTTAGCTCTAAGTTTCTATGATTTAGCCCCCGGCACCAAGCTCCTGGATCCGCCCCGGATTCGCATGCAAAGATTGCAAAGATGTACGGAATGTCTGAATAAGATATGAAGAACAAAGTACATACAAATTTTTTGAAAACTTTATTGTGCCAATGCTGAGAACTAAAGGCACTATAACACAACAACTCAGCACCTTTGCGTATCAACTCGAGTTGCTTATTTAAAAAAATGAACATAAAAAAGACACTGCTAAGAACTTGTAAATCTATTGCAGTGAACAATATTCTTTTTAATTGACTTACAATGAGAAAAATATTAAGTTTGTATTTTTAATCTGATCCCTACGTAATATTACACTGCCATGATATTGCTGATACATAAAAATTATAGCTTTTCATTTTTTTTAAAAAAAGGTAAGGAAACCAGGAAAAAAGATCTATGGCATTCTCATTCTTGTTTCTAATTTGATAGTTTTTTTGTCCTGTTGCAATTGTACTGTACGAACATATTTGCCAATCAAATACAATTGCCGTGTATAACAAGACTGTCTAAAAAAACCCGACGAGATAAGTTATTTCGGCTATTATTTTCATTGCTTTATTTCCCTCAAAATACTATTTATTCTACCAACCGAGCACTATTCATTCTACCAGCCGAACAACCTCAAGATTTGCGCAGGCTGTGGCCTGTGGTTCAGTTAAGGCGAGCAAGAGCCCAGAATTAGGCCCAGTAAAAGAATAGCACAGTTCGGTGGTGCAGGAGGAGCACGGTCCATGCCCCAACCCAAGGAACGAGCCCTCGGAGCCTGCGCGCACACGCCGGCGCCCAGGCCCACCACTCATCCACGTGGAGCTCGAGCGCTGTTTTGAGTTACTCTGGCTTGATCCGCGCCACCGATCCCGGAGTCTGAGGCCACACGCCCACACCGTTGTTGCCTGACGCGCTCATGTATCTGCTAGTTCAAGAGAGGCGGACAACTCAGCTTCAGCTTTCAGTAGAGCTGGTACTTGGGCCGTGCCATTTAAGGACAAATCATTTTTATCATAAAATTCATGTATATATTAATAAAAAATGTTGGTTAAGTGATTGTTCTGTTAAAACAAAATACACAAAGCATAAGGAGTATGAGTGCCTTTTTGCGTGCATGTGCTTGGTACGAAGGTAGCTGCAGCATTGCTATATCATGCAATGCAATCAAACTTGGTGCATCAATGCACATGCACGGGTACTATGGTAGGCGTACAGTATGCTGGCCAGTTAATTGACCACGTAGGCACGTACTCAATGAAACTCTCTTTGAGGAGGATCCGTATATAGGGCAGGCCCTTGCTTGACGAAGGAGATAGAATTCATGTCGTCTCGTTTGGTCTCAACAACATAAAGAATGACCGATGATATTTCTCGAATACATCATCTACAGCCAATTTTAGTGTAGAGTTTTATGGCATTGCTTTCAAGACTGACATATCATATAAAATCCACTATTCTCAATAAAGGGTTTCATTCTATAGTTTCATAGGCATTTAATTTTATAACTCATAAAGAGTTGCTATTCGTGCCAAGAGAGTTTCATCTAGATGAAACCCACTTCTTCTTAAGTACATTGTCATGTCATAAAAAAGGCCTATGTGGCAACATGTTTAATGCAAAATGTAACTCATGTGAAACTCTTACTAAGACTGACCTTAAGTGGTCATATATAGTAAATTAAAGCAAACAAATGATGATATTCCTCAAGTCATGTAGACTTGCATTATATGGTGGCCATGATAAGCAAACAATAATATTGTACTTGGATGTTGTTCAACTCCCCCATACTCTTCTTGGTAATATGTATTTTAGAAGCCTTATATAATAGTCCATCTAACCCATCATCAAAGAACCAATATTACACTAAACTCCCATTGTCTCACATCATCACATAATATGGAAGCTACACATGATCCTAATAAGCTGTGGAACCGACATAGCACTTGCATGGTGGAGGGAGAGACCTACACGTGAAAATGTGCTCGCACCAAGCCACCAACAGCAGGTGCATTTCATTTTCTCTCGACTTTGGACGGTGATGTACTATATTTTGTTGTAAAAAAAGTAGAAAAATGTAAAACATCTAGTGGCACATGGACATGGACCCTCTACATCTTTGATTTTGAGGATGAACAATTTTGAACCATTTAAAACATCTCCTGGATTTTTTTTAGCATATGTTGTAACACAACGAACCTGGATAGATATAAAGACATGTATGACAGAACTCTATAGTTGAGATTTATAGTTGAGCTACATAAAACACTACCAAACACAACAACTCCAACTTACGATTCTTCCAAAACACACAACAGCGGTAAACTTAACTTGGCTTGGAGTATTGGGATAAGGCATGCTAAATGTGTTACTCTCCAGGGTGCTCCTCTTTTCCCCTTCTACAGTAGAGAGCAGAGGAAAGGGCGACCAAGCGCCGCTTAGTCTTGGATTCCGCTCCTCCTTCTTCTCAATCGACCGATTGGCGGAGATGGGCGGCGGTGGAATCGACACGCGGATGTAGATAGCTTAGGTAGTAGGATGCCTAGGGTTAGGTTTTGCTCCTCGTCGGGGTCCGGCGGGGGAGCTAGGGTTCCGGGGGTGGCCGTGGAGTCGCTCCGTCAGGAGAATAATGGTGTTCCTTCTCGTTGCTCTCTTGCCGCGGTGGAGAGGATCTTGTGGTTCCTTCGCTCGGCTACGGCGGCGTGGTCTTGCGGAATGGATTTTGGTCCTCCAGGAATTCGGGTGAGTTCTTCCTGCGTTTTCTTCCCTGGGTTGCTTTCCTGGCGGCGCTTGTTTGGTGGCGGTACTGTCTTCGTGGAATAAAGTCCTCTGGTCTCACCCGCCGCCATGTGCTCCCAAGGGCGGTGGGCGGGGTTGTTCCGCCTGCTGTTGGTCCTTTGGGAGCTTCGGAGGGAGTTGGCTCTTCTACGTGAGGAAAGATGGTCTGGTGGGGTGGCGGTGGAGGCGATGGATGCGCCTGTGGATGCCTGGAGAAGGCCGATGCGCACTGGAGGCGATTACTCAGTGCCTAAGTAAGACCTCCTATGCGGTCTCGGTGTCTCATGCACGAGGGGAAGAGGATTGCTGGCAGACGAGGGAGCCCTGGAGAGCTTAGGAAGATGAGGAAGTTTTGACTTTGTAATTTTCTTTTCTCTGGGTCTTGTTTGTAAAATGCCCAGTGTACTGTGCTGAAGTTTAATACATCTTCCTTTCGCTAAAAAAAAAACTTGGCTTGGAGTAGCAATTATTCTATTCCGCTCAAATGGTTAGGTCCTCTTTGTCTCTTTGATAGGGTTTTGACCTTTTTTTTTTTGGGACTTTGGCTTCTAAGCAAAAATGGCTTCAACTCACCACTTTTTGTGTGGCTTTAACTTCACGAGCCGTTTTCGTATATTCCTAAAAAAAAGAGAGCCGTTTTCGTATATGGCCGTTATCTATACTACTATACATTAAAAAAATTACAGCGGCTACACTGGATTACCACCCTGGTTAATCCTGATCCCTCCCCGCCCTCGGCTGTGCTCGTCGTGGTCGTGGCTTCTCCTCCGCTGGCTGCCGGGTCGCGTCGACGCTGGCCGGACCGGACGGCCGGGGCCGCCGTTGGTCGAGGAACTCACGGGTACATACAGCGGTCGTCCAGCGAAGCCTCTGTCACGGGGAGTCGGGGACCACTCCGCTGCACCAGCCAGCCAGCAGGGGAGGAGGGGCGGGAGGCCCACCACCGAGCCGCGGGAACAAGTGGGCCCCACCACGCAGCGTCACGAGAGTGGGGCCGGGGACGCCGTAATTGCGTAGGCGTAACGACGAATCCGGCACGCCGAACCACCGCATCCGTCCCCGTCTGGTCCGGTCGCCTTCCGTCGCCTACTCCCCTCCCACTCCCTCCCTCCCTCCCACCAGCCACCACGTCGAGCGCGGGGTCCGGCCGACAGGGACGCCTCGCCACGCCGCCGCTACCTCCCCGCGCAATGGCGGTGCCGGCATCCCCGCGCTGAGCCAGCGAGCCCCCAAGGGCGGACGATCTCCGACTCCGCGCTACCGCCCCGCTCATGCAGGTGAGCTCGTCTCCTCGCTGCTGCTGCTGCTCCTCCTCGCTCTCCGCCCTGCCCGGGGTGTGCGTGCCGTTCGTGTTCCTGTTCGCATCCCAAGCAATCCGCGTGAAATGCCGCTGGGTTCCGTGTGGATTTAAGCGCTCCAGCTTGCTCATCTGCTTTCTATCTGTGTTGCATCAATTGCGAATTGTCCTTGCTTCGATTCCGACCTCCTCCTCGGGTGCGCCGTGCGCTCCAGCCGCCGTCCGTCCTGCGCGCGTCCCTTGTCATTTTTCAAACCAGCTTGTTCAGCGCTGCTTGGCGTGTCTTGGGTTCGCCGCTAGTGGGGAGGGCTCCGGGGGGCGCCATTCCCGTTCCAAATTCGCAGGCGGTGGTGACGTACGCGGGGCGGAGCGGTCGAGCAGCCGAGCCGCGCTGGCTGGCGGAGCGGCACGACCCCACGCCCACGCCCACGCCCGCGGCCAGGCCGAGGCCGAGCGGCGTATCCCGACGGCCTACTGATCGGCGGTCCAGATCCACACGGCGCGCGGCAAGGGCTCCTCTCTCTGCCTCTCTCCCTCAGATCCGACCAAATTGGAAGAGAAACGAGACGACAAACCTTCATTCCAATGGTTGGTTCCTCCCGGCGTTGTCGGGAAGGGCTTAGTAGTGATTAGTGAATCACGGCTTCAACCCCACTAATGGCTAAAGGCAGCCGGTTTTTTTGTTTTTTTTTTAACAAGGGTAGCGTGGACTCGGCTAAAATTAGGGTGTTTACTTCGACGCATGCATGGATGCATAGTGGTAATAGGTTGTGTTTGCTGTATCATGCTTGCTACAGTGCTGTTCCTCTTCCATTATGCTTTATTTAATTTTATATAAACTGCTTCATTTATCCATTAGGCTACTAGTGAGCATATTTCGGTGGTAACCGGTGGCGTGCCTGAAAGTTTAAAACGTGAATTTATTGCCTGTTTAGTTCACCAGGCCGTGAAGTGGGCTGGTGTAGGTAGGCTATGTTGTTCGTTCCAATTTAACTCAGTGCGTGTGTGGGCAGTGTATGCTTTTCCTCAGCTTATGCATCCATGCTTGCAGTGCAGTTGAAGACGAGGCAGCTGTTCTCTTCTTAAGGAAGAGATGGCCCACGTTTCGTTCAAAAGCAAAGACGTGGACGGCGGCATGTCCCGATGGTCCGAGTATCTAAATGTTGAAGAACCAATTCCTTCGGCACTAGCAACCTGGAGGAACATGGGCGTTGATGGACCACAAGGCTCTTCTGCCAGTGGCCACAAACATCTTCAGATGGAGCCGGTGGTTCAACTGTCAAAGGTTGCGGAAGGCTTGCTAGCCAAAATGTACCGGCTGAACAGCATCCTGGACTATCCCGATCCAAACACGCACACGTTCTCAGATGCATTTTGGAAAGCTGGTGTCTTTCCAAATTTCCCAAAAATTTGCATCACGTTGTCAAAAAAATTTCCTGAGCATCCAAACAAGCTGCAGCTGGAAAGGGTAAGGATTCAGTTTTCTTTAGCTGTTCACAGCTCTTCTGGCTCCCTTCCTAGAGTTCATTTAGTTTAATATGGTGGTGACTGACTGGTGAGTCAATCACTCTGATGCTTTGCAGGTAGATAAGTTTGCTCTTGATGCTTTAAACGAGAATGCTGAAGGTTACATGCACAATCTTGAGCAGTGGATCCTGGTATGTGCCAAACATATAGAGAAACCTGAACCTTTAGGGTAAACCCCCCTCATTTTGTTAATGAAAAATGTGTTGCGATCCAAAACATATGTGTATGGAGTATGGACCCAAATTCTGTCCAAATTGTGGAAAATGGATTGCATCAATTAATTATGAGTCTTACTATATTCTGCTCTCAGTAACCGAGCATCTTTGTTGAACTTATATGACATAATACCTCACCTACTCTAATTCTGTGTGATTTATAGCACTTGCTCAGTTAACCTGTCATTTCACATTTTCCAAAATTAGGTTCACCAGATACGGTACCCGTGAAGGCTGCACCTGCACATGCGCACTGTCAGCCTTTTTTTTTGGTAGCATAACTTTGCTGCCCCTAATTCTGCATGAGTATCGAGCTTACTATATGAACCAGAAAAAATAAGCTGTACTTGCAATTTACAGAAGGCATGTTACAATTTGTGCCAGCCGTTGGTACCGTAGGCCGTAGCTGGAGTGATGCACTGCCCTTAACTAACTGTTGTCTATCTATGCCATAAAAGTGTATTTAGAAATTGCTGACTTACTAGGTTAGTTTATTACCATCATTCCCATTGACGATGTTTTTTCTTTCTCCTCATTTTGCTAATTTCCTTCCAAATTTCATCCCATCAGTTGCTTCTTGATTTGCTGGCATTTCGTGAACAAGCTTTGCGACTAATTTTGGATTTGAGCAGCACGGTCATAACATTGCTGGTAAGAGATCTCTTGGTCTAATTTGGGATAACCTGTTGTTATTGTATGCGTAATTGATTATGTTTGCATTATTTTCACAGCCACACCAGAACTCTATAATTCTTCATGCTTTTATGGATCTATTTTGTTCATTTGTCCGAGTGAATCTTTTCTCTGACAAGGTAACTATGTTCTTAATTTCATTATTTCAATTATATTACTACTACTCTAATAGTAGTTTTTCCTCTTTGACCAAAATAATGTACTACCTGAACTTCTGTTTGCAGATGCCAAGAAAGATGATCCTCCAGGTTTACAATATCTTGCATGTAATGCTAAAGGGTGGTCGTGATTGTGAGTTTTATCACCGGTATGGGTGTTACCTTTGGAAAATAAAAGTTGCTTCCACCTTTTAAAACCTTTTTTTTTAATACGATGATTATATTGTTCATCGTAATTTGTCATTTCTATTTGCCAGTTGCTGGTCTGTTATAAAATCGCATGGAAACAAATATAGGTCATTCGTTATTAGCTAATCTTGTATGCTAACATTATTCTTGATTATTGAAAAAAATGGAAATACAAATACGCGTGCAGTGCAAAACATAATTCAAAAATATGAATATCTTAATTGCTCTTAAAAGAATTTTAAATTTAAACACTGTCATTCTTGCACGTTTTCAGTGCGTTATTGTTTATATCTGGAGTGGAACCACAGACTGGCCTGTGCACTTACTGCTCTCTCCGGCCATAAAAACACATCATTACGGACAAGATTTAGCTAAACCTTATATAAACTTCAAACATCATTAACTTTTAGTTGTTTAGTTCGAAAACATTTAAGTTATATGTGTAGAATCGTCTTGAAAAATACCTGCAGCATCTCATAAATCTGGAGGATTTTAAGGATATACTCTAGAAGAAATTAGTGGTCAAAAGTATGCATTGAAACCGTGCAAAGTCGAATATCAAATATTTTTTACCCGAGGGACTAGCACCCCTATGATATTCCTTTTGTGTCTGAATGGTTTATTGTACCTTCTTCATTTTTTTTGTTATGTCCAGTCTACTCTGTAGACTCTTCTTCACTGAGTATTGTTTGTCTCTATACAGATTGGTTCAATTTGTGGACTCTTATGATCCACCTATCAAGGGGTTGCATGAAGATCTTAATTTTGTGAGCCCAAGAATTGGAGAGGTGGTACTCATGTTGTTTGATCATCATCTATTGCAGTAGTAATATCTAGGAATATGAATCAAGCTTTATATGCTATTTGAGTGTTCAACTCCTAAAAGTGTTACATGCTAGGTTACTTCCTCCCACCGTTCAGTACTATGATCGTGAAATAGGCTGCGGAAAAAGATTCTTAGGGTCAGTTTTGCATACTTGCGCTAGCATTGAATATAGCTTGGGAAACCTGGAAACACAGGAATTCTTGTATTTTCGAGCACTCTAGGCCCAGCATTCCTGATCTGCTCCGAGTGATAGCTGATGAATGCAGTTTTTGGGTTTTGGCAGGAGCTTCTAAACTTCAAGAGCTCCTTGCCCAGTCGCTATCCTTGGCCGATTAGTTTATCTCTAGGTTAGTCAGTGCTTTAGTTGTTCCCCTGTTGTTGATGGTGGTGGTGGTGGTTGTGTGTGTTGTTTTTTTTCTTTTTTTGGCTGTTTCTTTCTCCTTAATGAAATGACACACAGCTCTCCTGCGTTGTTTGAGAAAATTTGGAGGGCCAATTATTACAATGTTGCATGACTAGTTTCGTGATTTTTTCCATTTGTTTTTGTCGTTCTTATTGCAAAGCTTTTTTCCTTGTATTCGATACCTTATCTCTGATGTTATATTTGTTACTAGTATAAACGATGGGATTTGAGTATGTTCTATGCCCTAACCTCCACGGTCCAAAAGATGATGATGCTCCTCGAGTTGGATCTGCAGCTTGTCCTCCTCGCGGTCTGCCCGAGCACCGACCGGATCGACGCCGCCGCCACCGCTGCGCGCCACCCACGGCCTTCCCCATGTGCCCGACCCGACGCGTCTCGCCGTGCCACGCTCGCCTCTTCTCGGCTGGTGGCGCTGCCCGTGGTCGCAACTCCGTCGCCCCTAGCGCCTCGCTCGCGTGGCCCGCCCTCCCGACGGCCATCCCGCGTCGGTGGGCCCTCGCCCATCGCCTCTTGGCCGCTCTGCACGACGCCGGCCGCTGATGTTTGGTCTGCCGTCCATACACCCATGGGCACTGGGTTCTTCGCAAGATCCATCACGACCTCGTCTCCGAAGCTGCGCACCACGCCGCCGGCTTGCTCTGTGGCCTCCGACGTGCTCGCGGTGGCCGCGCGACCGCCCGGATCACCCTACGCGTGGGTTCGCCACGGTGGCGCCTCTCGCCCATGCGTAGCGTCTGCTCTCTGCTCGTTCGCCCCCAACTCGAGGCCCGCCACCACCGCAGCAGCCTGGCTATCACCAAGACCTATGCCTCACGCGGCCGGCGTCTCCCATCATCTCACGAGCGCCCAGTTCTGCTCACAGGCCGGCCGCCATGGGTGCGCCTCCGTCAAGCACCATGCAAGTTGCCCAAGCGGCATGCCTCCACGACGTTCGGAGCTATTAGCGGCCAAGAATCGCCGGCAACCTCCTCTTACCAAGACCGTTGTCGCAGTCGTTCTTCACGGAGGAGCCATCCAAATCACCTCACGAGCTCCTTTTTGCGGGGGAAGGCCAGCAAGTTGGGTCTCTGCGACAAGTTGGGCGAGCACCTCCTTCGGACCCGTAACCATAGTCCTCGACTTCGTCATCAACAATGTTTCAACATTGGCAGCGTCCCAACTCGAGGCGAGTTGTCTTCGAAGGGTGGTGAAGTGCTCCTCTCGGCCGCACGCCTTCTCCGCCATGCACGGCCACTGTCCTCCACAACTCGGGGATAATTTTGGCGGTCGCCGACCTGCAACTCCATCGAGCTCCAACATCTTCACCTCATCCTTTGGGCCATTATCGTGTTTGATTGGGTGTCTTGTGCATTTCAGTTACCCTTCTTCGTCGAGCTATGGAGCATATTCAGACACGGCTCTCGTGCTCTTCACTTCGCCATCGGTGGAGTTCGGCATCTCCGAGTTCATCCGTGGCAGGAGTTGGGGTCCTCTTCGGATGGGCCAGTCAGCTGCGCTCTTGTCACAAAGATCTTGGGAGCAGCTGGCTCATCGTTGTTGTGGTGCCTCCAACACACGCCGATGATTTCGCAGTGCAACCTTCTTCGACAGCCGACTAAGAGTCCACCTTCATCATCAATCAGAGTTTCAAGATTTCAGCAATGGTGGTATCCCAGCTCGAGGACGAGCTGTCTTCGAGGGGTGGTGAAGTGCTATGGCCAGTTGATTGGGCCAAAGCCCACGGGTACTGTAGCGTGAACAGTACCCGCGAGTAGGGATAGGATTAGTGTTAAGATAGGGATAAGTTAGAGATAGGGATAAGTTAGATTGGTTTGTTAGGATATTTACTTGAGGGTCAAGTCAGGGATCTCTATAAAAGGAGACCCTATTGTATCAGTTGAGGGTAAGCAGAAAGATAATCCTAAAGAGTTCAGAGCCTCCAAGGGAGGGCGAACCTAGGTGTTATCAATCTGCTCATCGTGTTCTAGTCCACCAGATAATCCATAACATCCATTGTCTGGAGAACATTCCAAAACCTCAGGGGGAAAGTGTTCCTGCCATTACCGCTGACTTGACTGTAAGTTAACACCTAATATCATATACAGATTTACTCAATGACCTATGAAGATAGACCTAATTTTCCTGCAACTTCTGCACTCCTGTTTTTAATATGGTTTTCTATGCCCAGTAATAGGTAGATTGATGCAAAGGTTTCTTGTTGATTGACACAAGAATGCAATTTCAGTTCAAGTTTGTTATGCATAATTTCCAGCACTCATGCTTTGCCTCTCTGTCATGGGCATGCAGAGGGGCGCCGTAGGGCGCGAGTGTCCTAGTTGGGCCTTAAGCCCATTAGTGTTAATTAGTGTCTCTCTTAGTTATTTATCTATAGGAATAATACCATATTGTCTAGGCACAAGAGGTGTTAGTCCTATGTACCCTTTATAATCAGCCCATGAGGCAGAATGGAAATCAAGCAATGAATTATGAAGAAACAATCTAGTCTCCCTCAATCTCTCAAGCTCTTGGCAAAGCATAAGGCCTAATTATCCCCCAATTACCCCCAAACTATCCACGTTCATAACATCTGGTATCAGAGACCTGTCGATCCTCTTCCAAAAAATCATCCGTCCCACCACATCTTCACCGCCCACGGGCTCACCATCGGCCGCCACACCACCATCTAGCGCCAAACCCTACAACAACAACAACAATAAAGTTTTGTCCCAAACAAGTTGGGGTAGGCTAGAGATGAAACCCAAAGGAAACCATGAAAGGCGAAACAAACACACACACGAAGTGTTAAGGGTAAACAAAGGGTGAAACAGAGGTCATGGTTCGCACACCGATGGCTAGTCTCCAAGCACTCCTATCCATAACTAACTCCTTGGGGATGTTCCACTCCTTAAGGTCTCTTTAACCGCCTCGTCCCAGTCGGTCTAGGTCGACCTCTACCTCTCTTTACGTTATCGACCCACTCTAGAACCCCACTACGCACGCGCGCCTCAGAGGCCTCCTTTGGACATGACCAAACCATCTCAACCGATGTTGAATCAATTTTTCCTCAATCGGTGCCACTCCAACCCTATCTCGAATATCTTCATTGCGGACTCTATCCCTTCTTGTATGCCCACGTAGCCAGCAACATACATCTCTCGCTACACTCAATTCTTTGGACATGTCGCCTTTTTGTAGGCCAACACTCGGACAGTACAACATCGCCGGACGAATCGCCGTCTGTAGAACTTGCCTTTTTAGCTTTTGGGGCACCCTCTTGTCACATAGGACGCCAAGCTTGACGCCATTTCAACCAACCTACGAGATCCTATGCCTAACGCCTTCATCAATGTCGCCATCCTTCCGTAGCATCGATCCTAGCTACCGAAAAGTATCCTTCTTGGCCACCACTTGCCCATCGAGGCTAACATCTCCAATCTCATGTCCAACAAATCGCACTCATGTACTGGGCCTTGGTCCCATCGAGTCTCGAAACCTTTGACTCTAGCGAGTCTCTCCACAACTCAAGCTTGATTAACCCCTGCCTAGTCTCGTCCAACTAACACTACATCATCAAAGAGGCATACACCACGGATATCATCTTGTATATCCCTTGTGACCTCATCCATCACCAAAGCAAAAATATAAGGGCTCAATGTCGATCCTCGATGTAGTCCAATTTTAATTGGAAAGTCACTAGTGTCACCATCACATGTTCGGACAACCGTCCTCGCATCATTGTACATATCCTTGATGAGGGTAATGTACTTAGTTGGGACTTTGTGCTTTTCCAAGGCCCACCACATGACATTCCTTGGTACTTTGTCGACGCCTTCTCAAGGTCAATAAAGACCATATGCAAGTCCTTCTTCTGCTCCTATATCTCTCCATTAATTGTCAGATTAAGTAAATCGCCTCCATAGTCGACCTCCTGCATGAACCCAAAGCGGTTTTGGGTCACACTTGTCCCTCTTCCGAGGCGGTGCTCGATAACCCTCTCCCGAGCTTCATTGTATGGCTCATTAGCTTAATCCCTCAGAGTTGGTACAACTCTGAACATCTCCCTTGTTCTTGAAGATCGGTACTAATATACTTCTCCATTCATCAGGCATCTTGTTTGAGTGAAAAATAAGGTTAAAAGCTTAGTTAACCAAACTCTCGCTCTAGCACCAAGACATCTCCACACCTCAATGGGGATACCATGGACCCATCGCTTTACCCCTCTTCATTCTCTTCAAAGCCTCCTCAATCTCGCCTCCCGAATTCTCCTCACAAAACGCCTCACAGGTATCGTCAAATGAGTCGTCCAACTCCACAGGGACTCTCATCCTCCCCATTAAACAACTTATCAAGTACTCTCGCCATCTATCCTTGATCTCTTCATCCTTCACCGTAAGCGATCTGTCCCATCCTTGATGCACTTGATTTGGTTTATGTCCCTTGTCTTCCTCTCTCGTCCTAGCCAACCGATAAATGTCCTTCCTTCCTTCGTGCCTAGCCGATAAAGGTCCTCATCGCTGGCCCTTGGCAGCTACACTCACACGCTTTGCGTCTTTTGTTTATAGCTCTCGATGTTGGCTGCACTCTTGTCAAGGTGGGCGCTTGAAACACTCCTTCTTCCTTAATAGCCCTTTGCACCTCATCATTCCACCACCGGTGTCTTTCGCTTCTTGTTTGCCTCCCTTACTCACGCCAAGCACTGCACCACCTTCCAGAACACATGTTGCCATCTTTAGCCACATGTCATCGCATCTTCTCCTACCTCCCATGGTCCCTCTCCTAGCATCCACGTCCTTAAACATTTGTGCTTCCCTCTAAGCTTCCACCACTTTGTTCTCGCGACCTTGGCACGTTTGTTCCGTGAACACGCAAGCGAAAATCTGCCACCACAAGCTTGTGTTGAGAAACAACACACTCCCTGTGAAACACCTTACAATCTAAGCAAGCACTTCTATCTCTCCTTGCAAGGATAAAGTCGATCTGCTCGAGTGGTGACCACTCCGAAGGTCACTAGATGGGATTCCCTCTTTCTAAAGAGGTATTTGCTATCAAGAGGTCGAGGCCACCGCAAGTTCAAAACATCCTCTCCTCTTGATTCCTACCACCATACCCAAACCCCCATGCACTCGCTCAAACCCTACATTCGTCGCTCCCACATGGCCATTGAGGTCTCCTCCAATGATGAGTTTCTCATTGATCGGCACGGTATTAACCATGCTATCCAAATCTTCCCAAAGCGCATCTTGGTGCTCTCACTAAGACCTACCGAGGGGCATAGGCGCGATCACATTCAAAGCCAAATCCCCAACTACCAACCGAACAAGGATAATCCGATCGCCTTGCCTCTTAACATCTACGACTCCACCCTTAAGGCTTTTGTCGATCAAGATGCCTACACCATTCTTGCCGATGTTGCCCTGTGTACCAAAGCTTAAAGCCAAGATCCTCCACCTCCTTCGCCGCCGACCCTTCCATTTAGTCTCACGGACGCATAGGGATATTTACACACCTCCTAATTGCTACATCGACCAGCTCTCGTAGCTTACCCGTTAGGGACCCTACGTTCAACTACCTACACGAAACCTAGTTGGCTCGACTAGCTTCCTTGCCCTTCGCACCGCCGAAAGTGCAAAGACCCTTGCTCATTTTTCACTACACCGGGCGCCGATGTAGCGCCACTAAGGAAGTGACGACCCGGTCCTTGCTCACTTGACACCGGACCTGCACTACACACGGCGTCACCAAGGGGAGACGACCCGGCCCTTGCTCATTTAACACCATACCGGGTTCGATATGGCGTCGCTAGGTGGGTTACGCCCACAATTTCTCATAGGTTTCATCTCCATAGATCGGCTACAAGGATGGTTCGCCACACCTATCACCCGCCTCCTCCTTACTGTGGCTTGGGACACCTTTATGTGAGACGACTAGGCCGAGAGCTAGTCTTCGATCCTGCAGTCAAACCCTACCAAAAAAAACATCCCAATCCCGATCCGGTTCTAGCCCCACCACCGATAGTCGACGTCCGCTCCACGCGCCGTCGATCCGGATCGCCCGCCGCCGCCGAAGCCTCCCCACTCCCGATCTCCACCTCACCCACGCAGCATCGAGTCCGCTCACTACCATCCGCCGCCGCCACGCTCCGATCCCGTCGCCCATCTCCTTTCCTGCATGTCCTACTACTCGGCCACCACTGCATGCTAGTCCTCCAACGCCGCATGCCTTTCTTCTATTCTTAGCCGCACCATCAAGCTTCTATTCTTAGCCGCACCACCAAGCACCACGCCTTTCTTCTATTCTTAGCCGCACCATCGAGCTTCTATTCTTAACCGCACCACCGAGCACCAGTCCACGCAAGAGTTGCAGGATCAAGCCCTTCCCCTCCCCCACCATGGATTTTCCAAAATTCGATGGGAACTCTGATCCTGTGGCCTTCGACAACCAGTGCGAGTCCTACTTCCGCAGGGAGCGCATCATGGCGGAAGAACAGGTATGGCTGGCTTCTCGCAATTTGAAAGCTGACGCCCGAGAGTGGTTCCGCCAAGTCCAGCACGATGAATACCCGACATGGCGTCGCTTCACCGAGCTCTTGCACCGACGCTTCAAACCAACTCCGCGCCCCGACCCGCTCCACCAGCTGTCCCTGGGTGTCGACAACTCCCTTCGCATCCTTGCTGATGTCTCCGCACAGCTGGATCACCTCCGGACGCGTCTCGAGGCGAAGGAGAAGGAGGACCGTGAACGCCGGGCGGCTGTACGCGTCCAGGCTGCAGCACGGGGACTTCTGGCACGCCGCCAAGTACAGGCTCTTCGTGCAGCAAAAGCCTTGAAGGAGCAAGCAGCGTTGCGCTTGCAAGCAGCAGGGCGAGGTTTCCTTGCCCGCCGGATGGTGCGGAAAATCCGCATGCTGATCAGCTCATCGCTGCACCAACTCGCAGCCTGCGCGACTGCAGCTTTTGCACCCCCTGCAGAAGTCGAGTTTTGGGTATGCAGCCCTCCCGCACGGCCGAAGATGGTCGTCTCCTTCATTCTGGCACCTGCCTTGATGCTGGAGAGACCCATCATAAGATCGGGCTGGTACCTCCTTCACCGTTCATCCAACATGACGTCCGCAGTTCAGCTCTTTCCTTGGGATCCCGGAGGACAGGAGGACATAGCGGCCGTCCAAATTTATATTTTAGTTTCCAGTTTATTTTCAATTTTAGTCTTCAATAACAGAGGTAAGCCGAGATGTAAAAGGCTTAACCCTAGGTCGCGTCACATAAGTCTGCGGCAATTATCCAGCTCGAGGACGAGCTGGGTCTCCGAGAGCGGGGGAGATGTCATGGGCATGCAGAGGGGCGCCGTAGGGCGCGAGTGTCCTAGTTGGGCCTTAAGCCCATTAGTGTTAATTAGTGTCTCTCTTAGTTATTTATCTATAGGAATAGTACCATATTTTCTAGGCACAAGAGGTGTTAGTCCTATGTACCCTTTATAATCAGCCCATGAGGCAGAATGGAAATCAAGCAATGAATTATGAAGAAACAATCTAGTCTCCCTCAATCTCTCAAGCTCTTGGCAAAGCATAAGGCCTAATTATCCCCCAATTACCCCCAAACTATCCACGTTCATAACACTCTCGAAACTGTTTCATTTGAGCAGTAGCACATGTTTGAAGTCTACATGCATAATTGGCAACCGCTACTATTTAGAACTGTAGATAACTACAGTTCTAATATTTATTAAGATTCTGGATTGTAAGGTAGTTTTGAATACTTTTCAGTGTTGTTGAAAAATTAACTTCAAGGTATTGATGAAAATATATTTGCTTTATCACCAGAGCTTTTGTTGATAAAAAGTGCTTTATTGAACGCAACCTCACCCCTTCTCTATGTGTTGACAATTTTATGATTTTTTATCATGTTGAAGGTTGTTAATGTAAACACCATATTCTATTGCTTGTTGAAACTTGAAAGCTTCACACCTTTGTTTTGGTTTTGGTTTTCTTTTACATTGCCGTTTGCATTAGCTAGTGAAAAGTATGTCACCATCTGTGTATCTAATTCTATATGCTTAGTCTTCCATTTAATTTTACCTCCTGAACTTTTCAACCTGATATTGACGCTGCAGGATTTGCGTAAGCACTGGCTCTCCATTTTGATGATAGTCACGTCTTCACGGTCCTCGATAAACATTAAGCACTTGGAGAAGGCTACTGTGTCTACTGGGAAGGAGGGTTTGGTGTCAGAAGGCAATGCTGCATATAATTGGTCAAGGTGATTGCTTTATTGTGCATCCATCTGCATAATTCTTGTTGGTAAAGTAGAATGACTAAAATAGTTGTTATCGTGCATCCAGCTTCATAGTTCTTGTTCTCTGTTATTGTGCTTTTGGCAAGAACTCAAATACTTGAATTTGAATCAAATTCTTTAAGAATCATTTGAATCTCACTAGATTTAACATGTTCTGCAGATGTGTGGATGAACTTGAGAGCCAACTTTCTAAACATGGAAGCCTTAAAAAACTCTACTTTTACCATCAGCATCTTACCACAGTAAGTTCATATTGCTTTGTGATTCACATAGTCCTTTAAATCTTTTCCAAGTAACTAGAATTTTATGCTGATAATAAGTCCTTTTTTTGCTGGGACCCACAGGTCTTCAGAAATACAATGTTTGGCCCGGAAGGTCGTCCACAGCATTGTTGTGCTTGGCTTGGAGCAGCTTGCAGTTTTCCAGAATGTGCTTCTGCAATTATTCCTGAAGAGGTGTATATTTAAATTCACTATATGATTTCAGTTTGAGCATTGTTTTGATGCTTACAGCATCTTGAAGACGTTCTTTGCAACATGACGCTTTGAGGATTAGTAAAATATTATAAGGCAACACTATGCTATTAATAAGGCTTTGAACTGCCATTGACATAATAAACCTATATGCTTCAACTATTATTATGGCATAACATGTCCCCAATCTGTTACTGAGATTCCTCCTCTACAGGGTTGCATTTCTCTTCCATGTTTGGCATATTAATTATTGAATATTTCTTTGTTTGAAATGTAGGTTAACAAAATTGGCAGAGATTCTATCTCTTAGTGGAGTCCCTTATTGAGTCTATCATGGGTGGATTGGAAGGTTTGATAAATATTCTAGATTCAGAAGGTGGATTTGGCTCATTAGAGATGCAGGTAGATAATTTCTGAGTTTATATATATGATTTTTGGCTTGTAGGTTATATCTTTTAAGTCTAACTTCTAAAATCTTGCCAGCTTTCCCCAGAGCAAGCAGCTCTTCGCTTAAATAACACAACAAGAGCAAAAGGTGTTTCAAGCTTGTTAACTCCAGGACATGAGAGCTATCCTGATAATAGTTCATCAATTAAGATGTCAGTCAATTTGTTACTTCACACCACTGTTTAAGTATTGCCATCATTCTGTTGACAAGTATAATTCTTTATGCCTCAAAAACAGGCTGGAAGCTGCTATGCAAAGGCTGACAAGTTTATGTTCTGTTCTAAATGACATGGAGCCTATTTGTGTTCTCAACCATGTTTTCGTTCTACGCGAGGCATGTACAATTTATGTTTACTGGGTGGAAGTAAATGTAATTGGAACCTTAGACATGTTAGGTTTTACTATATTGGTGAAAATAATAAGATGATTGGTGGTTTATGGCTATTAAGCTGGTGGATAATATCCTTATTTTTTATGTTAAGGTAACAACCTTATGACAAAAGGGATCTAAAAAGAATGATGCAAGAAATTTTGTATTTGCAAAAGGAAATTACTGCTTATATTGTTTATTCCTTAAACTGGTATGCATATCCTTGTTTGACTTTACACTTCTTTAGATAAAGGAAGCTTTTATTGAAATCAAGACAATTATACTGGGTTGTTTGACTTACCTAGATTCTGTTAATTTCACAGTACATGAGAGACTGCATCGTTGGAAATTTCAGGAGAAGATTTCATAGTATGATTAGAACTGAGAACTGCATTCAGCGACCATCAATCATAGAATCTCTTCTTAGAAGACATCTGGGCATCATCCATCTAGCAGAGCAGCATATTAGTATGGACCTTACTGAAGGCATACGCGAAGTGCTGCTAGCAGAGAGTTATACTGGTCCATTTCCCAATCTGCAAATGTTTGAGACTCCAGTGGGGGCACAAGGAGGGGGATCTGCTGTTGAGATGATATGCAATTGGTATATTGAAAATGTAGTAAAGGATGCTTCTCGCATTGGAATTGCTTTTGATGCAATCCAAAATTGCTTCAGGAGCTCACAACCTATTGGTGGTGGATGTTTAGCTGAAGCATTTACTGATAAAAGAGAACTTAAATCACTTGTTCGTCTTTTTGGTGGCTATGGAATAGATAAAATGGATAAGATGCTAAGGGAGCATACATCTGCGCTTTTAAATTGTATTGATTCAGCATTGAGGTCAAACCGTGATGCCTTGGAGGGCCTAGCTGGAAGTGTAAATTCTGGTGATAGGATTGAAAGGGATGCGAATCTGAAGCAAATTATTGATCTTGAAACATTGGCTGACCTCTGTATTCAAGCAGGGCAGGCAATTACTTTCCGCCGACTGTTGGTTGAGGCTGTTGGAACAGTCCTTGAAGAGAAAGTACCGCTTATATATTCTCTACTCAAAGGATTAGCCTTGCAGTTGCCAGACGAGGTACCTGATAAAAATGAAATAATTAGATTGAGAAAGGTCGCAAGCAGTGTCGGTGTTGGTGACAAACATGATGCTGAGTGGGTACACTCTATTCTGGCAGAAGCTGGTGCAGCTAATGATAATTCTTGGATCCTACTTCCATACCTTTGTGCTGCATTTATGGTGTCCAACATTTGGAATGGTGCTGTTTATGATGTCAATATAGGTGGATTCAATAACAATTTGCACTGCCTAGCAAGGTAAGGACTTGTTTCCTATAATAATGGTTGACTGTGCAAGACTATGTTTGATGTCAACATTGTTATTCACCGGTATCCATGATAGACAAAGCCTCTTACCTTTGATTGTTGCTATTCTTATGAGACTAGTCTCCCACTATTGTATTGACCATTGAATTCCTGAAATCCTTTCCTAGTGTTCTCACTCATATTATAGATACTTTTATTTGAAAGTTTCTATTACACAGTTGCTGGATAAAAATGATACTATTAGGAATAAGGTACAATGACCGAATCGAATCCACCTCTTATATTTGTGCAGGTGTGTAAATGCTGTGGTTGGGGGAAGCGAATACACCAGGGTCGAAAGGGAGCAGCGAGTAAATTCTCTTTCAAATGGGCATACAGATGAGCTGCAAGAGGCTGAGTTACCAAGCCGTGTCTCAGCAGAGGCAAATATTAAATCTTCTATGCAGATCTATGTCAAATTGTCCGCAGGGATCGTCCTGGATTCATGGAACGACACTAGCAGGTACTGGATTGACCTGGTGCACACTGCTTTTTTGGAATTTTGGTTGGCAAGGTTTCATAGTTTGTTTGCTGGCTTTTTGATGACACTGAATGCAGGCCACACATCGTTCCAAAGCTAATATTCCTGGATCAACTCTGCGAGCTGTCCCCCTACCTCCCAAGGAGCACCTTAGAAGTTCACATACCATACACCATCCTGCGCTCAATATACCACCAGCTATACGGAGCCTCGCTGATGGCCTCGGACCCGATGGATCAATCCCCAAGGCAGTCACCTCTGATCTCTCTATCGCACGCGTCCCCATCCACAAGGCAAAATCGACCTGAGACAACTCCCAGGTCGCACACCTTCGAGCCAAGCTACTACAGCTCTTCAGGGTCCCAGCACGATGATGGCTACGATGTGGATAGGAGGACCGGACAGCTGCGGAGCATGAGGCGATCTGGACCACTTGACTTCAGTGCGAGCAGGAAGGTGAAGTTCGTCGAGGGCTCAAGCTCTGGCAGCAGCCATGGGGCTGGCTCGCTGCAGAGATTCGCGGTGTCGAGATCTGGCCCTCTATCGTACAAATAGGATCTGTGCAGTTGCTGCAAACATGACTTGAGCACCAGCATTAGACTGCTGACAATACAGGCGCAAGTGAATACAACAATTGCGTGTAACTCTAGAGCACCAGATCTTCCTAATGCGTGTTGGACTGTTGGTTCTCCTTGAGTCCTTGTACGTAGCCAAGTACGTAGTTTTGTTGTAACCTGTAAGTAAAATTCATTATGTGTTGATAGTTTGCTAGTTTAGTGTGCTTGTGTCGATTGTCATTAGATAAGTGATTTGAATTAGCTGTTGCTGATTTGGTTGTCAGTAGTACAATTTTTCGTTGATTTGCTTGATAGCAAAGTAAGTAAACCTTCTCTGTGCTGCGTACATGTCTGAAAAATATGTCATCTTTTGAAGCCGGCGCACAATCCAGGTGAGCAGTCTTGTCAAAAAAAAAAAATCCCGGTAAGCGGTGAGAAACCCTCTCATACCGATTGAAGAATCGGAGCCAGCTGGGCTCGGCTTTCAGAAATCTGGTGGCAGGTCTCAGGCAAAGGCAACTCAACTAGAGTACCCAATGGCGCAGCTTGTTGACAAGGCTGTACCTCAGAGACCTGTGCTTCACCATGCGGATCTCCCCCTCCCCGTAGCCATGGCCGGCAGCAGTCTCCACCACCACCTCAAGTCCACTGAAGACCGCGAACCTGCTAACGCTTAGCTCGACATCTTGGCCGCCGCCGCTGACGATCTTGAAGAATCTGGCGAGGCAGAACCTGGAGCAGCCAAAGGTGCACGAGGAACGCCGACCTGCCCTTGCGCTCCAGTGGCGTCGGGTGCTCTCTCCGCAGCGCGCTTAAAAAGTGAAACCTTAAAAAGAGAGTAAATCCCCAGAGCCACTGTATCAAGCGCCCTAAAATTACTGCATTTCATTTCTCAGGGAAAAAGGGAACTGCATTCTGAGACAATAGATTAGATGGAACTAAAAGCACATATGAATAACAAAATTTACCCGGCGCCAATCCAATTTCCATCTCTTTTCATAGTTGAAGATCACTAAGAAGATACAAATATTTGCCATTTCTCAACCAAGGATTGGATTCCGGTGAACTCAACACTTGGATAAAAGGAAGACATCATACATTACAGTAATGATTCTTTCACACAAGCAACTGCAGTGAATATGGGGAATCAGTTGGCACAAAATATGTGTAGCATTCCAGTGCTGAAAAAGGTGATAGGACCAACTACTTGTTGAAACATGAAGTGGAGCTTCGGTCGAGAAAAATACCGCCCATACGCCATTCCCCTTGCTTAATGTGTTTGCTAACCCGAAATGATGATAGCACAATTATTCATGTAGTTCATGAGAGATGACAAGGTGCAAGACAATGAAAATGATGTTTCCCCTTTGCTGGTTGCAGTTTACACTATGATCAGCCTGAAATTAAAGCAGGGCAACTGGGATAAAGCCTGGGCATCATCTAATGAGTTGCAACAGTTTGGGGATTTGAACTAGCACTTAGAGCAAGATGTCGCTGAGGGATACGTTTGATTCTCAATTGAATCGATACAGACAGTGTGCAGAAACAGAACTGCCAATTATTCAACTGGTCTCTGTCCTATCTATGTAGCCAAAATCTTTAACCTGCTTATACAGTTATACTGAACACTCAGGCTATACTGAACACTATACAAGGTTGTTCATTCATTCCTACGAAAAGCAGCTAGGCAGACGCCGCCAAAGCCGGCACCACCTCCTTGGCCTCTGCCGCGGCGCGGCTTCTTCCTGCTCAGGAGCGGCCGCAACAGCAGGCGCTGCCTCCTGCCCCTTGGGCACCTCAGCAGGCAAGGGCACGGCCACCTCGGCCTCGGCAGCCGCCGCTGGCTCCGCCTCCTTGGTCTCGGTCTCCGCCTCGGCCGCCACCTCCGGCGGCTCAGTCTCAGCCGGGACAGCAGCAACCTTCTCCTCTTCCTTCGGGCTCTCCTCAACGACGACGGCGGACGGCTGGACAGGCTCCACCACCACCGGAGCCTCCTCGTTGGGCGCGGCAGTCGGGACTTGGACCTGCACATACGAACGTTCGCATACATAGTGAGCATGCAATGCATGGCATGGTGCGTTCATCAGTACGATCGATCGATCACGTACTGCATCATTCACGCACAATAGTGCATGCATGCGCGCAGAAGATCGAAACGAAACAGACTATGCGATTGTCGATTGAATTGGAGAGAATGCGTTCGGTATATATATGCCGGGTGGCCAATTTAGACTAATGATGATGATGATAGTAGTAGTAGTTTTAGTAACTTACCTCATCCATCAGTGACTCCGCATCATTTTTCAACTCCTCCATTATCATGGTTTCCGTTTCATTGAGCCTGAGGATAATTTCTGCGATTCTGGGCCTTCTATCTCTATCTTCCTCCATGCAGTTTAGTGCTATTTCAGTGCATGTCTTTACCTGTTGGCAGTACGCTTCTAGCAAGGAGCCGCTCCATGTAGACTGCAGCCTGTTCCGCCAGTTGCCTTGTACCTGTCGAATTGAAATGAAAAAATGACCATGAATTGCAATAGTGTTGTTGAAACCGCATTTCTTTTTTTCTTACTTGGTCAAGAAATTCCTGGGGAGGCATTTCAGCACTTTTTGTGCGGCCTGTAGGCCCTGCAATTATCTTTATCATTACTACTCCCAAGCTGAATATGTCATTCTTCTCTGAGATTCTAGCATAATCAATGTATTCTGGAGGCAGATATCCACTGCGTGGACACAAACGATTAATGAGCTCATCTCAAATCCCATTTTACTAGTAGTCGGTAAAATAAGGCTCACTTACTTTGTTCCTACACGAGATATTAATGATGATACTGACATTTTCAGGGTGCCTCCGTTACCGAAAGGGGATAAGCCAAAATCTGCAAGTTTGGGCACCATGTTTCTATCAAGCAATATATTGTCTGGTTTCAAGTCCATATGGTATACAGGCATGATGTATTCCTCGTGAAGGTATTGTAAGCCCTCACTTGTTCCCTTAATTATTTTGTAACGTGTGTGCCAGTCCAGTCCATCAGATTCATCTGAAAATGGTAAACAGATAGAGTAAGGTTAATAATAATATCGAAATTAAGATGGCTCCCCCGTGAGTCAGGCAGGCACGATCCTGCTGTTAGACACATGAACCAACTGATCTGATCTTTGAGTTTAATTTGTAGCACTAACCAGAAAGATGCTCTTGAAGACTCCCATTGTGCATATACTCTAAGCAGAGTGCTCTGTGTCTCACTTCTGCTGTAATATATTCCCCATTGTAATCTGTTTGTTTGTGTTCTGTTTCATCGCAGTAGTCAACTACCCGCAGAATATTTGGATGATCCAGCAACATATGGTTTCGTAACTCCTTGAATTCCTCGTCATCCAAATCGTGATAAGGAATCATCTTCACAGCAACCTCATCTCCATTTTTGTGTATTCCCTGCTCAGAATCTATTATGATCAGTACTTTTTTTTTGACCGAATATTATGATCAGTACCTAATGCGCGCAGCTTGATTGTTGTACTTGTACACATCATATGCATGACACCATGGAGAGAATATGACTAAGGTTTTGAATCTTACAACGTATGTACAATTATTATATATGAAGACTATAAATAGTTAGCATGTTCAGAATATATATTTCTTAGTTGTGTGCGCAGTACAGTACAGTAGCTTACAAAAAAATTGCACGGACTATTAGGAATTCAGACCTTGAAAACCATTCCATACGCGCCAGCGCCTAAGAATCGCTCGTGGGAGAAACCATCAGTAATTTCTTGTAACACTTGAAACGGCAGACCTCGAGCAGGCTCCATATACAGTTGCTTGCTATCGTAGCTCTGTTCGTTTCTGCGTAATTCATCAAAGTAAAGAAAGTGATAATTTCCTTCAGATGTGTAGCATCCACATATGGTAGAGAGGCTGGACCTTTATTCAGTTATATATATAAACAAAAAGTGCTAATTTCTTGCTGGTCCGTACAGCTATGACCTTTCTAATAAGCTCGTGCTGTGCATCATATGTCTGGATCAGACAAGCAAAGAAAATGGGACCATCTGTAATCTGTTCCATATATATGCTGCTTCTTATTATGATGATTACCAAGTGTCCATTAGCGGAACAGATCCATGTGCGTCGGACAACGAAATAGTGTAAACTCAATAGTACATACTACCTGAAAAAAAAGATGGGACGCGTACCGTGGTGACCGCAGAAGGTGACTGCAGGCTCGCTCCAGAGGGATGCGATTGATTACGCGGATGAGATCGAGGCCAACTCCAAAAGGGAGGAGATGAATGAAGAACCTCGTGCTGGTGGTGCCTGGCGCCACATGCGTACCGTTGACGTGGTGGAGTCGTGTGTCGACTGGTGAGACGGAGATTAGCAGCCAGCAGGCCAGGCCAGAGGACGACGTAGCAACACACGGGACCCCCACTCTTTAACACTCGACGCGCTCGCCGGAAGAAGATCCGAACAAGCTGCCGACGTACTATACGGAGAATAATGATGATAAGTACGTAGACAATATAGGCGCCAAGTTGAGCGTGTTTACCGGGCCGTTGACTTGACTAATCACCAAGTTTAGAAGGTCGCTTCCTATATAAATACTCTGTAATATAGGAGTATACTACAAGGCATATCACGTCGACTGCTTCTACTCGCACCGGTCCCGTAAATTCGTTCCAACAAGAAATTGATAGTCTTCTGGTTGCGATCATACCTCAACCCTTTTAACTAGCGGCCTACGCACCTCCGGCTGTACTGCCTTCGCGGTCGGCGCTCGGTGCCGGACCCGCCGCTGGCTGTCGTCCTTCCGCGCGCCGAGGAAGCGCCCCGGGCTCCGCGGTTGGGGTCGACCCTGCGGCTAGCGGGCGAGTGAACGCTCTCTGCGCGGCCGGCCCGACGGGTGCGAGGACCGCGGTGAACCGAAGGCCCGGCCGGAGCGTGCCCCGCGCCGTCGGGCCGGACGCCGAACTTTCACTGCGGCTTTCGCGTCGAGGAGCGTCTGGAGGTGCCGACTTAGCTTTTCTTCCGGGCGGTCGGCTCGTGGCCGCCCGAGGAGCACGACGCCAGCGAGGTTCTGGGAGGCCCGTTTGGCAAAGGGGTCCTGTGAATGTCGCCGATAATGCAGCGGCAGCGTGCTTCTGTCTTGGCGTTTCACGCGCGTGCGCGGCTTCCGCGCCGAGCGCGTGGTGGAGCCTTGCCTGCTCTTCCTTGAGAGCCTTCTGAGCCTCGTCGAGCTCGTCGAGGCGAGCACGCTGCCGTTGGCAATCGTCCTCGGCCTGCGGGGGCTCCCCGCTAGCGGAGACGTCGGGCGAAGTGGGCTCACCTTCCGCGGAGCTCTCGTCGGAGTGGGTGGAGTGGACCGCGTCGGCCTGCTGCTGGAGGACGAAGCACTCGCGCCTCGGGTCGTGGGGCGTTGGCGCCTCCTTGCGGAGAGGCGGCTTGCTCTCGACCTTGTCGCAGCTTGCTTGGGATGCTTCCGAGGGGACCGGGCGTGCACCGCTTGTCGCGACGGAGGCAGCGGCCCCGCCGCAGGGTAGCCACGTCTGTCCCTCGGGGTACACGGAGTCGTAGCAGAGCTTGAACTCGTCCCAGGACGGCATCTCCTCCTCCTGCAGACCGAAAACAAGCATAGAGGTGGCGAACGCCGCAAAACGGAAAAGCTCCTGGGACGGGTTAGGCCCTATAGCGATCGCCATGTTGCGGCCGACCAGGTCCCAAACCCGGTCGGCGGCGGACTTCGCCACCCGCGGCTTTTCAAGCGGCTGGCCCTGAGGAGGTGCGGGCGTGTCGGGTGGGGAATGCGAGAACATGGCCAGGCGACTCGGCCCGGACCATCGAGCGAAGTCCGAGCCAAAGCGCAGCACGGTGGTGCACACCGGCTGCTCGTTGGAGTGGGCCATCTGGACCCTTGTTGGCGTCGTGACACACAAAGTGCCCCTACCTGGCGCGCCAACTGTCGGGGTTTGATACCGCCAGCAAGTAAATTTTGATATGTTCGTAAAGGCGATCCGGATGGTTGGGCTTAGAGACACCGAGATTATCTTGGTTCGAACGCGGGGTACAAGCTTAGGTCGAGAGAGGGAGGATGTCCTAAGTCTCTGGATGTGATGACGAGATGTAAGAGCTCGGTGAGAGTTGTTGTGGGCTCTTTGATCGTACAGTGATCGCTGAGCATGTGTGTGTATAGCTAGGAGCTATTGTTCGTCTCCCTGTTTACGGTGTCGGCCTCCCCTTTTATAGTTCAAGGAGGGCTGGTGTACAAGGGTTAAAATGGTAAAATGACATCCCCTGCTACGGTCAGATAACAATGTCGAACGTCTTTGGAATTGTGTCACGCCGCGGGTCTTCGTCTCCCTTTGGCGTCGTACGCTATGCTAGCCGCGGTAGTCCCCGTAGGGCGGCGTAGCTGTGGCTCCCGTCCCAAGATGGCTTCTCCCGACGTAGAGCTGTGCTAGTCTTGCAAAGTCAAGGCTTATCGTGCTAGCCCCGACCTTCCCTCTGATGCTTGCTGGGTCGGGTCCCGTCGTTCGATGTCTTGCAGGCGAAGGATTCACATGTCCTTTGCCACTGTTCATTATCCAGGCGATGTGACGCCGGGGCAGTCCGCTTCCCATGCCGGGGAAAATCTCATGATGGTCTAGCCGTCTGACAGGGCAGATCCGCCCGCCCTGCTGCTCTTGCACGCGTCCGGGCGGCGTGCTGCGCCACGCTGCGACTCTCTCCGGGGCCTCGCCGGGTTTGCAACGGAAGGAACCTTAGGTCGTGCGAGGCGGAGCCGCCCGTCGAGGTAGCCGGGACGGCCACCTAAGTCGGGGGTGGCCCTGCAGATGATGTCAGGCCGCCGTCTTTGAGAAGGGGGAGCTGGGCCTGGCTTGCTGGTTGCCGATGTTGGACTTTCTCGGATGTGGCCCATCATTAGCCTTCATGATTTCGGGGATTTAGGGGCTAAGATAATTATCCCTAGTTTCTCCCCTCTTCAAACATTCAAGTTGATCTTTTAGCTATTGATGATCGCTATATCGATGTGTATGTCCGTGAGGACCCCTTATCTGATCCTTGGAGGGCGACTTTTATTTATGGGGAACCACGGGTAAAGGATAGATACCGCATGTGGGAGATTCTACAGTGTATTAAAACGCGCTCTAATGATCCGTGGATTGTGATTGGTGATTTTAATGAAGCCATGTGGCAGTATGAGCACTTCTCGGAGACCAAAAGGGGGGGAGAAACAAATGACTGATTCTAGAGATGTGCTTGATTTTTGTGGTTTGCAGGATGTTGGTTTTTCAGGCACACCATGGACGTATGATAACAGAAAACCGAGCTCCAGGAACGTGAAGGTCCGGGCCGGCAAGGAGATCGCTCCAAGTACTGGGCCCTCGTCACCTTGATCAACGGGGTCCGAGGAGGGGATGTCCTGCAACAGTTCAAATAAAGCTTGTCGACTTGAGACTACTTCTCGGCAGTACTCGACTACACTAGTCGTCCCACTCACCTACGGCACAGTGGCCTCAGCGACCGGTTTCTTCACGGCGCATTTCGCGCCACATTGCCGCAACTTCCTAGGCGGGCCGGCAAGCTAGCCTCCGAGCTAGATGGCTTCTCGATGGCCGGCTGTTCGGCATCCCTGCTCGGTGAACCTTGAGCGGAGTTGGAACCGCTGCTGCAGCGTCTCTTCATCCTCGTCATCAGAGCTGTCCTCAATGGCAGCATCATCCTTGCCTTCACCGACTTCGCGGCGCTCCTTCCCCTTGGGCTCCGCTTTCCCCTGCGCCTGTCCTTCAAGTCGCGGAGGGGAGGGCGGGACGGAGATGTACTTCTCCACATCATCCTACAACATCAAGCAAGCATGAGTACGACTACGTCAAGCAAATCAGTACTCGGGGGCTTATGTCACGACTACCGACCTGGTTTGGTGGCCGTGCCGCAGTACTCCGGCACGCGGTGTGTCTGAGGGCATATCCTTGAAGATTTTGCTCAGCCTCTCAACAAGGACATCGTCCTCAACTTCGAAGCCAGGCATCCGGGACGTATCCTCGTCGCCGGTGTACTGGTACCCGAGGGTGTCTCGCGCCATCAGTGGCTGCACCCTCCTCTTCATAAAGCGAAGGCCACGTGCTCGGCCCTCATCCGCCTCCGCAAGGCCTTGATCTTTTCGGCCGTGGATACCCTCTTGCATGGTGGGCTCGTGTTCCACCACAGGCGCATGCTTTGGTTGGCCCGGCTCGGCGGCAACTTCGGGGTGGTGGTTCTTGATATAAAACCACTTCGCCTTCCGTCTGGTTGGAGTCGATGAGTTTGTCTGGCGGTCTTGGTGGCGGCGTCTTCGCGTATCTGAATCCCGCTGACTACTCGCGGGTCATCGATTGCTTGGTGCGGCTTCACTCGGAAGAACTTAACAAGATCGATGGGGTTTGATCCCCGAAGCGCTTCGCAGAAGTGCACAAAGATGGAGGTGTGGAAGATTCCATTCGGGTTAAGATTGAGGTATTCGATTCCGTAGTACACGAGAAGCCTCTTGAAGAAGTCGGCTGGCGCCAGTCAGTCCACGCCCACGAACCGGGCGAACATCGGGATCTCGTCCGGATTCTTCTCCATTGGGTATGGATCCCCAGTGGCGGTGCGCCATAGATCCATCTTCTTCTTGCGGAGGAATCCGCTGTTGACTAAGGCAAGAAGGTCCACGGTCTTCAACTTTGCCTTCTTCTTCCATTCGCTTCGGATTAGGCGAGGGGCGGCGAGCGGCGGCAGCGGCAGCTTCATCACGGGTCCTCTTCTTCGACGCCGGTCTTCTTGCTCTTTCTTTGGAGACGCCTTCATCCTCCAAGTCACGAGTCTTCACTGCGCACCGCTCGGGGGCTACAGAGGCGGGCGGACTACGGCGGCGGGCGCAAGTAGACCCAATCTACTGCGGCGTGGCGGCAAGGAGGAAGAGAGGGCGGTCTCTCAGATCTAATCTGGGGGAATGCTACTGCTGGGAGTAAAAAACCCTAAGGGGTTCACTGGTTATTTATAACCGGCCAGGCGGCCCAGATCTAAACGGGCAGATAAGGCGCCAGACGGGTGACTCGGCGGCTGCTGACTCTTCGAATTCTAGTACTCGGCGCCTCGGTCTCGGGGGCTCGACTACATCTGACGGATTAAGTGGGCTACATCGGATCAAGATTCCACTCGGACACATTCTGATCAAGATGATCCTTTAATTCGAGAGAGAGTACTCGACTCAAGGCTCGGGGGCTCCGTGCCACGTGTCCTTCGGTTTTTTCTCCGGATTTTTCGGGATAAGCTTGGCGAACTGATTGACCCTCGGCTTGAATCTGCGATTCGACCTAAGGCTCGGGGGCTTCATTCCATATGGAATGCGATTCTCCGAATCGCATTTTCCATATGGTTTCTTCATCAAGACAACACGAGTATTATTGAAGACCTTCGAGAGAAGCACTGGGGGACGCTTGAGGACTACTCGAGAAGACTTCAAGACTACTCAAAGATCAGCTGGAGTACCTTCCAACCTCGGGATAATTCAAGCATTCTTGAGGACTTTCGGCTTGTGGAACTCGGGGACGCTCAAGGACTACTCGCCAATGCCATCAAGACTACTCGAAGACATCCCGCCGACTACAAAGTACTCGGGGCTTGTCGATGCGGACATCCCCGCCCACTACTCGGTGGGTCGGGACCGACTACTCCGTAGGCCCCTGGGACTACCCGACTTGAGCTGCACGGCACCTGTTGGCGTGGAGCGCAAGGCAAGCGGAGGATTAGTACTCGGTTAGGAGGCTAGACATGTCCGGATCCATGTAGAGTACTCCTAGCCGCAGCCGACTAGTACTCCTCTGGCAAACCGACTTGTAACTCTGCCTCCCGGACTATATAAGGCGAGGCAGGGACCCCTATCTCATCAATCTGCATCATCTTGTAAACACATCCAATTAATCCAGAGCTACGCAACATACAGGACGTAGGGTATTACGTACCTCGCGGCCCGAACCTGTCTAAATTGTGTGCCATGTGTCTCTCCTTCGAGTTACCGATCTCGGTGAGGCCACATTCATCTACCTCGGGTACTCCCTTTGGTAGGTTGCCGGTCTAAAATACTGACAGGAGTGGCCTCTCAATCCTGGTTAAATCATTTTTTCAATGCTTCTATTGTTCATTTAGCATCCCCTTGTTCTGATCATTGCCCTTTGCTTTTAAAAGCTCAGCAGGAGGTCAGTAACATGACTGGTGACAAGCAACTCTATTATGAGATAATGTGGGAGCGGGAGGCTTCTCTGGATGAGCGTGTTAATCAGGCATGGGCAGGTGCTGATGCACGAGGAGATCTTGGCCATATCAACACAGCGTTGAAAGAAGTGCTGACAGCTTTGAAGGCATGGAGTAAGGAAAAGTTTGGTTCGGTGAGAAAGGATTTGGAAAACATGAGGAGGAAGCTCGCTGATCTGCAGGTAGCTGATACTGACAGAACTGCTATCAAAGAAACAATCAGAGAGATGAATGAACTGTTGTATAAGGAGGAGATGATGTGGCTGCAGTGGGCTCGGGTGGATTGGCTAAGGGAAGGAGACAGAAATACAAATTTTTTTCACCAACGCGCCGCATGGAGAGCACGGAGGAATCATGTGCACAAACTAAATCAGACTTCGGGCGAGTGGGTGGACGATCAGGCAAGTATGAAGGATATGGTAATGGAGTACTTTCAGGAGTTGTATCGAAAAGATGATCAGGTCAGTCCACTGGAGGTCTCTGATCTTTTTGAGTGCTTGGTGACCAAAGATATGAATCACAGTCTGTGCAAGCCATTTACAGAGGATGAAATTGGCAATGCTCTTTTCCAAATTGGACCTTTGAAAGCGCCTGGACCGGACGGATTTCCCGCTCGATTTTTCCAAAGAAATTGGGCAGTGCTAAAGGAGGATGTGATCAGTGCTGTTCAGAAGTTCTTTGAGGATGGAAAGATGCCTGAAGGAGTGAATGATACTGTAATTGTGCTAATACCAAAGGTTCAGAACCCTGAAACTCTAAAGGATTTCAGACCGATAAGCTTGTGTAATGTCATTTATAAGGTTGCTTCCAAATGTCTGGTGAACAGACTGCGTCCTTTGGTTGATGGGATTATTTCTGAAAGTCAGAGTGCATTCATCCCCGGAAGAATGATTACTAATAATGCATTGCTGGCCTTTGAATGTATCCATGCAATTCAACAAGACAATTCAGATAGAAGCAATTTTTATGCGTACAAACTGGATTTGGCCAAGGCATATGATCATGTGGATTGGAGTTACTTGGAACATTTTTTAGTGAAGCTGGGCTTTCATCGAGTATGGGTACAGTGGATTATGGCTTGTGTCACCACGGTACGTTACACGGTTCGCTTCAATGGGGTCCTTTTGGATGCCATCCATCCCACACGAGGCTTATGCCAAGGTGATCCCTTGTCGTCGTATTTGTTTCTTTTCGTTGCCGATGGGATGTCAAAGGTGCTGCAGGATGAATTAGCAAATGCAAGGATTGAAGGTGTAAAGGTGTGTAGGAGAGCCCCGGTGATTTCTCACCTTTTATTTGCAGATGACAGTCTCCTTCTTCTGTGCAAATGGCCAGCAAGCGGGAAGAATAAAGGCATCGCTAGGCAAGTACTGCAGGGGTACTGGACAGTCCATCAATTTTGACAAGTGCTCTATCCTTTTCAACACTAAACAAGAACCAGTGGTAATGGAGGAAGTAAAAAACAGTCTGAATATTCACAGGGTTGCTTTTGAAGCTAAATATCTGGGGCTCCCTACTCCAGAAGGACGCATGAAAGCTGAAGGATTTCAGGCAATCACGGAAAGGCTGAGCAAGAGGTGTAATGCTTGGGATGAGAGATGCATGTCTGCTGGGGCAAAAGACATTCTAATCAAGTCAGTTGCGCAAGCAATCCCGGTGTATGTTATGAGTGTATTCTTGCTCCCGGTGTAACATACTAGGATTTAGGAGGTGTGAAAATTTGGAAAAATTTAAAACTTTTTGTTTGCTATCACATGCTCCCCAAATTTGAACCTCTAATGCTAGCCATCCCTCTCAAATTCTCCACAAATAAAACCATATATAAAAATATAAATTCAAATTATGGTAAAATATGTGAGTTGTTTTTCTTGGATTTTAATTGGAGTTAATATGGTGTGTGTTTGAATTTGAAACTAATTCAAATTCAAACTAAATGAAAACCTAGTTTCAAAACTAATTACGAAAACACTAACACCTATCATGGGCCTGCTAACTTCTGAAAAAGTCTACCAGACCACCTTCTAGTTTCAGCCCGAGAGCACCCTAACACCCTAACCTATCCACCGGCCCAACACTACTGCGGCCCAACAGCCCGCCGCACCTTTTCCTTTTCTTCTCTCGTTGACCGACAGGTCCCACCTGTCATTCCCTCCTTTCTCATCCTCCCCTCACCTTTTCCCTGCCGCACCGCCATACTCGCGCCCGGCCGCGCCTGCGCGTGCACCCGATGGGACGGCCGCACCGCCCGGCCGGCCCGGACGCCGAGCCACCTCGCGTGCGCGCTCGCCTGGGGAAGCACCCAGGGGGAAAAGACCCCTTTGCCCCTGGTCGCCACGCCAACAGGGGCTCCGCCGGCCACAGGTGTGCGGCCACGTCGCCACCTCCACCCGGGCGTCCAATCCCGTGGTGCCGCTGCATCTTTACCCCCGCGCCGCCTTGACCGAGCGCCTACACCCCGAACCGAGACCCCAGCCGGGGCACTCACCAACCGCATTGGGGTTTTTCCCCATTCTCTGTTGCCGCCGTCAAGAAGGAAGAAGGGGGAAGGGGGAGAGAGAAGAGGAAGGCGGGCGCCGTTGCCGCCGCCGAGGAAGCCGGGTCTGCGTCGAGCCGAGCCGCCAAGACCGGAGCTGCCCGTGCCGAGGGGGAGTGCCGTTCGCGTTCGAGGAGCTGGAGCAGAGAGCGCCACACGAACGACGACGCGCGTCGCCGGTACCACTACGCCGAGCCTGCGACGACTCCACCGCCGACCCAACGTGAGCACACCACAGCCGTTCTTCTCTTCCCTCCCTCCTTGGTCTCCTTCCTGTGTTGTGGGAGCGCACCTCCGCGCCAAGCGCCGAGACGTGTCGCCCTGTTTCCTTTGCCTGTGTGCTGGCCATCGAGCCGCAGAACTGCCACCCCGCGACGGAGTGCAGCTCCTGGGCGAGTCCATGCCCTTGAGTTCGCCGTCGCCGTGCGATGAATAGCTTGAACTGGGAGCCGGCCGTCGCGTCGTGGTTTGTTTGCAGGGGACCCCGTGCGCCGCCGCGCCGTCGTGTCGCATCTCCGGCTACCGGATGGATGCACCGGGCTGGCGTGAAGCGAGCCGCGTGCGTGCGGGCAAGGCCGTGGCCCGCACACCCCAGCGCGAGGCCAAGGCTTGGCCTTTGGCCAGCCGCACTGCGTGCCGCGCGCTTGGCCATGCGCCGCCGAGGCCCAAAGATGGGGACTTGGTCGATTGGGCTAGTCGGTACGGATCGCCATGGCGCCGAGGGTCGCCCGCCACCGTGTGTGCGGACCGCCGCCGCGGCGACGCCGCCGCAGGATGCCACTGGCATTCCGTCGAGCACTTGGTGTGCGTCGACGTGAGGGCGGGGTAGCCACCGAACCCCAGAGCAATCCTTAGACTTTCGTGCGCAGGAACACCAACAGGCTGTCACGTGGGCTTTGGCCCATCAAAGCCCAGCGGAGCCCGCCCCGGCGACCGGGATGTATAAGTTCGAGGACGCTCGGACTTTGGTCTCATGGGCCGACTGGGCCAAGTCCAATAGGCCCTTAAGGCCCACTAACACTTTCGGCCCAATAACGGCCCACTAACCGAGGGTCGCTGACGTCATGCTGACTTCATTATGACGTCAGCGGCAGTTTTAATAAAAACCCTCTTCTATTTTAAAATGATTTCAGAAATGATTTATAAATGTTTTAACCTTTGAAAAATCATAACTAATTATAGGAAGCTCAGAAAAATATGAAACCAACTTCTATAATTTCGTAATTTCGAAACCCTGCTAATTGTAGCTAGTTTGAGCTCTTTTGGATTTTCTAAAAAGAGGTTTCTATTTGGAGTTATTGCTTAGATGTGTACCGCTTTCTTACGTGCGCATCGAACCTCGTGCCTACAGGCCCGAGCTTCGACCAGGAGGACGCGGAGGACCCGGAGTACGTCGTCCCGAACAACGAGTACTACAACGGCAACGCAGGTGTCATGTCACTCCCAACCATGTAGAACCCATGTTGTTATTAGATGCTAGTGCTTTACTTTTATGAATGCATTGCTTGGATGGATTGCATAGCCATTTGTTTAGCCATGCCTTGTTATTTGATATATCCGGTTTCCTTGCTTTACCTATCTCGGGACTAGCTACAGACCCCTAGCTAGTCCCATATACAAACTATCCATACTTTTATTGCTTGATTATGGATGGTTCTCTGGGATTGGACTGAGATGTGGGAGATCTCGGTGTGATCTAGCGTGAGTTCTGGGTGTGTTCTTCCTTGACGTGTTACTAGCGGGAGCGAGACTTTTGGTTACTTGTGAACACCTACCTCGGGGAGATGCGATCTGGCCTCTCGCCTGAGCGACGTGTCGGACGTGATGGAGATGGGGTGTGCTCGCTCTCGACCCTTAAGGACCGATCGTCAGTTGACCTTGCTTCAGTAGACTTTTACCGTACAAACCGCCCGCCTTGTATTGGGCGGGGGACGGGGTGAGACTCGTAGTGGATAGCATTCCGCCTGTAGGCGGATCGGTGTGATCGTGCTAGGAGATGCCGTTCCTCCTTAGAAGACTTCGCCTCGGCGAGGCTGGGGAAGGGTTCCACAACTTCGAGGGACCCCTCGGCGATATGAGCTCTACACAGATTGCGCCCGGACTCGGAGGCAGGGAACGCTATCCACTTACTAGGACTCCAGCCGTATGGTAGGGTTCGGACCCGGTGACGGCCGAATCCGGCTTTATCCAGGAGGGTACAGTTGTACGACCTCTGCAGAGTGTAAACCTATAGCTATAGTCCGTGTCCACTGGTTATGGACAGTCTTCTGATCTCTCACCTGAGTAGACACTCTTCTTGTGCTTCTTCTCTTCCCTGAGTGTGTGAGCCCAGCCTGAGGCCGTTGAGATGTGGGGATAGGAGCAGGTGGGCCCCACATTGCAGACGAGAGTTGGGAGCTGGATCGTGGACTGGATGTGATTCAGTGCTTTGGTGTGATATCCTTGTTGCGGGGTGTGGACCTCGGAGGCGTGAGCCTCCCCGAGGTGTTGACCTCACTGCATATTCTGCTTACCTTGGATGTTGCATCGCTGCTTTGCTTAAGCCTTCTACAGCCAGAGTAGGTTTTTATCCTGCATAGTAGAATATACACCGCTTTTGCTTCTTTGTTGGGAAGCTGACATGACCTACCCGCTTATCGGGTAGATCCCGGCGCCTCGATCTGAGCCGAGATGCGACTTCGAGAACGACGGATGGGACGATTAGGGCACCTTCTACGCCGAGTTGCCTGAGGAGTTGGAGTCTTCCGCGCTTTCATGAAGCCGCTGCGAGATGTTTTTCTTCTGTTTGATTCAGTCCTGATGGACTTGTACCCGGCATGTGCCGAAGAGATGTACTCTGGTTAATGTAATAAATAAATGATGTACTCTATTTTAATTTCTGTTTTGTATGGATTTTGGTATTGTTGAGACAGGGATTGCACGTGGTAGCCTTCCTGGGACTACCACCGAGGTGCAGAGAGTCGGGTTTCCGTTCGCGGAAATTCGGTTCGTTTCACCCGGGGCCTCTGCATGAGGCATTGACACGAACCATCCGCAAGTACTGGTGGGGAGAGCTAGCTAGAAAAAGGAAAACTCATTGGTTAGCTTAGGACAAGTTTACTAAAGCCAAAAGTGAAGGTGGACTGGGTTTTCGGGATCTAAAAATCTTTAACCAGCACAAGTAGTGAGATTTATTGAGAGGCCAGAGAGTTTATGTACACGCGTGCTTAAGGCAAAATACTATTCCAATGGTGACCTGTTAGATACTTCGTTCCCCACTAATCAGTCTATCACCTGGAAAGCCATTGTGCATGGATTGGAACTGCTAAAGAAAGGCATCTGTTGGAGAGTGGGAACAGGGAATTCAATTCGTATCTGACGTGATCCATGGATACCCCGAAGATGGATGAGCAGACCATTGGGGAAGAGACGCCCTTGCCGGCTCAAATGGGTCGCACAACTGCTCGATCAAACCACAATGGAGTGGAAGGAATACAAAGATGTGTTACAGTGCTACAGTGCTGAGGTGTCCTTCTCCACGTCGGGCTCCCGTCAGCGGCGTGGTGAACAGTCCCGAACTGTAGTAGAGTTGGTGAAGACCGTATGGGCGCACCAGAGTGGTTGGCTCCGAGTAGTCGTTGTCGGGGCTTCTCAGGTGCTTCTCTGAGTGGTCGGCCACTGTGGATGGTTGACCTGGGATCCCTACGTACGATAGGGCAGTAGGTATGATGTCTTTCGAGGTGTAGCGGTGCCACTGTGCTGATGGGACGGCGTGTCCTGTGTCAGACAGGACGGCGCACGCTGTGTTAGGCGTGGGCTGCACTGTGCGCTCGTGGCTCCGCCGTCTCACGCCCGGGTCTCGACACTGTAGCGTCTCACGCCTGGGCCGTCGACACTGTGCATGCCCCGTCGATCGAGCATGGGAACCGCGCCTTGTGTGGCGTCGTGGGAGAGGTTGAGCGCCGCGGTGGTGCCACGTCCGTGGTGGGACCCCCAGTCCCGAGCTTTGACTTGCGTGTGTGGACCCGGCCCTAGTCGGAGACAGAAACCACTCGTGCGAGCAAGTAGTCGGAGGCGAGGCGGAGACTACTCGTGCGAACGGGTAGTCGGAGGCGAGGCGGAGACTGCTCGTGCGAATGGGTAATCAGAGGCGGGGCGGAGACTACTCGTGCGAAATAAGTCAGAGCCGGGTATCTTGTCGCGACGACATCAAGCACTCTCCTGTGTTTAACCCCTGGCCGATACTGCTGTTTGGGGGCCCTAATCCAGGCCCTCGTCAGAGGGTATGGAGGAGCTTTTGTTTTTTCAATGGTACATAGGTAACTGTGAACTTTTGCAGTGGTATGTAGGTAAAAGGCTCACATACAATCCATTCATGCAAGCACAGTGTGCATTCATCCTAACAAGCAGTCGATATGAATAAGAAGTTGGGTGGCGAAAATCGGACCTTTTGATCACGAAAATGATGCGAAGAAAGATATTAGGTGTATACTTGACTTAGAGCAACTCCAACAGTTTGGCAAACCAACTTGACATCTATCTAATTTTGGCAAAATAAGAAAAATTGGCATCCACCAGTTTGGCAAACCAACTTGGCAAAAATAGAAACTTGGCAAAACTCACCTCCCCGTGCGCATATATGCGCGCGCGGATCGTGGTTGCCATCAGTGTTTGCGTGTAGGTGGGAGAGTGAAAAAAGAAATAAAGAATAGAGAAGGATTCATGATGTAAGTTTTCAAGAGGTGGAATATTTCACTCAGGATTCCTGATGTAAGTTAGATCTGGGGTTGGCAAGTGAATTATGCCAAATTGTTGGAGATGAACTCTTTTTTTACTTGGCATATATTTTTAGAAGTTGGTAAAACACAAGAGCATCTCTAAGAGTTTGCCAAATTTTACTTGGCAAATCTTGTGTTTTGCCAACTTCTAAAAAGATATGCCAAGTAAAAAAAGAGTTCATCTCCAACAATTTGGCATAATTCACTTTCCAAACCTAGATCTAACTTACATCAGGAATCCTGAGAGAGAAACAAAATTATGTTTATGCTCATCCACCTCTTGAATACTTACATCAGGAATCCTTCTCTATTATTTACTTTTTTCACCCTCCCACCTGTCTATAAACCACGATGCCAACCGCGCGCCGCGCGTGTATATTTCCGCGTTGGATGCAGGTTTTTCCCAAATTGCCAAAAATTACCAAGTCTTTTACCAAACTGTTGGAGGAGTATTTTTAACATTTTTTTTGCCAAAAATCAAGGCAACTCGATTTGGCGAACTGTTGAAGATGCTAACAATGTCCATATAAAATTCATGACCTATTCCAATCTTTGTGATCCATACACTGAAAACTAAGTCAGTGGGGGTAAGATCGCTTCATGATTTTCATTAAAAGAAGAAAACCGAATCCCAACTTCACGGGCTAGAGGATGTTTTGTTTTGTGATCCATACACTGCATTAGTTTCAATAATTGATGAAAATGTCCCCACAACCGGCACCGTGGCGGTGGCTGACTGAAGGGGTCGCAAGAGGAGGGCCTATAATTGATCACGAAAGTTATGGGAATAAAGGAGCTACGCAGACGTATATGACTATATCTTGCGGCTAACAATCTACCCTAATATTTTCCTTGTAGTACAAGTAGTCATCTCGATCAATTATGGATGTTAATGTCCACCCATACAAGCACGGCGGTCTCATCCTAACAACCAGTTGCTGAATAAATTGGGGTGGCAAGATAACAACCTGGTCATGCAAGTGACGATGTGAACACTCTTCGTGTTAGCTGTTGGTGGTTGCAGAATCTGGGAGTCTGCGGTTTTTTCTGAAACTCTCTGTAATAAGTAGGCGTACTTTTTCAGTCTTTTGCATGCTAAAACTCTGTAATTTCGTTACACTAGTAATGAAATTCGGGCGTTGCCCTTGATAGAAAAAAAGTGACGATGTGAACAAATTTAATCGCGTGACTTGGGATCTCCAAGAGGCTACTATTTTTAACTTGCCAAGATATTCTTTCTCTCTTATACATTTGCCTAAGGAACCCTTCCACCTGGCTTCACGTGCCGATGGCAACCGGAGCACACACGCGTATATTTGCACGCTGAAGACAGATTTTTTCCAAATTGTCAAAAATTGTTAAGTCTTTTGCTAAATTATTGGAGATGTGCTTTTAGCGTTTTTGTCAAAAATCAAAGATACCAATCCGATGTGGCAATTGTTGGAGAGACTCTAATTTAATCGCACATACGCGAGTGATGCCCTCAATGTACAATTTCCTATTCCAAACCACGAGTGAACACGTTGTGTCATCTGTCTTAAATTATTTGTCATTGTTGGCTATACACAAATTTGAAGGGTCCACGGTCCAGCACACATGGAAGCTGCCAAGCGACAATATGCTTTTTTATTTTCTTATATAAATGAATAGAAATTTTAGAGCTTATAATTAACATGAGTCATCCATTTGATGAAATTTAATGTAGTATTGTCAAGTAGTACTAGGAAATACCAATTAACTGTTGAGAAAATTTTAACACAACACTGGTGGTGACCCAAGTATTAGAGCAACTCCAAAAGACTATCTATCTTGACTTGATTAGCTAAAAAATGAAAAATTTGTCCAAAATTCAATCCAACAGACTAGCTAAACTTGTCCTCGATATCCTCCGCTAGCTAAACCAGGGGTTTAGAGCAACTCCAAGAGCATCACTAAGGGGCTGCTTGGTTGGCACCACAGCCCGCCTCGCCACGCCGCCCGCCAAACAGTGTTTTCCGTGGCGCAAACGGCCGCCGCTGGGCGGGCAGCACTGTGGCGTGGCGAGGTGTGGCCAGGGAACCAAACATCCCCTAAAAACCACACTAGCTAGTCATCTTTGACTAGCCATCATGTTGGGCCGAAAACTCGTGTTTTGGGTTGGTTCATGAGCTTCAGGTCAAATGGCAACTATAGGGGTAACAATAGTTTTTTTGGAAACTTGACGATTTGCAACACATAATATTTTCTTCTGTACAGCACCTCAAAAAATTTCCCTCTAAAGAGCGCAAGCTTAGAAAATTAGAAAAAGAAAAAAAATGTCATCCTCAACCTCCGTCGCTGCCCTTCTCCTCCATGGCCGCCTCCACTACCCTTCCCGTCCGTCAAAGCCGCAACCTTTCCTCGCTCCCCCCAACAACCCTTTCCGACCCTCGGCCTCCGCCTCCGCTCGACCCTCCCCGGCACGGCCGCCTCTCCTCGCCGCCGGCGGCGCCGCCGCAGCTTCCGGCGGGGAGCGGGACAACCGCGTGCAGGAGCTGAGGGTACCCGATTCGTGGCTGACGCCCGAGATAGCGGCGCAGGTTCGTTCCAAGTCCGCGTCTTTTTTCTCTCTGATTTCCTCGTGGCGGACTGGCGGTTGCGATAGTCCTCGCATAGTCGCATTTGCTCCCCTGTTTTCATGGAATCTTGCATTCGCAGTATGGATAGGAAGAATCATAAACCATGTGCTCAGATTGTTCCTGAAATTTAGGGAGCCAACCAATGAACTGAATCGAATTCATTGTGCAGAAATTGTAGAAATGTTACATTGTGCACTGTGCTTCTGCAACTTCTGAAACCATGTGCTCAAATTGTTCCTGAAATTTAGGGAGCCAATGAACTGAACCCAGTACGAGTTCATCACTTCATTGTGCACTTCTGCACTGTGCTTCTGCAACTTCTGCACATTCTGCCGCTACGAATTCAGGTGCCATATGAAAGGTCACTTCCGTTTCGTGCTCGTGGCCAGGAATCTGAGTGGCTGAGGGAGACGCTGCACAAGTGGCTGGACGACGAGTACTGCCCGGAGGCGGCGAACGTGGACATCAGCCGCACGGCGGCGCGGTCGTACCGCGAGTCCCTGGCGGCGGGGCGGTCGGACCTCGGGGAGATCCTGCTCAAGTTGGCCGGCGACCTCGAGACGCTCTCGTACCGGGACAGCTTCCACGGCGCCTTCTCCGCCGCCAACGCCGCCGTCCGCCTCATCACGCAGAGGATGGAGGCATTGTCCGAAGATGGCCTCTGAGCTGTAGCAAGAACACTTCCATCCTCATCGATTGAGAGGAAACTGTGAAAATAAACAATTGCTTGGGACCTCGTTTTCTGATTGAAATTAGACAATGTGTCATCTCTGGTTATCAAGTTTTCGTACGAGCCAAATGAGGATCATTGCAAAATTATGTTATCTACCTACTCATTACTGGCAAAATTTTAAAGCCGAAGCAAAGGCTTTATCCGACGTGTTGCTTTGGAAAAAAGGCTTTATCCCCGTCCATTGGTGGCGCGCCACGTCAGATTCTACCGCCAGTCAGCTTCAGAAAAAAAATGATCGGGTCCCACCTCCGCCCTCCGTCCATCGCCGGCAGCTAAAGCCCACGTCGCACTCCGCCGCCGCTCCTGAGCTGAGCTAGGGGACAGGGCAGGGCCGGCCGGCGGCGGCATTGATATATGTGTACTACCAGGCAGCAGCCCAGCCCAGTCCGCCACGTGCACTCTACTGCCGCGGAGCCAAACGGGTGTCGTCGATGGCGGCTGCAGCGCCGATTCCGCACCGAGGGACGCTGGTATGGGCGTCGCTGACGGCGCGGTCGCCCCGGGAGATGGCGGCGGAGGTGGCCGCCGCCGCCGCGCTCGGCGCCGACGTGGCGGAGCTCCGGGTCGGCAGCCTCGACGGGTTCCAGCCGCGCAGGGACCTTCCCGTGCTCCTCGCCCAGCCCCGCCCGCTCCCCGTCATCATCACCTACAGGTTCTTCCTTCATTCTTGTTTCCTCTGCTCCCTGATTCCCTGAGGATTGGCTGCTTTCAGTTTCAGTAACTGAATAGGAAAAATAATGGTTTTCTCCCCCTAAAATTCAGACTGCGTCTCTATCGTACCATCACAGTAACAGTCCGTATTTGTTTGATCGATTATGTTTATGAACTTTAGCGATGCTCCTAGGCTCCTAGCTGAAGTATGTGTATGTATATGATCAGATGGTTGCGCAGGCCGGAATGGGAAGGAGGTGGGCTGGACGAAAAGCTCGCAGCTCGTTAGCTCGCTTGGCTCGTGACTAACTCGGCTCGGCTCAATGGAAATTTGTAACGAGCCGAGCTGCAGTTTTAGCTCGCTTCATATAACGAGCTGGCTCGAGCAGCTCGCGAGCCATGCGAGTTGTGCGATGTGTTGTCTGCAGCACCTCCCATCGTCATGTACTCATGTGCAATGATTCATTATCAAACAGATCCGAGCTCAAATACCCTCCGTATGCTTAGGGTATTCAATTTTCCCCACGCAAGCAGGCATCGCCCTCGCACGCCGTCGCCCATAGGCCATAGCTTCTCGATCTGCAAGTGCTGCGGCCGCCGCATGTGGCTGCCCGCTCGCGTACTCGCCGCCTGTTGCCCAGCCCACCACGAAGTCGCCGCCGCCGCCGCTGACGCCGAGCTCCACCACACGGTCGTCGCTGCCGAGATCCACTCTGCCACTGCTGATGCTGAGATCCACCACGTCGCAGACTAGCTCCACTACGGCGCTAACTTTCCGTGCGGGAGGTGGATGCCAGCGCTCAGGGCGATACGAGCTGCGGTAGTGTCGTACGACCTCCCCCAGCAGAGCTCGAGCAAGCTGACGTTTTGTTGGATCTGAGGAAAATTGGTTCTGTAGCATTGAAAGATCCCGACTTCCGTAAAATACCACCGAAAGATCGCGGCCCCGTAAAATAAATAGATCGAAAGATGCAAACGTCAACTGAAATTCGCATTCCGTCAGTTTTGGCGTCTTTTTCTCTCTTTCACCACATAACACTGACATGCAATGACATTTCTACCCCTGTGTACAACTGAACTCCAACACAACTCACCTCGAACCTTATCCACGCATAGCACACGGGCCAGCCACGAACAAGGGAAGGGACACCGTAGACACCTCTCTCTGCTCGGCCGGCCTGCTTCGCCGCAGCGGCGCCTGCAGGCCGCCATTGCTCCTCACCACGCCCGGCGGCGACCTCCTGCTCGGCCTGCCACCCTCGGTAGGCGTCCGGCCGCGCCCTCTCCCGTGCTTGGTGGCGCGCCTCCGAACCCTAATTGTTCAAATTAGTCTCATGCTTGAAAGGGAATGGTAGTTCGATCGTTAAAATTAGTTGGAAAATGTGGTTCCTAGTCGATTGTGGATCGATTTTGGTATGGATTGCATCCAATCGGATGTAGTTTACAGTCGGTTTGAAATGGTATTGATAATGTGGGAATTGCAGCAAATAAGTCGATGTGTCGATGTGTTGGCGGTGGTGTTAATTTTGTGCACCGCTACAATTTCGTGTTTGATGCGGAAAATGCGCTAGAGTAGTGATTAATGTTTCATCTTTCTCAAGTGTTGTCGATGGTCGACTGTGTAAGGGCGCACTGAATGGTGGGTAGATTCAGAAGAGTACTCTATCATTGATATGGAAAAAGATGTTTCAAAACACTTTAGTTGGGCAGATTATCAAGAGGCAAATTTCGTTTACAAATGAAAATGGTGAAACAACTCGCCTTGCTCGATGAAGAGCTATCCTTCGAGTAGAAACTTGAAGTACACGATCAAGGGAGTGGTGGACTTAAGTGAGGTTTTGGATTGACTAAGGATAACTATCCTTGGAGACATGCTGTGGACCTTGGTATGAAAACATGCTCATGTGGCCAATGGCAGATATCTCGTAAACCTTGCACCCATGCTATATCTTTCATATTTTCACTTAGAGGAATCAAAATCGAGGACTATGTGCATGAATACTACTCACTTGAGCGTTTCAAGGCTGCTTATCAATTTGAGGTAAATCCAATGGTTGACAAGTCACAATGGCGAGTGGCTGATCCTCGGGTTTGAGACGCCGCCTCCAAAGCTAGAAAGGTCTCACGGTAGACCGAGAGTGAAAAGGATAAAAATAGAGGTGAACCGGTAAAAGGGGACCTTACCAATGCCTAGATGCTTCCAATTTGGACATATTGAGAAGGGATGCCGTGAGCCCCTCTTGAACTTAGTGTTGAATTACCTCCTTCACTTCCTACTAAATCCGGGTATGTTGAAGCTCATGCAATCCAGGTTTTACTACTCGATTTCTTTTTCACATACATTTGTGCTACCTAATGATATGATTACATCCCTTGTTTTCTAGTAAAGGAAGGGCGGTGCTGGTACTTCAACATCTAAGAGTGCTTCTAAAAGTCCAAGAAGGGTGGTACTGGAAGCACCTCTACTTCTCTAGTCATCAAGCACACCTCTGACAAGAAACCCTCTACTCCCGTAGTCACCCAAGCACCGGTTAGTCCAGACCAACAACAAGAAGGATGGTGGCTTCAATTCCTACTCCAACAAGTCCACCAGAACACCTGAGTCCAGGGCCTACAACTAGAAGAATGGCTGGCACAAGAACATATCACCGGGAGGCTTTGCTAGGAGGATCATCATAAACTAGGCTAGTGTGAACCTGAATGGTTATGTTGAACTGTTGCTATGTCAAACAGTCATGTACTTGAACTTATTATTTTGCCCATGTCTTGAGTCGTGCTGTATGAATCTTGTAACCTGTATGGTTGTATGGACCAAAGTTGGCTGTAGGATGTGTGGCTATATCTAGTAGATGTGTTCAAACAGATCATTATTTTACATGTGTTCGTACCTATTTAATGTGGTCCCTATTTTACATGTGTTGAAATGGTGTCGGTTGATGCTTTGTGCTTGTTTCACATGTCTTGAGCTGTCTGAAAACGGTTTGGGGGTATTTTGGTCCGAGCTAACAGAGATGCTGCTGAAATCTAACAGATTGTAACGTTTGCATCTTTCAGTGGTATTTTACGGGGTCGTGTTCTTTCGGTGGTATTTTACGGAAGTCGGGATCTTTCAGTGTTACAGAACCAATTTTCCCTTGGATCTGCTCACCCTCGCGGCACGGCGACAGGAACGAAGCTGGAGTCAAAGGGATGGACGGGCTCGCGAGCCAAAACGAGCTGGCTCGAGCTCGCAGCGAGTCGAGCCGAGCTGCGATTTTTGCTCGTTTCAATAACGAGCCAAGCCGAGCCAGCTCGTTATCTAAGCAAGCTGGAGCGAGCCGAGCCGAGCCGGCTCGACATCCACCCCGTGAATATGAAGGCGAAGATGAACCACCGTTTGATGCCCTTCTCTTGGCAATGGAGCTGGGAGCTGAGTACGTGGATATTGATCTTAAGGTTGGTTTATCCCCCAATTTGGTTTCAGGAACTGAATCGATGGCAAGATTACTCCTCTGGGTGATTGACAAAGGAAGTGAATTTTCTTTTCGTTTGGTATGCTGCTTTGAGCTTACTGAAATGAAAACGAATCTGAGAAAATTGGTTAGTGTTCTGATTTTCGGTGCATTCTAGTCTTGCACTGTGAAGTACCTAACTTAAGTCCCTAAAAAGAGTTCCTAACTTTAATTGAGTCGGCCACTAAGATACTCCTGTCTAAAGCCGACCAACTATTGAATTGATTACGTTGGCATTTTTTCACTGTAACAGTGTCATTCTGCAGGTTGCCGGCAAATTTCTGAAATTCTTATCAGGGAGGAAGCCTGAAACCTGCAAGGTCATCGTTTCAGTTCATAACTACGAGTGCACACCGTCAGTAGATGAGCTTCTGAGTTTGGTGGATCAGATTCAAGCAACAGGGGCTGATATTGTGAAAATTGCAACCAGTGCTGCTGAAATTGATGATGTGTCAAGAATGTTTCAAGTACTTGTCCATTGCCAAGTGAGTTTTACCATTTGAGTATATCCAAATTCTTTGTATGCTAGTCTCAGCTAAGCAATATTTTTTCTTTTTCAGTAAGACTTACCTCACTGTTGTTTATTGCCTTGTGGCATGACATCTGTTGTTGACCTTACTTTAGAGTTAAGAAGATTATGTTATTCTACCTCAGTTTCCTTACATGATTTCTAGTTCTCATTATCTTTTATTTGAATAAATGAACTAGGCAAAGCATGTGCCAATCATTGGGCTGGTGATGAAGGAAAGGGGTTTCATTTCTCAGGTTCTTTGCGCAAAATATGGTGGATACCTTACTTTTGCATCTTTTGAAAAAGGAAAAGAGTCCACCCCTGGGCAGCCAACAGTAGCAGACTTGATTAATAAGTACAAAATTAGGCAGATAGGCCCAGATACTAAGGTCATTGGTATTATTGGAAATCCAGTTAGCCACAGTAAAAGCCTAATTGTGCAAAATCAAGCTTTCAGATCAGTGGGTTTCAATGCTGTGTTTCTGCCGTTTTTGTCGGATGACTTGGTTAAGTTTCTTAAGACCTTCTCTTCATCAGAATATGCTGGCTTCAGGTAAAATCTTAGTTTATTGCAATGGTGTTGTTATAATTGGTATATTGACATAAATAGTCGATTTCCCCATGGCTGACATGGCCTATATATTTTTTTCCCATCCAATTAATTGGATTTCAGTTGCACAATGCCCCATAAGGAAACTGCAATTAGGTGCTGTGATGAACTTGATCCTATTGCCAGGGTAATTTCATGACACATTCATTTTTCTTGTCATTTTTTTGGATTGCTCAGAGCAGACAGAGTAACATTTTAGAAAAAATAAACTATTTTCCCCAGGACATTGGAGCTATTAATACAATTGTTAGAAAGCCTGATGGAAAACTTGTTGGGTACAATACAGACTATATTGGTGCTATTTCTGCTATTGAGGATGCAATAAGAGGTTTCTACACGCCACTGCTTTGTTCTTGCATTTTTTTATGACTGGCATTCAATTCTAACTGCTATTAGTACTAATAATTTGCAGCATCACAACAAATAGATCTGACCACTCGCCACTGGCCAGAAGGCTTTTTGTTGTTATTGGGTCCGGTGGTGCAGCGAAAGCAGTAGCCTATGGTGCAAAAGAGAAGGGAGCAAGAGTTGTAATTGCTAACCGTACTTTTGGTATTCTTGCTTCTATGGAACCCTTCTTCATCAAAACTTTTAAATTTACATGCTAGACAGGCACAAAACACTTAGGTTACCACATTGAATGCTGATGATATTGCTTGATTCTTTATGCATGTGTTGCCTAAGTGCAATGTCCTGGATCTCATATGTAAGCATTCACATTAGAGACCCTTCATGACAAACTCTTTGTCTGTTTCTTAGAATCACATGCTTTAACAAGGAAGGGGCTCAGTCCATTAACTCATTTTTTTCAATAAAGAAAACATGTGTATATTTCGCTTATTAGACTTTGAAGTTTTAATTGTATTCTACAATTCTACTCATGTTCTTTATTCTGAAACTTTTCTGATATATGGTCAAATGATTGATTATGTTGACAAGTCAAACTTTCTGCAACATGCCAGAGCGTGCTCAAGAACTTGCCAGATTAATTGGGGGGACTGCTTTAACCATGGCTGAGTTGGAAAACTACCATCCAGAGGATGGCATGATTCTTGCAAATGCAACATCTGTCGGAATGTATCCTAATGTCAATGAAACTCCTTTATCTAAGGTATGAAACTCCTCTGTCAATGAAACTCATACTTTCTGTCATCAGCTGTAATCAATATATTCCTTTTTTACGAAAAAATATTATAATGAATAAAACTGTAATCTTGCAGGAAGCTCTTAGGAACTACTCCATTGTCTTTGATGCGGTCTACATCCCAAAAGAGACCAGACTTCTCCGAGAAGCTGCAGAATGTGGAAGCACAGTAGTTAACGGTCTGGAGATGTTAGCAAGACTAGCGGTGGTTCAGTTCGAGCTTTTCACAGGGGGGATGCCAGGTACTTTGTTTTTGACCTTTCCTTGCTCCATGATTCGAGCAATATCCATTACTCATTACTTAGTTCATCCTTTCATCGCTAAAAAATACTTTATAGATTTTCTCCTATGACTCGCCTTACAGCTCCACGAAGGTTGATACATGATGCTATGACAAAGACACAGTAATGCTTCTCCAAAGAGCAAGGTCCCTGCCATAGTGCCATCATCTGCATATCATGGTTTCTGCAAAAATGCTTCTAGTTGCATTGTATATATGCATGTCCTCCTTCCTGCTTGGCTGTCAACTCTGTACAAAAACCGCTGTCTTGGGATTTCATGGCAATGCTTTTTCCTCCTACGGCTTTCAAAGATGCCATGTTGTTTTCGTCCCATATCCCCAAATGGTTTCGAGTCGCCTGTTGTTCGAAAAAGAATAATCCCCAGCTCAACATTGTTTATAGGTTTAACTGTCTTCCAGACAGTCGACTCTGAAATACCTGAATATATGTATGTGTTAAATAAAGATCGAATAAGCTCTGGCTCAAGCTCAACAGTGTTGAAGAGTTTTTCTGTAAGTGTTCAATGTTTTGTGGGTGCAAATGGAGCTACGTTTTGAGCTCCCGTTCTTTTTTGGATGATGGTAAATTCTGAGCACATACAAATTCGTTGGACAACTCTGACAGATGAAGCATCGTTTGGACAACTTCGTTGGTGAGATGTGAGCCAACGGGAATGTATGTCGTGTGTTGCCCGTGGCTGGAGTTCTGATATGCTGTAAATCGTTAAACGGTCTTTCTCTTATAAAGACGGGGGCCAATGGCCCTAGGCATAGCATATACAACTATATAATTGATACCCACTAACGATTTCTGCTGCCTCTCAACGCGTCACGTCATAACTCACTACACGCGTCGTATCCATTATGCACATAAAGTAACATCCACTCAGCCGTCAACATCCACTAAACCATATATTTATGTCTTTGTCGATTTTCTGTGACTAATAAAATGTTGTATTTGCGAGTAGCACGACATAAAATTCTCGCAGTTAAAATACATGTAGGATCAATCATTTAAGAACGGTTCTCTCTCAACAAAATTAACATGCTTTCTTATATAATATTGTTTATAGATGAATATCGCTATGTAATTGCTTTGGTGATTCTACTTTTACATTTTACCTTAAAATTTTGTTTAAAAATTCCCGCAACAACGCGCGGGGTATCACCTAATTTATACGTAAGACGAGGCCAATGGCCATAGAACTCTAAAAAAAGATTCAGGATAGGTTCGCCATTCACTCCCCCCCTCACGTGCAGGCCCCCCCAGGCCGCATACGTGGATATTGGAGTGAGCTATAATTTTTTTTAATTAATGCGTCCGCTAGGACTCAAACTCAAGACATATGGCTCTGATACCATATTGAGTTGCATACACCAACCGATTCAACCCAAAAGCTTAAGTTGATTAGAAATGGTGAGCAATTCACTTATACTCCAACAAAAACTTCCACGTTTTCCGGTTTTCTCATAAGTGGAGTATCAAAGAGCAGAAAATTCAGCAGTGAAGCTTTCCTCACATGCCCAAAAACCTCAATTTTTTAAAAACAGTTATTTCTCCGAGTCCACAAACCAAAAACTTTTTTTTTTGGCAAGAGGTGCATCTACAACTACAACAAACAGACTCCACCTGTTATAAAAAAGAGTTCACCAAGTGCACAGATATCTACTCCCTCCGTTCCTTTATATAAGCATTACAAAACTCAACAAACAACATTGTAAGGAAATGACATCTGTACCCCTTGTTCTACACCACCCACCAACTCTCCACCTACCCACCAGCCTAAATTAGTTTTGTCCTATCTCTAGAAATGCTTATATTTTGATAAAAATTTTGAACGATGCTTATATAAATTATATAAAAGAACGACAGGAGTAGAAGTGGAAAACTAGTGTTTCCCTCACCAAGATCACGTGCCAAATAAAAGATCATTTCCCCTTTTCAAATGATTTTTGATTTCAGCATTTGGACGGCATGCCAAGATTCCATGTGTTCCATGTCCCCACAGGGGGGGGGGACGTGCCACGTCGGATCCACCGCGGCTGCCAAGTGGGCCCAAGGCACCGCCGGCGCATCTCCTCCCCTCCTCCCCCCAGTCCACACCACCAACCTCCAAAAGTGCAGGCGTGCGTGCGGCAGCTAAACCCTCCCACTCCTCCCGCTGACCCGCTCACCTCACCATTCACCAACCTCCGCGGCGGCGTCGGCTGCCCCCATCCTCCCCGCCTCCCCGCGATGGCCACGGCGATGTCGGTGTCGGCGGTGTCCCCGGCGGCCGCCGTCGCCGCGCGGCGGCGGACGCTGGTCTGCGTGCCGGCGACGGCGCGGGCGCCTCGCGAGATGGCGGCGGAGCTGGCCGCCGCAGCCGCGCTCGGCGCCGACGTCGCGGAGCTCCGCCTCGACCGCCTCGCCGGGTTCGCGCCGCGCAGGGACCTGCCCGTCATCCTCGCCGAGCCGCGCCCGCTCCCCGCGCTCGTCACCTACAGGTGGGGTCCTGCTCCCCCCGTTATTTTGGGATTGTGATGATGCAGTTTAGTTGGATGGGGAATCGTGGGATTTCAGATGCTTTCTGCTTGGGTTCAGTATAATTGAGTTGGGCAAAAATGGTATTTTTATCAGCATGTTGTGCCTAGACGAGCAATTCGAGGATCTTTTACATTCATTTCAGTGTTTGCAGCGTTCCTAAGCGATGTTTTGATTTTGGTTGCCCAGGCCTAAGTGGGAAGGTGGCGAATACGAAGGTGATGATGAGCCGAGGTTCGAGGCACTTATGCTGGCGATGGAGTTGGGAGCTGAATACGTTGATATTGAGCTCAAGGTTTGCTCTGCTCTGTGCTCTCTGTCCTGTTCATTTGAGGCAGTGAATACCTAGAGACTAGGCTACTCCGTGGAAATAATTTGCTAAGGAATTTTCTTTACCTGATATTTTTGAGAAATGAGTAATACAATCTAGTGTACTCGTGCCATTGTATGCTACTGCTACAAAGTATAATATTGTAGTTAATTAGATATCATAGAATTGAATCACATTTATGTGCAATTTACTCTCATACCTTAAGTTAAAAAACACAACTGAGATAAACCCATTCTGAACTCTAAAGTTGTGAGGAATTATTAATTTGATTAATTATCATATGTCAGTATTCATGCTAATTAGGTCTGTCTTAAACCACAGGCTGCTGACAAATTTATGAGACTTCTGTCTGGGAAGAAACCTGAAAACTGTAAGCTCATTGTTTCATCCCATAACTATGAGAACACTCCATCAGCAGAGGAGCTTGCGGATTTGGTGGCTCAGATACAAGAAACAGGGGCAGATATAGTGAAAATTGCAACCACTGCCACTGAAATTGTTGATGTAGCAAGAATGTTTCAAACACTTGTGCATTGCCAAGTGAGTTAACTGTCCAAATATTTTCAAGTTTTACATGCACAAGTCTAGTCTATGAAATTTCCTTTTGTGATTACTGTTCAATCCACCTCACTGTTTCTTTTTATTGCATCTTAGTTTAAGTTTACAAAGATAATGCTGCCCATGTGTACTCTATACTAAGTTGTACTAGGATATAGTTGCTCTAGTTCTGGTGACTAAACATGAAGTATTAGTGGAAAGCTAGACTTGTTGTGCAAATAGATCTGTTTACAGCTTTATAAGTGATAGTATATTGTGATCGCATGACATTTAACACAACAGCACAAGATGGTCCATAAATTTCCTCTTTATAGATGCACGTCTGATGCACATGTATCTGTTGGAGCTCTACCCTTGAGAAATACCTTGCACTATGTGTTTATGCCCATGCTTCATTCGCCAGTTGCTTACTTGCTTTAATATGATTCCAATTTCACATTATCGTTTCTTTGAACAATGAACCAGGAAAAGCAGGTGCCAATCATTGGGCTGGTGATGAATGACAGAGGTTTTATTTCTCGAGTTCTTTGCCCAAAATATGGTGGATACCTTACTTTTGGCTCTCTCGAAAAAGGAAAAGAATCCGCAGCTGCACAACCAACAGTCGCAGACTTGATTAATGTGTACAATATCAGGCAAATAGGCCCAGACACTAAAGTGTTTGGCATTATTGGAAAGCCAGTTGGTCACAGCAAGAGCCCAATTTTGCATAACGAAGCTTTCAGATCTGTGGGGTTCAATGCTGTGTATGTGCCCTTTTTGGTGGACGACTTGGCTAAATTTCTCAATACATACTCTTCACCAGATTTTGCTGGCTTCAGGTAGTTAATTTTAATGTATTTAGCCAAATAATCTGTTGCAATATTTTTTTCTTGAGTTATATAGTAGTCTATTCCTCCACATCTGACCAGATCTGTATTCTTTTCCTCAAATTAATTGGACTGCAGTTGCACAATTCCCCACAAGGAAGCTGCAGTTAGGTGCTGTGATGAAGTCGATCCTATTGCCAGGGTAATTTAGTTTTTATTTCATTTACTCGTGGTATATAGGTCTGCCGAACCCTTTAGGGCATCCAGAGTAACATTTGGAAACATAACATTCTTCAGGACATTGGAGCTGTTAATACAATGGTGAGAAGACCTGATGGAAAACTTGTTGGCTATAATACTGACTATGTCGGTGCTATTTCTGCTATCGAGGATGGAATAAGAGGTTTTTCTTCATTCACCTATGCTGTAGTCTTGTATTATTGCTAATCAATATTCAAGTCTAATTATTCAATGGAACAATTTGCAGCATCACAACCAACAGATCCATCCACTTCCCCGCTGGCTGGAAGGCTTTTTGTTGTTATCGGGGCTGGTGGTGCGGGCAAAGCCCTTGCATATGGTGCAAAAGAGAAGGGAGCAAGAGTTGTAATTGCAAACCGTACTTTTGGTACGCACTTTGGGCCTTCTGCTGCACAAATTTTATCATAGATCTGCAGAGATCACATGTTACCAATTTTTTCTTGAACAAAACATAGGATTCGCTGTGTATTAGAACCATTCCAAATAAATTGTCTACTGTCTAAAAAATCAGCATTCACTGACACCATTTTGTTACAGAGAATACATAGGTTCCAAACTTAGCAAATTCTCCCACTTTTAAGACTACTGCATACTTATTTAATGTCTCATATTGACTTGTGTTTTACTAACAGAGTATCTTTGTTCTGAAACTTTTCCTGGACACTAATCGTGCATTATGGTAAATTCGTATGTGAGAAATATGTGTGATGTTAAGTTAAAAGTTTATTCAACTTTCCAGCGCGTGCTCAAGAACTTGCCAACTTAATTGGTGGGCCTGCATTGAGTCTGGCCGATTTGGAAAATTACCACCCGGAGGAAGGGATGATTCTTGCAAATACAACAGCCATTGGAATGCATCCAAATGTCAATGAAACTCCTTTATTTAAGGTCTTCAACCTGCCTTCCTTAATTTAGTGCCAGTTGTAATGAGTATATGGCTCCTTTCTGCTTCATATATTGACATATCATAACCTTGCAGCAAGCACTAAAATCATATGCCGTTGTCTTTGATGCGGTCTACACACCAAAAGAGACCAGACTTCTCCGTGAAGCCGCAGAATGTGGAGCCACAGTTGTTAGTGGGCTGGAGATGTTTATAAGACAAGCAATGGGTCAATTTGAGCATTTCACGGGCATGCCAGGTACTTCTTTTTTTTAGGCCTTTTTTTTTACTATGTTCCATTATTCAAGCGATAGTCATCGGCACATCTTACATCGTTTCTTGTATGACTCGCCGTTACAGCTCCAGATAGGTTGATGCGTGATATTGTTCTGACAAAGACATAGTAAGGTTTGTCCAAGGAGCAACCGCCCCTTCCATCTTAGTTTCTGCAAGATTGGTTCCAGCTGTATGTCATCCTTCCTGCTTCTTCCTCAACCTTTAGGAACCGCTCTCCTGAATACGGGTGCAGATGTAGGTTCCATCTACTATGTTTCCCCTGTTGCTTACCAAGATTCAGGGTAGCTAGTGCATTTTCCAAGATTCCCAATTTGCCTGTTCAGGAAAGAATAAGAATAGTAGAGTACAAAACATCATGGCTCAGTATTACCTTGAGTACATACAATACATTATGGCTCAGTTTACCTTGAGTGCTTCAGCTCCGTACATGTTTAAATGAACTTTGCTTGGCCACTATATGTACAGTTCATAGAGTCGTACTTATCCCAATTGGCAGCCACTGAATCCCTCTTTTTTCTTATTTCCAGTGGATGATGATAAATTCCGAGCAATTACAAGTTCGCTGGAGAACCTTAACACCATGAAGCCTCGTCTGTGAGCGATTCATTCCTGATTCTGCGGCCCTACAACCTTTTTTCGTCTTTCCATTTTCATATTTGGATTCAGCAACGAGGTTGCAGTTCAGCCGATGTAAATGAGATGTTCTGGCCTGAAACATTTTCGCGTGTTATTTGGATCTGCCCAAAAGTTTGCTTTTCCCAATCTGTGCACACCCAAGGCAATTAGGAAGGCTTTGCATGTGGTTTTGTAGTACAAAAAACAGATGATGCAGTAATTAATGGGACATTTTCTCCAATGCTTGAAGATTTTATGAGCCGTCCATCGGTCCAGATCAGGTGGTTTTAAAATAGGAGGAACCTGTTACAAGGAATCAAAATTGTGGATCGGAACTAAACATTTGTGGGCCGGGAACTAATTCTTTGTGGGCCAAGAACTAATTCTGAAAATGAAGAAAGGGTACATTTGTATTTTCACTCATCCGCCCATATAGCTGGTGCTGGCCAATAATTGCCGGCTCAAATGTAGGATCGGTCCATTCGCCGGCAAAAACCGGTCACCGTCGCCCCTGCCGCCGCCGTCGCCCCACCGATGCATCGCCTCAGGCAGCCCTGCACACTATTCCCTCCTCCTCTAGGGTGACTCCCTCGCTGGCTAAGGCGAGCTGTTTCGTAGCTCTTTGCCTCACTACTTTGCCCGGCAAGCTCAACCAGCAGGGGGAGATCGATTCGGTGTTGAATGGACCTCGCACAACCGCATCAATCAAGTCAACGACCACCAAATCAAGCTGCTACGCCGCCGAATCAACCCCCATCTCCACTGAATCGAGGTCCTCCTGCACCAAATTGACGTCCGCTGCTGCTGGACCAAATCTCTCGTCAGTGAATCGAACTGTTGTGTCCAAATCGAGTCCCGTCATTTGCTGAATTGACCAGCGACTCGAAGCAAGGCGACCACCAACAGCAAGAGAAGCAAACGCCGCCTTGGGAGCTTGCCTTGCTTTGCCGGGGGATGCGAGGCAAGCGGGCGAGGCAAGGCAAGCGGCAGCGACTGAACCAAGCAGACCTGGTCTTTCGTGGTTGCTGCTTGGTAATGGTGCGAAGATGGACAGTAGCTTGTGAGTTCTCTCATCCCACATCTTTTTCTCTCACTCATGATTGAATTCATTCATTACAGAGAAGCACTATCCAAACGAGTTCGTATAAATGTTGCTGAAAGAGTTCAGTATTTGCTGAAACATATTCCTGATACTACTACGAGCTAGTTGTAGGCAGTTTCCAACCTCGGTAGTCCCTGCATGTATATTTCTTTTATTTTTACAGGGATGTGATGGAGATAATCAGATGAGTAGTGTTGCAAGGCCAAGGATGACTGCAGGGCACTCATCATGGGTGTTTGGTTTTGGTCATAAGACATGATGCAAAAGGAGTGTAATGCATATCCATGAAACGGCACAGTGTGCTTCCTTTTTTTTTCCCAGTTCAGCTGATTTCATTTTCAAATTTTGTACATTTGTGCAGCACATGGAGCATCCTTTACAGATGAAGCGTGGGCGTCTCAGGAGCATGTAAAACTTCATGCCAGAGCTTCTTCATCAACACATGCTATCTATAGTTGGGTGACATTTTAGTTTTAGCACTAAGCCTGGTCCTGCCCTTCAGGGTATATGTGTATGTTAGCTGTAGTTGTTTAGACTTTTCATCACCTTCTGTTGGCTTCTATGTAAATCCGGCTTGACCTTTGACAATATGCGCTCCAGTATTCATGCTTTCAATGAAAAGCTTAAGCCTTTTACTAGTCCATCGTTGTAAAAGCATTATGAAAGTGAAATACTGTGGGTAGCTTTGTACTAGTTCATTCGTTTTGTATGTTTGTGCTTGTATGAATGATGAAAAACCAACCAAGTAGTGTTTGATGCTATAGAATCAAAATGATATATAGATCCATTGCTGCAAATTGCATTGCATCTAAATTATTTAGAAACTGTCATGACAATGCCTCGATTCCTAGACAATGGTCTGCCTCCATACATCGTGTGACGATTTCAGATGCACAGAATCAATTCATTGTCATAGGCCATAGATGTTGACAGCAGAAACATGCACATGTTTGAAGTACAGTCATTTCAGGTTACTCACAGAATCAATTCATTGTCATAGGCTATTGTTTGTAACACAAACCTCCCACATGTATATGTCTTTAATGGCTCAGCAACATTTTCGTAGAAGATTACACCAAATATTAAGCACATTGTACATAACAGGTGGCTGCGTAAAATATACAATGCACTTTGTAACATGAAACTAAACATATCGACAATCAGTATTAAAGAAGTTCCACAATGCAGACACCACCAACATCTGTCGCAAATGCAGTAAGCATCATGAATGGGACTGAACATGCTGCTACCAAAAAAACACTCCCAGGTAATCAGATCAATGGGAAATCAATATGGCATTCACAGATGCAACACTTCATCCTGATGGTACAGGTAACTCTTCTACATTGGCATGTTTGTGAGTCGTTTTGGACCTTCAGCTTCACCACATCAATGCTTTGCAAGTTTAGAGTATTTCTTTGGCATCTGACTGTCAGGACCAGTGGCGGAGCTGGCCAATCTGCACGCCTAGGGCCAGCATCTAAGCACTAAACTATCCGAACCAAAGCACATAATGCTAAGTAACAACTAACAATAGCAGGGAGTGAAAAAGCTAGCTATCTCTCCGTCTCCAGGAGGCTTCAGCAGCACCGAACTACGAGCACACAGCAGCACGCCGGGGCTCCTCCAGGCGCCGTCGCTGGCCTCCAATCCAATGTGTCGCTCCAGCTCTGGGACCGAGCGGCGTCGCGACGGCCGCAAGCTGCAGGCGCAAGGCCGCTGATGGGGATGATGGCTTGATGAGCATGGGCGGCATGAGAGCGGAGCTGCAAGCCTGAAGACGTTTGCCTGCCTGCCCTCTCTTCAGCTCCTTTGCTGTAATTTGGACTGTGTCGACTAAGATTTGGTCAGAGGAAATCTAAAAGGGCTAAATGGGATTTTTGGGCCACGCCTAGGGCCATGGCCCTAGTGGCCCTAGGCCCAAATCCGCCCCTGGTCAGGACAATGCGCGCGGCTACTCCTTGGGAGGATTAGGCCGTGTCTATCTCAGTTTCAGGTTTTATGATCCAACACAAACATTCAAGTGACAAAAAACCCAAGGCAGGAGAATGATGTTGCACACTGTATGGCCGCTGTGGCAAAATCTGGATCCAACTTACATTGCCATCCCTGTAAAAAAGGAAATGATTTTAAGAATCACAAATAGAAAAGGAGTGCTCATACAAGGTTTATAACATAAACATGGTCAAATCAGCTTAAAGCCCTTCAAACCAAAAGTAGTATTATTACAGTAAAGTTTAGTTAACTCAAAACAACTCAGCCTTTTGCTCATATTCTTAGACATGCTGACATAATACAAGATCTGAATAAGTTGACTATTGCCCTATTTTTTTTCAGTTCATCATTTTGCTAATATAGTTCATAATAATCTAATAGATCATCTTCACTTAAATCGACCATCTTTTCCTACTTCATGTCACTGAATCAGTTAAATTCAATTATATTTTTGAATACTAGATGGGTGCTTCAAATAAAGAAAATTAAATGCCTAACAATTCAAAATGATTACCTTGCTGTCACGATATATCTGGCTTAGATAATGATTGAGTATCTATACCTTATTTACTAGTTCGATCAAAATAAGATGGTACAGTAATGTCACTACATCAAATAGAAATTACCATTATGATGGAGGCTTCGTCGGCTGATGTCTTGAACTAAATAAATCAAATATCATTCATGGTTTCATAGGCCTACCAGCAAACGAGCACTAAATCACACAATGTCTCGCAATGAACTGAAGATGGTTATGTACATCACATCTTATCTTAAGAATCGATCCCCAACTTACCTGATGTTCTTCGATGTCTTCGAACCTGATGTGACACCGCCGCCGGAGTGCGGGGCGGAGGAGGAGGATTCCACGGACAAAGAGGACCAACTAGCCTTTGGGTGTACAGTGGTGGCTGTTCACCGGCAACCAGTTGTTGCAGGCCTCCTGTCCAGCGACCACCTCCGCAACAAATCCGGCAAGCCCCTCACGGTGATGCCCTAGGGAGCGAGCTCCGATGCGCCGGCGTGCCTTTGATAGAGATGGGGGAGGGCTGCTCGACGGATGGATGGAAGGGGAGGGTTGCGTAATCCTCCAGCGGGGCGGCGGCGAGCGTGGATGAGGTGAGGTGATCGGGCTTCGCAATCCTCCGGCAAAGCGGTGGCGAGTGTGGATGCGGCGGAGCGGCGGCGAGTGTGGAGCTGCGGCGGACCGGTCGGGTCCTGCTCCTTGCGGTGGTTTCTCTTCTTTTTTTCCCGATCTGTTAGGCTCGATGCGCAGTTACAGTAGTGCCCCTCTTCACGTTCCGTCAGAAAAACAGAGGAACCAACTGTTCCCCCTGGTTCCTCTCAAGCATAGTAAAAAACCTCAATTAATGGAAATCAAGCATATGGGATGCTCCATTTTGCCCCCATCTGCACCAGAACTGGTTCGCTCGTTTCACCCATGCTTTTATTGTTCTCGCAGTTACGTTACGTAGCGGATATGCTGTGTACTCATTTATCATAGATTCATAGCGAAATATTCCTGTGCCAAAAGTATCAGGAACATCAGCAGTTTTTTCATCAGCTGTAACAGTCGCATTCCGTAACGAATTAAGAACTGCCGTTGGAACAGCTATAATGTTGCATCACCTTAAAGTTCGCAGACATGTTCAAATCGAATCTCGTTGTTGAAAGAAAAACGGGAAACGGCGATGTAGAGGTTGACTGAGGGCAAAAAAAAAAAAAAAGTTTGAGAAAGAGGCAAAATTGGGGGCATTCCGAGAATTGAACTCGGGACCTCTCGCACCCTAAGCGAGAATCATACCACTAGACCAAATGCCCGGTGATGTTCAATGTCATCATGTAAATGAATTTGAGTTTTAAACGATTAGGCCATTGATGCTTCCACAAAGGGAATGTTTGCAAGTTGTTTGTTTTCGGATATATATTTGCTTGCACTTTACACAATCACCTGTTTTTTAGAATATGTTTTGTATAAACAAAAAACATAGATAATGATATGACGATGTCATATCAGCAATTTAAAGCAATGTGCGAATAATCCCTTCCGCTCGAGTTCTTGTGGAGGGCAGAAATTTTGCAGGGGCCAGCCTGGAGGTCAAGATCCATCCAATCGCTGTCTTCCTCTTTCCCTTTGCCCGTGTCTCCATAATCCATTATCATCATTCTCGCAACCGTTTCCTGGTTCGATTTGGTTGCTTGGTTCCAATCCAAGTTCCTTCTTGCTCGGTTGCTCCTGTTTCCTTTGGCTTCGGTTCTGCCCATCCCACCAAATTCTCAATTCAAGAGCTCCAAAATCGAATCTTTCTCGACTTCTTTCAAGGAGATCTGAGGAGGAGCCGTGATGCCGCCGGGGTCCGTAGACGCGCTGCAGCAAGCGCCGGGGGCTTACGCGCTGTACCTTTTCGGCACCAGCGGCGCCGCCGTCGCCGCCGCTACCACCGTCACCCACCCGCTTGGTCAGATATATGCTCTCCCTCTTATTTCGAGTTATTTACTCTTCTTGAATTGCCTTGGGTATTAGTATGAAAACAAACAGCAATTCGGTTGGGAGTAATTCATAATTTATGTTTAGTTCCACTGCCTGCCCACCTTTCCGACAGTTATCTGCTTAGTGAGTTGCTGCTAGGTGAGATGAGGCCGAAAAAAACGGTGAGATAATGTTACAGTATCTAGTAATTGAGGAAATGTTTCTATGATTTCTAGATTTTCCCACAGCATAATCATGGGTTATTTGGTGAAAGATATTAGACTTGTTTTATTTTAGACAAAAGCTTTTGTGGATAGCTATTATTCTATATGGTGCGCTACGACAATGCTTATTCATGGCAGGCTAATCCTTATTTGTTCTACCTGGGGGGTTGGTGGATTAGGAGACAAGTTTGGCCATTCAAGGTTGACCCCCTTTCCAAGAAGTGACAAATAATCTCTTTATCTGAACAATTGACTGTTCATTGTTATGCTGCCTATTTGGTAACAAGAACATATATCTTGTCTGTACAGAAAGTAAGTTACTCTTTTTATAGGTCTACAACCATTTTCGTCCTGCAGATGTTATCAAAGTTAGGCTTCAAATGCAGCTCGCCGGGCAGAGAGGAAACTTAGTTGGAATGGTATTTACAGCACATACATGTTTTGTGTTTGTTGCTTGTTATCTTGTTAAAATTTGCTTCGTAGTTATATCTGTATTTGAAATATGTTAGGGGACAATATTTACTCAACTGGTGGAAAGGGAAGGGCCTCGGTCACTCTACCTGGGACTTGCACCAGCATTGACAAGATCTGTTGTCTATGGTGGCCTTCGATTAGGACTGTATGAGCCCTGCAAACATGTTTGCAGTTATGCATTTGGTTCAACAAACTTTGGTTTTAAATTTGCATCTGGTATCATTGCTGGGGCCCTTGCAACTGCTTTAACAAATCCCATGGAGGTATTAAAGGTATACTGTTTCGAATTGAACTCACTTCAGAAGTGTGACTTTTTTCTGTGCTTGATCTGAACTGGGTACATTCTGTAGGTGAGGTTGCAGATGAATACCAGCAGTACCAGCACAATAGGAGAGATGAGGAAAGTTGTAGCACATGAAGGGCTGAAAGCACTTTGGAAAGGAGTTGGCCCAGCAATGACACGAGCAGGCTGCCTCACCGCATCACAAATGGCAACCTATGATGAGGCCAAGCAGGTACCTATTATTTCCGTTGTATATTTGTTATAAAGGAATAAATTTGTTGCTTACTCCAAGACATCAGTTCTAAGATCTTTCTTTATCTGTATTCAATACAGGCCTTAATGAAGTGGACACCACTTGAAGAAGGTTTTCATTTACATCTCATGTACAGTGAATTCTCTACTTCACATTTTGATATCTATCCTTCGATGAGCTGAATGGATGGCTAATCTTTGTCCACTTGGAAGCTCGAGTTGCATAGCTGGAACAGCTGGTACTCTTGTGACCGCACCCGTAGACATGATCAAAACACGGCTAATGCTGCAACAGGAGTCCAAAGGCGCCAGAGTATACAGGAATGGGTTCCATTGTGCCTACCAGGTCTTGATCCTAACCTTTTATCTGATGTGTTCGTATTAGGAATAAACATTGCTAAAAGTTACTTTCTAAAAGTGCGTGATGGTGCTATTGAATTGTTAAGCTACTACTTACTAGTGAGCTATTGCCACAAGATGAGAAGGAATATTACAACTTAGGAGCGTGAAATGCAATAACTTGAGCATCAACAACATTATGTCTTCTGACATTTGATTCCTTTTTCTTGGTTTGCAGGTTGTGGTCACAGAGGGTGTAAAATCGCTTTATAAAGGGTGAGAGCTGCATGCTCACATTTATATATAATAGCTTGTTTACTCGTAAACTTTGACTTTGTTGAACATTGTATCTTTATTTGTAATTTTTTGGCTTCTAATCCGAAAAAAGGAACATGTTAGCTCTACCAGGATATTTTTAAAAATGAGCTAATTAGAGGTCAGTAATTAGGTATAATGCTTTGCTGATCATTAGTAGCATTTGTCTTTATTCATAATAATTCTTCGTAGGTTTATCGTTTATCGAGCTGTGTGCATCTTGGTCTATTTTAACCTTGGTATTGAATGTTTGAAATGCATGGTGTCTTTCATTATTAATAACTAAATTGCTTTGCTGCATGATTTAGGTTTTTCTTTTCAAAATTGCTGGCAGGAAATTACAAAAATACAATAAAGAATAAAATAGAAAAAGCTAGAAGCATCTAGACACTTGCTATTTCAGCTAATACATATATTTGATTTAATTCACTTGCAACTTCAGTGGAATAGTCCCTCCTTTCATTGTAACGTTCTAACAAGATCTTGTATACTTTTCAGTGGATTTGCCACCTTTGCAAGAATAGGCCCTCAGACAACAATCACCTTCATCGTGTGTGAGAAACTGCGTGAACTTGCAGGAATGACTGCCATCTAATACCGCCTAAAATTGCACATGTTGAAGTTCAACTTTTGGATGACATACTCATCCACCAACATTTCGTAACATTTTTCATTCATCATTCATTACTGAGAAGATAAGCACCCCATGGGGATGTTACTGGATTTGGAAGCCCAAACTCCTTCAAGATAGTCATACTTCATTCTAAATTTTGAAAGGATCTGAATTGTACTTAAATTGGTATAATTCATAGCTGACACTTTTCCCCCATAAGAATCAATTATTTCACATACAAAGCATATGGATGGAGAATTATTCCATAAGAAATTTGTGTTTGGAAACAGTTTCTTTGTGTGACCTTCGCATTCATATAAGAAATTTGTGTTTCGAAACAGTCTTGCATCGGAGTATTCTTCAGAGACCAACAATGTGCAGATCATTGCATATGCTGACATACTTGTCAGCAACAGTACATTAAGATTCACTGTCGATTCACATTGGGAGAATTTTTTCCTCCCTGTGGTCAGTCAGCATTCAGTACTCGTTTTGCACATCCTGGATTGAAGAATAAGCTGAAACTGATCTTATCCTGCAAACTAAAAAAGAACATCTATTTGAAATAGTTTGGAACAGATACTGCAGGCTGCACGATTTTAAGATCTGAGCATCAAGCAAACTTTTGCAGGAAGGTTATTGTGTGCAGGCTCAAATATAAACATTTCCTTCAGATAATATCAAACGGATTCAGAATCTCAAGTAACATGGACAATCCAGACTACGGAAACTACATCAATTCTGAGATGTAGCTTTCTGGTGGTTCTGGGGTGTAGAAAGTAGAAACTGTATAACCGAAGTCGCTAGCCATGGTCATCTGATAACGCTCAGACCATCAGATGAAATATGCACATGGACAATTTAACAACTGCAAACATAATAGCCATCTTATTGTACACTGTCATAAAAAAAAACCCTGAAAGAGGAGCAATGTACAAAGCTTCTTAATCATTATGGCTGCAAGCTATAGTGAGTACCAATTTGAGCAGGGAGCTTCCTTTTCTCTCCCCTTGACAGAACTGAAGATGTGATCGATACAGAAGCAATGGTCCATTTGTTACAAAAATTACCTATTCAATGGATTTACAAATAAAGAGACAAAAATTAGTTCTTGGTATAACACCTGAACTAGCTCCCTTCTATCTCAATTCGACATTCAATTTATCCTTCACAGCTTCCCTGACATTCAACTGCAGCAGAATTGCAAAAATGATCAGATTCAAAATCAAAGATAACATCTAAAATCACTCCACTGGAGTTGTGGCATGTTACCTGCAGGCTGTTAATCTCCTCATCTGTGAGTGAACGTTCCATTGACCTATAGGCTATTCTGTAGCAATGACTTGTCATGCCTTTCTTGTTGGTGAAGTTATCAATGAGCTTTACCTGCAAACAAAACATTTTTTTTATCTCACAGCATCTGAAGAACCTCTACATTCTATTGTATGACCAAACTACTAATTGTGGATTAGATGTACAAATTAGGTTCCTAATATTCACCACATGGATACTACATACTAGTGTTCCAGAATACATAGACCAAAAAAGACCTTATCATGCCTCAAAACAAGTTTTCCTATGGGCGTGCATGTATGTGGACACTGAAAGGAGTTGGTTTATTAAAGTGTACTGGAACTATAACAGAACTAGAACAGACCTACAGTAATTGCCAGCAGGAGTACATGACAACAGCAACAAGCTTTAAAGATCAGAAGGTTATACTTTCACCAAATCTGAGGCTTCATCGAAACTGAAATGATCTAATTAATCATTAACACTTACACAAATGTTTGAATCCATTTATAACACAAAATTACAACATGAAAGTTGAAAAGTGAAGGATCCTACTACAAACTCAAAATACTAAGCTAAGTCATGTGCTTGATGTAAGTTCCATCATAATATATTTATCAAAAGCACTGATCTCATACCTCCTCTACAGATCTCCAGCAATTCCTCTGACAACTTCACATAAGTTGTTCTCCGTGAAATGCATCATTGATCCAGAAACTCATATCCTTGTAACATGGTGGAAACTATAGAAAGAACAAAACAGTCAGCCAGCATAAATTAGCACAGAGATGAAAATTATTTTCAACAAATGACATGTAGATTAAACAAGAAACAAAAACATAGTGATTGTACCTTTGAAAATGCCTTGAACTTGACACCAAGCTTGCCTTCTGAGAACTGGGAAACAAGAACTTCTTAGAAACTAAAGTAGATAAGAATGCATATAAATAAAGATGGGCATGAACACCTTATCAATCCTGTGTTAAGTCAACGTATTGCATAACTTAATTATATAAAAAGATCATATTACATAACTTTTTGATGCAATCACAGATTGAATCCTGCAGTGCATCTTTGAGTGTTGCTAAAACCAAGTTTATCTATTATCATTTGTGAACTGAATAGAAACAGAAGATTCCTTAATAAAAAAATCATTAATTTTACCAGCACTTAAATCCTACTGCATCCGATCAATTAAGCTTGACGTTCAGACAACAAAGACAACTAGGAAACAAGTAGCTACCCTTGTCCGAAACATCAAGTAAACTTGACTGGAGGGAGTGATTTATAATCCTTGAAAATTATAGTAAAAAAAAGGAGGGTGCCAGAAAGAGTGAGGTTTTCATAAAAAGCAGATGTTACCGAAAATGGCAAAAGGGCACTGTAAGCTGACACAACATATAACTAAACAAGTAGTTAAGTAGTAACCAATAGTAAATATAGCAGCAATACCTGGGATGTGAATCGTTTATCATTTGACCAGAAGAGCCGTATATCTGGAATGTCAAAAAGGACCATTGCAAGGCGTTCTAATCCCAGTCCAAAGGCCCATGCCACATGGTCTGTCCTGCCATTTCTTTTCAAAATTTCCTGCTCGGTGACTCCACAACCCAAAACTTCCAACCAATCATCCTTACAAGATGAGAAAGGTTATCAGAGAGACAGAGACCCATCATATCAACACAGGTTGTGCAGCATGCTTTACTTGTACTTGACCCTCAAAATACTTAAATAAACCCATTGTAATACCTGAAAATATATCTCAAGCTCAAAGGATGGGTTGGTGAATGGGAAGTAAGTATCAACCCACCGCATCTGGACATCACCTGAACACATGTTTGTCTATATTATTTAGCTGGAACATGGATCTATTTGATTATACCGTTCAATAACAAGGAACAACATGCAAGTGATTTTACCAAAAAGATGTCTAGCCAAGCCTTCCAGCGTTTTCTTGAGGTCTGCAGCTGCATATGCTGTCCCATCCATGTCTGAAGCTGACCAGTCATCTGGAGAAAGACACGGAAGCCTTCCATCTGCATGTGCTAAATGATCAGAAACAAAATTCTTGAGAAGTGGGTGGATCTGGCAACATTTACCTGATGGAAGACTGGATAGTGAGTTGAATCAATAGAATCCCTACGATAAACATCCCCGGTTACAAGAAAGTGTGTATGTCCATCCCTTAGAAGCTCTGCTTGATGAGCACTTGTGTGGCACCTCAAGACAGTTTGACTGTCAACATAGTATGTGTCATTGTAACTCCTGCTCACATGGTCAGCAGGGACCAACACATCATCAAAGTTCTGCAAGAGGCAACACTTCCAGGTCAGAAACAAGCCAACAACCACCAAATTCTATTTTTTCACTGAAGTTGTTTGAGTCTGGAAAAGGACACGTGGCAATACAGGTACTCGGTTCACTATCATGAGAGGTAAGGAACAAGAAATTGATTCCATAACAATGCAACTGTAGCATAACTGTTTTCATTCTTTTACACTCCAAGTACCTTTTTCTTTTCAAGTATTTTATGTTCTTTTAGTTTCTGGCATAATATTGTGTGTTTACTTACCATTGCTTGTAGATTACGCGCTATGTGAATATTTATAATTTACCATTAGCTGAAATTTCAGGATATCCATTGTGTAGTTCTAAAGCTCTAACTCATACCTGCTTGACAGAGACAAGAGGGCAAAGGTCATCAAACTTGTCAAACTGCCCAGAAAAGTTCTTGTCGAAGTAATCGTAAATAGTGTTCTTCAGAATCCCTAGAGGGTGGTTGTCCCTCCTGTGCAGCTGCAGGCCAATCTTTGAAAAGATAGTGTCTGGCACATTGTTTGTTGGGTCATCCTCCTTCACAACATCTAAAAAGGCAATTGAAAATGAATAAATTCATGACAGTAAAATCACAAAGTATGCTAATTTGACAGATTGCACATTGTGAGACTAAATTACTCAAATGTCACATTCAATTGTAGTAGTACACGCCAGTATAACAACATTTAGGGTCTCAAAATGCAACACACCAAACAATGCACTGCACTGCAATGACTGTCGCTGCGATTCCACTACTGAGAGGCTACTGAAGAATGCAATCAACCCATTCACGGATTCGAACCCAAGGCCTACCCATTCTTACTACAGCAACAATGCTAGACATTTCAATAGCGGAGGCGCTCCCCGCCTATGAATGAAGCCACCCAAAACGCTAAACACAATTGCCCCAATTTAACCTTCCTAATAATGTTATAAGCAAAATGCTATCTTTTGGACAGTGCAATCAATCCTCAAAACCCAGACCCTTCCCCCCACTCTCCCAAGATCCCGCCTTTGCATCACACCTAGACACCCTAGTCCCCCCAAACTCACCGTCGCGCGCGATCTTGACTCCGCCCACCTCGACAGCCGACGCCGCGGCGGCCGCGGACGTCCGGAGCCCCCTCGCTCCGGCCGGCGCCGGCGCCAGCGCGGCGGGGAAGAATCGGGCGAGGAGGAGGCGGTTGGGGCGTGTTGAGAAGAAGAGGGGGCGGGTGGAAGGGGAGGAGATGGCGGCGGCAGCGGCGGCGGGCGGGGGCGCCATGGGAAGCGTGGCCATGGCGCGAACACGCGCGCGGAGGAGGCAGCAGCGCGTGGTTCGGATAAGCGGGCGCATGGCTGCTGCTGCGGCGGAGTCTTGTGGGCTGGGGGAGTGAAAGCGAAAGGGGGGAGAAAACGACGGCCAAAGAGAGGGGTTAAAGGGTTGAAGAAAGCGTGGTTAAAAGATATAATGGTGGCGCTAAATGATGATCCAATAATCTGCATTCAACTAAAAAGTTACTCTAAGCGAAAATAGTGAAAATGGGTCCTGAACTCCTGATCTCATACATCATTTGCACTTCTTTTACAAGCAGCTGGGCAGTATCGGTAAAGTAAATGGTACGGTAATAATTCTCGTTGGGAGGGTCTTTCCTATAGGATTGGAGTCAAAGTGCTAACGATTTCACCGGATTTAAACACACAAGGGTAGAAAACACACTTTCAAATTTATTTAGAGTGTGAAAATACATGTGTGCGTTGCTTTTAGAGGAAACATTTATGTGTAGGGACCAAGTGTTGTTTTAGCTTTTTTTTTATTTATTCATAAAGTGTGTTATGTATTTAGATCTTTTTTCACGAGTCAAACTATTTTATTTTATGTTTGACCAAAATTATAAAGAGGATTTAACGAAGAATCTAATAGTACTTATTGGCTTATTGCAAATATTAGTACTTTATTATATAATCAAATTTGAGATGCTTTGACTTTCTAGAATGTTAAAATGACTCGCAATTTGAAACGGAGCGAGTACTACCCAATTCCTCCGCAAGTATCATTTCAACCCTTTGGTGCAAATCTACCATATTCGCCCAATCTCCATATATGAGAAATATAGTCCAACAAATTATGTTTAGCCCATCAAAGCCCACGCTTCCTTATGATTTGTGCTTCCAAATGCAAGAGCTTTGAAGAAATACCAATATACTCCTTGTGTTGGATTTAGAGTGACTCGCTCACAGGTCACAGCTCCATGGCCTTCTTCTCGGCAGGGTTTTTTTTACCGTTCGTTATCGGGTCGGTTACCGCGGTAATCGGTCTTACCGGTCCGGTAACAGTTACCGACATGGGAGAATTGGTTAACTGGATCGATTATTGCACTGGTTACTGGCCGAGTATACCGATTACCGCACTTGAACCAGTAGCGGTAAAAAAAACCATGCTTCTGGGTAGGCTCGATGCATGAAGTTGTCAAGCACATAGTAGCCTCTGTACATGCCACCTTGTACAACCGAGCTGGTCTAGCATAGTCGGGTTCCTGATCTGCAGTCCTTCTACTTCATCGACAAAGAAGATCGGGATTTCAGCCAGCAAGAATGCAGAGGGCTCAGCCTCCTAGTCCTAATTGTATAGCATAAAAAAAATTGACGTTGTAATATCACCGCCGGTTTATTAAGGTTGGGATTTCAGCCAGCAAGAATGCAGAGGGTGCAGCCTCCTAGTCCTAATCATATAACAGAAAAAATTGACACCGCTGGTTTATTTTTAATTGATAGTAGAAGAAAAAACATATCCATAAGAAAATCAAATGTTAACCGAGTGTAAAGAAGAACATCTAGTTTTGCATGTTTTCGCTCGAGAGTTCGCGAAGTTTCATCTAGTTAAAGTACATTGTTTCCTTGGTGCACTCTCTTTGTTTAGTTCAACCAAGTGTTGAATATCCTGCGAGGATCATGTTGGACACATAGACGAAGCATGATGCCAACTAACTAAACGAGTTGTTATACTCCCTCCATACCCATAAATCAAGTCGTTTAGGACAACGACACTGTCTCCAAAATACAACTTTGACTTCTTATTTTTATAAAAAATATTTATTAAAAACTAACATATGTATAATTTTATAAAAGCATTTTACAAGACAAATACATTCATGTAGTTTTCACATTTTCAAACTCAACAACTTAAAAGTTATTTATGATTTATATTCTCAATGTTTGGTTGAAATCTTGTCCAAAACAACTTGATTTATGGGTATGGAGGGAGTATCTAATTAAATTGAAGTGTCCTATTGGATTTGATATGTGCACACTACCCAACACTTAGTAGGTACCTATTTGGATCCATGCATCTAGAGTTTAGCTAGCTAAAGTTACCCTTCATTTATGACTATCGTCTCTTTATTCTTTCGGCTTGTACATGATCAGTGACCCTGTTTCCTCTTCTCTGTTAGTTCCTTTACAGTTGTTGTTGCGTTAGAACAATAGGACGGAGCTGCTCCTCGAATTTAAATGCCAAAACAAGGAGCATGGTGCCTCTTTTTTTAAGCACCAACATATAAACATGTATGTATTTCAAACAAATTATGTTCATGAACATGAACTATGAAATACGTACACGTTATTAGATGAACATGAACATGAACATGAACTATGAACTATGTTCATACACACCAACTATGAACTATGTTCATAAACACCAACATATAAACATGTACATAATTCATGTTCATGTTCATAAGACCATTTATGTACTATGTTCATAAACACGTACACCAAAACAAGGAGCAAGGTGCTCCTCTAATAAAAATGAAATGTTCATATGGTTCACAAAAGTTCAAAACAAATTATAATACATTGTAATAATCCCTCATGGCAAACAAAAGCATTGGTAAGATAATCACGAAAAGTGTTCATGTTTCCAACTTCATCACCTAAATAATTGCAAGCGCCTTCTGTTTGAGATGAGGACAATGTCATTGGTTGGTAGTTTTCATCTTACACACATATTGTCGATTTGATGTAAACCAACCCGGCACATCAATCTTTTTTCTCCGGGTTGAGGAAGCATGAACACTAACCATCATCAAGAGCTGGAACAACCGATACTGCAGCAGACTTCTATCACCGTCGGTTTTAGGTATCGTTGCATGGTGAAAGGTTGGCGATGATAAATAGATAACAAAAGGAAAAAAGCATACCCATAAGAGAATCACATGTTAACCAAAGATAAAGAGAATAGCATCTAGCCTTGTACATTCCTTGCTCTGGGAGTCGACGAAGCTTCGCCTAGTTAAAGTAAGCACACATGCTTCACTCGTGTATTTGCTCCCTTATTTAGTTCAACCAAGCGTTGAATATCCTGTCAGGACCATGTTGCACACAAAGTGATAGAGCTAAAGCATGATGCCAATAATTAGAATAGACACGTATAACACAATAACTCAAATTGAAAAAAAGAGACGGGACCCTTTAGTCACGGTTGGTATTACCAACTGTGACTAAAGGGGCGTGCCCCCCTTTAGTCCCGGTTGGTAATACGAACCTAGACTAAAGGACCCCTTTAGTCCTGGTTCGTTCACCCGTGACTAAATGGGGGGTCTTTTGTCTCTCATCATTAGTCCCAGTTGGACTTGAGAGACCTAAGGCCTCTACCAACCGGGACTAAAGCCCCCCACCCTACCAGTGCAACAAACTAATTAAACAAGTTGTTCTATATAATTAAAGCGACCCACTTCAATTTCATGCACACCACACCAACACTTAGGTTGTTTTCTCCTATGGAAGCCTTCTCATCTAATTTTTAGGGGTAGTACCTGTTCCTTTCAAAATAAAAAAGGATTGCCCATCAAGAATAATCACCCTTGCGCGTTGATCCAATATGCTCAGACAAGTCAATGAGTTTAATCTAACACCCCTTAGGGCACTCCCAATGGTACATTAATGGTAGTTTCTATCCCTCTTAAATAGCTTGTCAATTAATTAAAATGGTGATGTGGCAGTCTAGTTAATGAGGAAAGAGATCGAGAATCATATAAAAGGTTTCTACATCAAGAAACCAAGTCTTCTCTTGAACCAATGCACAAAGAAACCATGAAATTGTCATTGGGAAGAAACTACTAGTTTCTAGGGACTCATGTCACTCTCTCATTGGAGGAAGAAGTTAGAGTTAAGAGAGAGAAATAGAAAATAATTATTACTTGAAGACACTATCATTGTGGAAGATAATTTCTATATATGATTTCTTATGCTATGGAAATCGTGCCAGTTTCTTCCATTGAGACTGCCCTCTAGTCATTCTCTAGTCATTCTCAAAGTATTGTCAAAATAGTGTCCAGCTTCACCTCACAATTTCCAACAATGCATGGCTTCACTTTCCTGTTTCCAAAGCTAGCCTTACCATTAAATTAATTGCTGGATTATGTTGTGATGTATTGCTCCATATGAACTATGTAGCATTTTTTATTGTTTGCAAATATTAGGTGTAGCAAATGCATGGACAAAAGTGATATCTCTTTGAATCGAAGATACTTTAATTCATTTCAACAAAAATCAACTTTAAAAAAAATTCTCAGACCAACTAGTGGTAGAAAATAGCTTTGTAAAATCACTTCATCCCATGTGAGGAGTATTAATAACCTTTTAAGAACTTTTGAGAAGTACTTCTTTGTGTAAAAAATTCAAATAATCTTCAAAAGTCAGTTTCGGTGAATTTCAGTTATAAGATTTCAAGTGCTACATATTTGATTTATACAAAACGGGTTCATCTCCATCTGTATCACTAGTCACTAAGTGTCGGGAAAGTATCGGGAATTTTAGAGGTGCCTGTGGACTGTGGTCAACAAAAGAGGAGGTCAGTAGAATGTACGGGTCAAATAGGGAAAACTGTTCATGCGAGTTAAATAAGGAATGAAAAGTTTAACTCAGTATCAAATATGGAAGTTAATTTAGAATCATCGGCTTCAAATAGCGACTTTCCCAATTTCTGGTGTCAAATAGAGTAGAGAATTTTCCAAAGATGCTTTATGTCACACATACATGAAAAGCAATTAAGTAGGTACATATCACACAATATATACCTCTCTAACACGTACTGTATACAAGAGTGAAATCAACTATGGCGCTTAGGACGACGCTTCCTCTGAACATCCAACAAAGGCACCCTAGCTATCTCACAGCTAACAATGTTGCTACAATGTGGTGCTATGGAAGACTTCCAAGCCACCACATCGAACTTCCCATGAGGATCAACAGTCCCTAACAAAACATCACGAAACGTCATCGTGGGAGCTTCCTCCTGAGCAGAAATTGTCTGGTAGTCGTTAAACACCAGGCAATAATCATTAGACCCGTCTAATCTTTGAACCAGCTTTCTGTTTTGCAGAGGACTAACAGGATGCGTGCCAAATATGAATCGATATCTCTGCTGGACTTCTTTGGCGCATGACAGGGCCCTGCGCCAGAACTTTGCAGTGAAATTAGCTCTTAACATGCTAGCTATGATGTTTCCGGTTATGAAAGAACCATACAACCCCTTGGAAATCTCCATAGCCATCGACGCGAGCTTCGGCTCCTCCTCCGGATCCACGCTTCCGAAAGCAAGTGTTTTGAAGCAATACCAATATGCTTCGGGCTCTTTTACAGTGGACCATACCACCCTATACCACTGTTGGAAAAAGACCAGTATGAAAGGATCCGACGGTTGAGATTAATTGTATACCACCACAACTTACACTTGTGGTATAGGGTGGTATACATAGTTGGTATAGGTAGTATAGGGATATTATTGAAAGTTTTATCTCGGTGGCATAAATGAAATATATGATTTCTTCATTTCCCTCTGGTGATATGGCCAATTTTTTTTTCAAATTTCAAACAGGAATTTTCATTTCAAATTCAAAATTGATTTTTTTTCAAATTTTTTCATTTCAAATTTCAAAAATGAAGAATTTCTTCAAATTTTCGTGGCATATTTCAATTTTTTTCATTTCCCTCTGGTGGTATGGCCATTTTTTTTAAAATTTCAATTCAAATTTCAAAATTGATTTTTTTTCAATGTTTTCCATTTCCCTCTGGTGGTATGGCCAATTTTTTTTTCAAAATTCAAAAACAAAAATTTTCAATTCAAATTTCAAAAACAAAAATTTTCAAATTTTTTCATTTCAAATTTTCTCGGGCCGTGGTTGCCAAATTTATTAAAATATTGCAAAAAATTACCTATTTACCCTTACCAAAAATAGTCATGTACTGCATACCAGGCCCACCGTAAAAGCGCCCTATGCTTCTTTGGTTAGGTACTCCACCTTGAGAGCTCGTGCTGTTCCGAATCTTGAAATCTTATCAGACCGGCTACAGAGTATGATCTTTCCACCATTTGATGTGTACCTTTTGGATGCTGAATACAAACTGCTCCATGTATCTTCATGGATATCTCCATTTACCTCAACAACAACCAAAAAACCCTTTCATCTCCCTGTGAGGCCTAACTTTGATGCTTTACGCCTTTACTGTGCCACAGTCTCCTATAGCAGTTAGCCTTTGATCAAGATCATCTTCAGTGAAGAGCACAATTCGGGAGAAGGCCATGCGTACTCTTTCATCATTGCAAGCATGCTCAATAAGGGTGCTCTTACTGGCTTTCGCCGGACCAACAATTGGTAAAACATCCATGTGTTCAGTGACAGTATTAGAGCCTTTATTTTGCATCAAAAAGTTGATGATGCACTCAGTTTCTACAGAGCGACCAAACATACACTTCTCCAAAACCATGTAGGTGCTATATGGTCGGCGGTACAATGGAGGACAACTATTTAGAAACATGACGAACTCACTTGCATTGGTGATGATTACCTCTAGATAGCTAAACACTTGATTTAGCTCGTTGTCACCTTCTTGGCTAGTCCAACCCATATGCAACTGAATGCGTTTGGCAGGATTGAAATTACAGAGGGCAAAAGAGTTCCCAACAGTCACAGCTCCATGCCCATCGTCATCCTTGATGTCATAGGCTTGGTACCTGAACCCTTAAATCACAGCCGAGCTAGCCTTGTAGCAGTTAGGTAAATTTAATTGACTGATGTCCTGGGCTGGCTAAATATCGTGACGCGTAGCAAGGATGGATCCAACTCAACTTCTACATGCCGGACAGGTGCAGCCTGGATCAGGAAAATGCATCGGCCATGTAAAAGTGATGTTACACTCTATCGGCCTGGAATGATACCTAACAATATTAATCTATCTATCTATCTATCTTATACTATAAAGATCAAAAATAATTGAAAACGATTCTCACCCGAATCGGGTCCGCCTTGTTGGTTGCGCAAAGAACCCATTGCTATGATGGAGTGACACTGATGCAATGTTGTTTTAGTGGTATGCATGTTCCCTTGCTTGAATTTTCTGTGTTCCGGAATTCAGAAGTACATATATCATTTGGCATATAGTGCACTATGTGCGATGTATTTGCTATTTGTGGTGTTTAGATGCATAGACATGAAACTACCATGAATATATTTGAACTTGGTAATAGTGCTACCAGATGAGGCCAAGATGGAAAAAATGGTGAACCTGAATTTGCCTGTTGAGTTGGGGGGATGGGGGGGTCGTTATTCGGTAGCATTTCTTTGGTATGTCAATTTAGCAATATTCTTTTTATATACTAAAACGCATACTACCTCTGTCTCAAATTATTATTCCTTTTGTCTTTTCTATACACATCAATTTTACTACGTATCTAGATATATAAGTCGGTGCATTTGAAAATGTGTGTAACTAGAAAAGTCAAAACGAATAGTAATCTGGGTCGGAGGGAGTATATACTATTGCTATATTGCATAGCCGAAGCATACGTGGATATGGTCTATATGAAAATATTAGTCATAGAACAAGCTTTTGATGTAACTGGCATTCACTGGAACTCTCTTTGACTCTTGCTGGTGTTCAATGAAGAGCTTAGTACAACCTGTCTTTTTCTTCTTTCCTTGTTTGAATTTCAAGTTTTCTCGACTGGTGGTAGTATCAGGTGCCTATCTAGGCAAAGCCATTTTCATTAATAGAAGTTGGAAATACACACAAAGATTTTTTTTCCTTGCAGAAGTAGACACCCAGTTACCCAGATACCATGCCTGCATAAATAGTAAGTCATGTAGTTCCATCATGGCATAGATTTCAGTTCATTAGATGGATGCACAATTCCAGTTTACCAACTATGCATAGATTTCAGATTATTAATTACAACAATTATGTTCAGATTTATGCCAGTCTTAATAATGCATCATGTACAGTCAGCAAGTAAAATGAGAGGAGTAGATTTTACTAGTAACTACGTGTGTGTCCCCACATGCATTTTACTAGTAACTAATACAAAGAAGTACCCAAAGGCACATTTCATCTGTCTTTGCTAATTGTTCTAGTTGATCAATCTTGCTTGCGAATGATAATTAATAATAAGCCGGTCAACTAAACTGTCAAGAAAATCAACACCTCGCCTTGATTTTGATCATCTAAAAATACAGCCGAGTAAGCTAATTATCAACTTAAATAATCAATTACTCGGCTAATATGAATGTGTTCCATACAAACTTGGTATGTGTTTTTTCATCAACACATGCCTCCCTGTTTTTTGGCAAAGTTTGGGTGCCAAAAAATAAATATTTTTCTAGTAATTGTTGCAATTAATGTACGAACAAATTTTAGCTCTGTTCTCAAGGTGAAGATTAACACATCGGCCTCCATATTGATATTTTTCTAAGGGCGATACTAGCAATATCGGCCACAATTTCAACTCACTAGTTCAATCGCAATGCATGAGTTGTGTTAACATTCATACTTCATTGAAGTGGGAATCGCCTTTGTGCACTATTGATTTCTCACAATCTAGCATGTCATCTTCATCATCACTAGGTGATTGGACTAGCACTGTAATTTGCTTCGGCTTCCAAACTTTGGAGACAAGCACCATAGGTCCTCACAATCCTCTAGCTTGAGCTTCTTTCAACTTTTGTGCGCAAAACCGTTGTAACCGTCTTTTTTGTGAATGCGACAAGCCAATTGAAGGGGTTGCAATGAGTGCACCATCATCGTCGTGTCCCCTTATGTTGTACAAATTTAAGGGCCATGTGCAAAATTAGAATGAGGCCTTGCAATGAATAAAAATACTTGAATTGCATTTTGTATTACAATTTAATATGGTTTTAGTTCTGTACTAAGTTATGAAACTTCCATTCAAGTGTATAACAAAATTACGGTGATTATTAAACTATTTTGCTAGAACGCTGAATTAGATTATTGGATCTTAGCATGCTAGCTATGATATTTCTGGTCACAAAAGAACCATATAAGTCCATGGAAATCTCCCCAAACCCAAGCCAAGAATCCAAATTCCTGTTGCTGCCGCTGCCCTACCCGCTCTGCGGTCGGAATTATGGCTAGTCTTCCGATGCGCAGTCGCGGTGGCTGCTTCTTCGACACTACACTGCTAGCAGTTTGGATAATTGGATGCTAGCGAGTTCGGGCATGTCCATTGTTGATGCCCCGCTCACTCCCACTCTGCCTCCTCCTCCTCCCCCGCCTCCTCCATACATCACGTAGTTCGGGCGGGCTCGTTTCTCACTAGTTGTGGAGTGAAGGCCATGAGGCGGAGCATCGCCCTACTAGGGTTGTGGTTCATGGGACAATCCTCCACCGGGACTTGGAGGTACAATTCCTCAAGGCCATCCGAGCTGTAGGGCTGCTCCCAAAGAAGGACAAGACACGACTTCGATCAACCTCTGCAACAGACTCTTGTATTGTGCCTTGCTCTATATGGTCCCCTCAAGAATTGTAAGTGCTTGCTGTTCTTTATGTCATTTTCAAGCACCCAGCACATACACCAAATAGCTAGAAATTGCTCACATTTATTCATTCAAAAGTATTGTACTAATTAATCTCCTACCTAACACATATGCATCGATCTAACCAAGCTGAATATTGATGCCAAAGACACCAATTGTTTTGGTGAAGGTGACATGTATCTTCAGTTTGATTCAATTACATTCTTGAAATGTAATTGAATGTTGAATTCTGGTTTCGTAGGAACTCTAGTAAAAGCTGATGATACATGGGCCCCGCTGATTGAGTTAGGAATAACCAATATATACATACTCTCTTTGTCCCAAAATATAAGTATTTGTTGACTTCTACTGATCACGTTTGACCATTCATCTTATTCAAAAACTTTTTGAAAATGTAAAAACAATTACGATATACTTAAAATATATGCGATGATAAAACATGTCATAACAAAATAAATAATATTTTCTTAATTTTTTTGAATAAAACAAATGACCAAACGTGAACATCAGAAATCAACAAATGCTTATATTTGGGGATGGAGGGAGTACCATTAAATAAATGTAACTAATAATATGATGATGTCAGTACTAGCAGCTAACAACACGAAGCACTCTTGTAACTAGTTATTTGCTCCATCCTTTGTTGGTAATGCCCAAGACTATTAAATGGATGTTCCGGATCATTGGCACTTATAACCTCCATGTGGATATCCTGTGCAACTACTTCTCACGACGATTTCTTCATGCATTAGCAGTTCCTTCTATACAAACCAACCCAGAGACCGGAGTCATCTTGGCTTCAAATTCATGGTATTACTTAATCTAATATTGATACTACAGACTTTATGCGTGTGCTTTTTAGGCACTTCGTGATAAAGATTATGTTAGATGATAGGCAATATTTCGGTATATTTTAATTCCATAATAAAATGGACATTTCAATATTACGGTGAGTGAAACAATCCATGTGCAAGTGTTTATGTTTAAACAACAATTAAACATAAAATTATTCATGATTATACAACTAATAAACATGAATACTAGTTTGAGAAAGTACCCCGTGGAAGGTAGGGTGACGGCGTCACCCGACTTTCCGCTATCACTCGGACCAGTCATGCTGATCGTAAAGTGACCTCAATCGATGTAGCCGTACAAAGTCGTTGCCGGTAGATGATCGCAGTGAAGACCCGGCTGTAGACGAAGTAGTCATTCATAGAGGACGTAGTCGTACGGGAGCGAGCAGTCGCGTGAAGACGCTCCCCAAAAACCTTATCGCCCGCCTATCCCGGCGGATCTCGGCGGGACGAGGTTCCGGAGGCTGCTCGCTCGGTACCGCGGCGCGGTGCGGCGATGGGAATGCAAAAGAAGCGCAAAGAGGGAGAGAGAGAGGTCTCTGAACAGGAATACCTTAGTGTGAATTGGCAATCTGAGCAGGAGGAGGAGGGGCGACTTATATAGGCGGAGCGCGTGCGGGATGAACACAGGACGTCACACTAACACGCCTCGGGCGTGCCGCGTTTAAGCGCCATGGTTAAGGTCCAGTAATGGTCGCGGTTTTAAGGTGCCATTATTCCTCTCCAACAGCCAACAGCAAAAAGATGCTCCGCCCCGCAACACATCACGTCTGTCTCGTCACGTCACGCCCACGCCCATGCCCACGACCTCAGCTCGGTGAGGCAAGCGAGCGCGCGCGCGTGTGGCATGCCTATCTCCTTTATTCAACTTCACAAGAGGTGTACCGAAAGGCTACCTCATAAGTTAGATAGGAGACTCCTCAAATACCCATACAGTATTTCTCTCTTTTCCCTAGCATTAAACAAATGGGCTTTAATTCTTTCATTATTATAATAAATGGCTCTAGGCCCATTTATTCTAACAATCCCCACCAAGAATTTTAAGCCACACTGGAAATGCTCTCATCTTCCCTTATGTTTTCGATATATCAGTACTACGATGGAGACTGTTAAGTTGAACATCCAGCAGGAACTCAAGTTACACTTATTTGCAACTGAACAATAGACTGTGCCTTGAATTGTCAGTTTTGTGCATCTAAGTTTGGTTAGAGCCCTTTACTGATACTTGGCTGCACATACCATCCCCGCGGGTTGGAGCTTATGGGTCACTCATGCCTCTTCATGAGTTTTCTAGAGATCACCCAAATCTCATAGACTATGACCAGTAGTCGATGCTCATATAGGTGTGTTCCTTCAAGACATACTGTAGAACTATGTCTTTGCTTCAGAGAAACAACTACCTTGTTTCATGAAAGCCACTTGGAGCACATTAAGATATAAATACCAGCCTGCCATACAGTTTTGAAGAGAAATGCATCTTTTCATGAACCGAGCCTTCTCAAAGGTTCTCTCTCGCTAAACCATAGCTTGTTTCACCATCTTAATTCATGGGATCTCCGATCACATAAGAGTTTCACTATGGAAAACTCACGTGGGTCTCAAGCCCAGTTCCATAGATGCATTATCTATCACAATACGTGATAAACCCTTTGTAAATTGATCTCGCGGGTTCTTAGATTTATGGATGTAATCCAAAGCTATGACACCGGTGTTTCTCAATTTCGACAGATTTCAATCGCCTCTTGACATGCCCGGATGACTTCATGTTGTCCTTTGAACTGCTTCACCTTGACAATCACGGTTTGATTATCACAGTTCATTAGAATTGCCGATATCGGTTTTTCAACTATTGGCAAGTCCATTAGGAGTTCACGAAGCCACTCGGCCTCTACAATGGCGTGTATCCAATCGTGAGTTCTGCTTCCATTGTTGACTGGTTAGAATGGTCGCTTGCAAGACTTCCGGAAGCAGGCGCCACCTCAAGTGTGAACACATATCCACTTGTGGCCTTTAACTCGTCGATCGAATCCGGTTTGCATCACTATATCCCTCCAAGACTTTGGGGTCTAATAGTGAATGCCATAGTTCATTGTGCCCACTAGATAGCGCGCATTACGCTCGAGAGCATGCCAAGTGTTCGCGGGTTTGAAACAAACCGACTCGGTTTACTAACCGCATATGCAATGTCGGTCTCGTGGCGCTAGCCGATACATCGATGATCCAATGATCCGGGAGTATCTCACCTGATCTACCATTATCCTCGTGTTCTTCCTTAGAACCAAGTGGCGTCGTAAGGAGTTGGTGTGGGTTTAGAGTTTGCCGTAGCCAAACCGACTTAGCATCTTCTCAACATAGTGAGTCCGTGATGAGTCACCCCACCATTTTCTCCCTTTATCGCCTTTATGTTAAGGATAACATCGGCCTCTCCCAAATCCTTCATCTCAAACTTTTGAGATAAAAAAGTCTTTGACCTCCTTGATCACTTCAAGGTTCGTGCCAAAGATAAGTATGTCATCTACATACGGACACAAAATCACTCCTTCGCCCCACCATAGCGATATTACACACATTTGTCACTTCGTTTGTAACAAAGCCAGCAGATGTCAAAGTTCTGTCGAACTTATCATGCCATTGCTTAGGTGCTTGCTTGAGAGAGACTTCACCACTTACACACCATTCTTTCTTGACCCTTTACTACAAATCCTTCCTGATCCATATAGATCTCCTCTTCCAACTCTCCATTTAGGAAAGTGTCTTAACGTCTATCGATGAGCGAGAAGACCATGAGAAGCTGCTAGAAAGTAGTACTCTTATGGTAGTCAATCGAGCGGCGGTGAGTAAGTATCAAAAAGTCTTCTCCTTCCTTTGGGTGTAACCCTTGGCCACAAGTCTAGCCTTGTACTTATCAATAGTACCATCTAAGCTTCTTTTTGAGCACCCATTTGCATCCCACGGGTTTGCACCCGTAAGGACGTTCAACAACCTCCTAAGTTCCATTTGACATGATAGAGTCCATTTCACTCCTCATTGCTTCCTTCCAATAGTGTCGATCGGTGAAGAGTAGGCCTGCAATGGTCTTGGGAGTGTCATCCACAAGGTATATGATGAAATCATCTCCAAAGGATTTCTCATCCTTTGTCACTTGCTCCTCCTAGGAGCCTCATCATTATCCTCCTCAGGATGCTCAATAAATGTATACTCATTGAGTTCCATCGGCTTGGTGGAGTCGTCCTTCTCGACGAGACTCTTGCCTAGATGAACTTGTTTCATCTCTCATTGGAAAAATATTCTCAAAGAATGTAGCGTCTGGACTCCATAATTGTCGGCAAGCAAGTCGGGCACTCGGATCTTACTACCAAGAATCTATATCCGACTGTGAAAAGCATACCCCGAGAAAGACACGGTCCACCGTCTTTGGTCCAAGTTTCGTTTCTTGGTGATTAGCACATGACTTTGGCCAAGCAACCCCAAGTGCGTAAATATGAAGAGTTAGCCTCTTCTTCTCCATTCCTCGAATGGTGTTACTTCCTTATTCTTCATAGGCACACGGTTCGACATGACAGTGAGTCGATCACCTCACCCCACCATTCCTTAGATAGTCCCGCGGTTTCTAACATGGCATTCACCAAGTCAGTCATCGTGCGGTTCTTTCTTTCGGCAATCCCATTGGATTGGGGTGAATAAGGCGGTGTCCTCTCATGTACAATACCGTGTTCCTCACAGAATGAATCAAAAGTATTAGAGAAGTATTCGTCACCTCGATCAGACCTTAGGTGTTTAATCTTTCTCTCAAGTTGATTTTCTACTTCAGCTTTATAGATTTTAAAGTAATGTAACGCTTCATCTTTTGATTTTAACAAGTAGATGTAACAAAATCTAGTGCTATCGTCTATCAAAGTCATGAAATATCTTTTACCACCCTTTGTCAACACACCGTTCATTTTAATTTCGGATCGGAATGAACTAATTCTAGAGGTGCCAAGTTTCTCGCCTCAGCAGTCTTATGTGGCTTGCGAGTTTGTTTCGATTCAACACATACGTGACACTTAGAATTTTTGATAGAGGTAACTTTGGAATTAAACTCAAACTAGCTAAGCGCATCATACAACCAAAATTAACATGACAAAGCCTCGAATGCCAAACATTTGATTCATCATTCATCACATGGTTCACGTTATCATCGAATAATAAAGAAAAGCGGAACAAGCCTCCGCTATCATAGCCTTTTCCAACAAAGGTACCAAACTTAGAAATGATACATTTATTTGACTCAAAGACTAATTTAAAACCATCTCTACACTGAGAGACCAGACTAGATTCTTCTTGATGGTAGGTACATCGCACATTCTTCAATTGTATGGTCTTCCCAAGTGAACTTGAGTGACCGTACCGGCACCGAACAAGCGCATGGGCACCGTTCCCCATCAACAAGGATGTAGTCCCGACCGTAAGAAGAAAACATAGAAATGTCGGCACATACATGAATATTAGCAGGTGTCTATCCACCACTCGGTGAAGAACATCTTGAAAGAACTATAGGTAAGAAATTACCATACCCCGATGTTCCTCCACCCTCACTAACCACCATGTTTGTTGTCTTGGGGGCCTTGCGGTCTTTGTGATCCGGGCACTTTGCAGCAAAGTGATCCGGACTGCCACATGTATAGCAAGCACCCCCCGGCTTTCTCTTCTTCTTATTAGGCCCGTCGCCCTTAGCCTTGGGCGGGTTTTGTGAAGGCTTCTTCCTCTTGTTCGGTTATTCGGAACTTGGGATTGCCCCTCTGCATAAAGTTTGCGCTTGAGGAGCCGGCTATTGCCTTTCCACGTGTGTCTTTTGCTCTCGCCTTCTCTTCAACATCAAGAGTCGCAATAAGGTCATCAAAAGTGAATTCCTTTCTCTTGTGTTTTAGAGAGGTAGCAAAATCCCTCCAAGAATGTGGCAGCTTAGTGATAATTGCTCACCTACAAACTTGTCGAACACACATGGGGCCTCTTTGCTATAGTTTTCAAGCTCTTTAGCGCGCGCTTTGTTCCACCTGAGCGGTCTTCAACCATCCTGTAGTCTAGGAACTGTTCCATTACGTGACTCACCACTCCGGCGTCGAAGCTCCATCGAGCCTCAAGAGCCTCCCAAATATCCTTCCCGTCTTTCTCACGGAGATAGGTGTCCACCAGTTATCAACGAACGCGATGATGGCACCGAAAGCAGTTATCATCCGAATTGAATTTTCCTCGAGACACCCTCGAGCTTTTCCGGTGATGACGATCACGTTCATGGCAGTGAGCCACAGGGTGGCCAAGTCACGCCACCTCTTAAAGTTGGAACCATCAGAAGGCTTTGGTTTAATTGCATTTGCAAAGGTAGTTGCACCAAACATATTCCTATCAACATTATAAGGTTTTTGGATTGTTAGATGATAGGCAATATTTCGGTATATTTTAATTCCATAATAAAATAGACATTTCAATATTACGGTGAGTGAAACAATCCATGTGCAAGTGTTTATGTTTAAACAACAATTAAACATAAAATTATTCATGATTATACAACTAATAAACATGAATACTAGTTTGAGAAAGTACCCCGTGGAAGGTAGGGTGACGGCGTCACCCGACTTTCCGCTATCACTCGGACCAGTCATGCTGATCGTAAAGTGACCTCAATCGATGTAGCCGTACAAAGTCGTTGCCGGTAGATGATTGCAGTGAAGACCCGGCTGTAGACGAAGTAGTCGTTCGTAGAGGGCGTAGTCTGACGGGAGGCGGCGATCGTGAAGACGCTCCCAAAATCTTATCGCCCGCCTATCCCGGCAGATCTCAGCGGCAGGACGAGGTTCCGAGGCTCGCTCTCACGCAGCTGCGCATGCAGTGGGAATGCAAAGAAGCAGCAAGCAGGAGGAGAGAGGGAGAGGTCTCCCGGAATACCTTAGTGACAGCAAAAGATGCTCGCCGCAACACATCACGTCCGTCCGTCCGACCGCACGCGGCGAGGGGCGACCTTTATTCAACTTCACAAGAGGTGCAAAGGCTACCTCATAAGTTGGATAGGAGACTCCTCAAATACCCATACGGTATTTCTCTCTTTTCCCTAGCATTAAACAAATGGGCTTTAATTCTTTCATTGTTATAATAAATGGCTCTAGGCCCATTTATTCTAACAGATTATAGTGGGATGGTGAGAGTTTACGACGGATTGAAGTTGGCTAAGTTTGGTTGTTATGGTTGGACTCCTCAAAAAGAAGGAGGTCAACACCTAAGTGTCTTCGTTTAGGATACCGATTCCTTGACTTCGAGGAGAAATCTCTAGGTCTGATCTTAGATGGTTGTGCCTGACAATGGCCTTGCTGAAGGCATTATTTGGAGTTTGATGAATTGTTCTCTAGGATGAAAATCGATGGTCTGGCTACTAGTTGGACTATGACAACGATGGTGTGAGCTTGCATGTCGTTTCCTTGTTGAAGGCGTTGTTTTTAGAGAGCCCTTTCGTAGTCCAGGTGTTGTTAAGGTAGTGTTCATATTTGAAGTTTAAGCTGTGTGGTGTAGTTCATCGCGACATGTCATATGTTGTCATGTCATTTTTTCTTCTATAGGTTGTATGCATCTTAGCTATGTAGAGACCTAGAATGGTCTTAGTTCGATTGTATCACCTTGATGTAATTGTCTAAGATTAATAAAGTTTCCCTTATCGAAAAATGTGGATATTATGTTATGTGCAATGATAACAATTGAAGCTAATGCCATAATAAATTTTAAAATCAATTTATTTAGACCGTTCCACTAATATCTTCATGCAATTGGTATGCTATCCTGAATGTATTAATATCTCTATTTACACTTTGCTTGTAAAAAACAACTATATATGTACTAAATTGTCTTAACATATAACATAACACATAAGAGGGAGAATCCATGTGTGCATTAGCTTCGCCTCTACACTATTTTTGCCAAAAATATGATAGAGAATTAGTGTTTATTTTAGAGATGATTGAAGTGAAAGTAAATTTAGTATCCATAAAAATACATTAGCTACGAAATATTAAATTCAATTGGTTTACATAACTATGAAACTTAAAGTTTATCACAAAATTTAAAATAAAAATAATCAAAGATATACCTTAAATGCATGATGCAAATTTTATATTATTTTGTTATGTATCAAAACATGACATTGAGATAAAATTTACTTATATCAATGTAAAAGTGCATTCATTCTTTCGGGTCCCAGGTCTATAAAATGATAGAACCGATGATTGTCATTTGGAATCAATGCAACAATTCGTAGTCGTGGGGTCTTGGGTGTCTGCCCCAGTCGGTACCCTACCTCACGGTCGCGCATGTATTAGATCCTTGCTAAAGATTCTTTATATGCTGCATAAAGCTGGTACTGTATATACAAAGATTTTACACTTGGTGATTTAAGTGATTAGTGGCCAGTTTAAATTCATCCTCTGGGGCATTTTACCCTTGTGTCATGCACACTAGAAGGGCAATGAACTACAACAATTATTTACTTAAGGATATGTTGATATGAAGAGTTTGTTTTGTCCTTAATTACCATGGAAAATGAAGAATGAACTCAAGATATTGGAATCGGGTGGCCACAGATGTGTATACCTTATCTCACTCATGCTATTTTAGTTTCAATGAGAAGTAAATGCATTATATTGCGTAAGTTCCATAATGAGATTTTAGAAGTTCTACCAAGAAAGGGACTTGAAGCCATCAAGAACAAAATCCCCGCTGAAATTGAAATTACAAGTTGAGACACAATTGCCGAAGAAAATAAGCCATATGACCCTAACAAACTTTTCTTTTTCTCTCCTTGTAAGGAAATGTAGTTGCACATAGTAATATGAAAATAGTGTTTGAGGGAGGGTTATTGACCTCGTTCTCTATGACTATTATCCTGTATAGATGTGTCAAAAGCAACAAGCTCTTTGGAACTATAATAAGTTAGGTCATCTACATGTCAAGGAGAACTTCGATGATGATTGTATCCATCTTATATCTTCTATGGCTAGATGTGCCCTCTAGAATGTCCAAGAACTTGTAGCTTCACAAGAGCATGTTGTCATAGATGTTGGTGATATGACTAAGAAGCAATCATAACAATTAAGATGAAAACCACAAACTATATTGATCCATTAACACACTATATATATGGGGGGCAAGGGGCACCACCATCTTGCAACCATAGACACCCTTCCCCACTTGTCCTCAAACTTGAACCATTCGACAAAATTTCCACACTTCAAGATAAGGACTAAAAGTTTTATGTTGGCTGAAAGTTAAGTGTTTCAAACTAAAATTTAAACTTCACTCAAACATGGCCAGTTTCAGAATTTCCAACACAACATTTATGTTCAAATATGCACTTCAATTGGAAATTTGAGTTTATTTTTTATTGAAAACTTGTTCATGGACCAAACATGATTCATTTGATATTACAAATAATATTTTTGGCTTAAATTTTATATTTATGGCTTTTCTTAAAATTAAATTGGAGTTTTTGAATTAACCTTCATTGAAAAGCTTTTTATGCATGATTAATGCTAAAGATAAAATTATGTATATGATTAGCCCTTGATGCACATGATTAACACCAGAGGTGTTGTGACATCCAGACCGATTTGGTTGGCCCAGTAGTGACCCATGAGCGCATCTACGCATATTTAGTACTACCTTGGTAGTTGATCGAGCAAGGATGTAGCCAACTTATAATTCTTTGTCCACCAGCCATATATGGTACCTTTGGGTTAACCATTTTACATGAAGCGGGAATGAAAGCATGAGTAGGGTGCTATGTGTACATGTGCCCTGACTATGGGAAGGGTTGGCCAGTGCATCTTTGGAGGATGAGGTGTTACATGTTTTACAACTCTGATGATGCGCTCAACGTGATCTGTCTCATACTTTCAATATCATGTCCCATGATCTGCAAAAGTAATATGAGCATGTGGATGTTCGTATTATGATTGAGGGATTGCATCGAATGTTTGAGAACCAAACTTTACATTTTGAGTTGGATGTTTGTGTTGGCAATGGAGCAAAGATTGCAGTAATAGCAATCAACATCTACCACTTCCGCCTCACCTTTTGTCATGATCTAGGTCTTGAGCATCAGTTTCCTCACCCTATGTTGCTTGCCAGAATGGTGTTGTGGAGAAGAAAAATCGTTCCCTTTGTGAGATGGCTAGGACGATGCTCGATGAGCATAGGACTCCTAGGAGATATTGGGATGAGGCAGTTAATACCACTTGCCATGTGAGGAATTGGATTTTTCTTTGTGCCTTCTTGAACAAGACGTGCTATGAGCTCATGCATGGGCGAGCACCTAGAGTGAGCCATTTTCGGGCTTTTGGTTGCCGGTGCTTCATTCTCAAGAAGGGTAAGTTTGATAAGTTTGAGGCAAGGTCTTCCGATGGCATTTTTCTTGGTTATGCTAATCACTCTCGAGCATATCGTGTGCTTAATCTTGACACTAACCAAATCATGGAGACTTGCGAGGTAACCTTCGACGAGATGCAACCATGTAGCTCTGCTGTCTTTGAGTGTGCAGGTGACAATGAAATTGGTGAGAAGATCTTTGAGGATGAGAAGGACGGTGATGGAGAGGATGATGGTGATGATGGTGAAGCTCCAGACATGCATGTACCCCTATTTCCACTACTTCAACTACGGTTCAGGATGGTCCATCCCCTACACCGACTACGACACAGCAAGATCAAGTGGAAGCTACTGTCGAGAGGGAGGTCGTCTCCAGGCGAGAGGCACCCAGGCGTGTACAAGTCGACCACCCTCCCTCCAGGATCATCAGTGACATCAATGAACGCACAACATGGTCAAGGTCCCAGAAAATCTCTCACTTCACTCACTCAGCTTTTGTTGCGTCCTTCAAGCCCAAGGATATTGGACACGTACTCTCTTATTCAAATTGGGTGAACACTATGCATGAGGAGTTAGAGAATTTTGAGAGAAACCAAGTTTGGAAGTTAGTTGAGCCTCTACCATATTGCAAACCTATAGGCACGAGATGGGTGTGGAAAAATAAAGAGGGGGAGAATTGAGAGGTTGTGAGAAACAAGGCGAGGTTGGTTGCTTAGGGTTATAGCTAGCCAGAAAGAGGGGGTAGACTATGAGGAGACATTTGCTCATGTAGCCCGTTTGGAGGCGATTCAGATTCTCTTAGCATTTTCTGTTGCTAACAGATTCAAATTGTACCAAATGGATGTGAAGAGTGCCTTTTTGAACGGGGTTCTAGAAGAAGAAGAACTGTATGTGAGGCAACCTCCAGGCTTTGAGAGTGTAGAGTTCCCACACCAAGTGTACAAGTTGAGGAAGCCTCTCTATGGCCTGGAACAAGCTCCCAGGGCATGGTATGATAGGTTGAGGGGGTTGTTGTCCATCAAGGGGTTTGAGATGGGCAAAGTAGATAAGACTCTTTTTCTCCTCAGGCAGGGCGATGATATCCTAATTGTTCAGGTGTATGTGGATGATATTATCTTTGGTGGCTCGTCTCACTCTTTGGTTGCGAGGTTTGCACAGAATATGAGTAGAGAATTAGAGATGTCTATGATGGGAGTATTCCAGTTCTTTCTCAGGCTTCAGATCAAGCAGGCCAAGGAGGGAACATTTGCATACCAAGCCAAGTACACGAAGGACATCGTCAAGAAAATCAAGATGGACGACTCCAAGCCAATGTCGATGCTGATGAGTATGACTACAACATTGGATGCGAACGAGGACGGAGAGCTCGTGGACCAGAAGGAGTACCGGAGCATGATCGACTCCCTCCTCTACCTGATGGTGATGAGGCTGGACATACAAGCAGTGTGTCTGCGCTGTGCCGCGCCGAGGACTTCATGTCGGCAGTCACAAGAGGATTTTTAGGTACTTGTGATACACTCCTGAGCTTGGGCTTTGGTACTCGGCGTCCTCTTCTCTTGCGCTTCATGGTTTTTCGGATGTCGATTTTGCTAGTTGTCGTCTAGATAGAAAATCGACTTCGGGTACTTGTCAGTTTTTGGGTTCCTCATTTGTTTCTTGGTCATCTCGCAAACAGTCTAGCATAGCCCAGTCTACCACCGAGGCCGAGTACATTGCTGCTGCTAGTTATTGTTCCCATTTGCTTTGGATCTCCTATACTGTGAGATATGGGTACCTGGGTCCCCACCGATCAGCTCACTCCCCGGCAAGTGGGTCCGCCTACTAGAAGACCTGCCGACCTGATAGTGGGCCCAACTGACCTGCTTGGTGGCTCACACGACCTCCTGAAGACCTTCCAGAAGATTCCTGCAGACGACCTAATCCGATCCGACGGTAACTTGGGCAAGACAAGGCAGAGACGTCGGCCTCGCAATCAAGATTACGGATTATGTTGTAACTTTCCTTAGATTGGTTTCCCTATTGTAACCGACCTGGACTCTAGGTCCACCGATCTTGTCCATCGCCCAATATAAAGGCGCAAGGTCAACCCCGCATCAAGTCACCCCAAGTCATCCACATCAATACAATCAAGAACTGGACGTAGGGTTTTACTCTGAGGCTCAAAGATAAACTTGCCGTGTCCTTTGTGTTCCGTGGTGTCGCAAGAACCTTCGAAGTTCTTAGCCCTAGATTTCACCTCACGAACAAATAAATCATCGTGGTTGACACCCCGTGCGTAACTAAACATCCGGCAGCTGGCACGCCGTAGGTAGGGGAAATCTAGGGTTCTTTGTGCAACTCGATGGCTTCACCAAACGGTGTCGTCTTCCCCAAAAGCATGATGGACTTCCTCGCCAATCCGCCGACATCTCGCTTTTGGCTCAATGCCCAATATAGTCTGCTAACCCTGCATCCCCAAATCCGTAATTCCCCTTAACTAGTATGATCAAAGTAGCATGGCTAAATGAGGATCGACCGACCGAGCGAGTCGCTTCTCCGCTCACGCCTAGCGCCATTCCCACGCCATTCCCACCACAAATAGATCTAAGAAGCTAGCTCTAGTCTTTGCCACAAGGAAAAGGCGAGCGGTGCCTGAGTCTCTTGCAGAGTTGCGAGTGTACGCGTTGTCGAGAGAAATGAGATATATACACTTGTCTCTGGAAAACTTTTTGGTCGATGCGCTTTTCTCCCGCCAACTTACCGTAACTCCATGCTATTGTTGGGGCGTATATGTCTAGTTTCCTAGCCACACCGTGACACGTGGAATAGTCGGCACTTGACAACAAGCATTACACAATTATTTCGTGAAGGTCCTTCCCGCAAACCATCAAAAGGACGGACAATCCGATTCGGATCAATCCAAACAAACAAAGATCTTAGCTTTTCCTCCCTTTTACCACTAGGAAGGTCCTCCTCATGTAAACATCAACAGCCGGAGTTTCCTCAATCAAAACTTCCCCTTCTCTATCTATTATCACCATACCTACATTGTTCTTCCTCTACCTCCATTGCAACGCTGTATGAATTAATGGTGAGTATGCTCAAACGAATGAGTTTGGATCTTCTACTGAGATTGTGCATAAATTCGGATGATCAAGCTTACAACCGCCCAATCATATGTGAGTATTCCGTGAGGAAAGATTCGCTCTAAGAGAGACATGGATCTTGTCCCGATTGTGCAAAAATAAACTGCCCATCGAGAAATGAAGTCACACCACCTCGCCCATGTCCCCATCTTTGACGACAACACGCCTTCAATGACTTGTACATGTCCAATAGTAAATAAGTCCTGTGCGATTCACAATGATCGACACGCTCGTATGTGCACACAAGCTCGCTAACGCCGGCATCCTCTAATCGCAATTTCAATGACCATTACAATCTATGAATTCAATGGTGAGTATGCTCGAATCAATTTGGCCAGATTAAACCAAATCAGCAATAAGATGACATCTCATAGCAAATCATCACCACAAAACAAACCACTCAACCATCAACAGTAGCAAACATCATGAATGATCCTAGCAACAAAACACACCATGATACAAGTTTCTAATCTAAATCTACTCATTCATAATCATAATCATCTCATGTTTGGCCTCCCAATCCCTATTCACCTTCGCACCTCAGTGAATTTTTGGTCTTATGACTTTCATCATTTTTGCTCAAGATTCCCATGTCTCCCTCGTGGCAGACTCTAGATCTCGAAGAGATTGAAAATCATAGAACACCAGCGTAAAAGAGAGGCCGACACTCTGACAATCGAGCGGAGATTGTCTCATTATATACATTATAGTCAACAATGAATGGTAGATATTGAGTACGTCATTTCTATTTAATAGAGTTTTGTCCTATCACAACCAACAAGTGGGTATCACAACACAACGAACTTCTTGAACATTTAAAAGAAAAGATTTACCAACATAAACCTATGTCATACCCATTTATTGGAACGCTTTATTCCAACACTCTATGGTAAGAAAATAACTGTGGGACCGCTTGAATTTTAGGTGTGACTTGAAACACTCTATTTTATCATGCTTACATTGGGACCTAATAGAGTTCCCCGAGAAGGCATCCGATTCTAAAATAACATGTGGGATGTTCTTGATGAAATAAACTCATTGAGACAACTCATCTATTTTCGAAAATAAAATGCTTACATAAAACCCGACTTGAACACTGCTAAAAAACAACCACCACACGAAAGTTGGTTTATGATGAGCTTATGGCGTCACAAAAGGGCATGGTTGTCCTAAATGAACATCGATCCATCGAATGATGCAAATTGAAACTAACCAATCTAAATTTGCTCGAATTGTGAAATGCTAACAATCGAAAGTGTAATCAATGTCCTTCAATGGCACTAAAATAGTATCTTCAATCACCAATTCATAAAATGATGGACCTATCAATCTATCAAGTGCACCTGGACAAAATCCATAAAGTGGCTTGAAGCACATCTGAAGCTACTAAAATACAAAACCTAGTGTAAGAGATGCAAATTGAAAACTAACTCTCCAACATGAATTATCTAGCCTATCAACTTCTAACACCTATGGCGTGCAAATCTAAAGGACGACAATGAAATCTAAATCTCCAAATATGCTCATCAATCCTCCGGATCCCCAAATCTAGATATCCCCAACCCTAGTAAGATAGGGGGTATCCAAACCGGGGACCAACCTCATCTTGATTGTCTCATCCTCTTGTTTTGGGATGTGGTCCTTCATCCTCACCGCTAGGATCCGCCATTCCTCCACAAACTATTTGCGATGCATGAAGGAGTCAAGTCTTATGGAGTCTCGAGGTGATGTGGTCTCGCCACCATTCGACACGTAATTATAGACTAATAGAACTTACATGGGACCCGTCACAAGAAAGAATCTGTGAACTATTAGTAGAGTTTCCCTTACCTATCATAACCAACAAGTGGTGCAGTAAACAAGACAACCTTGTTCCTTCAGTCCCCTGGTTCAACCCATGCCATGGCAAATTATTTGTGCAACATTTCGTGATCATGCTTACACGTGGACCCCGAACTATTTATGATGACTTGGAACACTCTATTTTAAAAAATGCTTACATGTGGGACCCAACTAATTTTTTATGATGACTTGAACACTCTAGATTTTAAAATAATGCTTACATGTGGTGACCAAAGTTGGTGATTATGACTACCGACATGGCTAAATGCTTTTGGGACCCCGGAAAATTTTATGACGACTTGGAACACTCTATTTTCGAAAAATGCTTGATGTGGTGACCCCAAAGTTTTGACGACTTGGAACACTGCTTTTAGATAATACTTACATGGGAGATGTTGGTTTATGATGTTTTTGAGAGCTTTATGCCACAAACAAGCAAGTGGAACAGGAATGCTTCAAATGGAATGACCAAAAAATTTTGTCACTAAATTTGTTTAAGTGAAATATTAGATCGCCAGAACGCCATAAATCAATGACACTAAAATGTGGTTACGTCCTAGTCAACGATTTTCTTGTGTGTACCTAGATCCCAAAGTAGACTTGGACTCAAGTAGAACTACTCTAGCCTACCTCAGCCTTAGAAACCAAAAATGAGAGAGGAGTAGGTGTGTTGGTAAGAAATGAACCCCTTTCTATTTATAGGCCCCAGCACCCATGGAATGGCCGGAAACACCCCGGAGATGGAGTGAGGGACAACGAGGAGCCACCACGCGGAAGCGGGAGCGGCCACAGACCCGGTCACGACCTGGGCTACCGACCCTGGGCCCCACTGGGTGTACTTTCTCCGTGTGGTCTCCATGGTCCTCGTAGGTTCCCTGTCCACTTGATTTTGAGGCTTTTGGTGTCGGCCCTTTAATCCATGTGACGCCCATTGTCGCCTCTCATTGCCGGTGTGCTTCCTTGGATTGGACATGGCTTGCATGCATAGGATCCTAGGTGGCGCCTTCCTGGGAGGTGATGTGGCATGGACCTTCAAAATGAGTTTTCATTTTTTTATGCTTATTTTCCTCAATCACATAATTCCAAGGACAAGTGGAACTATATTATTCTTAATTAAAATGCATGCAAGAAATGCCTCTTGCTCCTTTATTCATGAGTAAATTGACGCTAAAGTAAGCACTTAACAATCACAAATCTGATGAGAATATCCAAGTCTTGACCATATTGCCTTAGGGGTATGTATCTTTTTGTTGTAGGTAGCGTGGTCATTTGCTACCGAGAGAGACCCTCATATATAGCTCTAGGGTTGATGCAACTCATCCATCTATGCTTCCTAATTCTTTGCTCCATATGCTAGATTTTTCATGCATTTGTATAGAATCGACCTTTAGATGTATGGAAGAATTTGGCATTGTGGTGATTTTCTCTTAGCTCTTGGTGATTTTGTGTCATTTTAGGCTATTTCTAAGGATTTTCGTCGCTTGATTCGGCTGCTTTGAGGGTATTTTCTCTGATTTCTTTGAGGGATAGGGGTGAGTGCCTTGTTCTTCATCTTGTGGATGATCTTGACCCTCAACACCGAGATTGGTCTTCATTCAGTGAGTTTTTAGAACTCTAGGTGTGGCTTAGGCTCGCGATTTTGGTGATTCCGGCCGCTTGGAGTGGTTTGAGGCTCCAAGATTTTAGGCATAACATCTCCAGAGATGCTTTACATCTACCTTAAAGTTTGGGCACAATCCACCCAATGTTTGGGAGATCCGGTAGAGGAGTGGAGTTGACCTCGTATTCCTATTCAGAAGAAAGTGAAGAGTCTGAACTGTGTGCATACGTTGCAACAAAACAATCAAGGAAGAAAAACACGGTCCCAAACAAAGAAGCGTGTGAATTGCAAAGGAAGAGCGAACGGCTGGCAAAGAGGTGGCATATTGATTGCGCCGAAGTTATATGTCGCTTCAGCGACAAAATGTCTTCATGTCGCTGAAGGCCGCGGGACAGGAGGGGTGCGGGTTTTTTTTTCTTTCTTTCTTTTTTTTCTGTTTCTTTCTTTTTTTATTTCTTTTCCTTTTCTATTTTCTTGTTTCTTTTTTTATTTCTTGTTTCTTTTTCTTATTTCTTTTTTATTTCTTGTTTCTTTTTCTTATTTCTTTTTATTATATTTCATTTCTAATATTATTTTTTCTGTTTCATTTTTTCTTTCTTTCTTTTTATTCTTCTTTCTCTTTATTCTATTTCATTTATTTTTCTTATTTCTCTTTTCTTTTTATTTATTTATTTTTTACTTTCTACTTTATTTTTTTGTTTCTATTTCCATTTTTTATATTATTTTCTTTTTAATATTTTTTCCTCTATTAATATTTTTATTGTTCGAGACGAGATGTAAATTTGTTCTCGCTAGAATAATAAGTTGTTCTGGTTATAAGTATCTTGTTCGGACTATAATAACAACTTGTTCTGACCCTTGTTCTGATTTGTTCTGACACTACATTACCTCTCCATGCATCCTCATGGATATCTCCGTTAACCTCAACAATTATCAAAGCCCTTTCATCTTGGTATGAGGCTTGGTTTTGATGCTTTATCGTGCCACAATCTCTTATCTTATTAGTAAGCCCTTCATCATGATCGACTTGGGTGAAGAAGAAAACCCGGGAAAAGGCTGTGCGTACCCTTTCATCGTTGCAAACATGCTCAACAAGAGTGCTCTTACCGGCTTTCGCCGGACCAACAATCGGTAGGACACCCAAATCTCCACTACTGTCAGGGCAGTCCTTCTGCATCAAAAAGTTGACGATGTGCTCGATTTCAACATGGCGCCCAAACATACACTTGTCCAAGACCATGTAGGTGTCATATGGTCCGCGATACATCAGTGGGGGGCAACCATTTAGGAACATGACGAACTCACTTGCATCGGTGATCAATACCTCCAGATGTTTAGACGCTTGATCTATCTCTTTTTCATCTCTTCGGCTGCTGCTTCGTCCCCTACGCAGCTGAATACGTTTGGCAGGATTGAAATTAGAGAGGGCAAAAGAGTTACTCACAGCTCCATGACCACCATCCTTGCCGACGTCTTCGTAAGCTTGTTGGTACCTGAAGCTGTCCAGCACGTAGTAGCCTCTGTACATGCCCGCCTGCAGAAGCTTGAGCTGCTCGAGCATGGCTTGGTTCCTGATCTGCCGCCCTTCTGCTTCCTCAACGATGATGCGAACCCGCAGCAGCCTGGGGCGCAGGTGCTCATCGGAAGGCAGCAGGGAGGCCGCCTCCTTGGAGAGCTTGTTGATGACGAAAGACATGGATTGATGGGCGATTTCACCCCAAAACGCAGAGAAGGCGAACTCCATCTTAGAATTGATCACTGGATCCCTCACAAAAAAAAAATTGCAAAAAGTGAGAAAAATAAAGAGGTAGGAGCGCATGGTATGAAGATTCCTAGCTGGTCCTCTAACCGCGTCAAAAGGTTGATGTCATAGTCACAAATACTTGATCACTGCTCTTGTTGTTTACACGATAGGTAGCCCAACCTACGAAAAGACTTGTCCAATGTAGAGGGATGAGTCATTGCCAGATCTTAAGAGAGCAGTACATATTTGACTAGTGTTGAAAGCGCCTTGTGTTGAAAACTTGATACGGATATTTCTAAAAGAGTAAATTGCACGCACCCCTCGTACAATAATTTGCCAAGTGGGTGCGGATTGGTCCAACTATTTGTAATATGCTCAATCTAGTAACTTGTCAGGTGGGTGTGAATTAGTCCAACAAGTTGTAAAGTGCTCAATTTAGTACAATATAACTTCTCATGTGGGTGCAAATTGATCCAAAAATCATGTAAAACATTTAATTTAGCACAACAATTCTTATAAGTGGGTTCATATTGGTCCAAGAGTTTATGTTAAATACTCAATTTAGTGTACTAACTAGGCAAATTGGTGCACTTATAGTTCAAATTAACAAATGACAGTGCATTAAACAAACGAGCTTTTTTACGGTGCTTATAAAGTATTAGGAAGTATTAGGAAGTACCAAGTGTTTTAATTTTTCCACCATCTAATTAATTCAAAAACTAAATTAAATAAGAAAAGGGCACTATGGTAATCTTCATGTCCTCTCTCTATCAAGTTCCCTCCCTCCCCGAGCGCCAACGACCTGACGCCGCCTTCTCACGCCGCCGATCCTGGCCGCCTCTCCTCACACCGAAGGATCCTCCCTGGCACCATGCCCCTCGCCACCTCCCATGCCGCGCCGCCGATTCCATCTCCTCCTTGGCGGGCGCTTTGCTTGCCGTGAGGTTTTGCCCACGATCCTCATATCCTCGCAGCGCAGCAGAGCCACCGCCATCATCGCCGCCATACGCTTCCTTGCAGCCAAAGTCGCTTTTGTCTGCTCTGCGTGTGCCAACACATGCTTCTTATTCTTTCCCGTTTAGATGTTCTTGTTCTTCTTCCATATGTGCTGGGCTTCTAGTAGGTGTCGCATAATAAGTGCCTCGCCATTGCTGCTGAATCTAGCTCGCAGACAAGCATCTGGCCGAAAATTTTCATTGGAACAAAATCGATCCATGGGTGGTCTTGCAATGAAGCTAGCTAGGTTGAGACCACTTCGATCATCGGCCATGAGGATGAGTGGGCACGGCAGCACAGGCGACATGCACCACGAGGACTTCCGGCTCAAGGACACGAACCCACTCCTGGGAGAGCAATGGCCCAAGGGCTAGGGACCCAGCGCTGCGGCGGCGACGTCAAGCGGCAGCTCGCCGTGGTCGGGCGTGGACAAGCCGTCGAGCAGACGAGCACCTACGACCTCGTGGAGCAGATGCTCTTCCTCTAAGTGCACGTCGTCAAGGCCAAGGACCTTCCCCCAACCCCATCATCGGCGCCGCCATGGACCCCTACATTGAGGTCCGCCTCAGCAAGACTGCAAGACAGTAACTACAAGGGAACCATGCGGCGCTTCGACCGCCGCGCCAACCCCCGAGTGGGACCACGCTCGCTTCTCCAAGTCCCGATTCCAACGCCCCGAGGTCTTCCTCAAGGACCGCGAGATGCTCGGCCGCAACGACTACGTCGATCGGCAAGGTCACCTTCGACATCGCTGAGGTACGGTGCCGATGAGGATGCCCCTCGGCGCCGCAGTGGTACTGCCTCGAGGAGCAGAGCGGAGCGGCGACGGGGGCAAGGTCCACTGAGAGCTCATGCTAGCGGTGTGGATACTGGATAGGGACCGAGGCCGACGAGGCGCTCCCGGCGGCGCGGCGTGGCACTCGGACGCCGCCATCGCGCACGGCGAGGGCGTGGCGAGCGTGCGCTCCAAGGCCTACGTGGTCAGGAGCAGCAGAATTTACCCATATACCCTTTTTAATTAAAGAAATATTAATTAAAATTTGTTGTAGGTCCCACCAATTTAGTACTTCCTCCGTAGGAACTTCCTGATACTTCTTGATACTTCCACCGTTGGATTTCACCGGATGGACAGCTCATAAAAAAACATTGTAAAATTTCTCTAAACAAATAGGATAGCATTCAAATTTTCTTCCAACTAATAATTTTTTATCAATTAAAGTTGCTAATTGTGAATGACTGTGCAAATTACTTATTTGTTCATTTAAATTGAATCAAATTTTAGAATTACGAGACCCTATGACTTTATTTTTTCTACATCTTTTTAATGTATTAAACAACTTTAGAAAAGCATGCCTGTTTGAGCTCATTTTTTTCTTTAATTAGTACATGTGACTTTAAAAATATTTACCAAAGGTTCTAGTCTTTACTTAATATATGTTACATGAATATCAATTGTTAAATAATGTACTGACGTGTTCCGACACAAATATACCCTAGTATGAATATGGCCCACAGCCGCCGGACGCGACTGTCAGTGGACCCAGCTTTACACGAAACAGAGTAACAAGTCCGCTTCCTGGCTTCCTCTCCCTGCCCACCCCCGCCGCCGCCGCCGTCCGACAGCCTCTCACTAGGGTTTAGGGTTCTACCCGCCGCCGTCCGCTGCCGCCGCCCGCGATGGAGGCGCTCCGGGAGGCGGAGGCTGAGCTCACGGTGTACGTTCACCCTCCAACGCCGCCGACGCCCGCCGCGCCGTCCGCCGCCAGCTCAGCGCGCTCCTCTCTCGTGCGTGCCCCTCTCTCTCTCTCTCCTCCTTCACCCTCAGGTTCTTGGGACTCATTCTCTTGCTCCGGATCATCCACCTGCGCCAGGACCCCGCTCCTTCGTAGCGTAGGCGAGGCCCAATCCGCGTCGATTTGGGAGTAATAGGCTTCGTCGCTATGATTGCTTACGAGCTTAAGCTCCGGCGGAAATCGATAGGCGCACGACACTAGATCATGCTATTGTAAATTTGTAATGTCCGCGTATCCAATCTGTAGCGCAACAAGTTCCGAGGGAGATTGCCATGAACTGCAGAGCCTGTCATCCACGGACCAAGCTGCCTTGTGCTTTCTTGCAATTTTCTTTTTCCCCCCTTTGTGGGGTGTGGCGAGTTTCGCTATGCTGTCATTGATTTTGGATCATTCTCGTCGCAACGCAGGTACGAGGAGCACTTTGATGGCGTGTTGCTGGCTCATGACCCTAAATTGGCCAACGTCGAGCAGTGCGAGGTGGAAGATGAAACTGAAGTTGAGGGTAAGAGGACAGCCGATATCGTAAAAGCAAAAGTCCTGAATGGCTTGGTACCGTACTTCGGCCTCCGTGTGCATGCGAAACTGCTACTCTTCTCTCCCCAGCCGGACATGATCCTGGGTAAGTTGGTTTATTTTGGGCGCGCTTGACTGTAAAAGTTCTTAAGTAGACCTGCCTGACTGCAGTTTTCATTAGCTCATACTAGTAGCCAGAAATGCTGCTCTGGGGGATACCACATCACTTATGACTTTCTATCCTTATTTTAGCAAAGCTTAGCAATGCTTTTACTGGCTGCTGATCTGCTTTCATATTTTGTGTGATGAAAATATAAATTAGTCTGGTACAAGTTTGAAATGCATTGCTCTGATTTTTAATTGTTTGCTAACTTCAGAAGGGAAGGTTGAAATGCTTGGGAAGGAGTCAATTCATGCCATTGTGTTGGGGGTTTTCTCAGTGGCCATTATGTCTGACGATATTCATGAAAAGTTCAAATTCAAAAGGGTAAGATCAATTGTTCTCTTTATATGATGAAAACATAAAACCCAATTTTGATGTGGGTTTCAAACTCCATCTTGTTCTGTTTCAACTTTATAGGTGAAGCTCTTTAGTTTCACTAATTTATTGTTGACAGTATTTGTGCCCTTTTTTTATGCCTCATAAATTGTGCTCGATGAAACGAGTATCCATAGAAGTGGGAGCAGAACTTGGAAGTGTTATCATTAGACAGCAGCGACTCTGTTTATTCTTAATTTATTTTATATTTCTAAATGTTAGCATTTGCTTGCATTCATTCATTGACATCCATTGCAAATATGTATTAGACTATGACGGCTATAGTTTGCATATTTGTTGTAGCTAGGCTTGTGCCTTTGAGTGTTTTATTTCTACAGTAGAGCTTCAAAGTTTTTGATGACTATATTAGGATCAGCCTTACTCTGTTCTGAAAAACTATGCTTCAGCTTGGGTCACAATAGTTTCAGTAATTTGTTATTGATGTATACCCATGTCCTCCTTTCTGTGGCTCATCGTTTGTATTCAGTGAAACGAATATCGATAGAAGTAGGAACAAAACATGGAATGCATGTTAGCACAAGGTGTCAGTGACTTTAATCTTAATTTGTTGAACACTTCCATATGTAAGCATTTGCTTGCATTTGTTCATTGACATCTATTCTAAATGTATTTGACTATGATGCCTAAAGTTTAGTTGTATGTTGTAGCTGGATACTCTTGACTTTCTGATTCTTTTTATGCAGTTTTAATGACAATATTAGGACTGTTTTACTCTGTTATAAAAAAATGCCCAATTCTGTAAAGAATTTGAAGCTTAATTGATGGTGTTTAACAACTATTAAAAGTCAAAGCATTCTTCTGAATGTGCAATCTGAGTGAAGCTTGAATTTGTTTCATAAACACTTTCCTATACCTGTGTGTGCATGTCAGAGGTCTGCACAAATTCTTTGCATGTTTACATGTTTGTGATGTTCTTCAGACGACTGTGCGGATCTTCTTATACTCTGCATAACTGTTAATTTTTGTCAAACATAATCGATCTCTTGAAAATGTAGCTTAATTTTTTTTATATTTGAACTTCTGCACAGAGAGGATCAGGTGGGAGATTTGTGAGTCGCTCAGATAGAGAGCACATGATTAAAAAAGGAACTTGGATAAGGTTTTCTGTCAAAAGGTATTGGCTGATCTTGTTCCTGTTTTGTCAGTCTAACATTGTTTTTATCAACCTTTATTTTATATAGATATAGGTTTGAAACACATCATTTTTTTTAGTGGTCAAATAACTGTAATTTTCTACATTTGTATTTTTTTCCCCATGTTAGTTGGTCGTTTGCACCATATATATGTTGCTCTTGTTACAACTTACAACAGCACAGGATAACATGCCAGATACGAGATGGTAGCTTTCTGAATTATCATTGTTCAGGAATCTAGCAAGATATTTTGTTCATTACATCATATACTTGAGATGCAATTGAGTTCATTATTGCAATGTGTACATGAGAAGTGAAGGACATCATAGTTGCTGAAATGATTGGAAATGGTCTGCGGATGCTCCACATTCTGAGATTAAATTAATTAATTACGTTTCTTTTGATGTTCAATCACAGTGTGGATACGGAAATGAATTGCCATATTACTGGATCTTTGATCCCGCCCCACACTGGGTCCATGCATTGGCTGTCAGCACACGACGCTGAATATGCTTCAGAAATCAACAGGTCTGGACACACACACACACACACACACATGTTTTCATGATGCTATTAAAATTTTATTTCAAACTGAAACCATTTAGCCTGTTCAAGCTTTGTGATAATAAGTGTGCTGCTCAAATCTTCAGGCGTAAAACGAAGCCGGCGGATGTCAGCGTCAAAATTGAGCAGGATGAACAAGAACACAGAATACTCCAGAACGAAAATAGCATGGTAAAATCTGAACGGCCACAGAAGTCCCGGAAGAGGAGCATGGAGGACCGCTGATTCGTTGAGGTTGTGAAGAATTTTGTTTGAATGCAAGAATGTTGCTGGATGGTTTTCAGAAAACTAAGCAAAGGGTGATGCAGGCCAAGCACTTTTATGTGGAAGTAATGTTTACCTTCAGGTGATGTTTGGATAGTCGTGGGTTAGGGATAGGGAAATGTATCTCCAGTTCAAGGAGTGGTGATTTAGCCTATTCAGAACATGCTTCTCCAGTTACTCTAGGGCGTGTACAACCAGTCTGTAGCCGTCGTCTGTGTATTGTCACTTTTGCATTTCCCCTTCCCCTCGTTTGCCCAGAGACGGAGTGCTCGTTGCCTTGCCAGACGACGCCTTCGTCTTGTTCTCCAAGCGTTGAAGGCCTGGATCCCTGCGCGCGGGAGTTTCCGATGTTGGGAGGCTGTTAGGTTGGGATGACGTTGCGAGAGCCCACCGCCGGACTCCAGAGAAGAGAGAAGGAGGGAGAGCCAAGATGAGAGAAGGAGAAGGCCGCTTTTTCTGTGGTATTTTTTTTATAGTTTTTCTAGACTAAATACTGCCATAAAGGTAACTCAAATTGCAGGTGACTTCAAGAAAAACTTATTCCATAATCAAGCTGGGTGTTGCCAGTAAACGCATAATTAAATGATTTGCCCACCCAATATACTCTGTATCCAATTTGAACCAAACAAAATTTGTAGTTCACACCCAAAGTTTATAAGACGATGTACAAGTACGCTCTTGCACCTTCTCACATATGCACAGCCAGAACACGAATGCTAAGAGTAACACCAACAAATCAACATGATGATTACGCTTCTTGGATGCTGCTTATCTACTTATTATTCCCCCATGTCCACGGTTTTAGGGAGAGGATGACGATAAGTACGATTATCAGGAGGATGATTATCGCTATGCAGGTCCATTTTCGTGTGTTCTTCTGCAGCTTTTTGGCCTTCTGGAGATGGTTTGTTCCAGTCTGAATATGTTCAACTGCACCTGCGACCTGAGCAGAGACATCATAAGTCAGAACAACATGAATCTTGCAATAAGTATGGTGCGAATAGTTTCTTGCTGCACCGTTCTTGAAAATAATAATATATCTGTGACAAGCACCCATCACCATACCTGTGTCTCAATGTTGTCCAGCATCTCCTTGAGCTTCGACCAAGACAGCCAAGTCGTTGAAAATCTGCATTAAGAGTGTTTTAATATTTCTGGTAAAAGTAGGAAGTTCTTGAAAGCTTAATGTTGGGAGATTGGTCATTCCTTACCTGCTGCAGATCAAGAAGCTTCTTCTCGATCTCTTTCACCGTATCATGTCGCTCCTGGATCTCCTGCAGTGTGTCCAGCACCTGCAAAAGCGAGAAATTTGTCAGCATCCAGGCTGCAATCTTTTCAGTTACGTAGATCAAAAGAATCAGTACCCTTCCCCGCCCTTGCTCCTGAATTGCTCTCTGAAAGATTTGCTCGCCATCGCCTGTTTCTATCAGCTTGTCAATTGTCTGAAATTTAACTCTGTGTTAGAAACAACGCTGATGCAGATTTCGAAAACCGATAACTTGGAAGTATAGGATTTATTAATTTTCTTACCTCCTCATCAGCACGCTCGCCAGTCACTGTTGATTTAGATGTTTGCACAATGAATGAATCAAATAATTCAGGCTAAAATGTAACTGTGAACAGCTGAACTGTGTTGAGTTTGAGAAAATATACCGGTGAAAACACGGCGCTCCACTACATTACGGTATTCCTTCTGGATTTCTTCTCTCAATGTCTGGACATATATCTCATATTAAATTCACATTCCCATTTATAAACAGATATAACCTTTAAGTAGCATAAACTGCCATTTTCAACTCCTTTTCAAGCCATAAGACTAAATGGTCTACAGCAATAAAATGACTGAGCACACAATTCGGCTGTATATTTAGCAACATTTATAGTTAAGATTTAAGAAGCACATAAAAAACAAGTTCAGCATGTAGATTGTGCAGAAGATGTAGAATTCAAAGTTAAAAGGATGTACCTGAAACTCCAAGATACGTTCTCTCAACCTCTTTGTCAACGCACTGTGACAATATTATGAAGCAATTGATCATATCAAGAATCCCTCAAGGTGGCAAGGAACAAGCAAGAGAATGATCACGGGGACTTACAGTTGTTGTTGTCCGGGTTCGGTCCACACCTGAGCCCTTGCCAAATCCTGGCTTTTGTCTGTTTGCAACATTCTGGAGAAAGGAAATCAGCACAAGATAACATGGATGGTGAAATCTATTAGCAGCCATAAATAATTATCTGTGTAAGTTCGCATAAATTGGTAGAAAAGAAGTGTCAGGAAGGGTGCAAACTAACATCTTTGTTCAGTTCCTCCACTTTTGATTTTGCCAGCCGCGCAACCTTTGTCACTTCATTGACATCCTTATCCATGCGTTTTTTTACCTCTACATTGGAAAGACACCAAATATGCATTACTGATGTCATATTGGGGGAAATAAAATGCTTATGTTGTCCTAATTGCAGAAAAGAACCAATATCCATGAAGTACCTTTCATCGCAGATGCCTTCGTGACAACTTTTGACTCCTCATTTGAGTTCTGCATAAAATTGAACCTTTTTAGATGAAGGCTAATATTGTTCAGTCAACAAGTGTGCAAACAACTTCTCAAATAAATATACAAGATAGATCATGAAGTACTGCTGTGATATGACATCCCCAGCTCACAACAGGAAGTGATATACTTGAACTCAAATGTATTTGGTGAAAAACAACTCCAATATGGTGGTGGTAGTCACCTGAAGGTCCTTCAGTAATTTTGTCAACGTGCTGAGCAGATTTTCGATATCCTTGACCTGGAAGCACAAAGTATTAAGTTGTTGACCACTTAGATGTTAGTAGCAGCCATATCAACTCTGCCAAAAAAGAAACACACGGACCTGTTCAAAGAAGCCCTCGAAACCAGGCTGCGCAGAACTTGTCAAGTCACCCTGCAGCCCCAGCTCGATGTCGACATTTCCAGAGCCCTGCTCCCTTTTGCTAAGCTCAAACGAGTCCTGTCAATTTGAGATAAAATAAAAATGAGATTGCAGAACACGCATCTAGTTTTCACAAAATCGCAGAGATAGAAGCCTCCTATACACGAAGTCAAACATGGACTCTGAATTAACACAAGCTTGGACTAGAAAACTAGAAAAGTACTCCGGCTTTTCATATAAAAGATTAAAATTTCGAAACCATGATATTATGTCAAGGGAAACAGAATGATCATGCCAAAGCTGAAGCTACCGCACGAACAGAGCATGCTCTGAAGTCTGAACTCTGAACAATTCGAGATTTCCACGGACAGGTACACGATGAAGCAATACCATCAACTGGCACCGAATTTTTATATATAAAAAGATGATAATTCCAACTGAGCACGTTCTCAGCATATCATATTTTCCATAAATAACTACATGAGTAAGAACACCGGGTAAAGCTCATCTACTCCTGCTGTCCTGCCGCAGTTCATCAAGAAAAAAAGTGCCAACATCTCTAAATTTCCATAACGAGCGACACGAGCAAGAACACCAGGAACATGACCATTGATGCTCACGCCAAAGCTCATGAACAAAAAAAAAAGATTAATTGAACTGACCAAGGCCGATCCAGACGCAAAACCACAACCAGAGCCTCTGAAAACCCTGACCGCCTCGACTCCTCGCAGAAAACCCCAACCCACGAAACCCATTCTTTCCCGTCAAGAACACACCACCAGCACAACCAAGTGACGCGAGAACTACAGGGGAAAGACAAGAGAAGTTGGGAAATTCGCACCGTGAGGAGGTTCCATCCTGGCCGCCGGCCGGCGGTGGCGCGAGAGCGCGCGGGATCGGCGCGAGAAACCGCGAAATTCTCCGCAGGCGCGCGTGGTGCGCGCTTTCCGGCGGGCGGAACGGGGCGGGGAACGGAGGATTCGACCGCGGGTTCGCGGGTGGAGGAAGGAAGGATCCTGGGAAGGGAGGAGGCGAGGAACGGAGAAGCGCGTCAGAGGAGGTTTATTGACTGCCAAGCAGCAAGGATTCGGCAGCGGTCTCGTGGAAGACTTTCTAGATGTTTTTTTTTCTTTCCTGATTACGTGTGTGGGGCATGTCTAAAGTGATGTGTCTAGTGTAGTCAGGACTCAAGATGGTGATTATCCTTAAAAAAATAGTACTATACGGGATGATCGGTAATGCTGGCAGCAGCAGCGCTTGTTCGGTTAACCTAAAGTAATTATTTTAAATAATTATAAAAACATTTGTTAGTTCGGGCTCCATACGTTAGATTTGTATGGCAGATTTGTTGTGAAACAAAAATACTGCGTGCAGGTTTTTACGACAGATTTGTTCTGAGAGCAAAATACTGCAAAAGAAGCAGAATAAGAGAAGGCAAATACTGCAAATTGCTTACAGTGTTAATCACTACTACTTGTTTGTACTTTGTTATTTTAAATAAGTGACTACATCGAGCCATGTATTTGCCAATCACATAGCCTAGGATAAGGTTGGCTCCCACTGAATAGTTAAATCATAGTCATTTAGTTTTCTCGAGTTTCTATTGAAAAAAAGGATTTTGCATCTCGGCCTCTTTTTGTCCTCATTCATAATTACCTTATCACTCACCTACATGTACTCGATCACTAGTCACTAATCTTTTTGGTGTCACACTTTTTAATTATTGTTTGCACACCTAACAACCTTTGTAAGTAAGTTGGGGAGTAGCATTTCAAAGATGAGCGCGTGAAATAAAACCACCAGACATACCCAATTTGTATAACGACACATTTTCTTTCGGAAAAAGCAAAGAGGCATTATTTTTTCGAATTACACAAGACACGGAGACACCTCACAACACACTCATACTCATCTCTATGAACACACGCACGCAAACCCTACCCCTAGGAGCATCTTCGAAGATTGGGCCGGCAAATCTTCGAGATTGAGGAAGTCACTACAGGCGTCTCACTGTTGACGGGACGCCGCCACCATCGAAAGCACAAACGTTGTTAAATCTTAAGAAATTCTCCCACGGGAGTCGAACTCAGACCGAGATGCTAGCTCTTCAGAACCATTAGGCTACATGCCCTTTCATGATTCATTTAGCCAAGAGTCCTTTTGGCACATGCAGCTGGGAGAAAATTTCCAATGCAGGAAATTTTAATTCTTACGAAGGAAGCACATCGATTTGAAATAAACACCCGGCCGGGCTGCCAACTACCTTTCTCTCCCTCCGCGATGTGTCAGTGTCACAGAGGTAGTTAGGGTCAAATTGTTAGAATAATCAGAATTTCTACATACTACTCCTGTCACATGATTTCCCATCAATTATATCGATTACCTCCTCCGTTCCAAATTTTAGCTAAAACGACTTAGCAACTCCAACAGTTGTTAGACCATCTCCAACGGTTTAGCATATTTTACTTGGTATATCTTGTGTTTTGCTAACTTCTAAAAGATATGTCAAGTAAAGAGTTCATCTCCAAGCAGTTTGACATAATTCACTTGCCAAATTCAGATCTAATTTACATCAGAAAATCTGAGAGAGAAACAAATTATGTTTATGCCCTTCCACCTTTTGAAAACTTCCATCAAGAACCCTTCGCTATTATCTATTTCTTTGTCACCCTCCCACCTAGAGGGAAATGTCGATGGCAACAGAGTCGCGCGTAGCATATTTGGCGTGGAGAGACTGAGATGCCAAGTTGCTATTGATGCTAAGTTGTTTTGTCAAACCGTCGAGCTATTTTTTCTTATTTTACCAAATTAGATGGATGTCAAGTTGCGATAGCAAACTGTTGGAGTTGCTCGCATCTAATTTTGGCAAAATATGAAAAATTAGCCTCCAACAGTTTGGCAAAACAACTTGACATCAATAGCAACTTGGCATCCTTCCCCTCGACGTGCACCGCATCGCATCCGTTCCGTAGTAGAAGAGGTGGAAGGACACAAAAATAATTTTGTTTCTATCTCGAGGTTCCTGATGTAAGTTTTGAAGAGGTGGAAGGGCATAACATATTTTTGTTTCTCTCTCAAGGTTCCTGATGTAAGTTAGATTTGGATTTGGCAAGTGAATTATGCTAAACTGCTGGAGATAAACTCTTTTTTTACTTGGCCTATCTTTTTAGAAGTTGGCAAAACACAAGATTTACCAAGTGAAATTTGACAAACTCTTGGAGATGCTCTATTTTGGAAAGGGTGTAGTTTACGAAACTAACGGTATTTTTTGCAATTGTGCAGTAATCTTCAATATAGTTTTCTTAAAAAAAATCCAATTATACGACCTTTAGGTGCCAGGCCCACACAGCAGCAATAGCCATCCTTGAAGTTTGGCAACCTTATCAACAATTCAGGCCCATCTTCTGGCTCCGTGGGCTTTGTTTTGTTAGTTGCTATATAAACTGGGATTTTTTTTTTACGATTTTCTTAAAAATATGTAGCCCAATACAAATTTTGCAAAACCGTTTCAAATGGTGGTAACCTTGCAACCGCCGTTTCAAACGGCGGTTGACCCCTTAACCCCGTGGCAGTACTGTATCACTCCCAACCGCTGATGCAAACGGAGTAGGGGCCACTTCGTTTTAAAAAATAATAACATTTTTGTATAAATTCGAATGGAAATAAAATTTATATGAAAATTGTAGCTTTCATCGAGATCTGCAACTTTCTAATTCAAAATTTTTCATTTCAAATCATCTTGAGGTTCAAATAATCAACATACTATCAAGATCTAAAATTTGAATTTTGAATCTAAACATTGTGTCAATCATTTAAGCCTCAAAATTAATTCAAATGGACACGGCTATAGCTAAGAAGTTGTAGACCTCGTCGAGATACACAATTTCAGTTTAAAGTTTACCTCCATCCGAATTTATGTGAAAACATTATTAATTTTTGGAAGATGTGTTGTCGAGAGAAAAAATCTCGTCAAATTTTAAATCTGAATATATTGTCGATTATTCGAGCATCGAAATGATTTCAAATGACAAAAATATGAACTACAAAGTTGTAACTCAACGAAAGCTACAATTTTGGTATAACTTTTATCTGCATCCGAGATTCATACGAAAGAAATATGTTTTTTTTAAATATGTTGTGAAGAAAAGAAACATTTGTATCGATTATTTGAGCATTAAGATGACTTCAAGTGAAAAAAGTTTGAAAAAGAAAGTTGTAGATCTCGACGAAATCTACAATTCTCATATAAAGTTTATCTCCATCTGAATTTATAAAAAAATTATGATTTTTTTAAAACGGATTGTCCCCTACCGTCGTTTCAGGAGTGCTACAGTCCGTTGGGGAGTTACTTGCTCACTACCGCCGTTTCAAATGGTGGTAGGGGCCAACCGCTGTTTGAAACGGCAGTTGCAATGCTACTGCAGTACCTCCATTTGAAACAGTGGCATCAGCATAGTTTTCAAAAGTTTTATTGGACTATATATTTTTGAAAAATCGTAAAAAATGAATATAAAAAATTAAAAGATTCTAGGTACAGACAGAAAATGGATAAAATTTCGGTCGTAACTGAAACAGTTAGAGACAGACGCGTGGTCGGTCTTGCAGCAAGAAAAAGTCACAGAGGCTTGAATAATTTTTCCACGTGAACCACATCCGTTTTCCCCCTTGTGCATAGTCAGCATGTCGAAATCTAATGACAAATTTGCTGTCGGTACAAGATGCTGAATATGAGCGTTCGGAAGGTCTTGTTTTGATTTATTGTGCAGTACTTTTCTCTCACAACCAATCTGTCGTACAACTTCTTACGCAGTATTTTTCTCTCACAATCAATTTGCCGGTTTATGCATTTAAGACCTGCATGTCCACAATCTTACTACAAATTGGAGCTATATATAGGCACACAAATACTCTGCATGTCCACACACAATTATGTGGTTGCGCCTAAGCACCTAACATTTAACCACAGACCGGCGGTCTGTTTAGATGGGTGAAAAGAGGTGGAATGAATAGTGAAAATTGGTGGGGATGTGATTGGATGAATAGTGAAAATTTGGGTGAGGTGTTTGGATGAGTGAAAAGTGGTAGGGATGTGATAGGAGAATGATGTTCTTTTGAGAGAAGATGTGATGGGTTGAATAGTGAAGGGTGAGAGAAGTTGTGTGGATGTGATGGGTGATGGTGAATAGTGAAAATTGGAATGGATGTGTTTAGATTGGTGAAAAGTGGTAAGGATGTGATGTAATGAATAGTGAATTGTAATGAGATTGAACCCAAGAGAACAAGCATGCATGTGCGAGCAAATTGGTTGAATCACTCTATCCATGATCATCCATACATGCATCATACCAAACACACTTTTACATTTTTTTTTTGGAAAACACACTTTTACATGATACCAGCAAACTCACATTTTATCACCACGTGCTAGCAAACTCACTCTTGCTATCCCTTTGTTCACATGGTGCTAGTCACCACGGAGTATTTGCTAGCCCATGTGCGGCCACTCAAATTATAAGTTTCCAATGGAATTTGGGCCTGCCCTGTTTAGTTCGTGAGGTGAAACTTTTAGATTCTCTTTCAAAGTCTATTAAAAGTATTGAACGTAAACTAGTTATAAAAATAACTACATGAATGGACCGAAAATTGCGAGACGAATCCATTAAGTCTAATTAATCCGGCATTAAAGATTGGTTACTGTAGCATAATGTTATCTAATCATAGCATGATTAGGTTCGTTAGATTCGTCTCGAAAATTAAGGTAGAGGTTGTGGAATGAGTTTTTCACTAATCTACATTTAATACTCCTAATTAGTGTCTGAAGATTGATGGGACGGGTAGTTGGTGAAATTTTGGTAACTAAACGGGATTTGCAAAAGGACAAGCAACCTGCATCACATTTTGGTCTGGGTCGCCACTGGCATCCAGGGATTCGTGCGAAGCCTTCATCTGTCAGATCTGCAACACTCCAAACTCTAAGTCTCTAACCCTCACCCTCCTCAGCTCTCCCCGTGTCACCGCTTACACGTAGGCCCATGCTGCCACCGCCATGGCTCCTCCCGCGGCTGGTTGATGCGCCATCGTAACGACTCATCTCCGTAGTCTGCCAGTGCTCGCCGCCGCGGCCGCCCGCGCACTGCGGCTCATCTCCACGTTCGGTCGGTGCCCGTCGCCGCGCCTGGTCTCCACCACGCGCTGCCGCCACGAGCTCCACCACCACGCGCGTTCCTCCGGCTGGCCAGCCGTCTCAAGGAAGAAGATGATGAAAATTGGATGTTAATTTTTTTCAAATGTTAAATCTTGTGTGCTCAAATGTTGAATTTTGTGTGCTCAAATGTTTGAAATAGATATTGAAAAATGTTGAATATTGTAAAAATGTTTAATGTTGAATACTTTATTGATATATTTTTAGAAAATGTTGAAAGTAATTTTCAAAATTTGAATTTAGTTGGGTCTATTAGTTGGACTTGATGGCTTTAAAATTATGTTGCTTATCCAGCACATAGAAGCTAAATAGGAGCCCCGGGCATCTTGGTTAGATGCACAGATGTAAAAGAAACTTTGCCCTCAACCTCATTATGTAGATATGTGAATTTTGGATGTTTCTGTATAGCCAGTCTGGTTGGATGCAAAGGAGGTACCTTGCTAACGACATAAATATAGTTGGATTATTGTATGTAAATCTATAATGTATTTAAAAGAATATTAAGGCCTAATAAGATAAATTAAGAATTAAAAAGTATAACTAAAAAAAGATAGTTATAGTGACATCAAGTTTCCTTACTTTTACCAAGCACCAGCCACCAGGCACTATTTTTTAACAACCAGGCTGGATGTATATACAAACTTAAACATAATAGAATAGCTAATATGAAAGAAACAAGCCGGTGCTTGATGATTCATTAAAAATACATGATAAATATCTTTTGTGTTAATAATACAATCACATGCACGTTGAGAAATGATGTGTTAGCTATTGGGTCATTGCAAAATGAGGGGGGCAAAATCCAACCCCATCAAAATAAAGCAATAGGGGGTGGTGATCCAACAGAAGTGGGGCTGAGCCCCCACCCCTGCACCCATGGGAGCCCCCACAAGCCCCTAACATTTTCACCATGAGAGAAGAGAAGGAAGAAGGAAGAAGGAGGAGAAGAAGAAGAGGAGGAAGGAAGAAGAAGAAAACGAGCCCCTATTCCCTAATCCTAGATCCTCGAGATGTGCCCCACTTGTTCTCATTGGATCCACTCCTATTTTAGAGCAAACAAGCACAAAATTTTTCTAAACCATACAACTTTGTGACTGCACTGTTTGAGGACTTATTCGTCTATCCAATTCAATCTGATCGGAAATTGTAGATATACCAAAAAATGATATATACTATAAAGATCCAGATTTATTCTAGATTGAGAACTAATTTACTCACCATGATAAGTACAATAAGAGACTGAAGAGCCGGATTGATTCCACACCTCTGGACTAGTTGATTAATTTCGAGTAATTCAGAAGTGGTTCATTTTTATATTATATTTATCAATTCCACGAATCCAACCGAAGACGAATGAGCCAAGAGGCGCACCAACAACGAACCACTTCTGAATTACCAGTTTACCACTGCACACAAAAAGAACGAATAAAATTAAAATTCGGGACTACTCCGTATTGTAGTATTTCCGCAAAAAACGTGTCATTCCTTTAACGAAAAGCAAAGATCAGAATCGCTGAATGCTTTCATTTTTCGCCCAAGAAACAAAGGGCACGCAACTTTGGGGGCGCCGGAATCTTGGGCGCACGCGCAGCCGCCTGAAATCTTACGCGGCGCGCACCACCACCACGCAACGCCTCCATCGACGCTCACTCCGCCGCCACCCTCTCCCACTCCCTCCCCGCCGCCGTCGCCCCGGGCCTTGACGGGGTCGGCCGGTTCGTCCGCCGGCTCGCGACCCCAGCTCCGCTACGCCCCGCCGACGGCATGGCGTCGTCCGGCGGGGACGCGCCCGAACTCCCCGGTAAGCCCCTCGCCCCGCCCGTTCCCCCCTCGGGTTCGCTCCGCGTGGGGGCGGCCTGCTCTCCGTGCCCCCTCGAATCCGTCTTTAGCTGCGGGGACGGATTTGTCTGCTCCGGGTTTAGAGGGGGAAGTAGCGCTGGCGGTGAGCCGGTGACCTAGCGCGTACGTCATCCATGGCCGTGCCTTTGCCCGTTGTGTGCGTGAGCGTGATAGTATCAGCTAGTACCGTTACTAATATGGATGGATGCTTCTTCCTTCATTGCAATCACTTGCTCTCTCTGGCCTGGATTTCTTACCACCAGCTCAACACGAGGATGTCTTGCCACAGTTTACCAATTCGATTGCATCCCCCCGTCTCTCTAATACGATGATGCCGCAGGCGATTAAGTCGGAGTGTTTTGTTAGGAGATGTTGCCCTAGAGTCGGGGCCTGCCAACAGCCACCCAAAGTGGAATCAGTTGTTTTGTTCGTCTAGCCTTTTCACGCCAGCCCATATCGGGTCCTCTTTCACGATTTTTGCAGGTTTGTTTTGTTGGATGTGTGCGTCCTTTTCATACCTCAGTTGGGAAACTACAAAAAGAGGAACTTTTGATGGCGAAATGTGGACACGATGCAGCGTGGTTTTTTGTTTGATGTTTGGAAAGGAAATTCGGAACTTCCAACTGTGACAAATTGGTTTTGAGTTCATGATAGCGTAAGATTCCATGTTTGATTTCACGCATGACTTGCATAATCATCCTTGAAATAATGTTTCGAGTTTATTGTGCGACAGCAAATCAGATTATTGTGAACCAAGTTTTGCACTGTAAGAGCTCCCACAAGGTATTAGAATCTTAACGTGCTCACAGATCCTAGATATTGGATATGTGGCCCTTGTTTGTTTGATGCAAAAAGCTTGGCAAGATTATATTTTCTTTGCCTCTTAATACTTTTGGAACCAAACTTGCTCAACAAAATGGTGTGATTTCCTGGATTTTGGTATGCTGAGGTTTGGATTGGTTGGAGTGGATGGATTTGAGCACGAATTAAGAACACCTAAATTGTGCAGAGAAATCAACTGCAATCAATTGTGTTTGCAAAATCTCTGTGGCCAAATTTACTATGCATGCTCTAAAAACAAATCGAAAAATAGAAGAGAACAGACATGTTACCCGAATTTTAGCATCACATCAACGGCTAGTAAATCTAGTCATGGTTATTAAATTCGGCAACTAGGTGGGGTAAGATAAAACAGGGCCTGGTGATAAATTTGATATCTGGCCACCCCAAATGAACCGGTAGCGACCCTTTAAAACCGCAGATGCTTGCTTTACTCATTTCTTCCAACTTTTCAATCAAAAGGGTGAGAAGAACCACTCTTAGTGGCTGAGCACCCCATCTTTGACTGGATCGGACCTTCATAGCCTTCCACGTGCGGCAATCATCCTTCTCTCTCACTTGGCAGCGGTTCCTCCCCTAGTCCCTCCCTTGCCAGGATGGCGCTGAGTGGAGATCTGTTGAGATCTGCTGGTAAGCCCTAACTCTAGTTTAGGTTAGATTGCTCATGGCAAAGGCGAGGGGCCATGGATAGATCAAAATTTCTGCATGGCCTCTCTTCTTCCATAAGCAATTGAACCTAAATCGTTCCTTCACTTCAATCCGTCTGGTCATGCGGGAATGGATCTATCTATTGTTGCTGTGGAGCACTAGCCTAGCATACACATCGTCCATATGTAGTTTGATTTGGTTCTGGTTCTATTTCAGCACGGGTCTAATTTCACAGGGATCCTGTGCTGTGATGCCATGGTGCGGTGAATCCAACTATGGCCATTGCTGTTGATGGAAACTTATTTTGTGATGCTTTCTTCTTAAGAATTATTCTCCTCTGTCTAAATTTGCTCAATTTTGTTTTCTATAAGTTTCTGTATCCCCACTGTTAGTAGGAAATTAATATTACCATTTGTTGAAAATGATTCTATGAAACCCTAATGTCATCTATTTTAAAATGAAAATGAATGCTTTTGTAATAATATGTGTTTAAACTTTGGAGCATTGAATAGCAAATATTCAATCAAGGTACAATCACCTTTCTTGAATTAATTTGCATGGAGCTAGGAAGTGTGGTATCTGGAATAGTTGAGCATTGCATATTTCAAATGTCTACAAGTGTAATCATATCTAGAATTAGTCCTATGTTGACTGATGCTTTGTGAAGTCAAATTATTTTCCTTGATTCCAGTAGCATGGGCTTCTGCAGTTGAGCTGATATTGTGAAGGCCCTTTAAGTCATGCAGATAGGGACAGATTTATGGAAACCATTCATATTTTCGTTAGCATCAAGCCTGTCATTTATTTTATATAATTTACTGTAAGTATTATATGATTTTCTGTTCCAGCATGTTGTAATGAGTGATTAGTTATAAGTTGTTTCCGCTTTTGTTGTGAATGGTGTTTAGGAAAGAGTATAAAGATCTATATATGGATATACCAAGTGTCTTTAGGTGATGAATTCAACAGGCTGTTGGGATTAATCTGATACCTTGCACTGTCACGGATGCACATCAATAGCTTGATAGTATTTTCACAAAATTCTCTTAGTTCATTGAAATGCCATTAAGCTTCTTTGTTTTCTTTTGTAAACCCTCCATGTGGCCTGAATTTGGTCCGAATTCACATGCCTGAAGACAGTTGATTTTTCACCACCAGAGTTACTTAGTTTTAGGGCAGCACCAGAGTTACTTTGGATGGCATAATTTGTACTTTGTTATGCATATTTCCTTGGTCGATTGTTTTCTGAACTTGAGTTCCCATTTTGCAGTGTTAACAAATGTTTCTAATGCTGCAAGTGCACCTGAAGAAAATACACCTGCTGGTGACAGCAATACCAGTTCAGAAAGTGCCCAGGAACTATTGAGTTCTTTCCTAGAACAAGAGTCAAATGATGCTAGTGTTAACATAGAAGAGAAAGAACCTGGCATTTCAAAATGCAAATCGGTGGAAGAAATACCAATAACAGTGACTGTAAAGAGGTGCAAGAACATTGATTCAAAGAAAGTCTTCTCAAATAACAATAATAATTCAAGCTTTATTGGTCATGCTCAGAAAAGGCAGCCAAGAAAGGGTGATCATCTTGTTCGACCATGTGAAATGGAATATCTCAAGACACAAAAGCCTCCTACCACAAGGATATGCAAAAATTCAGCTTGCAAAGCTGTCATGAACTCAGACGATGAATTTTGTAAGAGGTGTTCGTGCTGTATTTGTCATGTTTTTGATGATAACAAAGATCCTAGCCTTTGGCTGGTCTGCTCATCAGAGACTGGTGATAGGGATTGTTGTGGGTTATCCTGCCATATTGAGTGTGCACTCCAGAACCGAAAGGCAGGATGCATAGAACTTGGACAATCTATACAGCTTGATGGTAACTACTGTTGTGCTGCATGCAAGGTTATTGGAATACTTGGGTGAGTGATTTGCATCTACCTTGTGCAGTTTTTTTTTCCAAATAGAACTCTTTTAAGTACTGCTCGCCACTGTCACTTCTAGATGTTCTTTTAACTATCCGATCCAGATCTTCACATGATTGGTTTATTGGGTTAAAATTATTTGTTCTGGATGTTCCTTGATATTGGTGAACCCTTTGCACTCTAAATATTGGTCGAAGGATTCATCACAATGATATTTGTAGTTACTTAGAGCATTATGTGCAGATGAGCTCTGCTATGCTTAACTCATGTTTTTTAATAAAAATTGTAAACATTATTTGTTGTTGGATCTAATGGCACCTTTAAACTATGTGAGCAGGTTCTGGAAGAGGCAGCTGGTAGTTGCTAAAGATGCTCGTCGAGTTGATATTCTCTGTTGGCATATATCTGAGTCATAGACTTCTGGATGGCACGACTGTTTTAAAGATCTGCATCAGATTGTAGAGGATGCAAAAGCAATGCTGGAAACTGAAGTTGGCCCCCTTGATGGTACATCGTCCAGGATGGCCCGTGGCATTGTTGGTGGCTGCCTGTTGCTGCTGATGTGCAGAAACTTTGCTCTTTAGCAATTGAAAAGGCAGATGAGTGGCTGAGGTCAAACAGTCCATCTGAATCAAAACAAATTGGTAAATTTTTTTAGTCATGTAAAGTTTAGTAATTTCTAATTCTTTTGTGCAAGTGACAATTTTATGAACTTAGTGAAATTATCTTGCTGCAGATACACTTCCTGCTGCCTGCAGGTTCAAAATCGAAGAAATTACAGCTTCATCAGTTGTGTTGGTTCTTAAGGAAGCTGTTTCCTGCAGTACCACGCCATTCATGGCTATAAACTCTGGTACTGGAATAGCAGAGAACAGCCATACACAGGGGAGCCTGCTGTTTTCCCCAAAGACCAAAGGAGGATACTGATATCTAATCTGCAGCCCTGCACACAGTATTCCTTCCGTATTATTTCATTTACTGAGGATGGTGAACTAGGCCATTCTGAACACAAGATCTTTACCAAGAGTGTGGAGATCATTCGTAAGAACAAAGAGAATGGAGCAGAAGGTTCGTCATCTTCTGCCAAGAGAGCTAGCAAGAGTCAAAATGGTATGTCGTCAGGCTTCCAGGTGCGCCAGCTGGTAATGTCTTCGGAAGGCTGATGAGAATGGCTACCCCAGTGCATTGTGTAAAGATGAGATTGAAGATTCATGTGACCTGAGTGATTCTGTGATACTAGAAAAGGACCAGGTTCCATGCAGTGCATCCCATAAGATTGATCTTAATGAGACATCAGTCCCAGACCTAAATGCAGAGGTAGTCATGCCAACAGAGTGCTGCCGGGATGAACGGATGCAGCTCAGGAAGAACGCACTGACAAAGTCGAATGGTTGTGGCGACTCCGAGACTTTTGCCGAGGGGCATGTAGGGAGGCGCGGTCATGGAATCCCAATCACAGAGTCGCAAGCAGACATCTGACCTGGAGCAGGAAACTTGTGCCAATCACGGCAACTTGGCAGCCGCCTCAGCTAGGCTCTTCTCCCGTGAGGTTGGGCCAGTTAGATGACAACTATGAGTACTGTGTGAAGATTATACGATGGCTGGAATGTTCTGGACACATTGAAAAGGATTTCAGGATGAAATTCCTAACCTGGTTCAGCTTGAGATCAACAGAGCAGGAGCGCAGAGTTGTGATCACCTTCATCCGCACCCTCCTTGATGATCCCAGCAGTTTGGCTGGCCAGCTTCTGGATTCATTCCAGGAAATTGTTGCTAAGAAACCAAGAACTGGTTTCTGTACTAAGCTTTGGCACTAACCAGATTGACAAAGAAAACTCAAACTGCTACCGAGAATACCCTAATACTCTAATACTCTTACAATAGGGAGTAATTGGGATCATAGTGTAATGCTATCTTTACCTTCTGATATATTTGTATGTAGTTAGTTTAATGGTGTTGTGGTTGTATATTTGCCATGACTACATATCTATGAATGTGGCGGGCTGCAGGCATAACAAAATCTCCCGTCAGGCTAATGGTGTTTGGTATTTTGCGATATGCTTGGATCCCTGTTTGAAATGTGGGATATTTTCCCTAATTCTTGCTAGAAATTCATATAAAATTCCAGTCTCTCGTCTTTGTGAGGCCGGAACCTGCTAACAATGTTCGTTCGAGAATTGCATGTTAAACAAGGAAAATCACTCAAAGATAACAAGATTAGAAAGTACCCAGTCATAGACTCAAGCTAACATCAACCTGCACATAATGGTCATTTCCAAATTTTGTCCCTAAGGTACATGTACCCAGATTCAGGATCATACACACACATACACATTCAACCAGGTGTTGACAAATGGATCCATTGGTCAGTAGTTCACTACATTAACCAGCGCCAAGCCAGCAAATACACAATTCCCATCATGCCATGGATTCCAAACCCTCTTCCTTCTGTAAGCCCTTCCCCGCTGCTTTGCACTCATCTTTCAGCTCAACATCCTCCATCGCCATCACCTCCGAGTTCATCTCGCACTGTTCTCCTGCACTTTCCTTCGGTCTATCCACTTCAATATCATGCTCCAGCCTATGCAGGAACCCTTCTTCGACCTCACTCAGATGATCATCGATTTCTTGCTTGCTGTCAAAACAGGTGTTGTACCGCGAGGTAATCAGCATGCCGCCCGGACTTGCTGATCTGGCTGTGCATGTCACTCAAGCTCGCAGCTCTATCCATGTCCCGCTCACTGCTGTAGCAGCATTCAGCCGCATCCTGCTGGATGGATGATGCTGGAGAGGAGTATGGAGTGTACTCTCCTCCGGTGGCTGCATCATCACGCTCCCGAAGTGTCCTCAAGATTAATGTCTTGAGAAAGTTCATGACTTGGACAGCATGCATCAGGGCCGTCAATGGATCGGACATCTAGCAATAGAACAGAACGGTACTTTAGCTGGTAAAGTTATGATAACACAGATTGCTCACTTTTAGTGGAACGGACATTACCTGTGTCATGTTGGGCGCAAACACCATGGCTATGTTCCTAGCATTCATCTTGTTGAGTTCCTCCTCTTGACAACGTCAGACATGAGCTCAACAGCCCAATTGAGGAGTGCTGCCTGAGTGGGGCGCAGGGCGTCACAAGCTCAAGAACTCCCTTCAGAATTGCACTGCAGCACTTGCTCAGGGAGAGGCCGTCACACACCTTCTGGAAGTTCCCTGAACCATGCCTGTCAAATTTACATGTACAGAGGATTCAATTGTCTTATTCATAGAACTGATGTTGAGTGTTATGTCCAAAATATGTGAAGTCAATTGTAGCTGGAACATAGTTTCCTAGTTGTTTCAGACTGACAGATGTCCTACCTTAATCAGGCTGGCCAAGCAGTGAACCTCAATGTCCTCTGGTACAATCCCTTTGTTTAGCTGGTCCCTCACTTGCTCCTCTTGGTCATTCTCTGGATTAATGCGAAATATCCCCTCAGCCTGAAATGAAATGTAAGTGATCAAGTCCAGGTTCATCCATTTCACATAAAAAAGTCAAGCTTGTTTATCATGGATGATCACCTTCAAGCCCCCTGGGCATACAGCCTCCTGCATGAGCAGCAATATGGTAGGACTGAATTTCCCTTGCCATCATAGGTGCATTGCATTGATTCAGCCGAGACACCGAAAACACTGGCACTGCAAAAAGCAAAAGTAAACAAGTTTTCTGGGTTTACAAGTCACGAGTTGATTGGTCCAAATCTTGAATCTTGGATAAAATTGTATAGTGAAACACAACTCAAACTTGTTACAGTATGTAGCTGAATGGATGAATGGTTCAGAAATTATAATTTCATCAGATGACTGTTTATGTTTTCGTAATTGAACAAAAGTACATGTAGTTATCATACAATTGATCAGAATCTTACAATTCTGCTTAAATCCGTGCACACGAAACAGGAATCACGTCAATGGAACTCGGTGAAAAGTTCACATTGCTTATGAAAATCAAAATTGCTCTGGCACGGTGAAGATCCAGGGCATATAGCTCCAGCAACGGAAGTTGCTCTAGTTCTCTGAACTCTGAAGAAACTGCATCTTCAGACAGGAGCTGCTTCAAATCCGGGTAGCACTTGGACTCACTAACGAAAATTCGAAACTTTCACCAAGATACTTGCTCCCCGGGGCCTAGAGAATCTACCCGAAGCTTGGATTTTGAAATCCCATGGTGACTGATGGAGGAAATGGGAAGACAGGGAGGAGGAGGCGGCGGTTGCTCACCTGGCGCTGGGCACGCGGCACGGCATCTCGTCCTCGAACTCGACGGGAGGCCGAGGAAGCCGTGGAATCTGTCGAAGGTGACGTGCGCGACGTGGCGGACGTCCGTGCCACCGATCTCCATCTCCCCAGCTCCACCGCCGCCACGTCCTCCTCCTCCCCGCCGGCCACCCGGCCCCGGCGCCCCGCGCTCCACCCGGCACGCCACCACGGACCGCCGCACGGCCGCGAGGAGCAGCTCAGCACCGCCGCCCGCCGCCTCCGCTCCTCCTCCCGCCCCGCCTCCACCTCCGCCGGAGCTCCTCCTACCCGCGCCGCTGGCGCTGCCCTTGCACCCGCGCTGGAGACCACCACCACCCCGTCATCCCCTCCACTTCTCCTCCCTTCCTCAGGCTGCCTCACGCGGACATGGACCTCGCAGGCTCGCCCCCGCTTCCTCCCTCCAAATCCCGCGAGCCACCTGCCCAGCTTCTCTCCCTCCTCGGACGCCTCCAGAATCTCGCCGCCGACACGCAGATCGGAGCTAGGTCCCCTCCCTCTCCTTGTGCGTGCCGCGGGAGGGTTCTTGGCGAGAACCGAAGCAAAAGCAACGGCTTTTTCCCTTTCTCTCTCTGGTTCTTGAAGGCAGCAGGAGCTGAGCGCCGTCAGCGAGAGCAGAGCATTAATGAGGGGAGAGGACAAGGGGCCGAAACGCAAATACTTTCGAACGGAGAGGGGCGGAGCGTAAAAGGCGCCGCGCCTGATTCAAACTCTGACCACCCGACCGTGGCCTTTCCGGCGCAGAAGTGCAGAACAAAAGCCACGACGACAGCGGCACTGTTTGGTAGGGGTGAATATTTTTCACCTATTAAATACAACTTTGACCAGTAATTAAGGTATTAACAAAGTCGGTTTAAAACTACCTTCGCAACCCCGAGTAAAATCGCGAGGCGAACCTAATGAGGTCTTTGACCACATAATTAGAGCATGGTACTGTAGCATTACTGTAGCAAATCGCTGATTAATTATGCTCATTAGATTCGTCTGCAAAATTGCTCATCGTGAAAAGGTTTTGCAAATAAACTTCATTTGACTCCATACGTGCAAGATTCCTTTCATGAAATTTTTTCCACCTCCACCAAAACCGGGCAGCGACCTGACTCGTTCAAGGGGCCTGTTCCTTTTCCACATATAAAAAACGGAGCTGCTACAGGACACCTTCCGACCACCGATTCAATCGAAACATATCGGTCGGATCATGTTGCGAAGCATATTGATGTTGCGGCGTGTTGCGAACACTTTTTCCATATTGCGAACACCTTTTCCCATGTTGCGAACACTTTTCCATGTTGTGAAGCATGTTGCGACCAACATTCAACTCGGCGCCTCCCCTCCTCCCCCACATAGTGTACATGTTGCGAGTTTGTGGCGAGCATGTTGCGAGCTTTTGGCGAGCATGTTATGACCAACATCCAAACATCGGCGTGTTGGGGTCATGTTATGACTATGTTGCTTGCAACATCCAACATCGAAAACCATCCCCCTCTTCCCTCCGACACAATACCCCAACTACCCATGTTACCCATGTTGCGTGTAACATCTAATATCGTGGAGTCCTCCTCCTCCTCCCTCTCGACATAACACCCAACATCACATGTAACATTGAAACTCAACATCCGCATCTAAAATCAATGTTTGCAACATAAAAATATGTTAAAAAATGCTGATAATCATCCATCGAAAATAAGGTGAAAACCCCGCGCAACATTCAAAATGTCTCGATGAAAATGCAACATTCGGATAACACACTTACAACATCCAAAACACACTTACAACATGTGCAACATAAAAAAGATCTATTTCGCAACATCACATATGAAAACTTAGCACATTGTTCTTGAATATCACGAAACATCTTAAATCCACGTTCACAACATGCATAGGCGTTGACATTGAAAAATCTAAAGGCGCATGGGGAGGGACGGCTCGCCGGCCTCAGCCTCGTCGTCGGCCCGGCCGGCCAGCGTGGCTCGCCGGAGAGGTGGGGAGCTGCCGCCACGGGGAGCTACTCCGCACGTCGGGAGGGCGGCGGGTGCAGCTCCCCAACGCCCCTACACTGGAGAGCGATGGCGACACCGGTGGAGGCAGAGAAGGCGCGAGCAGCGGCCGCGTGCCCGAGCTCCGTGGGGATCGCCGCCCGGCCAGCTCCGCCGCCCGGCCGCGGAGAGTGACCTACTGGCCGGGCGTCGAGCTTCGGGTGCAGCTTGCCTCCGCCGCGAGGCGGCAACCAGTAGTGCGAGCTCTCCCGCCCCGATAGCTTCCGCCCGCCCGGCCTCCATCACTCCACGTGCCTCCCAAGCTCAGAGCACCACCATGGAACACTGGAACTTGAGATCCCCGAGCCGCCTCCTCGTCGCGGTGGAGGGGCGGCGGAGCGTCTCGCCGGCGCCGGCGTTGACACCACGGGAAGAAGCGGGAAGCGCGCGAAGCCACGAGGCGGCGGCCTCGCACGGTGGAGCACGGCGGTGCGCATAGTATCACGCAGGAGAAGGAAAGGGATAAGAATGGATTGTGTGGTTATGGTGGTTGTGGGCCCCACACGCAGATTTTTTTTTTTGACTCGGCTCGTCGTCCACAGGCGCGTCGCGTCCGAGCGTCCGGACGCCGAGAGTTAGCATTTCCGATAAAAATGGCTGGACCGATCCGGGAAAAATTATAGTGTGTCGATGACGGGTGGGACCGCGGTCCACGTGTCGATGGGAAGCAGCTCCATGGCACCTTTGGCAAAGCATGGCTTCACTAGTGGCATTCTTTGTATACTTAAATATTCAAATCGGTTCCATAATGTACAACATTTTCATATGAAGCATTTGTAAGGTCTGACTGGTTTGGTCTTCCTAACCGAAATCATGGCATGTCTAAAATTTATGGATATTATTCGGTTCATTACTAAAACAAGGTTTTCGAGAACCTCTTCTTCAAGCAAGGTATAGGAGAAAATACTAGTGCTAACTAAAATGAAGTCGGGATGGATTATAACATCCGTACCTAAAATAACCCATACCTAAAATACTAGTGCTAACTAAAATAAAGGTTCAAGAACTCTGAAAAAGCTGGAAAATTTTCCTCATCTTTTTGGTGGACTGAAGTTCAGTATGTTTGGCTTTGGCAGCAACCTTTTGATCATTTGTAGCTAACATTAACACTGTCTTTGTACTTATGGGCCAACATTTTGTTCTTCTTTGTTAACGTAGCAATCTGCAACCATTAGGAAGGGAGAAAACATCATATTAACCCAACTATAATATAAGATTGGCATAATCATGCCAAAGAGATATCACCCTACATAACAAAGTAACTTATATTAATCATAAACTGAGAAAATTGTGTTGAAAGTACCCTTGGAACAAACCAAAGCATTTATCAATATTTCACATCAGAAAATAAGATGTTTTTACGTACACAATACGACCCAACGATCGATATTATCGGTTTCTTTGGTTGTTTCTATGGGTAAATGGTAATTTGATAGATATATATTATTTGGAAAAAATCCCTGCTGCCCCTTTATACTATTTTAAAACATTTCATATATTTCATTTCCTATATTACAACAATACCATTTTACATTTTCGATAATACCCTTATACTACCCATCGACCTTTGAATACTACCGTACATAACAGCTAAAAAACCAACGTATAGAATTAATCTCAACCGTCAATCCTTACATATAGGTCCTTTTCTATTACATACGAGTCCTTTTTCAACCGGTCGTCGTATTGTGTACCGTAAAAACCTCGAAAATAAAGGCACACGAGCCAGCTTTATATCTCAAGAGTCTCAAACACAATGCTAACAAAGTGATATCAGATTGACAAATTGGTATCATGAGTTGTTGATCCAAATATGCAGCGGGTTGGACAACATGTATTAACCAATCTAAGTCACATGAGTGCAAATCACAATCTTTCCATCAACCCCATGTAGGCATCTGCTAACAAGAGAATCAAACACACCTAAATATATTCACATATCTGTCCAAAATGCATGTCTATACAAAATTCAGAACATTGCTACTCTTTCTGGCCAAAATCTAGTAGAGATGGTTGATCCAAAATTTCAAAATTCAGAATTGATTAGCAACATTGCTATTGATGATAAAAAATTTCAGTATTCAATAACATTGTAGAGACGATTTCTGGCCATACGGTTAATCGCTTAGCAATTTGGTATTCAGAGTGACACTGCTGAAAGTTGGAACCCTGTAACAACATGGGAATTTATTTGATTCCAGTGGTATCTGCTGATGCTAGAATTGCATGAATGATGAATGAAGCTATAGAACTACTGCAAGGAGAAAAAAAGAAACACAAGAGAAAGACCCCAGCAGAGGGCAATCCACTGCAGTCGTCGTCGGGCTGAGCCAACTAACTAAGCGTGGTGTTCCCAGCGACAAAGGCCAAGAATAGCCGTCGGGGGGAATCCAAGTGTGCGCACCTTGAGCAGCATGCAGCAAGTGACAGGTTTTCAAGTCAAGTTTGAACTCGAATATTTTGTGGACGACCTTAGGGCCCGTTCTTTTGGGTGAAAATGAATAGTGAAGTTGCAAATGAATAGTACTTTTCACATCATATCACCACCACTTTTCACTCATCTAAAAACCTCCATCCAATTTTCACTATTCATCCACTATTCATTTCACCTCTTTCAACCTATCTAAACAGCCCCTTAGATACATCAGGACCCTTGAGCCCCCTACGGAGCTACAGGGTATGCGGTGCATACCATGCATTCCTACAAGCAAGCAAGTATATGTAAGTATTTATAAAATATAAAGAAAAATAGCATACTGACCTGAGAGTCTTCGTTGGCATCGCTGGCCAGGGCGCGACGGTGAGAGCCCGTTCGAATACACAAAGGACGAGGACGGGCACACGGTGATCAGGGTCACTGTGGAGTTTTCAACGCTACCATCCTTATGTTCATGCCGTCTGCTGTGGTCATCTTCCCGTTTGGTCTTTGCCATACTCTACGATCACACTAGCATCTACGTGAATTTGTGATTATGTGAGATTCAATCGTTCTTCTTTGGATTTTTAAAAATTCATGTGTTCTTTAATTTCAAATTACTATTTGCTAACTAGCACATATATACTGTATTATGTTGTGAATTTATAATTATTATCAAATTGGAAAAATAGATTTTTAGCGGCATATCCTAAGCTATAATCCTAGATACGCCCATGCCGCATATTAACTAAAACGAAGGAGAAGAAGAAAATTAAAAAAGCTGATCCATTTGTTTAGGCAGAGAACTGTTTATTATTAACAAACAAACTAATTAATTTCGATTCTGTGTGCTTGCATATAGATTTTATTAGATAATGGAAAAGTTCCGGCCTCCACCCTCAAACGGCCTCCACCCTAAAATCCGAGAGGAGGCGTCGACTTGGATTGTAGCAGGGGCAAGAGATTTGAGTCTTTTGCTGGCGCGTGAGTAGTCCCTTGTTGTGTTCTGTTCTGCATCGGTATTTGTTTGTTTGCGGTTAGCCACCTCACTCTCTCGCTTTATCAATGAAATACTCGTGCGTTCGTTCAACAAAAAAAACGGTTTGAGAGCTTATAGTCAATACAAGACCGACACAATCCCAAAACAACACTAAAGTTGTCTTGAGAAACCAACACAAAATTCAAACAAAAACAACATCATCACACGACTAAAAGGATTAGTATTGAATCCTATTCTCGTCGGTTGAATATTTGCATCATATTGACTTCTAGCAAGTGACAGTTCCTCCAGTGAGTCTCTCTTCCTCTTTAGAAAAGGAGTGCCCAACTTCTGATCCGATGGGTGCTTGCATAAAGATGCTGAAAACTTAATAATAAAATGCAAACTGATTGATTTTGCTGCGTGCCACGACGACTAGACGAGTGTCAAAGCTGAAAGAGAAAGGAAACAAACTTACAAGCAAATACACAAGAGTAAAGCAAACACACTAACTACTCTCATTCGTACTTGAATTTCTACTGTTGTGACGAGCAACTATATATGGTTTATGGGCCGTTGGGCCTCCGCTTTGCGAGCTGCGCGAAGAGAAATCCGGTGCCGAGATTCGAGCCCGGCCCAGTCGGCCTCTTGCTCGACTCGGCCGCACTCTTTGTACACGTAGGACGGCACGTGGCACGCGGGCAGGCAGCCGGCCGCCGACGCCTCTGCGGGCTAGACCGTTGCTGCCGCGTGGACAGACACGTGACATGGCCGGTGAATTAACAGAAAAGGCAGGACGCCCCATGCATGTGTGACCTGGTTTTTTTACTGATGATAACAGGTCTTATCGGTCTAGATCGGTAGCGGTTACCGTCGAGACAACTGATTAACGGATTGGTTGTTGGTTCGACCGGTTATAACGGTGTCGGGGCGATCATAAGGGTCCCTAATAATGGGGAAATCACTTTTTTCGAAAAATAACGAAGCGAAGCAAACCACACCACGCCCGCATGACGGGCGGGGCCCACGGCCCAAAAAGCCGCCACCACGGTGACCCGGGCTCCTCGAGCAAACCTCGACTCGCTCGAGAGGCGGTATGCATCGAATCTTCCGCTCGAGGCTTGATGCCCCCTCGGTAGTCCGCCGCTCGAGGGCTTGATGCCCCCGGCGAGTGTCCGCCTCGCTCGGGCGCGCCCTCGGCGAGTTTACGCCCGCTCGAGGCCCTCCTCACTCGCGACACTATCCACGCTCCCACGACGAGCATTAAATGCTCTGGCGTCGATGGCCTTCGGTCAGCGAATCCACGCCACGGCCCTCGACACACGAATCGGATCCGGATTGTAACCCAGCTGCAGCCATCCCGCTGCGGTCTTGTCTGCGGCATGGCGATGTCATTCGTGACTGCGCCGCCTACTCCCGTACCTCCTCCACGTCGTGCCCTCGAAGAGGGCGGCGGCACCCTCGAAAGTGCGGCCACCAATTCCCGCCCACTTTGGGGACGGCGCTGCGACGCAAGGCCGGCGGGCGCGTCCTCCACCACCTCAAGACGCATGTGGCACCATCCCGGCGTGCGACCATCCCGGTCTTGTGCGGCCATCCCCGATCCTGCCACCATCCCGGCGCTATGGAGCCACATTACGATGGGACACCACCACGCCGGCCCCTGGCATGGGCGCTCCCGCCATCGAGGCCCACGAAGAGCATGGATCATCCTCGAAGGTGTCCGGGCGACTGGCCGCGCCTGCTTGGCCGGCCGCCGTCTGGCGACGTCGCGTCCCTCACTTGACTCGGCGCCGCCCGGCCATCCGGTGTGATCAGTGCGATCATCAGGACATCTCTAGCCTTGTGGCACCATCCGGGCGCTATCGACCATCCACCGCCACGCAAGACCCTCGACGCGGTCGAGGCGTAGCTATTATATAGCCATCACGAGTGTTGAGATGTGAGGACACCATCAAATCACAACACATTTGTAAACCGCCTCCCTTGGTCTATAAAAGGAGGAGGCGGTCGCTTTGATATTGGCACTTTGCCTCAATCATAGCGAGGACTTGAGGCCTCTCCTCCTCTCGCCTTGCTTGTAGCCCCCTCTACAGGCACCAGGTGCGGATCAGCTGCGCCGCACTTGTCTGGACGTCACGACCCGCGGTGGAACCGGGATAAACCAGCGTCCCCTGTGTTGTCATTTGCAGACCATCGAAGGCGATCACGCGTAACTTACTAGTTAGTGTCGGGACTAATCCTAACTGCAAGCGGTTGGCGCGCCGGTAGGGACTCGGCGGCGTGATCGACCCTCACCGGCGTTCTCGATGGTGATTCGCGAGATAGCGTCGAGTGCGCCATGGGCGCTCGGACCCTCTCCTGCCGGTTAATCCGGTTTGGGAACTGAACTTCGAGCCACGAGGCAGCTACCTCATCGCCTCACCAACCACGGCGAACTCCACCGTGGCGGTCGGGGGCGGGCCCAATGCCCGCCACGCCGCTCGCTCGGCACCCACCGGGCGGCTGCTGCGGCGCCTCGGCGTCCGGCGCATAAGCGCCGGTCGGCGCTCGCGTCGAGCGGCGCGCGGGCGGCAGCGGCAGCGGCGGCGGGCGCGTGCCCCGCCGGCGACACGGCGGCACACCTGCGGGGAGCAGCGGCCGCGGGGCGCGATTCCCCAGGATGCGCCAACCTGCTGCGGCGTCGCCTCATCCGTCGGCCGCATGGCGCATATGAGGATCTCCGGGCCATCACTGCTGTCGGCCGGAACCTCGCCGCCACCACCAAGCGGCGAGTCGTATCACGGCTCGCCCGGTGACTGCCCTCGACCTCGCATGGCTACGCGGGTGGGACTTCTCCCGTCACGGACCTGTGGTCTTCCGGCGGTTCCTTGTGCCGCGGACTCTTTGGTTCGGTTGCTCGGCGACTCGGCGAAGAACTCGATCCCTCGCGAGTGCTTCGTTGTCGCCGCCAGCGAGCATGCGGCGACGGAGCAGGCGGGCGGCAGCAGCGGCCCGGCATCGAGCCGAACCCGCCACCGGCCCCACCGTGACAATGCGGATATTAATGCGCGGCGGCGTAGCGAGCTCGAGGCAAAGCTTCGCGGAAGATGCCGGCGAGTGCGGCTCTCTGCGTGCAACCATCGCGGGGAAGCCTCGGCGACGCGGCGGCAGCGCCGAGCCGGGAAGCGAACTGCGGCGCATCGCGCCGACTTCAAGCGTGGGCGACCCACACCGCCACCGTGCGGCCAAACTCATCGCGGCGGCGACACTGCCCGGGCCATGCGAAACCGCCGACGCGAGCACGTAACTGCGCGCGCGCGAGACTCTCATCGAGCAGCGGCGTGCGGCGGTAGAAACTCCGCGTCCGCATCGCGTAACCGATCCGGTACGCGGCGGCAGCGCGCGAGACGAGAGCATCCGTCCGCAGCGGGCGGCGGCGGCAGCCGGCAAAGCCGGGCAGGCGCTTTGTCAGGCGGATCCTTGACACGCAGCGGCCGCCCACGGCGGCGCCCGCAGCGTCTGACGCCAAGAGAAGGCGGCGGAGGCGCGGCGGCGGGCTACCACCCTCGGCGAGGTGGTCGCTACGACGGCCGGGACCGCTTGCCAACAGGAACCCCGGGAACCCAGTGTTCAGCGGAGATCCGTCGGCGAGTTTCCCCAGTAGCGACCCACCATCGACAAGTACAGAGGCGGACCCTCGTGTGGCTCAACGACTACCGCGGCTTGCCGGTGGGCGGTGCCACCACCGTCGGTGATCATCCGCAATCTGCGTGCACCTTGCGGACTCGGCCCGAACATGGCTCGAGCACACGCCACCGGCGGATCCACGGTGGGATGACTTGGTCCGCATGCGTTCGTGGGGAACTTCGAGCATCGTGCGCCACGGGAACTCACGGGACTGCGGGCGTGCACCCGAAGCGGCGAGTCGCTCGGGACTTCATACGGCGCTTTTCAAGCGCTGTCTTGAGCTCCGGCGTTGCTCGATCCGAGATCGTGCGCCTTCCTCGAAGGCATGACGTCGGGACCTCGTCGCTGACTCGGGAGGAGCCGGTCGACTCCAACGAGGCTGTTGACATCGCCACAACCGCCTCGGAGAGGAGGCGGTGGGGGCCATTTTCGGCAAGAAGGAAAGCGCGTGGACGGCGCGCGCGGAGGGCAGCAAGTCAAGGAGCGAAGCGAGCGGGGCAAGAAGGGCGAAGCCCCACCATGACCGCGCCGCAGGCGCGACGGAGCGAGGCCCTCGCCGTTGACCACTGCCGTGGGGTCCTCGAGGGCCTCGAGGCCCGGCGTGATCGGCGATATGTTGAAGAAGCCTGCCCGTACCACAAGACCCGGTCAACCACACCCTCGAGCAATGCGACATGCTCAAGAAGTACTACCGCCGCGTCGCGCGAAGGAGGCGAGGCCAAGAAGGCGGGGGTGGCGGAGGCGATGGCTTCCGCGGTGGAGAAGCGTCTTCTTCATCTTGAGGGGCCAAGCGGTGGACATGTCCACCAGCCGGCGCATAGCGCAGGCACGAGGTCCTGAGGCTCCTCCTTCCTTCCTCGATTGGTCGGAGGCGCCATCACCTTCGGTAGCGAGGATCACCCAAACGCATCCCCAACCCGGGCGCGTTGGTCGTCGATCCCATCATCGACAGCGGTTCTCCAAGGTCTTGATGGACGGCGGCGGCGCCTCAACATCCTCGCCCACACCCTACGGTGATGGGGATTGGGGTTGGACCAGTGCGGCCCGGACACGGGCGCCGTTCCATGGCGTCGCGCAGACAGCGCGTCCGGCCCTCGGTCGGATCGACTGCAGTGCGGTTCGACACCCGGACAACTTCCGCAGGAGGTCCTCACCTTTGAGGTGGTGGGGTTAGGGCGTACCACGCCATCCTTGGGCGTCCGTGCTATGCCAAGTTCATGGCGGTCCCGAACTACACTTACCTCAAGATGAAGATCTGGGGCCAAAGGCGTCATCACCGTGGGCTCGTCGATCGAGCACGCGTTCGGCTGACGTCGAGTGCGTCGAAACGAGACCCAGCTCGACGCGCTTGTCGCGCGGACATGGAGAAGGCGGCCAGCGAGGGCCCCGACTCCTCCGCCAAGCAGGCGGTTCGAGGCTGCCGAACAAGCGAAGGAGGTGCCCTCGACCTGCCGCCCCGAGGCAAGGTGTTGAGGTCAGTTCCACCCTCGACCGAAATAGGAAGTGGTGCTCGTCGACTTTCTCGCGCCACGCCGACATCTTGGCGTGGAGCCCTCGGACATGCCGGGCATCCAGGGGAGGTCGAGCACTCCTTGACATCCTACCTCACTCCGAGCCGTGCAGCGGTGCGGCGCTGATGAAGAAAGGCGCGCGATCGGAGTGGGCTGGAGCTCCTCGAGGCCGGATTCATCAAGGAAGTTTTCCACCCTGCGTGGCTAGCTAATCCTGTACTAGTTAAGAAAAAGAATGGGAAGTGGAGGATGTGTGTAGATTACACCGTTTTAAATAAAGCATGTCCCAAAGTTCCTTTTCCTTTGCCACGAATCGATCAAATTGTAGATTCCACTGCGGGGTGTGAACTCTTATGTTTCCTTGATGCCTATTCGGGTTACCACCAAATAAAGATGAAGGAGTCCGATCAACTCGCGACCTCTTTCATCACACCGTTCGGCATGTTTTGCTACGTAACAATGCCATTTGGCCTCAAACAGCAGGCGCTACGTACGGCGATGTATGCGACGCGTTTTCGGGACCATCACATCGGCGAACGTAGAGGCATACGTAGATGACATTGTCGTCAAAACCGGGGAAGGCGGACGACACTGGTTGCGATTCGCGTTGCGTTCGATTGCCTAGCGGGCAAGCGGGTGAAACTCAACCAGAAGTGCGTCTTGAGTGCCGTGGCATCTTCTTTGGGATACATTGTTTCGGTGGGCATCGAGCCCAACCAGAAGGTCTCCGCCCTCGGCCGAATGGGCGATTCGAGACCTAAAAGGGGTGCAAGGTGTTGGCTGCTGGCCGCCTTGAGCCGTTTCATCTCACGGCTCGGCGAGAAGGGCCGCCTCTGAAACTCTGAAGAAGCACGAATGCTTCTCACGGACCGTTGAGGCCGGGAGGCACTCGACAAGCTCAGCGGCTCGCTGCGCGCCAATCCTCACGCAGCCTCGGGCGGCGAGCCTGTACCTCGTCGCGGCAACCACCCGGTGGTCGGTAGCGGTCATCGTCGTGGAAGCGGCGGAGGAAGGGCACGCCCTACCGGTTCAAAGGCGGTGTACTATATCGGTGAAGTCTTTGTCGAGACCAAGCGCGGTATCCCGGATCCGAAGCTGCTCTCGCGGTGGTGCTCGCGTAGCTGCAACTCCGAGGCCCATCCGGTCACGGTGGTCTCATCATTCCGTTGGGAGAGATTATCCGCGGACGCGAGCGAGATCGCAAAATGGTCCGTAGAGCTCATGGGCGAGCGGCTCACCTCGCACCGCGCAAGGCAATCAAGTCTCGGATCCTCGCGGTTCGTCGCCGAGTGGGCGGACACACGGCTGCCCGTTGCGGATCCGGGCGAAGTCTTGGACCCTCTATTTTGATGGGTCGGTGATGAAAACCGGGGCGAGCGGGCACTGCTCTTCATCTCGCCTCGGGGAACACATGAGGTGCGATGCGCTTGCACTTCCCGCATCAAACAACATGGCGGTCTGAGGCCCTCCTCTGCGGCCTCCGAATCGCCATCGAGACCGGCATCAAGCGCCTCGACATCAGGGGAGACTCGCAGCTCGTAATCGATCGGTCATGAAGAATGCGAGCTGCCACGGCGAGAAGATGGAGGCTTATTGCAGCACCGTGCAGCGCCCTCGAGGACAAGTTCTCTGGCATCGAGCTCAATCACATCCCCATAAGTACAACGAGGCGGACGAGCTCGCGAAGATCGCGTCGGGCGAATCACCGTTCCCCGAGCGTTTTTTCGCGAGGCGCCAAACCGTCCGTCGACCTCGGTCCGGCCCCTCGAATCGGGAGGAACCCTCGGGGCTCCCTCGAGTCCAATGGTCGCGGAACCCATGGGCGAGGACCCCTCGAGCAGGCGTTCGTGCTCTCCTACTCGAGAAGTGCAGGCGCGACGGGCCATGGCCATCGGCCGGCCCCGCGGAGGATTGGCGGGCCAAGTACCTCGCTGGATCGATCGGGGAACTCCCCTCGGATCGGACCGAGGCTAAGCGCATCGCCGGAAAGCCAAGTCATTCGCCGTGATTGATGGCGTACAAGCGCGCGCGTCCGGCGTCTGCGGTGCATTCCCATTCCCCACGGTAGGGAACTCATCCGTGACATCCACGCGGTGTGCGGCCATCCGCAGCGGCACCGCGCACCCTCGTGGGCAGCGCGTTCCGCGGGGCTTCTCTTGGCCCACGGTTGCCGGCCCAGCGGTCGTGCGCACTGCGGTGCCGGTTCTCTGGCGTGGGACCCTTCTCCCGGCTCACGCCCTCGGACCATACCCGTCATGGCCCTTCGCCGTGTGGGGATTAGACATTGTCGGGCCCTTGCGAAAGCGCGGGGCTACACCCACTGCTGGTTGGACAAGTTCTCCAAATGGATCGAGGCCGCCCAATCACCAACCTCGAGGCCGGGCAGGCCGTAACATTCTTCACGACATCATCCACGGGTTGGTGCGAACTCCATCATCACCGACAACGGCTCCCCAATTCACGGCGAAATTCACGGAGTTTTCGACAACCACCACATCAGCGTGGGTGGGCGGTGTCGCACGCCCACTAACGGCCAAGTGGAGCGTGCCAATGGCATGATTTTACAAGGCCTCAAGCCCGGGATCTTGACGGTGAACAAGTCCGTACGGGAAATGGCCGGGAGCTCCCGGCGGTCATTTGGAGCCTCGGGACCACTCCGGCGAGCCACGGGATTCACGCGTTTTCCTAGTCTATGGTGCAGAGGCCGTTCTCCCCACGGACTTGGAATACGGATCGCCCAAGATTAAGGGCTACGATGAAGGTTCGAACCAGCGAGCTCGCGAAGACTCGCTGGATCAAATAAACGAAGCCCGTGGCGTGGCCATGATGCAATCGGCAAGATACCGGCCAGCGCTAAGGCGGTATCAAGCTCGGAAAATCGTGGCGAGACCTCAGCGAGGCGACCTAGTGTTAAGGCTGCGTCAGGACAACCGAGGCCGCCACAAGCTGTCACCACCATGGGAGGGGCCCTACGTCGTCGCCAAGGTGCTCAAGCCCGGCACGTGGCAGCGAGCGAGCAAGGAAGTCTTCACCAAGCTTGGAACATCCAACGACTACGTCGCTTCTACCCTTAGAAAGGTTTCCAAGTCTTTTTGCACATATCCGGCGATCGGTCGGTGTACAAATGTAAAGTTTTCTTTTCGATAAAGTCAAGAGGCGACTCGGCTTTCTCCCGAAAACCAAGTCCCCTCGGGGAACTCTGAGGCACCCCCCTAAGCGGTCCCATTTTTAAAATCTTTACTTCAAAAGCGCCAAATGCGTCTCGACCGGGAGTTTGAGCGAAATGGCCGGGGCCTTGAATGGCCAAAGGCGAAGCGGGTGAGTCGGGGATAGCCCTCGCCTCGCGGTGGGATCGGCCTTCCCCCTCACCACTTTGCCTAGCGCTACTCGTGAAAGCAGGCGATTCCGGTGAAATTCGCCTAAGCAGCGGGAGGCGGGCAGGGCAATCACAAAAAATGAAATGGACACTTAAGCTTACAAGTACTTTAAGCAAAGCGTGTTTATTACATAAAGCCACGAGGCTCGATTCCTAACTACAATCTAAGGGCACAGTGCCCAGCTACTTCGGGGCTCGAGGGGCGGCGGAGCTTAGGAAGAGGATCTCCTGAAGTCGTCGGCGAGGATGTCGTGGCGGAGCGTGGCGGCAAGCGTCGAGCGGCTCGCCTCGGCCTCATCGCATCGTCGTCGTCGTCGGCGATGTATGGCCGTAGCCAATCAAGGTTAACCCGTGTCGATTGCACCACGCCAAGGTCTTACGGATCCCAGGCGAGCGCACCTCGCACTCTGGCCGGGCGGCGTAACCGCCCAAGGCTCGGGCGACTCGCCATGCTCCCGGCTGCCGTCGCCCTCGTCGATGCTCACGCGCGCCTCGAGGCTGCCTCTGCAGGACCCCAACTCCTGCTGGGAGGGTGAGGCCACTTTGGAGCACCTCCGCTGCGTCGTTGGCGTCCCAGGAAGCAAGGCGAATAAGTTGAGGCGGATCTCGGAACCCAAGCAACAAGCGAAGAATCCAAGAGGCGACTTACCCTCGACACCTTCTTCTACATCTCGAGGGGCAGCGTCTGGTCTCGGCCTTCTTTGCGGCTCGAGGATAGCGGCGTCCTTCTCCTCGCTCTTGCCGGCTCCTCGAGCGACACGGCCTTCTGGACCAACTCCCCTTTGGTAGCGTGACCTCACGAATCCCAGGCTGGGCGGCTTGAACCTCCCAGTGGTGCGCTCCGTGGGCGGCCTTGCGCTTCCTCCGTGGCGCTCGCTGGCGGGCTGAGCCTCCTTGAGGCGGACCGCTCTTCTTTGGGCCAGCCCTCTGCTGGCAGCGCTCGCTCTTGGCGGCGATCCTCCACCGCGGCGAGCGACGTGACCTTCTCCTGCAGATCAGCGCTCAGCTTCTCGGCCTCCTGGGCCTTCTGCTCGGCCTGAGCCTGCGGGACCTCGCCCCTCGAGGTGGTGCGGTCTTCTTTGGGCTGGAGTGCGCCGCGGCGAGGCGATCTCTTCTGCGCCCGATGGTGCGCCTCGGCGGGCGGCGCGCTTTGCAGCTCGCCGTTCGCTGTCGTCAGCACCCCCTCCTTCTCTAGGAGCACGGCCTTCACTCTGACGACCGCGGTGGCGCCCTCGCGGTCGAGCCTGCGGTCGAGGCGCGTCTGCACGGCCATTGGCGGTACTCCGGCCGGCCGTTGTCCGTCTGGGGCCTCCGCGGGCGTCAAGGCTTCGTCTTGCCCCGGTACGATCGAGGCTCGAGCTCAGCTGGGAGAGGCGGTTGTACTTCTCGCGCGCCTGCGGCTCCTGCGAGCGGCAGAAGGCGGAGAGAATCGGGCGTGAAACACTCGAGCGAGAAACAAGCGAGAAAATGAACTCCAACCAAGCAAAAGGCGCTCACCTCGAAGAGCTGGAGCAGCCGACCTTCGTGGGTCGGGCGCCTCGGCAGCCAGCGGCGTTGAGGCGTGGTGCTCGCGGAACTCGCCCACGGCACCTGCTCGGCACAGGCCTCGTCGATCAAATGCGCGGCACCGGCGGCGCAACCTGTTCCGTGCGGCTGACGGCGTTGATCTTTGGCGGTGCGGCATGGCGTCGGCGCCCGTCGTCGGCGGCCGCTGCGACATCACGCGGCCGTCGCCCGCATCACCGGCACCTCGGGCGTGGGCGGGGCTGGCGGGCGACCTCCTCGGCCGGCCCCTCACAGGCGATCACCACACCGGCGGGGCCTCGGCCGTCTCGCGGCCTGATGGACGGCTCTCCGAATGAACCGGCCGCGCCCTTGATGGTCGCGGGCACCGGCGCTGCTGCGGCATCCGGCCACCTCTGCTGCGACCCCAGCGGCCGCGGTCGGGTGCGTGATGGCTCGCCATGCTCACCGCCGCCCGTGGCACCCTCTCCGGCCGCCATCGTCAAAGACGTCCTCAACAGGCGCCTTGGTGGGCGCAAGATCGGGGTGACGGCGGCGCCACGACAACGAAATGAAAGGGGATGAGCGTGTTTCTCGAAATCGAGGGCATGCGGGAAACGATGCTGCCTCAAGCTGAGAAGCCCTTCCTCTTCCTCGAGGTGGGGCACCTCCGCGCCACCACAGGCGCCTCCGTGGTGCCACGGCACCTCCACCGATGACCAGTGATGGGCGGCACCGTGCCGCCTCAAGGGTCAATTCCGTTGCCCCCTCGACCCGCGGGGCCGGGCGCCGGGTTCCCTACCTACGAGATGGTCCGCTCCCGTCGCTCTCCTCCTCGAGAGGCAGGTTCTCCTGCCGGTGGGGAGAGAGACCTTCGCTCACGGTACTCCCTCGTTGATCAAGCGCTCACTGCCGCTGATCCTTCTCTCCCCGCAGGCCGCCGGGTCCGCTCCGCTCTTCTTGGCCGGACTGAGACCGAGTTGCTGGCGGGCCCGATCGGGCGGCATTGACGGTCACCGGTGTGGGCGGGGATTGTCGGGAAGAAAAATCTGAAACAAGAATCAAAGAAGAAAAAATGGTGCTCACCGGCTCGGCGTCGGGGAGCATCGCGAACGACCAAAGGTCGTCTATGCGGCACCACCTTGAGGTTGATCGCGCCTCGCCGCGTGGCCGCATACCCCTTGGAGAGGCTCTGCGGTACCGTGAGCCGATGTGGGGTTGGCCATCACTCATCTCGAGATGTAGAGCTCCTCTCCATGAGGGGAATGACCGGTGGTGGAAGTTGGCGATGATCGAAGCCACCCCGGCCCGGCGTCCGCGGGCAGGTGAGGACTCCAACCGCCGTTGTCGCGGCGGGCGACGCCGTGAAACCGAGGCCGGACTTCCCCATCGGCACCTTCCGGTGTACGGCGGAAGGCCAACGTCGTTGAGGTAGAACCACCCTTCTCCCAATCCGCGTTGTTGGAGGTCATGGTGCCACGGCAGTACGCTCTCGCGCGTCCGCGGCGAGCGTAAGGCAGCCGGGCGAACCGCCGTAGCGTCCCCTTCTCGGCCGTGGCGGTGTGGAGCTTCGCCGCGAGAGATGGACCCAGGTCTCGGTTCGCGGGATCCCAATCCCTCGCGAGCGGGCGGCCGCTGCGAGATGGTGTTGAGGCGGTTGTGCGCTCCACAGTGGTGGCACTCGCTAACCGGCTCGGTGGCGGCTTGGCGCTCGTGGAGACAGGCGGGCGGCGGCGTAACCGTGCGGAGGGTTGGGCTCCCTGTCCAACGCCGGCGGGACCATCCACGCCGGTATGGGCCGTCGCCGGTGACATCAGCGCCGCCGTTCACCGGCTCATTCGGCGCCGGTTGTCACCGTCGGCCGGGGCCACGGAAAGGCTCCACCACTCGAGCCATGAGAACAAGGCGAGAAGCAAGGATGGCGGGCGAAGCGCAAGCAGCGGATCCAGGCGGAGCGCACGCGGGAAGGAAACGAGGCGCGTGCGAGGATGGATCGAATGGCAAGGTAAGGGACCTCGCCTCTGCCTCCCCTGTGATTTATAAGATCTAGGGGCAACGCCCCCGAAAACTCCATCGCAGCCAATTAATGCGACCGCGCCCGCCTGGCCAGCGGGCCCGCCCGTCTAAAGCGGTCGCCACGCGCTATCATTCTGACGTAATCGAAGGCGCGGCGCCCGTCCCCCCGTCGCCACGGCCGCTGGTCGCCGCGCGAAAAGCGCGCGCTGTCGCGATCGGCGTCCACGATCCGCGCCCATTAAATGGCTGGGTTCCTTCCTGAGTAAGGATGACCCCCTCACGAAACTAGAGCCAATCGCTCGAGGACCGACCCCTCGCGGGTGCGATCGATGCCCCGATCTAAAACGGGCGGAGCCGTGGCTCACCGATCGAACTAGGGGCGGGCCTCGAATCGGATCGATCGCGGTTCCAAGACCGCGAGGGTGGGCGCGCGGAATGCCCCTCGGCGGGGATCGATCGCGGTGGCTCGGTCGGCTCGACCACGGCCAGCGGGCTCCAGATCAAGCCAAGGCGAGGGATTTTAGTGCCACCCCGCAAAGGCCCTACTAATCAGAGGTTCGAAGCCTGACCCTCGAAGGGTTCGAACAGGCGCCTCAGATTGTGATCGGGGCGGAGCTGCGCGCGCATTCGAGCGAGCTCAGCTCGGGCGCCTATAGTTCATGTTCAAGGCCAGCGAGGGCAGCTGGTCGAGGATCCCACGAGAGAGCGCGCCCTCGGTCCCAATCGAGCAACGGGACCGAGCCACCCTAGCACACCGCGTAAGCGCTCTTATGGACGTGTCTGGGACCACAGCCGACCTTTGTCGAGCAGGCACGGGCGTCCGCTTGAACTACCCGGCGAGGAACCCATGATTCGCGACCCGTTAGGAGTCATGAGCACCTCACCCTCCGCCCGCCGGCGTGGCGCCGCAGACAAGTCGGAGAGCTTCGCCCGATCGCCTTGAGCGGGCCCAGCTCGGGGCTCAACGCGCTACACCTCACGGGCGACGCAAGCAAATCTCGAGTGCACGCATGGCACCGCAGAGGCCGGCTGAAATAATGGCCGAGGCCGGCTGAAATAAACACCTCGCACGCCGCCGCGCTGCGAAAAACCTTGCAGAATGCACACACTCCTCAAAGGCTTGAGGCTACACGGCGGGTGCCAGCGCGCCCCCGCCACAACGCCGGGAAGAAAGTCCCATCGAAGCACCCGCTGCGAGTTCCTACGGATCTTGTTGCAAGGCTCGGGGCTCTTGTCGGGGACAGCCACAGGGTCCCCTAATAATGAAATCACCTTTTCGAAAAATATCGAAAGCGAACAAGCAAACACACCACCACGCGGCGGCCGAGGGGCCCACGGCCCAAAAGCCTCACCGGCCCAGCGAGTGACCCGGCACTCCTCGAGCAAACCTCCAGCCTCGCTCGAGGCGGTACCTGCCGAATCTTCCGCCGCTCGAGAGGCTTGATGCCCCTCGGAGTGTCCGCTCGAGGGCTTGACGCCCCTCGGCGAAGTCCTCGCCTAGGCCTCCTCCGAGCGACACTATCCTGCTCCCACGGAGCATTAAATGCTCTGGCGCGCGGCGCCGGGTCAAAGGCGAATCCACGCCACGCCGGCCCTCGACACACCGCTGGGAATCGGACCGGCGTATTGCCAACCCGTTGTGCGACCATCTCCGTAGTCTGCGTCGTGCAAGGCCGGTGTCATTCTGTGACGCCTACTCCGTACCTCCTCCACGCCGTGCCCTCGAAAGAGGCGTCACCCTCGAAAAATCGGCCACCACCCGCGCTGAGACGGCCGTGGCAAGGCGGGACGCGTCACCTCCACCACCTCCGGGCGGTGTGGCACCATCCCGGTTGTCGGCCATCCCCGTCAGGCCATCTGGGCGGACCATCCCGGCGCTATGGAGCCATATTACGATGGGACACCACCACGCGGTACAGGCATGGGCGCTCCGCCATCGAGGCCCTCGAAGAGCATGGATCATCCTCGAAGGTGTCGGGCGGCGACACCACCTCAGCGCCGCGTCTGGCGACGTCTGTCGTCCCCTCGCTAGTTTGCGCCGCCCGCCATCCGGTATCACGGTATCACGATCTGTGGCATCGATCATCACCGGCTGCGGACATCCCTTGTGGCACCATCCCGGCTATGCACCATCCTCGGCATTGTCGGCGGTGTCACGATGGACCGCCGCGGGCCCCATCTGACCCCAGACTCGAACGGCAAGACCCTCGAGCGGGTGCCTGAGCGACGTGTCCGAGCTACCCTGGCTATTCCCACGAATATAGCCACCACGACACGGCAAGTGTTGAGATGTCGACACCATCAAATCGCAACGTCTGTGCAATGTAAAACCCGTGCGGCACATTTGTAAGCCGCCTCCTTGGTCTATAAGGAGGAGGCGGTCGCCCGGGGGCGAGATCATCACCACGCGCTCACTCGCATACCGTTAATATTGGCACTTTGCCTCAATCACTTAGCGGGGACTTGGAGGCCTCCTCCTCCTCTCCCGCCTTGCCCCTCTGTGCGGATCATCTTGCTGGACGACGTCGGAACTAGGATAAACCGCGTCCACTGTGTTGTCATTTACACCACCATCGGTTAGTGTCGGGACTAATCCTAACACCGACAAACGGTTACCATAGTTGAACCGGTAGCGGTAAAGAAACCTGTGTGCGACGGCCACCGCACCACGCGCTCGCGTACGTCGGTCACTTTGTCATTCAGAGAAGCCATTCAGTAATAGCGTGATTAGTTTACATTTGACTTCAGCCTGGCCCGCACCAAGGCATCCAGGCTTGCGTCGGCCTGGTTTGCTAGATGTAGCAGAGTTTAGTTTTTTTTTATACTCGTCAGCCTTTAGTTTGATTACCTGCACGCGGTCGGCCAAGCTCGGTGCAGCTTGTGATTGGTTACTCGTATCTAACCATTGGCATGTCCATTTCCCTCTCTGCATGCTAGGCCCTGCATTCACCTGCACCAAGCCAGCCAGGCTCGCGGGAAACGCTCACTCCCTGCGTTTCTGATGAGTCAGGCTCTAGCCTTCTTTCTGCATCTGCTGAGCCTAGCTGAGTGCTCGGTTCAGGCAACCAAACTAGAGGTTCCTGCATGCTGCGAGTGTGGCTCAGCTTGCATGCAGGGAACCAATCGCCCCCTAAGTAGAGGAGATGGTAGAACTAGAGGCAGAGCTGCACCTAGAGTCGCCTAAGTCAAGGCCTAGTCGTGGCCCACCAAAGCCCACATTCCTCCTTACTTTTTAGCCAAAAACCATGCCATGGAGGCCCAACTCGAGCCAACTAGGACAAAGCAAAGCACAGGACTTGCAGGCGTGAAGGGAGGAGGGATCCCCGGCCGGCATGACCCATAAAGCGTGAGGAGGATTCCGCGTCCATCTCCACTCCACCGTGACTCCGGAGGTCGTGATCTCCCCAATCGCCGCCGGTGCTCCATGCCTCCACCCGCCCGCCGCCCATCCATGGGCCCGCCGTGGCCCATGCCCAGGTGCGTGTGAGGCCACGCTACATAACCACCATTCGGAGGAAGCCAAGCATGTGTTCCTCAATCTTATCCCAATCTTCCTAACTCGTATCTTTAGCTTCACCAATTCATTTTACATATGTGGTAGTCTTGACCCTCAATTTTGGCCCTAGTCGTGGCCAAAAGCTAAAGGATGCAATCCATCTCTACAGACGATTATGTCAAAATGCATTTTAAAGTGCAAAGCATGATTATGTCAAAATTTGTTCAACTTTGTAAAGTATGAAAAATTGTGTACTGCCCATTTTTTACCAGAACAAGGGCAACATCACAAAGAACTCAAAATAGTAAGGGTAAATTCACAAGGGCAGTCTTATCTTTTCATGGTTTGAAATAGTAGAGGCAATCACAAAGTTCAAAATAATGAGGGCAAAATAACAATTTACATTCAAAACAAGGGCAAAAACACAATAACCTCAAATATTAATTTCACGTACCTGATGAAAGTTATGAATATGAAGGAACTATGATGAAATTCACTAATGAGTTTGTGAGAAGCTAGAATTGATAAGGTGTAGAAATTGGTTCGCTACCATATACTATTATGCATGATTTTGTATTTTAGAAAGTAATTTTCATCCAAATTTTGTATGTCCGTAAACCATAGCAACGCACGGGCTATAACCTAGCTAGTACTGTCAAACATAGCTGTCGGGGAAGATCTAGGCATGTGCACCCTGAGCAACAACAAGTGGCATGTTCGCAAGTCAAGTCTCAGATAATTCTTTAATGACGTCACATACATCAAGACAGAAGCGGATCCACAGGGGTGCAGGGGGGCTTGAGCCCCCCTACCCTACCTCTTCACAAATAAAATTTCATACATGTGGTGCCCTACATGTTGACCAAAACCAAAGGAGCAGAAACATAAAAAAATAAAAAATACCTGGTCCATTTATATAGGCTGAAGAAATGTTTATTAAGAGCCAAAATTTTATTGTAGCATATGGTTAGTTGCATATAAATGCTTCAGATTTAGGAATAAATATGCTAGTGTGTCTAAATTATAGTCGGGTGGATTATAACAGTGGTAACTAGGTTCTGGTTCTGGATATTCGATGTTTTCATAACCATTTCGTCCGCCAGAAATATGAGCTTGCATAGTCCCCGACTTTAGTAGGTACTTAGTGTTAGGATGTGTTTGGTGAGGTGATCATGTAAAAAAGTTGTTGAGTTGTAAAAAAACTATTGCGAGTTGTCATTTATGAGAAAGTTGAAAGTCCGTTTTGGTTGAAAACGCAGTTGTAGTTGTGATATATATATGAGCTCCACGATAAGTGACACGTTTTTCTCTCTTCTTTCCTCTCTTCCTCTCGCATCTTGCAACCGGTGTGCTGAGCTGAGTGACGGCGCCGTGGCCGGACGGTGAGAGGGGCTGAGGCCTGAGGATGAGAAGCCATAGCAGGTTTTTATTTAGCTCAACCAACCTCACCCATGTCATGGATCTTTTGCTATCCTCTTCAAAATTTATTGTCTATGGTATATGGGCCATTGGGCCTCCGCTTTGCGAGTTGTGTGAAGAATCCAGTGCCAGATGGAGCCCGGTCGGCCTCTTCCTCGATGGACACTCTTTGTACGCGTAGGTGGCACGCGGCAGGCAGCCGGCCGCCGTAGCCTCTAGACCGTCGCCGCCGCGTGGACAGACACGTGGCATGGCCGGTGAAAATTTTTTTCCAATACAAAAGGCCAGGACGCATCACGCATGTGCGGCGGCCACCGCACCGCGCGCTCGCGTACGTCGGCAGACGAGCGAAAGAGTGGTCTCGACTTGTTGACTGCCGCCGGCACAACCCCATCGTCGCCACGGATGCGCAGCAGCAGGCAGCGAGCAGCAAGGACCCCGCGCGTCCTCCTCCTCACGGTCACGGCGGGGAGAGCGCAGGCGCGCGTGCAGCGGAGGCGGAGCGCGTGGAGGGCGACGGCACCAGCCGGAGCACGGCGGGCGGAGGCCGAGCAGGCGGCGGCGCGGAGTCGAAGGCGAGGCGTCGCCTCAGCGCTGCCGCGCGGCGGGTGCCGCCGCAGCCGCCGACGTGTACAACGCAGCAGCTCGGCTGTGAGCCTTGACTCGTGTAACGACCCGGGTTTCGGTGAGAAAACCCGACTGCATCTGTGATAGTCTGGATCGGTCGCTATCACGTACTGTAACTCATTACGATAATATCATTTCCATACTATGATAACAGAGTACAAAATAAAATATTTTACATCCGAATCAACTCGGTATATTTATTTTAGTACAAGCCTTGGGCTAAGCGACAAGTAGAAACCTCACGTGAAGCGGTAGCTAGAGCTTCAAGTCTTCATCTTGATCAACTCCACGAGCAAGACTTGAGCGAGCAACACAACCTCTTCTTGAATTCTTCCGATGGACCCTTCACTTCAAGTTAAGAACCTACACTCACCAACTATCCCCAAGGAATGGGATAGATTCACGCCACCATCCGTATGCAGACTTTAAGTGGACTACTTCTAAAGGGATAAAAATATATAACAAGGATAGCTCGGGTTTCCTAAGCGGCAACAACATATATATAGAGAGCAAATCATCCTTCCCAAACTCACATCTCACACAACTCATCGGGTGATCTGCCTCGCAGGTTCCGTCTCGACCGCTCAAGCAAAACATAGCTCTCCAACACCCACCTCGTCTCCTATAGCATCCAACGCGTCTCACCCGCATCCCTCATCTCAAAGCATCCAAGTGCCTCATCCCATCCCTCATCTCCAAGCATCCAATGTGTCTCACCACATCCCTCATCTCAAGCATCCAATGTGTCTCGGCCCACATCCAAAGACTCTCTAACTAAGGCGGTACCTCTAGGGATGAGAGTCTCAAAACCAGTCAAAGGTGTAGAGTATGGGGAGACTAGGGTCAAACGATCGAGCCCGATGCACCTCCCACATGGGCGTGTTGGCCTACCCTCTCCCACACACTCATCAACATTGTCCGGTGCTCGAGGTCTCGGAGACTAGGGCGCTAAACCGGGCCGGTGCACCTCCACCGCTGGCGTGTCAGGCCTACCCTCTAACTCTTAATCTCCTAACAGTCATGCGACATCGTCCACTAGGGAAATCATTGGAACCTTCCTCCGAGGGGTAAGCAACCTCCAACTCTCTCCGAATCATACTCACAATATCCCATACCCATACACGCATAGCTCGGTAGCATATACACATATATATATAGTATAGTAGTAGTAGGTCAATCAAGGAACATGATATAAAGATAGGCTATGCAAGGTTCATCATCACCATCTCATCAACATCATGCAAGTAATAAAGCGCTAGCAATCTATATAGCAATGCCTAATAGGTATTCAAAGTCGGATGGGCATGAACATGTGCAAGTAGTCGTGAGTTTAGTAGTTGTTCTCGATCTTGGCTTGACTCTCGGCCGGAATTCCTAGATTCAAATATAAATAAACACGGTGTCTAGATGCAAATAACTCCAAATGAAAAGCAATTAATAACCAAAGAGAGCAAACACTAGCCTAACACGGAGTTTACGATTTTAGAAGTGTTTTGGAAAAGGTTTTATAATTTTCGGATCCAAACAGATTTATTAGGATTTTTCAAATGTAAAATACATTTACGAAATTAAAATACGATCCACAATATTGTTAACTATAAGCTAGCTATAGTCTATCTCTGTCTCTAAACCGGCTATAAGTCGGTTCTTTGGGTAGCTCTAAGTGCACACAAGGCGCCACATGATTTTAGAAGAATAAAGAACCGATTTCATATTTTTCTAAGTTAGAATCACTTTAATATTGATTTTCAAATATAGAAATATTTTATGAATTTAATTAATTGCGATAAAGCAGAAAACACCGGTCGGCAAGTTAGAGAACCATAAGCTAGATTCTCGGTTGATCTACATGGTAAATTGACTAGTCGGCGATCTTTGTTGACAAAGTCAAGAAGGAAGGTCAAAGGTCAAGGTCAACCTGGACCCACAAGTTACATGCGGGGCCCGTATGTCGAGATGGGATGTAGGTTAGGCAGTTGGCGGCCTCATGTTAGTGGGACCCAACCAGAAACCCGTATGCCCTTTAGTCGACAAAGAGGTTGTGCGGTGATGGTTTCGCAAGAAGTGATGTGATGGTTGAGAACCATGGCTCAAGTCTGGAACCGACAAAGATGTGGCGATGATGGATGTCGGGGTTCTCACCGGCAATGAATTTTTATCGATCGTGTGTCGCCTTGGATGGTTAGCGCAGGAGACGACGGGTTTATACGGTTCGGCCTCCGAGGAGTAATACCCCACGTCCAGCAAGGTGTTGCAGCCGTGTTCCCGAGCCAAGTGTGCTCGTAGTAGGGGTTACAAGCTAGCCTGGAGAGGGAGTTCGCTCCCAAGTCCCGGTGGTGGTGTCTCGTCATGTGAAGGTCTAACCTCAGTGATCGCTGCCTCCTCCCTTTTATAGTCTCAAGGAGGGGCACAAGGGGGAATACAAAAGAGTTGTTGCTTGGCGGTACGTCCCTGTCAGACGTCGCCGTCCGCCGGGCGACAGCCGAGTCGCTGATGCCTTGTCGGGAAGCCGCGCGGGCCGGGTTGGACTGTTTCTCCCGGACGCTTGGCCTTCTCCCGAGTAGTTTGGGCTTGTCTTAGTCTTCCCTTGTTTGTTGCCACGCCCGAGCCTAAGCCTAGGCTCGGCCGAGGGGTGCTTGAGTGCCTCGGGTTGAGTCTTGCGGTGGCGAGTAGGAGATGATGGCGATGTGATGGCTGCGCGGCTTGTCGACCTGCATTAAGGCTCTTGCCGGGCGGGCCGCTTGCGAGTAGTGCGCCCCACGCACTCAGTGAGCCTTGGACTTGTCGCGGCGAGGCGGAGGACTGCGAGGAACTCCTGAGACTTGTCGTGCGAGGCTGAGAGTACTTGTCGAGGACTTGTCGTAGGGTTCCTCTAGTGGGAAACTAGTCGGAGATGCACCGTCCGCCAAGGACTGTCGACTTGCTGGGAGGGTCTTGACGAAGATCTGATGCCTTCCCCGAGACGCAGCCTCCGTGTGAAGGGTGGACCTTCTAGATGTTGTTGTCGCAAGGGTACGACCATCCTCGAGCTACTTGCCAAAGAACGGTTGACTCCACCTCGAGGGTTGTGGTTTTGCCGTTGTTTTAGGAAGATAATCTTGCCAAAGGGGACCCTAACTGGGTCGCCGCAAGAGCCCCCGAGCCCGAGTGGGAGCCGTGAGTCGCCTGTGCTCGCTTGATGGATCTTGGAGTTGGAGGTGTTCTTCGGGTTCTTGGTGCGTGCGCGCATCCGCCGGATGTAGCCCCGAGCTCGTGAGTGAGTTGGAGACTCGCCGCGAGCTTTTATTTGTAATTGTAGCCTTGGAGGTTTCCTGGCGCTTACGACCGTAGTGATGACGTGGCGTGGTCATGGGTGCGGGTATCTCGGCCGACGCGTGACCGATATGACCGCCCCATCAAGACCGGGCCAGCTCGCAAGTCCGCACGGGAATCAAGGCGGTTGCGTTGCGGCTGTTTTCACGACACGCGCTTGAGCGGCGAAAATCTTGGCGACACGGCGGGCCCGCCAAGATGAAGAGTCGCCTGTCCCCTTTAAAACCGGCCGAGCACCGTTCGGACTTTGCTTTCCGCTCGCTCTTTCTCCCTCGCGCTTGCCCCTTGAGCTCCGAGTTCTTTCGCCCACATTGCCACCGCCGCTATGCTCCCGCCCGAGACTCACGTGATGTCGAGTCAAGGCCCAATGTCTCCGCGAAAGCAGCTCCTTCGCCTCGCTGAGGCGGGCGCCTCCCTCACCGAGGTTGCCGAGTGGATCGCCCCCGCCGACGAGTCCGTGCCACGCCTCCCAAAGGTACGTGGTGTCGCTCGTGGGTCTTCCATGAGCGGCCGCCCCGCCCGGCAGTTCATCCGCGGTCTGTTCAGACGGCGCTGCACAAAGACTCAACCCGAACAAAGATCCAGCAGATGGCCGCGCTTTGAAGCGATGTGCGAAGGGTTCCTTGGCATCGGCGCCAAGACCGGCATTTGTTCCAAGATTTCTTCGTGGTTCACCGTTCGAGGGAAGGCTCGCGGCGGCGACGATTGGTCGCGCCAACCTTCGAATGAAGCAAGGCCGCGCGACGACTACATCCCGGCCGACCAGCTCGAACAGCCGGGCTGTGGGTGGTTCTACTTGCGCGACCCCAGCACGCGCCTCAGACACCGGTGCTCCATCGCGAAGTCGCAGCTGAATCGGGCCGATGGCCCGCCAAGAAAGAGCAGAGAAGATGCTCAAGCCTCACTGGCCGTGCTCGCGTCTTAACGCCGGGATCACCTTGGCGGAGGTGGTCGGGCAAGACCACGCCCGAGGTGTTGTGCCGCCCGAGGCGCCGCCGCTCGCGACATGATCGCCGATGTGGCCCCATGGGGTCGGACGGTGACCGCGCCGGAGCTTCCGCCGCCACTGAGGTTCAGCGCCGTGGCGCAGCGATCGGGAGAGCGACTACTCGTGGCCGCCGTCGCGGATGCTCCCCGATGCTCCCCAACGCGGGACAGAAATTTGTAAGTTGTCCGCCTTCTCGCCAGTTTCATTCGCCTTTTGTCGTGGGAAGATCTTCTGATTTGACCTTGCGCGTTTCTTGTTGCGCTTGAAATGCGCCCACCTGCTCCGCCAAGGCGCCTCCCGAGGAGGCGATCTTCAAACCAGCCGCGGCGGAGAAGAGGCGGCTACGCGTAAGGCGCAAAGATAAGAAACGCCAGATCGCCAAGCGCGATCGCAACGACGACCGCAACAAGAGGCAAGGCGGGGCAGGCGCCTCCTCCGGCGAGGATCCGCCGCCCGAGCCGCCGTGGAGCGCGGCGTCGCCAGCGGCCGATCGAGCAACATGTCGGGTCGCCGCCGCCGCCGCCGCCTGGCGGTGAAGTGTCGCTCCGCCACCGCGAGGCGGGTCACGACAAGATGTGGCTCGAGCCACGTCCGCGGCTCCGCCTGAGTGGACTCGCTGGCCGACCCGCCTCCCACGTGTGCCACGGACGGGCGCTCCCAGCCGCAGATCCGCGCTGCCGATCGATCCCGAGGAGGTCGGAGGAGCGATTGGTGTCCGTCCGCCGCTTATGACGGCCGGACCGCCCGACCTGACTCCTGCAGGCGCCGGCCGCGGGAGGTCGCTTGATTCGCGGCCGACGCCGAGCGCCCGTGGCGGAACCGAGCGCGCCGCGCGCTACGTATTGCTTATCCGGGTGGCGGATGTTCATGTACCCTTAATCGCAGCGGGGGCCGAGGTCCAACCTCACCAGAAGTGAGGTCGAGGGATGCCCCGAGCGAATGGGGAGAACGTTGCCGCCAGAGGCGGCCGCGGCAGAGGAGCGCCCGAGACGGGACTCAAGCCACGCTGCCCGAGCTGGCTCAAGCGCCGCCCGAGCAGGTGGCATATCGGACCGCCAGTGAAGAAAACCCGTGCGCCCAAGATGTAAGTCTCGACTTCAGCTTTTGCCTCGCTATGTCTCTTCCGACTTGTTTGTTGATGCTAGCATTTGTCTTCTCGCACATGCCGACATCACGTGCTTAGCCTGGGCCCTCAAGCGACCGGCACCGAGGGCACAGTGATCTCTCCCGAGCTCGCCCGCCCCCCGAGCGCCAGCCGTGTCACAGTCAAGAGGCGCCGCCGGTGGTCGCCGAGACGAGGACGCCAACTTCCACCGCCCCGCCACCGCTGGCCGAGGAGGGTGAGGCGGCCACGAGGCGACCGTCACTCGCGGCCTGGAAGCGCCGCCCGAGGCCGGCCCGAGCGTCGAGGGGTGGTGGTGGTCTTGATGAAGACTTGCGCCCGCCGAGAGTCACGATGCCGCGGCGACCTCGGGCGTTGGAGCCGCCCAGCGCAGTGGCGACGAGCCTTCTCCGGCCGTGGAGGTGCGGTGCCTCTCGGAGCCAGTTCAAGGTCCTCCCGACCGTGGAGGTGGCGGAGTCCTCTTGGTCCGAGCTTCTTACGGCGAGGAGATGATGGATCCGGAGACGTGCCGGTTCATCGACTTCCCCGGTGTCGGGGTAATCGACATCGAAGCGCCCCAACTCCCGGAGAAGGAGTACGAGGTGGCGGCGTGAGCGGAGGTCCAACGAGCCGACGACCATGGTACGAGCGCCGGCCTCGCCCCGCCGCAGCAGACGCGGAAGATGTGGCCCTCGCGGCGCCTGCGGCTCGTGGTGGGAGCCGATGAAGACGCCCCGCACCACCGCATGTCGATGAAGGTGGGAGGCGTCCTCCCGAGTTGGTGGAAACTGAAACTCCCACGGCCGAGCTCGGCGTATGGAGCCCGTTGTCGGGAAGAGGGGCATCATCGCCCGGTCCGGCCGAGGCCGAGGGTGTCGAGGCTCGCGTGTTGACGAGCCGCCATTGCGCAAGAGTCGTCCCGAGACGGTGGCTGTGGCCACCCCGAGATCCAGTGGCCGAGGAGACGGGTGCGTCTCTTTCTCAAGGCGCTGCAGCGGCGAGGCCCGAACGCTGAGCTCGCACTTCGTGGGCGGCTACCTCCGGGCTTGACTCCAACTCCGAGGACGACGAGGAGGCCGCGCGCCACACCTTGGAGCGTGGGATGACCGGCGCGGCCTTGACGAGCTCATCCTCCCGCGACCCTGGTGAGTTTTCCATCAAGGATTCTTTTTGATTCCGCGATCTTCTCGAGCTACGCCAGCTTAATTGCTCATGGTCAGACCTCGAGTCTTCAGGTCGGAGACGCGCCCGCGAGGTGCGCCAACTCCGCGCGGAGCGGACCCAGCTGGAGATGCAGCTTGTCGTGGCTCGGGTAGCGGCCGTGCCGTGGCGAGCGAGACGTCCGCGCGGGCGTCCCTTGAGGCCGCCCGTCAGTCCGCGGAAGACCGAGCCATCTCCGCCGAGACTGCCGCCGCAGCGGCTGCCACCGAGCGGGACTCGCTGGCGTCGAGGCTCGCGCTGCCGAGGCCGAGATCGAAGCTCCAGCGGCCGCAGCGTCCGCGGAGGAGGCGGCTGAGAGAGCCAAAACCGCCGCGGCCACGGCGGAGACCACCGCCGAGAAGCCTCCCAGACCACCGCTCGTGAGAAGGCGGCCCTCGAGGCAAAGGTGTTGGAGCTGGAGAGTGACTTGAGGACGGCCACGACGGACTTGGCGACGACGAGCCGCCAGTTTTCCCAGGCCACGAACCAGCTCCAGGTGGCAACCGAGGAAGCGTCGCGGCTTCAGAACTCCAACGCCAAGTTGTCGCAGGATCTCGAGGGTAAGCGACGATCCGGTTCTTGTCCATCTGCGCTTGCTTCTTGTCGACTTGACTTGATGACCTTGGTTGCGGTCGCGCGTGATCCGCGGGATGGTGGTGCGGTGGCGACGGTCAAGCAAGAGCGAACGCCGCCATCCTCAAGGTTATCGAGAAGGACGGTGTCCTTAAGCGCTTGTCGAGCAGCCCCAGTAGCACGATCGAAGTTTGGTGTTATCTTGTTGTCCTTTTCTTCCTCTCGAGCCTCTCCGTGACTCGCCTCGCTTGTTCTTCGTGAGGTCCGTGCCGAGCTGAGCAGCCCCGCATCTCGAGAGCAGACGATCCGCTGAACCAGCCCGCGAGGCCCGCCAAGTCGGATGCCATTGCCGAGAAGGCCATCGGGGACATCGCAAGCCGGGCAGGGTGATGAGTTCGCCATGGCCGCCGGTATCGCTGGTCCGCGGACGCCCGAGACGCCGATCGAGGAGGTTGGCCGCCTTCCCGTGGTGCGAGAACTTGAGTTGTCGACGGCTCGTCAGGCGGTGCACCGGATCCTCGCCATGATCGAGTCGCACTACCAAGGGCCGACCGAGGGCGCCGAGCGCGGCCGGGCCTCGCATCTCCACGCACCAATGCGACGAATCGAGGTGGATCGCGCGCCCGCCCGCGAGATGGCCGACGCCGCATTGAAGGATCTCGGAATCGCCGCCACAAGACGAGTCGAGGCTCCGTGAGTTCCCGGCACCGAGTTAAACATGCCACAAACTATTTGTAATAATTTGAACACGTTGCCAGGTTATCGCGTAGCTAGGCTATTCATCTGGCGTTATCTCTCGATCGCTCCGAGCGCCGAGGACGATCGCAGGCACGCACAACTTAGAGAAGCGAAACAACAAACTGCTCGAGGAGCTGGGGCGTAAGAGTCGTAAGGCTTGGCCCTTCGAATCGCTAAGCTCAACTGCTCGCTCAGAGCCCCGAGTCCTCAGAAGGTTCGGGAGATAACTGAGGTTTTAGTTGTGCAAACTCCTCTTTTGGACCGGAGCCCGAGTGGTCATTCGAATGTTCTCGAAAGGGGTTGGATGAAAGCCGAGACTAGAGAAGTACTGCGTCTTTGTGTCAGGGGCGTTAGCACTAGGAGCTTTGAACGAATAGGCGACTCGCCATCTCATGCAAACTGTCATCTTCACCTTTCCCGAGTTCGAGTTTCCACCAAAAACTTCTCGTCAGGCGATCGGTCTCGACAAAGTTGTCGGAATTTTTGAAAAATTTCAAAAACGTTGAGGACCCGAGGGCATTGTGCCCTTGGTAGCCTCGAGAAGGGAGCGCCTTTGACTTGGTGCAAAGACGCCCGCTCAAGCATAAGTATTGCTATAAAGAAATAAAGCGCACAAACCGAATATAAACTTGAACTCGAGACAGTGCACAGAGGCAAACAAGATGTATTTATTGACGACGAGTTCGTAACATTTACTTAAGGGTAAACGGGCGCAGTGTTCGATGTTCCATGCGTTGACGACGACCTCCCGTCCCTCGCATTTGATCTTGTATGTCCTCGGCCTGAGCACCTCGTGGATGATGAAGGCCCCTCCCAAGGTGGCGGCGCCAGCTTGTGCCCCTGTTTGCTTGAACCCGCCGGAGAACGAGGTCGCCGACGTGAACTCGCGCGGCGCATGTTGCGCCTGTGGTAGCGTCGTAACGCCGCCGGTACTTGGCGCCTCGAAGTGCCACACGCCGCGCCTGTCGGGTCGATCGGCCTCGAGCGACTTGGTTCTCTTCTTCGGTGTATGCCCGCACCGCGCCGCCGTAGTCGGCGTCGCTGGCAAGACCGCCGAGCCATGTACCATGAAGAATGGCGTGAACCCCGCGGGTCTCGCTTGGCGAGCGACTCCACAATACGGACGGCAGTTCGCCACCCATCTTGCTCGAAACTTGTCGAGCCGCTTGAAGATTCTCGGCTTCAAGCCTTGCAGGATCATACCGTTCGCCCTCTCGACTTGCCCGCTCGTCTCGGGTGAGCTACACCGACCACACGGATGTGGTTGTCGCCGCAGGTTGAGGAATTTCTTCCCGTGAACCGGGTGCCGTTGTCGCAATGATCGTGTTGGGGATGCCGAAACGGTAGATGATGTTGGTGAAGAACGAAACGGCCTCCTCGGAGCGGACGTTGACTATGGGTCGAGCCTCGATCCACTTTGAGAACTTGTCGACCGCCACGAGGAGGTGAGTGAAGCCCCGGTGCTTGCTCGAGCGGTCCCACCATGTCGAGGTTCCGCATCGCGGGCCATGTGATGGGGATCGTCTGCGCACTTGGCCGGGAGGTGAGTTTGCCTTGCATAGAATTGGCAACCCTCACAACGCCGCACAATGTCCTTTGAGTCGGTGACCGTGGACCAATAGAAACCTTTGCTCAAAGCTTTTCCGACAAGGGTTCTCGGATGGTGACCGCAGTGCGTGTATCTCTTGCAGCAGCGCGGCCTTGATCTCCGGAATGCACCGCATGAGTATGCCGGCCGCCGCTGCTTGTAGAGCTCGCCATCCGAAAGCTACGGCTGCGATGCGCCGTGCTTCGCTTGGCTCGGCCTGGCGAGCTCGATCAGCCACTCGAGGATGGGGAAACGCCACGGGATCCTCAAGGTTTACCTCCGGTGGCTCATCGATTGCCATGACCTCGGCCCCGCTCTTCAGTGGTTTCGCCTCTTCTCGCACGGACGGTTGATGTTGATCGCCGCGAAGACGCCGTGGAACCGGCGCGATCGATGCCGCCGCAAGCACATCGGCCGCTTTATTGTAGTCGCGCAAAGACGTGGTGCAACTCGAGGCCGTGGAATTTGCCCTCCAGATCTCGTGACGGCTTGGCAATATGCCGCCATCTTCGGTCAACGCAGTTTATCCTTCATGACTTGTCCCACGACCAATTCCCGAGTCACCCCGATCTCGAGACGCTTGATCCCGAGCTCGACAAATGAGACCGTTGATCGCTTCGTACTCGGCGGCATTGTTTGACGCCGGAAATGTAGTCGGACCATGTACTCCATGCGCACGCCTGGGCGAAGATGAAGACAAGGCCTACACCGCTCCTTCCTTCATGACCGAGCCATCAAGTACATGATCCGTGTCTCGTGCTCGATTCTTGCCGGGTGGAGTTCGCATCTCCATCCCATTCGCCACGAAGTCCGCGAGTACTTGGGACTTAATCGCACTGCTGGAGCATACGTGATGTTTTGCCCCATCAACTCAAGCGCCCATTTAGCGATTCTTCCTTCGGCCTCGGGTTCGGATGACCTCCCGAGTGGATACTTGGACACCACGGTGATGGGGTGTGCGTCAAGTAATGCCGGAGCTTGCGCTGGTCATCAAGATCGCATACAAGCTTTGCATCCGTGAGTAGCGCGTCCTTGAGTCGGAGAGTACCTCACCGACGGTACACCGGTCGCTGCACCTTCCGGGACCTCCTGCTCTTCCCGCCTACCACCAAAGCCGCACCGACGACCGGGTCGCCGCTGAGATGTACAGAATATTGGCTCTTCCGCGTGGTCGAGCGCCAATATCGGGGACTCTTGAGGAGGTTCTGAGTGAGTCGAGTGCCTCTTGTGCCTCGGGGTCCACGAAGTGGTCGGACTTCTTCATTAGCTTATATAACGGCAGTCGCGCCTCCGAGCCGCGCTATGAAGCGACTCAAAGCCGCGAGATGTACCGTGACGTTGTACGCCCTTCAGTTCTTGATCGGCCCCATGTCCATGATGGCCGAGATCTTCGGTTAGCTTCAATGCCGCCCGACACGACAAAGCCGAGGAGCATTCCCCTGAACCCCGAAACGCACTTCTGGATTCACTTCACCCCGTTGTCGTAGCTTCACGAAGACTTCGCGGAGGTCGGGGACCAGATCCTGCTCTCTTGACTTGACTACAATGTCGCCGACGACGCTTCTATGATGCGGCCGATCAGCTCTCAAGACGCGCCGCATGCATCGCTGGAAAGTTGCGCGCAGATTCTTGAGCCCAAGGGCATCGCTTGATAGCAAGACGCCGAACCAGGTGATGAACGAGGTTGCGAGTTGGTCCGCTACACATCGCGATCCGGTGGTACCCGAGAGTACGATCGAGAAAACAGAGGGTCTCGCACCGCCGCTGAATCGACTACCGATCTATGCGAGGCAAAGGAAACGGATCCTTGGGACACGCCTTGTTAAGGCTCGATAGTCAACACACATCCTCCATTTTTATTCTTCTTCTTTACAAGCACAGGGTTTGCTAACCACTGGGTGGTAGACTTCACGATGAACCCTGCACTAAGGAGCTTCAAGATCTCCTCGCCAATCGCCTTTGCACTTGTCGTCCGCTGAAGCGGCGAGGCGCTGTTTCACCGGCCGATCCCGCTTGATGTTGAGTTTGTGCTCGCAACCTCGGATCCCTTCATGTCGGAGGGTTTCACGCCAACACGCCGAGGTTCGCTGAGGAAGTCGACGAGCCGCGCTTCCTATTTAGGATCGAGCGCCGTCCCGACACGGAGCTTGGCCATCGGAGACGACCGGCCCTTGACATCCTTGGCGGCTCGAAAGAGCAGCCGCACGCTGACGACTCGGGACGCCCGGTCTCTAACGAGGCTCGATGGAGCCTCGCGGACCGGAGCTGTTGCTCAAATAACTGAAAGCACTCGCCGACCAGATGCGCTACCGGCACGTAGGCCCCATCAGGATGATACCCCTCGTCCGGGATTTTCAATTTCGTGCACGATAATTAGGCACGGCCATAAACTTCGCAGTATGCCGCCTCCCCGAGGATCGCATGGTACGTCCCTCGAGAACCCCACCACTGAAGGTGAGGGTTTCGTGCGCGAAGTTCCGCGACATCCTCGAACGTGACGGCAGATCGATCTGCCCGAGGGAAGCGCCGATTCCGTGCACGACCCCATGGAACGCCGCCATCGACGGCCTCGCGACTGGACGGATGCCCATCTCGCCAAGTGTTGACGCCAGAGCACGTTGATCCCGCCTCCATCCATCGTGACCTTGTGGACCCTTCCGGTTTTGAACAGGGGGCTACCACTAGTGGGTAGGATCCAGCCGGGTACGGTGTCGATGGTCCTTGCGATCAAGGTTATTGGAACCTCCGACCACTTTAGGTAGGACGTTGCAACGCCGCTGCTCATGACTTCACGCCGGATGAGCTTCTCGCTACCGAGGGCTTCACGGTGATCCTCCAAGATCATATGCACCGCCCGCCTTTCACCGGGAACATAGCCCCCGCCATCATCGTTGTCGGGATGGGCCTTGCTTGTCGGGTGGTCCGCCTTCGCTTGAGGGTGCTCTTGACGAGTTCTTCATCACCGCACTCCTAAGCGTGTGCTTGACGGGCTTCTCGTGGTCCCCGGTGGTGCGGGCTTACCCGGGTTGCCCTTTGCGCTCGTCTTGCCGCGCCGCCGACAAAGTTGTCCGCGGCGGCGCTTGTCATTTTCTTCTTCTTTTTTGAAACGCGAGGACGCCTTGGCATGGTCCACGACTTGCTTCCCTGCCCCAGGGGTGTTGAGCGTCGCGCATCGCCTCCTCGCCGTCGGCGTGATTGCTCGCGATGTCGAGGAGTTCCGCGCGTGGCGCGGGCATGCGACGTCCGAGTCGATGGATGAGGGAGGCCGCCCCATTCTCAAACGCCGAGATGGCGTCGTTGTCGATGCGCCGGAGCTCGGTGCGCTTGGAGAAGCGCCGTATGTACCGCGAAGACTTCTCCCGTGCCGCTTGCCATGCGCAGCCCCATCGCTTGCCGTGGCGCGTGTACGTGCGTTTTGAAAGTTGCCGACGAAAACCCGCCGCGGGCCTTGGATCTTGTCGCGGGCAGGTGCTCGAGCCACGCGGCGCAGAGTCGCCGAGGTAGAGTGGCAAGTTCTGATCACGAAGAGATCGTCGGTCGCTTCCTCCCGCATGGCACGCAAGTCGGTAGTCCTCGAGCCATACCGGGATTGGTGTCCCTGCCGTATCTTGGCACATTGGTCGGGGCCCGAAGCGCCGAGGGGAACTTCGCCGCGAATGCCCCACCAAAGGCCCTCGACCACGCCGGGCTTGGCGACCAATCGCGCGCGGGTCGCCGCCGCCGCCGTCGTGGCGTCGGCGGCGCCCACGCCGCCGCCGTGGCGCGAGTGGTGGTCGTGATTGCCGTCCGACGCTTCCGCTCGCCGCCGGGCTTCTAGGGTATTCCGAGCGCGGTTGGGTCCTAGACGACTCTTGACCGCCGATGCCGGCCGCAACCCCGCCCCGTGTCCTTGCTGCCGAGGAGGAGGCGGGTTCGACCGTGGGTGGATGGTGCTCAGCTCGTCCGCGCCCGGCGCCGGGCGCGAGGCGGAGTTTCGCTGCCGCCTGGCCACGAGCGCGCGGCCACCGCCGGCGTACTCGCCGCTTCTTCCGAGGTTGCTGGCCCGGCAGCCGCAGCAACATACGCGGGCGGCTGGTTCGGGATGCCCGCCGGAAAAGCGGTGCGCGTCGGCGCGCGCTCGCTTCGCTGCGGTCGTTGTTGGGCTCCGGCGCTGCGGGTGGTGTCGGTGTCGGCCGCGGGCGCGGTTTGCGGGCCGAAGGCGCCCCGCCGTTGCTCGTCATTGCTCGGCTCGAACAAAGTTGTCGATCGCGAGGCTCGCGCCGCTGCCGAAGTTCTTGATGCGGAAGGACCAACTCTCATCGAGCCGGCGCCTTGCCTCCGCTAATTGCCGAGTCGGGCCCGGCCGGGCACGGCACCACGATGGCGCGGTGCATGCTCCGACCGAGCTGCCGACGCAGGGCCACGCAGACGTTACACTCCCTTGTGGGGTCGTGACGCCGCGCAGCTGGCGCCCGGAGCCGCAGACCCGGGACGATGCTCGTGGGCGCGAGGTCGCCGACGAGGCCGTCCACCGGGTCGTCCCAGAGTCGTTGTCCACGAGGGTACATTTGTGGAGTACCGCCCATGAATTCCCACCTCAGCCGTCCGTCCGCCGGCCTGGAAGGCAGGTCGGTGAGGTAGTAGGCGGCGAGCCTAAACGCCCCGCTGGGTTTGGCCCCAACATGCCGATGATGACGCCGCGAGGCGCCCGCGCCGAGAGGACATTGGCGGCTACCAAGGTACGGACTCCGCCCGCCCGGTGTAGACGCACCAGGGAGCCGAAGCGCAGGTGGTCCCGGAGTCAACGTGACTGACCGCCCATCCGATCCGCCGAGTTCGCCGAGACACACGATGTGCCCCTACCGCGCGCCAACTGTCGGGTTCTCACCGCCGCAATGAATTTTTATCGATCGTGTGTCGCTCGATGGTTAGCGCAGAGACGACGGGGTTTATACTGGTTCGGCCTCCGAGGAGTAATACCCACGTCCATGTGTTGCGCCGTGTTCTGAGCCAAGTGTGCTCGTAGTAGGGGTTACAAGCTAGTCGGGAGAGGGAGTTCGCTCCCAAGTCCCGTGGTGGTGTCTGGTCATGTGAAGGTCTAACCTCAGACTGCTGCCTCCTCTCCCTTTTATAGTCTCAAGGGAGGCACAAGGGGAATTATAAAGCTGGTACGTCCCGTCAGACGTCACGTCTCACGGGCGACAGTTTGAAGCCGAGTCGCGATGCCTTGTCGGGAAGCCGCGTGGTCGGGTTGGACTGTTCCTCCGGACGCTTGGCCTTCTCCCAGTAGTTTGGGCTTGTCTTAGTCTTCCCGAGTACTTGTTTGCCACGCCCGAGCCTGCCTAGGCTCAGCGCTGGCCGAGAGGGTGCTTGAGTGCCTCGCTGAGTCTTGCGTGTGGCGTAGGAGGAGATGATGGCGATGTGATGGCTGACGGCTTGTCGACCGCATTAAGGCTCTTGCCGGGCGGGCCGCTTGCATGGCCTCCAGTTGTTTCCGCTGTGACGTGAGATTCGCCTCCTCACAAGACGTAGCGCCGCCCGAGTAGTGCGCCCGGGTCCACGTCAGCGGAGCGGACTTGTCGTGAGGCGAGAGTACTTGTCGCGAGGCGAGACTTGTCGCGAGGGTTCCTCTAGTGGGAAACTAGTCGGAGATGCAGCCGGCCCGGCCAAGGACCGGCCGACTTGCCGGTGAGGGTCTTGACGAAGATCTGCATGCCTTCCCGAGACGCAGCCGTGAAGGGTGGACCTTCTAGATGTTGTTGTTAGCAAGGGTACGACCATCCTCGAGCGCTTGCCAAGAAACGGTTGACTCCACCTCGAGGGTTGTGGTTTTGCCGTTTTAGGAAGATAATCTTATCTGGTCAAAGGGGACCCTAATGGGCCCTCGTCCAATAGATTTATCTAGGATAAGGTTGATGGTCACGACGTATAGGCGTGCACAACCGCAGCGAAAGGTACTGGGACTTGAAAGATTGAACACAAGCATCAACATACAAGAATTAAAGCTCTTGGTGAAAAGGAGTAGGTCTTTAGCAAACAAGACGACACGGATCGATAAAGAGCTAAGGTTAGATAGCACCCATGACTTAGCTTTAGAGTCTTGCACACTCGGCGATGCACAAGCAAGAAGGATAAAAGCTCGGTGGAAAAAGATATGTGTCATTGCTTAGCAAAGAAACACACATACTAGATCAAAGTTGAACGTAGATGGTTTAGAACAACACAGAGTCAGACACACTTTAGTTTCTTGCAGTGCAGCCCTCTGTAGATCGAATTGGCCTCCTTTGCCGTGTACAACGATTTTCGTTCACATCACATCGCTAGATGCTTGGATATGGACCGATAGCTTGCACCAGCACTATGGGTTCAGGAGCGCTCACGTGCAAGCCCAAGAAAAGCCCTCGGCGAGCTCTGGCGAGATGCAGACAGGCGGCGGCTTGGCCGACGCACGCTGGCGCGTGTACGCCTTCGAGTTGGGCACGACGGGCTAAAAGCAAAGCCTTCGCCTCACGCACGCCAAGCGCTCGCGTGCAAGCCGCGGCTCGACCACGGCGGCGAAAGCAGACGGGCGGCGCGCTACAACAAACGGAAACAGCAAAGGCGGCTCGGTTTGATTCGTTACCGCACATCGCTTAAGGCACGATCGAAGGTTGGCTCGGCGGCTAAAGGCGAGTCTTGCCACCCGCGCATGCGTGCGTGTGCGTGAGCGGATGGCTTGGCCGCGGCGGCACAGACATCTGCGGCGCGACGGCGAAAACAAACAATGTGAAAGGGTCAGCGGTGGCGCGACACGGCGGCGGCACTGCGGTAAGAGCTCGACTTCGATGGTCGGCACACAGCGTTGCGGCGGTCGCGCGGCGCGCGTGCAACACAGGGACACATCATGCCACAACTCCTCGGCACGAAGGCCGGCACAACAAGGGACATCAAGGAGGAGGACTCACCTACAGGGGCTGCTCACTGTTCAGGCATTTCGTCGAACAGGTAGAAGGTGAGGCCGATGAAGGTAGCAGCTTGCGGTTCAGGCTTCACCAACAACACCTCCGGCAGCTGCGACTTGATGGAGAGGTAGCAGAAGGTTGGCGGTGAGGATGATGTGGCCCACGCAGCAGCTTTCGTGTGTTTGCCATTGGCGCATTCCCTCGAGCAGGTTGGAGGCGAGGAGGACAAGGCTGCAGCGGCGTAGACTTCCAACACGGCAACTCGCGGACGACCTTGTCGAGGACAGCGTGCCGATCGTCGTCGATGTCATGGCCCACGCATCCTCCTTGGCGTCGATGTGCAGCAGCCCCAGTCCGACGTCGGCGTGGTTGGCACCGTTCCCAGCGGCGCCCGACACGGTGGCATGGTCCCCGGCGGCTTGTACTCCTGCTATTGGCGCGTCTTCCAGCTCGTGGTGCTGCGTCTGGTGAAGAGGAAGCAGCAAGGAGGCTGCCTGCCGTGAGCTGCAGCAGGCTGGCTTGGAAGCGGCATACTCTGATCGGAAGGAACTGGACGAGCTCAGCTGCTGCTCCTGGCTTCTGATTGGGTGGACAAAACAGCAGGGATGAGGAGTGGCCCTGCTGCTCTGGTAGCTCTGCTCGAGAAGGAGGAGCATGGACATGCTACTAGCTGGGCTGCTCCGATTGCTTGCCGATGGGATCAAGAGAAGAAACAGAGACGTGCTTGGATTTGTGCTCCTACCACTCGATCTTGTTGGAATCGCAGGAGACAGAGGGCAAGTTGCTAGATTTGCTTGCTCGATTGAAAAGAGGAGGGAACTGTGGCCGGTGTTCGGTGCAGAGGGGAGACAAATGCAGGTGCTAGCTTCTTGCAAGAGAAGAAAGAACAAGGAGAGCAGAGTGCGGCGGCGGCTTGGGAGAGAGTGGACAGGAGTGAAGACGAGATAGATATTTAGGGTTAGATAAATAGGTTTAGATGCTAGATTCAGGATATTTGGGACGAAACAATTTCAACCGCATGAAATAATCGATAGAATTTATTTCGTAGGATTGGAATAAAACAATTAGACTGATTTTCCGGAGCGAATCAAATAGCAAAGTACTAATTAGAGAAGGAAAATATTGTTTAAATCAAATGAGCTCTTGGAGATTTAATTCGAATTATAGTTTCTTCCCCGAAATCAAATCAATTGCAAAGAATCAATTCGAAGAGTCGGAAAGTAACCTCATAATCCATTTAAGCAATTCGAGCACTTTGGAAAGATTAAGATAGAAAAGATTAGAAGGCCGTGGAGAGGTTAAAGACCTTCCAGGTGGCTTAGGTGGTCGAAGGTTAGGGAGTATAGTTAGTTCAATTGTTTTTTGATTTATATTTGAAATTAGATTTCAAATATAAATCACACTCAAAGATTCAAGAAAATTCCCAATAAACTCCAAAATTTATCACACTAACATTTTATAATTTCCTAAATTTATTATTTAGCTAAATAAATCTAGGAGTTTGGGGAAGGATCAAAGAGGACAACCTTATAAATTAATCAAGCACTCAAATTCATCCAAAAATTTTGAAATTCACATTCTATATGTGACATCCGCCCAAGGCTTAATAGGATTGGAAGGATACTCATATCAACAAGTTGCAACTTCTTTTCCTAAATCCATCTCAAAAAAACCCAAAGTTTAAGCGTGTTTGGCTTGGGTGATGGGTGACCAACCGGAAAGTTCTTCCCGAGTGCGCATGAGTGAGCGTCGTCGTGAGAAAACTGTTGATGCATGAGGTCATTCTCGGGTCTCCCAGAGGCTAGACGTAAGCGGGCTCGGCCTCGGATAGGCGGGTCGTTACACTCTGCTCGTCATCAGTTGCAGAGTATGAGGCCCGTGATGATGTGCGTCTTCTTGTCTGATCAGCTGCCCTCTGCACATCAACCATAAAGCAGCAGCACCATGCTTAATCCTTCTGATTTCTCTCTGTAATTCTACTTGCCGTCTCAGACAGACAATAAACTTGCAGTGATTGTAGTTTTTGGATGTTCGATGTTCTAGTTTGATGTTGACGTACACGGAGTAATATGTTTCCTGCTGTAAGAGGCTTGTTTTGTCACTGTGTAGTTGCCTTTTGGGTTCTCCGATGGCTACGGACTACCAGCTGAGCGCTAATCCATCGGCCTTCACACAGCTGACTGACGACGACTACGACGGTTCTGTTCTTCCTGCCCATATCACTGTACCTGTAGCTCTGTAGCATTGACGATGTTTTGTAGAATCTTTAATAATCACTGATCGGTGCATGGATCCATCCATCAGCAAACGAACGACGATATGTAGGCACGACCGCACGGATCGATACTGACCTGCCTCCGCTCGTCTCACGTTCACGTCGTCGTCCTGCAAGGCGCGAGCACCGTGCAGTCAAAGTTAGTTAGTTGCCTACTTGCCTCGTTAACTGCTCCTCCATCCCAAACACAATATATAATTGAGCGTCCTCCTAAGTTCAATTTCTCTATGGACTCTGACCAAATCCATTACAAAAATTTATATATTTCACGTACCGAAACTAGCATAGTAATAAATTTAACTAAAGTTACACTAATATTTATAGAATAATCAAACTGACCAATAATTTAGGATATATATATATTTGTATCTCACAAATTATAATGTATCTTTGCATACTTGAAGTTTCTAAAATAAGTATGTACGATTTTTAAAAGTGGTATGTGGACATACCTCTTTTTATATATGAGGCAACATAGACATACTGCTATTTCTATATAGGAAATAACATGTATCACAAGGTGTAAAAATTACGAGTTCCACTAAAATTTTTTCATGGTTATCACTTTGATAAATCTTATTTTAGGTATGTCATACTCCAATTCATAAATGGGTATGTACACATGCGCAGTGGTTTTGAGCGTAACTACACCGTATGAAGTAGAATGGATTTTATATGTTCCTAATATTATATATCTTGCAAAATATTGGCCTTTATTTCCTTGACTAGACTGTTCGTTGCATTCTAGCGGTGGTTGACAAAAACCAGAGGGTATTCTAAAAAAACAAAACCAGAGGGTGCTATAGCTAATAACCAAACTTGGACGACCTTAATTGGTAGGTAAATGGATACTCGCCTTGCCAATCTTTTCAGCTGTTGGCATTCATCAGAAGAGGGGAAAGCTACGGCTCCTCGGCCACTTTGGCATATGCACGCCATGCGCTTCAACATTTGTGTGTTTATGCGGTTGTGTCAACCGTATCTCTCTCTAGCTCGCTCAAATCCGAGCATGCATCAGAGCTTTTTTTTTTGTGTGTGTGTGTTCTCTCGTTGCTCTTTATTAATGAACAGTTCATATAAGGTGGACGGCTAATTTGGCTGCACATTTGTGTGCACACCAATGCAAAACAGTACACACCTCCAGCTACAACTAGGTAGGGTAGGCTTCGTGATGATCTCGTGTATAAAATCTGGCACAAGGCACTATTTTTGGTGGAATATCATAGAAGTTATTCCGAAATTAAACGCATGGCTATAAGTTTTTTTTTGTTATTTTTGGCAGAAAAAGAGGGTTTTAATGCCTTTCAAATAAATGAGAAAGAATATACTAGCAAAAGTACATCAACCTTAAAATTTGAAACTACTGATGGCCGTTAAGCAAGTTCATCGACAAGACAACAATTTTGTTACCACGTGCCTTCTTATATTATGCATAATATGCAGACAGATCTTCCTCTCCTAGCTTGTTGTCTCCTAATGTGATGGCTCTTAAAAAATCAAACAATTTCGACACTGAATAGTTGTGCATTGTAGCTTTACCGAAAATTAAACAATTTTCATTAAAAAATAGTTTGGTGTTTGAACATGTTATAAATTGTTGTACTACGTTCAGATTATTCTTAACCGAAACAAGCTGTTTCAATCATTATTTATGAACGAAATAGAATTATCGATGACACGGTTTATCTTAATTCGTACTATACATTATCTACGTAGATAACAAAAAGTGGAGTAAGTGGAGTAGATCATCATACTATAATATACGGCATGTTTTGGGGGCGGCCATGCGTGTGGCCTAGTTATTAATTAATCAATCAATTAAGCCCTAGTACACGTGGACTGGCTTATCTGCGCTTAACAAATCGCCCTCCACGCACAGTTATATAACCTGTCCTAGGCTTCCATTATATTCCATCACTCCACACACTACTATCGCCATCTCTCTCAGCCTCACACTCTCACAGTCTCACTCACGTCACGGTTCAGGAGTCACCGTCGATACGGCTCGGAGCTGCAGCGTCATGATGAGGCCGACGACGTCGTGGTCGCCGTCGTCCGTGCCGTCGGTGCTCGTGGCGGCGGCGGTGACGCTGCTGTTGCTCGCTGCCGCCGGTGGCTGCGACGGCGCGCTGCTGAAGGCGCACTACTACCGGCGCAGCTGCCCGCGGCGGAGGCCGTGGTGCGCGACATCGTGGCGGCCCGCGTCGCCGCCGACCCCGCCAAGCTCCCGCCAAGCTGCTCCGCCTCTTCTTCCACGACTGCTTCGTCAGGGTAACTAATAAGCAGCTAGCTAGCGATCGTCTTCGTCGTCTCCGACGACGGAGGATGAGCTGATGACGAAGCATTCACGCCGGCCATCCGACTCTAAATTGGTCTAATTAAAACTTGCAGGGCTGCGACGCGTCGGTTCTGCTGGAGTCGTCGCCGGCGGGGTCGGCGGAGAAGGACGCGGCGCCGAACGCGTCGCTGGGCGGGTACGACGTGATCGACACGGCGAAGGCGGTGCTGGAGGCGGTGTGCCCGGGGACGGTGTCGTGCGCGGACATCGTGGCGCTGGCGGCGCGGGACGCCGTGTCGCTGCAGTTCGGGCGGGACCTGTGGGACGTGCAGCTCGGGCGGCGGGACGGCGTCGTGTCGCGGGCGGCGGAGGCGCTGGCGGGCTCCCGTCGCCGTCGAACAACTTCACCACCCTCGAGGCCAACTTCGGCGCCAAGGGACTCGACGTCAAGGACCTCGTCCTCTCAGGTATTACTGGTTCGCTGCCTCGCCTCTCTGCTCATACCTACGCACTGCGAACGAACGCGCGCACACGCACGCACTGGCCACTGGGCGGCGGCCCAGAGTTCGACGACGCACAAGATGTTAAACTCTGCAGTTGCTTTGCCGCGCCGTGGCGTACGTACGTGTCGACGGCGACGGCATGCACTTGGCCACTGCAGATCGAATTAATTAATATGTGGAGGATTAAAAAATAACCTAAACGATCGATCATCGTCATCGATCGGTGCAGTGAGCGGATGAGTGCGTGGTCACCACTGCATAGTACTCCGTAGTAGACTGACTAGTAGAGGGGGGTGGCCGGCCGGTCGCCGCCGCGCGGAAGCAGGAGCACATGCGCCGCGACGGCGACGGCGCGCGGCCGGTCGGGCGACGACGCGACGGCTGATGGTGATAGGCCGCAGGAGGAGAGTGCGTCGTCCACTCCAGGTGGGACGATGCCAATGCCATGGCATGAGCGAGCGAGGCCGCGCGCGACGACAAGGACGGGGCAACCACCACGCGCACCGCAACCACACGGGCGTGCGGCTCGTGGCAATGCGTGTCGGTGCACGAACCGGTGGCCGGCGCCGCTGTGCTCTGCCTCGGATGCACGCCGCCGTGGCCGTCCGTTCCTGATAAGCTAGATACTGTTTATAGCTAGTAGCTCTTTCACGGTCGCTAGAGCTAAGCTACCGTTCTACACTCTACACTCTGCGCACTCTGCACTCTGCCATGGGTAGTGGAATGTGCATAGTACACAATCAGGAGATCACTTCTCCTATCGAGTTAATTGAATGAAAAACATTTTTTTCGATACTTTAGGAAATGGGAAAAGGGATGCCATAGGGCTACAATAATCCAGGTTGCCAAAGACAGCCATTTGACGGGACCAAAACAGGGCCTTAAATAAGTGTGTTCAGTTCTCATTCCATTCCACTGAAAAAGAATCTTTATTTTAGCTAATGTGTTGATATATAGGACGAAACAGAAAAGAAAGCTCCCTCTTGTCTTGTTGGACCACTTAGTCATCAAGTTCATCGTGGAAGTTCCTAAACAAGTTCCTCTAACCGTTTGGGGTTCCTATCAAGCAATCGTACTCCCTCCATCCTTAAATATTATTCATTTTGACTCTTCTAAATATACAATCTTTATCGTCCTGCACTTACATATGTATACTATATATCTAGATACATATTAAGAGTTATGCATTTTAAAAAGCCAAAATGAATTGTAACTAACAATCCTCCCGGCTTGTAGCATAGATTATTAGTACTAGTAATAACAATCAAATAATCCATGATGCATGCATGCTATGCATGTGTCCTGAAAGCTGATGGACGGAAGAAGCTATATTAGGGTCAAAAGCAAACTCAAGTCTACTGATTAATTTCTACAAAAGGTGATGGGGGTTAGTGATTGCCTCATCAGACCCTGCTTAGCATTTGTACTCACACACACACACACACACTGACGAGTAATTAATTGCACTACTAAGAGTGGTATATATACAAATTAAACGTATACGGTGCATACTGCAGCTCCCAGAGATCGAGTTGAGTGCTAGCTAGGAAAGCACTTCCAATTTTTTTTAAAGACAAATATACCTGACCAAACTAATAACATCAAGTTCTACACATATACTTATATACATATAAGTATAACCAAAGTAAAGAAAGTGGATGTGCATGGATCTACTTAATTGTACTACAGCAGTACCAGCACTGCACTATATATACATGACTGTCATGTGACATGCTCAAATTGATCAAAGAAGAATCGAAGCTAACAAGCAGCTCTATATAGCCTAGCTAGCCACCACTGAAGACGAGGAATAAGAGGATCATTATTGGAACGGCTAGAAATTGCCTCACCGTGCATGGGATCATCATCACCATATCACTATACCAACCAGGTAGTACCAAAGGAGGCGGCTAGCAGCTCATGTGGGCCTGCTTTATACCTGCACTACCAGTACCAGAGCGGTGGTTGGGGAGTGGAGATCACTGCAGAATCTAGGTAGCTAACCTCTCCCTGCAACCTGTCAAACGGCCGGTAACTAACTGCCAACAGATGTTAGTGGCCGCCACTCCTAACTAACATAGTAACATCCATCCATCCGTGCACGGCCGTTTCTTGCCCAGGCATCATCCTTCTATCCTAGCTGCCGCCGTGTGCTTCATCGGATATATATGGATTATTGGGCTCCATCCATTATTGAGGCTACAACATGGCATGCATGCATATCCACAACAGTAAGCACCACTGATGTAACTATGCGCACACGAGTTCAATTCTTTTAAAATTTTGCACCAGTTCAATTCTTTAAAAACACCAGTTCAATACTTTCTTTAAACTTTTTAAATCTCAAGAGATGGCTCCACTAGTTCAACCCAGGGATTACATTGGATGAATGATGAGTCCAGATTGTACCCGGCATTGCTGCAGTGCCAATGTTTGCCGGTTTTGCATGCCATGCAGTGGTTGGATTGCACGAAAACAGCGGCCACCGAATCCGTTGAACGCGGTCCCAATGCTAGCAACGCTCAGTGTCATCAATCATCACACTCGCATTCTTGGATGATTAAATTTACTCGTACTGTCCGCTCCAATAATGTCCGCTGCACTTGCATGTACCGGCCACTCATACGTACTGTTCAGCTGACGCAACATTATTTCAAATTTACTCGTACTGTTTTACCCAGGTAAACAAATTTTGCGTGTCATACGCTTTAAGAAGATGAGACTTCAACTTAAGCATATTGTTGTATATATACGTGTGCAGGCGCGCACACGATCGGCGTCGCCCACTGCAACACCTTCTGCGCGGCTCTCCTCCTCCGGCGGCGGCGGCGGCGGCGCGGACCCGACGCTGAACGCGGCGTACGCGGCGCAGCTGCGTGCGCGGTGCGGTCCGACCCCCAGCGCGGCGGCGGCCAACAACGCCACCGCGGTGGCCATGGACCCCGGCAGCCCGGCCCGGTTCGACGCGCACTACTTCGTCAACCTCAAGCTAGGGCGCGGCCTGTTCGCCTCCGACGCCGCGCTGCTCACCGACCGCCGCGCCGCCGGCATGATCCACCGACTCACCAGGCAGGGCTACTTCCTCCAGGAGTTCCGGAACGCCGTCCGCAAGATGGGGCGCGTCGGCGTGCTCACCGGCGACCAGGGGGAGATCCGCCGCAACTGCAGGGCCGTCAACAACGTCAAATGATCGATCCACACACACACGTGTACGAGTACGACACGGGCGGGGGAAATCGTTCGTTCTTGGAAGCAGCTCATGTGTGTTCGCTTTCTTTTTTGCTTGATTGCAGATAAATTAATGATACATGTAATTTGGGGCGGGGGATTAGTGGGTTTTGTCTTTTTTTTAATAGTGTGCTTGTATTTGGTGCCCATCATGTGGAAGCACATTTGGCGCCTTGGTGGAGTTGATATGGATATAGTATATATTGCAATAATACCTGTATTAAGTGTTAACCCAAATCACGTGCATGAGCGGAAAGACTTGTGATCACAGTTGGTCGTCCGGACGTCAGTAGCACCCCGACGCCCCAACCCAAGAGGTTGCGGGCTCGTTTCTCAATGGACGAATTAAATTCTGATGCGATTTTCAATACTACGTGTTTCCCGTGTAAAGAGGACGGTATTCTCTCCAATTTCTTCTCTAACGTACATTTGATTGAGTATCTACAGTAGTAATTCATAAAACAGAACAGGTGCAAAGTACTGTACATTTGGTTGAGTGAAATCACAACCAGGAAAGGTCCTTGGTTTATTCGCGTTGATCAGCTGCATCATTATTTTTATAAATCTCTTGCCTTTTTTGTACATGTGGATTTCAGGAGTCAAAGAGTAATAAAGCAGTAACAAACCATGAGCAACTCCAACAATTTGCTATCTTAGCTCGACATCTATCTAATTTTGGCAAGAAACATAAAAAATTTTCCCAACAGTTTAAGAAAACAACTTGGCATCGATAGCAATTTGGCATCCCTCCCATCCATGGCGCATCCGTTCAGTAGAGAAGAGGTGGAAGGACATAAAAATAATTTTTAGATGGAAGGGTATAACATAATTTTGTTTCTCTCTCAGTGGTTCACGATGTAAATTAGATCTGGATTTGATGTGAATTACGCCAAACTGTTGGAGATGAACTCTTTTTACTTGACATATCTTTTAAAAGTTGGCAAACACAAGATTCACAAGAAATTCAAGAACTCTTAGAGATGCTCTTGGGTCACAATCACGACAACAGGATAACAAACATCGACGGGGAAAAATGTGGCACCGTGGTATGCTCTCGTCTGCTTACATCCAAGTACTGCCTTCTTCCTTCCTCGCACCCCTGTCCTTCGTCAAGTCGCCCTCACCAGTCACCAACACTACCATGGCAGCGTGCCAAAGGATGATGGTCACCCTCAATTCTTACTTACAGCTAAATCTTCAATGGTCGTCTTTAAGGCACAAAGATCTACTCAGGCATGTATATGTTACTTCTTCCAATCATTGAGTGCTTACTGCAAGCTACTTCTTTCAGTGTACCAGTGTGGAATTATTAGCCGTGAGTTAATTGGCTTTGTATGTATTTGATTTCAGGCTGCCAATTTAAGTTGACTTTAATAACGGATGATGCACTCAATGGTGTGACATGCTTACCATCTAATATCTACCCATAACTTTATTGTACATTTTGACATGCTAAAAGAAATGCATAGTCGTGTTCAGATTTGTTGACATCAAATACAGTCCAAATATGTATGCTTTGTAAATAAGGTCATATTATTTGGCCCCATTTTCTACTCAATGGTTATTCTTCACCGTGTGCTATGTATTATTGTTTGTGCCTTCTCATGCTATATTTTTATGTTTGCTAGCCTGCGCTCGCGAGGGTTCCTACTAGTTACATTGGAACATGCATGTTTAAGGGAGGCTCTACAGTGGTGCCTCCCGCCACTTCACGTTGAGGTCTGCCTGAGTAAAGATGGCAGCCGATCGGGTTTGGCGGATATCCGCAGATTTTCAGGTTTCATAAATGGCGTTGAGGATATTCCTGTGGGTGTACAGCATTGGCGGAGGATAGTGATGGCCAAGGGGCCATGCCCCCACGGATTTGCAACTTCCTTCATCAATAGTAATTAGTAATGAATAATTATGTAATTTATACTGGTAATCTAGTTTATTACATGTCCCTAGCCCCTCTGAATTTCCGTTGAAGCTCCGCCAGTGGTGTACGTATCCCGATATAATGTACTATCTGAATTGTTGTATAGTTTTCAATGTTTATTTCCACAATAATGGGCCCTCGTCCGCTGCATAACCTCCGGGATGACCACTCCCATGCTATAGACACCGGATCGCGTGCTCAGTAACTCCTAGCCGGGTCATCTTTGGATATAGCTCAATCATCGAGTTTCGCGTCGAAGTCCTCACCGAGCATAACATTGCTCGACTTGATGTCTCTGGGAGCACGCGCTGCGGCACTGGTGGTGTAGGTACTCTAATGCCGCTCCAAGGCCCATAATGATGTTGAACGATGGAGCCAGCAGGGAGGGGGCTTAAGCCCCCATCGTTGGTTTTGCCATGAAGCCCCTCTATTTGTAAGGAGAAAGGAGGAGAGAGAGAGAGAGAGAGAGAGAGAGAGAGACCTAAAGGCTGGGGTTGGCTTCGCATTTGATGATGTTAATCCTTGCTGCCCAGTTTAGTGACTTTGTGGACAGTAGAGAAGGTGATCCAGGCTACCATTCGGCATCAGCTCTAGATGAGCAACAACTCACCGCTTTGGTGGCAATAGCCAAGGAGCTTAACGAGGCTCTGGTGCCTCATGCCACCGATGATGTTCACCTCTTACATGAACTCCTTCTTTCCCTAGTGAGTCCTTGGAGACTCTTTTAATGGAACATGATTGCTTGGCTGTTCAGAAGCCTCGATAGACACTCATGAACCCCTCTTCCCAAGCTTCATGTCGTCGTAATGATTTTATGGTAGTGCCCATTTTCGTGTAGTCGAATCTCTTGGGGAGTTTGCCTAAAGATCGTATCAAAATGTCATGTCGCCAGATCTTGAAGTAGTTTCAGTGTCCTCAACATTTAAGACCTTCGTAGTTTCATGTCCTGAACATTTGAAACCTTCTTGCTCGGACGACGGCACAAGGCGATCAACCTGGCGACAATGGTGATGCATATGGCGACAACCGGTGAACCTCGATGATGTTCAATGGTGGAGCTGTGAAGCCCCACACCGATTTTGCCATGAAGCCCCATGTTAACGGTCCTTACACCGACATTGTGACCCGTCAATACTCTCATAACTCATGAGCAAAGACTAACATCTAGTTAAATTTATTTGAGACACAAATGTTGCACGTATTTCTATAAATCCAATCAAACTTGTGGCTCAAAAACCAACGACGACACTCTTTTGGAGATAGATCGAGTACCCTATAATAAAATCCACTCACATGAGAATTGTGGACCTTGTAAAAATCGTGTTTTTTGCAGTGTAAAAATCATGTAGAAACACAAAGAACAATTCGCCTTGGCCACAGAAGGAAATCGAACCACACAGGCCGTGTCAGCGGCCATAGGATCACATCAAATCCGCCACTTACACAATCGGGATTTTTTATATATTTATATATATATATATTTTGATTTTGTAAAATTATACGATCGTTTTGGAATTTATCAAAACTATCGACAACCGCCGTGGCCCACGGGCGGTTAGACACGTGGCCTCACGCGGCTAGAGGCCAAACACCTCGGGCCATGACGGTGAGCCCACCGCCAATGGTTGGTCAATCGCGAGGCTTGGCGGTGGGCCGCTGAAAACCTGGCACCTCATTGCCCACGCGGAGCTATGGCCACGACGGTGGTCTCAATTTTTCCTTTTTAATTAGTTTAATTAATCTGTAGAAATTGTAAAAATTAGTTTATCCGGTTTAGAAATTTTAGAAAATTAGTTTATCTGGTTTATAAATTTTAGAAAATTACTTTATCTGGTTTAGAAATTATAGAAAATTACTTTATCTGGTTTAAAATTGTAGAAAATTAGTTTTCTGGTTTAGAAATTGTAGAAAATTACTTTATCTGGTTTAGAAATTATAGAAAATTAGTTTTTCGGTTTAGAAATTTTAGAAAATTAGTTTTCTGGTTTAGAAATTGTAGAAAATTAGTTTATCCGGTTTAGAAAATTTAAAATTAGTTTTTAGTTTAGAAATTTTAGAAAATTAGTTTTGGTTTAGAAATTTTAGACAATTAGTTTATCCGGTTTAGAAAATGTAGAAAATTACTTTATCCGGTTTAGAAATTTTAGAAAATTAGTTTATCTGGTTTAGAAAATTTAGAAATATGTTTTTGTTATTTTACTTTAAATTTTTTGAGGCTGCTCGAGTTCGAGCTCGGGCTCGGCTCAGGCTGCAGTGCGTGCGGGAGGCTGTTGGATGCTCAGTCGGCGTCGGGCACCACTGTTTGTCCCGCCGTCCTCGGAGAGGATCTTGGACACGTCACGTTCTCGCCACTGGCTGCGTTGATGCCGATACCGACCTTTGGGTTCCCTAAGACGTGAAATGATGCCATGTTAATGTACTTATCTTTATACTTATGTTTGTACTAATAAAGTAACCTTATTTGTTTGTGACGCGGAGACTCACGCCTCAGCGCGTTAGTCGAGGACAAGCCGCGGACGCGATTCTCGGAAGGATCGCATCACAGGTTCCAGTTCAACTTCTCCTCCTCTGCTTCGGGCCCAGAGACCCGAGACCCACATGTTCCACTTCACCGTCGGCGTGGCGCTACTCTTAGGACACGTCCCTCTTGATGGGCCTTCCTTGTGAGGGCGAGCGATGGGGCTGTGGACATCTCGGTCACTCATGGCGTGAGGAGTTCCTCGCCGGCTCATCGAACGCGTTCCTAACGATCGCGCCCGCCGTACCATTTAGAACTCTCACGGACCCACATTGGTCCAGTTGCGGTGTTCACGTCGTACCTCGACCTCATATTTTCCTTCGTTTTATTGTTGTGGAGACAATGTAACTAACGTTTGATTTTGTTTGTGCGGTGATTACCTAGCAGATGACGCCTTGACTCGAGGCGATCAGGTTCTTGGGCGTACTGTTGTGGCTGTCAGTTCATGATGTTCTGCCGGTTGTAGACGCCGTGTCGAGGTTCTTGATCCCTACGCTCGGAGGATCACCGACGCCTTGACGCGTCCCCGGATCGATTGGGCTCCACTATTCTTACCGACGCGTGCGGTGCGCGGGGGTGTCGAAGGTCGTTCGAAGGCGATCCTTGTACGTCCTCGTTCTGCAGCTCACGGTGCCAGCGCTTTATGATTGGTCGGCCTCGTCTCCCCTCGAGCCGACGACGCGCCAGAGGGCCACGACCCGACCGACCGTTTCACCATGGGCTCATTGTGGTGCTGCGGATGAATTACTTACCTTCACTTTCAATTTGCCTCTGCATTTTGTTTCCTCAATTCGCATTTAGGGTTCACATTTCCTTTGTATGCAGGCCTCAGACGCTCACGGCGGCGAAGAGGCGTAACCGACTTCGCTTGGCCGTTCGACTCTCTCAGACGACGACGGTGGACGCCTGCACAGAAAGCGATCGCGCCGCGAGCGCCCTCGCCTTTGTGCTTCCGAGACCGATTACCGAAGATGAAGACGCCATTGGTGTATGACATCTACACCAATGGCTCCGAGAGAATGATCGATTAACCATGGCTATAAAGCCGGACGAAGTTCGCAGACTAGATGAAGAAGTTGATGGTTGCTCTAAGACGAACTCACCCTAGGGGTAGAGAGGCTTTGACAGAAGGCATCTCAATGGGTAGCGGGGTAAAGGTAGAATTCAAGAAATGAAAAAGGATATCTCGAATGGTAACGGGGGTAAAGGTAGAAGAAAGCGAAAAAGATACATACGAGGACCACTAGGTTCAAGATAGATACAAAGAACGTTCCCCGCAGCGCGAAATGCTTGTTGGTATTTCTTAACCTCACCACTAGTGGCGCGTCTGGCGTGAGCGTGTAAGGAACACCCGGGTAGCGGCGACGGTGCGACGAATCATAGCGCTGCGGATACCGCCGTTGTAGCACTTCACCTAAGGGGTATTAGAGGTATCGAATTCAAGGCGGTGGCGCTACCTCCTAGCCTAGATATGGTCCAAGGACACAACTCTTTAGGATGAGATGGGAGATGGAAAGGATCCGGTGATAGTGTCTGAGAGTTAAGAACGGTCTCTCGATTAGAAACTCTCGTTTGGCACCGATTCCCTCGGCTATAACAGTCGGTTCGGCGAAAAAACTCTATCTTGATCCGAACGTGGGAGTACAAAGGGTCCAACGGCTGTCACTATCATGCCTACCTAACTATCCGTGGATAGGGCAAGCAGAAGGATAACCCATGATCTAGACACCACGTCTACACTGATCACTACTATAGCACTGCGTCGTGCACCCACAACAACACTATAGCACTCGTATAAATATGAAGCGACGAACCCACGAAGAAGAGACTAGAACTCACTGTATTGGCTATCTCATGCAAGGATCACGGAGGGACTTTGGTCTAATTAGAACATACAGACCCACTTTACTCTAGTTAGACTAAGCGGCATACAAGCGAATTAACAACTTATGAACTACACCAGAAGATCAGAGGGTTGGGTTCATGAAGAACACAAGCCTCTAAATCAAGAACAGATGAAGAACACAAGAACTATTCAATAATACACAGGAACCCACTTTAGTCTAAGCGAGAATGTCAATACTCACTTTAGTCTAAATAAAGAACAAAGACATACAGAGGTTCGTTCTTGGGAAAGATGCCAAAACACCATGGCATGTCCCCAAGTCACCCCCTCACCTTCCTTCTAATCTCTAAGCACTAGCAAGCCAGCACTAATCCTATGCAAAGGCATTCCTCTCTAAAGAGGTAGGAGCTCAAAGGCAAAATGAGGAGAAGAAGTGTGTGTGTCTATTCTAACCCCTCACTTCTATTTATAGAAATTTGGACAACTGTGAGAACGACTTGGGCACCGAATCCATAGGACCAATCACCGAGCACCACGTGGAATCGGATGGCGATCCGTGGCAAGGTCGGTTCGGCCGATCAAGGGTCGGTGACCTAGGCCACCACGTCTCGTGTTGTGCTTTCTCCGATGGTGATATGTGGTCCCTTATGATGGTTCCAGTGCACAGGTTATTTTGAGGGGTTGTGGGCTTGAATCCTTGTCTTTGAACACGTGGCGGCGTCGATTCGTTGGGAAGTGCTTCTCTTGGATTGATGAGTGTCATGGACACATGGCATCCTGTGTGCCGACGTCGCCATGTGGCTGTGTGGTCCACGGTCCATTCATGATATAGTGTGATCTTGTCTTGTGCATATCTCTTTCATCCGAGCTCAAGTATACAAATGATATATCCATTTCGATCATCTCGACGAGCTCGTTGAAATGGTGCAGACCAATTAGGCATTTGAGGTTGTTTATGATGATGCCATATCTATGCTATTGGTTTACTTGCTCTATTATTCCATGTGCATTTCGATGTGTCCGCAACAAAAGATAGAAACACCAACACTTGTGGAAATTGTCGATAAACCCCTATTCTAGTGTTGATGATCACTTTCATTTATTTTATACAGGTATTGACGGTAGAAAAGTGGTACTTAATAGCCGTCAACAACTCCCCACACTTGACATTTGCTCGTCCAGGTAAAGGAGTCGAGATCAAGGTGGTACATGATATCCAGGGATATGAAGTGAGCATAAGAGATATTCCAAACCATACCTTGCACTTGTGAACTATATGGAGTGTCTATCATGCTATCTTGGATAGTTGAGGAATGAAACGGTCATGAATTAAATCACTACACTCGTCATGTCAAGTAACTTGGGGTTTTGCAATAATTTTTTCAAAACAAACCTTGCTCACTTCCTCATTTGATTCTCTCAAATCACTCAATGTGTATATGTCCTCATCAAGACATTAGAGCGCCTTTCTTCATCCTACTTCTAATGATGGCTTTATGTGGAGCTTAGGGTAGGATAAAAGATAAAACACACTTGTTTCACATATATTGCAAAGTCAAAAACTAGATCCAAGGAGAAAATCAAGTCATACAATCGGATCAAGATGTGCATCATGGATATGGGGGATATGGTGAGGTGGATACTAGTCCGGAATGGGTGCTAGATATTACCATATATGTGATGAAATGCTATGGTGATGGTAAGGTGGACACTAGCCCTCAGTAGGTACTAGTTATTACCATCTAAATTATGAAACTAGTACCTCAAAAAGGAGTTTCAGCCGTCAACACATGCCGGAGAAGCCGTCACAGAGGACCCGGCCCACGACGACCAGCGTGGAAGCGTACATCGATGGTACACCCGAGGACTGGGGACGGCGTGATGTACGTTCCACCACGTGCCCACCAGCGTCGATTCGGGGACGGAGAGGATCCTTCCTTACATCACGCAGGTGCGGCGTGATCGAACTACGATTCGGCGGTGAGTTTGTGGATGCAACAAAAATATCTTATGCTACTAAACATTATAACATTTACTAATAATTTCTTTTGCGATGCGGCGTGATTGCGAACATTTCGCATATTCTAGGGAGGCGTGGGCGGTGACGTCATGGGACACCGGAGATTGAGCGGGCGTGGGATAGGATGCATGGCATCACCACGGTTCCTTGCGCGATCAACTACCACGGTAACGGCTCTACCTCCTTTTCCATCGTCCTCGGCTCCACCTCGTGGTCGTTGATGAAACACCGTCGTCCTCGTCACGGCCACCCTTCGACCACTTTCTCCGCTCCATCGTTAGTGCCGCGCCTCGGTGCATCACGGAGGATGCATCCTCCGATGGGACCAGTCCTTCCAGTATTCCCTAGACACGCACATACTGCGCCCGGCAGCACCACCAAAGACGAGGACCCGGCACCGAGTGGCAGTGACCACCACCAAGATGAGGACCAACACTAGTAGCGACACCGTGATGGCAGATGTTCCTTCCTCGTCCCACCGGCGCTGCTCTTGATCAGATAATGACCACAATTCTATCTCTAACCACATACAAATACAAGATTCTTTTAAATCGATCGTGATTTAATAATACTATTTGTTCTTAGGCGGCGACACCTCGACTCGACCCTAGATGGAGAGGACGGTCGATGGGAGTGCACGACGACCTCACTGACCTCTTCGACTACGTGCCACCGGGACGCAGGAGGAGCTTGAGAGGTCGCGCTACAGCGCGCCACCCACGGGACACGGGGAGGCGGAGGGACGCAGCCGTCTCGGAGGGGTTGCCGGAGGTGGAGGTGCGAGGTGCAGTCGTCCCACCGGGTTGCGGTCGACGCGCGGCGGCGATGGCGACACACGCCGCCGATGCTGGCGTCGGTAGATCCACCCACGTGACCGGTTGGCGTACCACTCGTGACGACGCGCCGCATTCCAGCGACGGTAGCAGCGAAGAAGAGGCGTTGCTAGGTTAGGTTGCATATTTTTTGAGGAAAACAGCAGGGAGGCCCCTCGGCATTTTTATATATATAAAAGGAAAGAATATGTACATGGGTGGATTTAAAATCCAAACAAAAGAAAAAGAAAAGATAGCTCCTAAGAGAAATTACATAGCCAAAATTCTAGCTCCAGCTTCAAGGAGGCTTGGCTCTAAAAGAACCAGCTTCAACTCCTCCACGAAGATAAACTTCCATCGCCTCGAGAGAGATTTATTTGATCAAAGATGACCTCGTTTCTATGCTTCCAGATTGCCCAGCATGCCACGATGAGGATCTGTCTAAAATTTTTTCCCCAAAATCGGCGGGCCTCCACAATTCTATCAAACAAATCAAGTCAGAGGTTCCGAGACAATATGTAAGAACCTCCATCACCCGGTGCTGAAGGGGCAAGAGAAGAACAAGTGATCCAATGTTTCTTCAATATTACCATTGCACACAGCTGTAATCATCCAAAATCTTGTTCTTTCTTGAGAATGTTTCGTATTTAAGCGATCCACGAGTAAGAGCCAAAAAGTGAATTTGTGCCGACCTCTGCTACAAGACTTCCAAAGCCAGCGAAGCGGGCTAGCCTCGATGTACCCTTGAGTTGCTTATACGCTCTCTTAGGTGTGAACACCTCGTACCCCAAATGTATGTCCACTGATCATGCATGGCGGATCAAGGGGTATGCATCAAGCGAACATGAAGTGCCTCCAGTTGAGCCGCCACGGGAAAGCGGGGTATGGAAGTTCGAGAAATCATCTTGTTGCGTGAAATGTACACGATGTGCTCTTCCTTTTGGAGAAAGAGAAAAGCTGAGGGAAAAGATGCTGCAGCATGCCAAGCCCCCAAGAATCAGACCAAAAGAAACTGTGGTGCCACAGTGCAGGCTGCAAGAGGCAATTTTGAAGTATTCACCAGCCACAAACATGACATCACGCCACCAAAAGGAGCCAACTGATTTTTCATGTGTGGCGCTTTCACTACTGATGAGTAGAAATTATCCCAAGTTAAAGTTACCCACAGGCAGGATTCTCTGTTGTAAAACTTGTGAAGGTATTTTAGGAGCAAAGCCGTGTTGTGGGCTTTGAGATCAATGATGCCTGTGCCACCATCTTTCTTGGCTTTGCAGGCAGTTGCCCAGCTACTAAACAGCCACCCTTGCGATTAATGTCTCCCTGTCCCATAAGCTGTTTTCTATACACATCAATCGCTCAATGAGTTAGGTGTATTTTGGGTGCACAAGTAGAAAGTCGGCATAGCGAAAGGACTGAATTAACAAGTGTCAGACGACCAGCGTATGAAAGAAAGGCGTGATACCCATCATCCTTCTCTCTATTTTGGAAACCATGGGCAGATAATCTTGGACCGATGGTCGAGTTGTGCCAAGTGGTAATCCTAAATAAGTGAAAGGCATCCCCAACCTGGCAGCCAAAGGACTGAGCTAGCAGTACTGTCTTATTGGCATCCACATTAATAGGAACTATTGAAGACTTTGCAAATTGACCCTTAAACCTGTGGAAGAAGCAAAGTCATGCAGGATGGTTTGAAGATGAGTTAGTGGCTCTTCCTCGGCTGGCATGATCAAAAGGGTGTCATCCATATTGGATTATGGGGTAATCACCACCAAAAGAGTCTCAGAGGGTGCTTTAGTTGCCCAGCTTGTGCATCTCGGTTGATTATTGACTGTAACAGATCAGCTGCCATAACAAAGAGGAGAGGGAAAGGGGTCTCCTTGCCTTACTCCCTTTTACACTTGAAAGGCTTGCCAGGAACACCATTCAAAAGAACAGAGGAGGAGCTGGTGAGAATCAGATGGATCCAATGAGTCCATTTATCGAGAAAAGCCCTTGTGCTTAAACATGTCCAGATTACTTGGTGTTCCACTTTGTCAAAAGCTTTCTCAAAATCTAGTTTAATAATTAAGATCTCTTTCTTGGATTGGTGGCAGATGTGCAAGAATTGGAAAGCCCATGTAAGGCAGTCTTGGATTGTCCTCCTACGCAATCTATTAGTTAGGTTGCATATTGTTTAGCGACAACACTCTTATTCGTGATCATAACTATCTGTATGAACTATTTTTATTATGTCACTTTGCTTTTCGTTATTAGCAAGTTTTTCTTTGTGCGATGCAAGTATTTATTCTAACAAACAACATATAAAACAAAAAATCATAAAGTGAAAAAAATTAAATGAGGTGACCGCACGCTTGATCTAACCGCCATTAGTCCCCATAACCCGTGGGCGCAACCGCCGTGACCATGGCGCGGTTGTAGTATAATTTTGATAAATTCCAAAATGATAGTATAATTTTACAAAATCGAAAAATATATATATATATAAAATTCCACAATCGGTGCGACCGCGGAAAAGCAGGCCCAGCCCAGCTCGCCGCCCCCACAATTCCCCAAACAAATCAAATATATTTAATCACGCGCCCGCCTCGCTAATTGCCGCGCAAAACCGAAGCGCTCCTCCGGAATTCCGGCCTCCTCTCCTCCTCCCGCCACGCGAAACCGAACCCGCCCAAAAATATTTCCGCTCCCCGCCCGCCCGCCGCTCGTGCGCGCGCCGAGATATCCCTGGCCGTCCAACCCCGCGCGCCCGCTCCCCGATCCGCCGCCCCGTCCACGTCACCGATCCGCGCCCTCTCGCCTCCGCCAATCACGCGCCGCCGCGGCCCCTACATAACCCCGCCTCGCCGCCTCCCCTACCACTTCCCGCATCCTCCACCGCATTTCCGCCGCATCGATTCCGGCGATCTCGAAGGCCTAGCCGTCACCATCAGAAGGAAGGCAAGGAGGAGAAGATGAGTTCCGGCGGCGGCAGGGCAAGCCCAAGGGCACCAAGGCGGTGTCGCGGTCGTCCAAGGCCGGCCTCCAGTTCCCCGTCGGCCGCATCGCGCGCTACCTCAAGACGGGCAAGTACGCCGAGCGCGTCGGAGGTGGGGCCCCGTCTACCTCTCCGCCGTCCTCGAGTACCTCGCCGCCGGTACGCCTCCTCCCAACCCTCATTCCTCTTTCCTCCCCCCAATCCCCGTCTCTCCTCGTTACTGTTCTTTCGTCGGTGGATCCGTCTCTGAATCCCGGCTCGCTGCCGTTTTCGTCGCAGGTGCTGGAGCTCGCCGGCAACGCCGCGCGCGACAACAAGAAGAACCGGATCGTGCCGCGCCACATCCAGCTCGCCGTCCGCAACGACGAGGAGCTCAGCAAGCTGCCAGGCCGTCACCATCGCCGCCGAGGGGTCCTGCCCAACATCCACCAGACGCTGCTCCCCAAGAAGGCCGGCGGCAAGGGCAAGGCTGACATCGGATCCGCGTCCCAGGAGTTCTAGGCGGCGGCGTTTCGCCGTCCTGGCGGATGAACCCAACTTCAGTCAATCCGGGCTGCTGTTTTGGCTTCCTTTGATTTGTCAGTAGCAGCAGTAGTGTTTCTAGTATCTCGTCTATCTAGGCTAGGTTAGGTTTTGCAGTGGGTGGTTTGTTATGGATCAAAGTTTGCCTGTATCTATGATTCAGTCTTGCTGGAATGGAAGAAATGGTCGGTTGCTTCTTGGTCGTGAATTCTCAATCTGTTGCCTGAATCCATTCTGAATGTTGGAACTTTCAGACGAGTTTACCTGCTTAGTGGCATGTGCTGCTACCGCTTCAGGCATTCAGTTGGGGTATGTGGTTTCAGTGAGCCTGCCGGATTTGATGATTTCATTTTCATCTGAAAGTTTTCTTGTGTAACAGAACAGGCCAATGTTTGGATCGTATGATCTGCATTTGTTGGAATTAACATTCGTTTTGGGTGAATTGTTTCTGAAATGCTTTGATTTTTGAATGTGAATTCTGAATCTGGATCCTGAATGGTGTCATTCTGAAGGTGTTGTAACTTTCTGAGAAATTTATCTGCTTGATTGGATATTGTGTGGAGTTTCAGTTGTCATGTGGTTTCGGTGAGCCTTCCCAAGTTGATGTCCTTGTATAACAAAACATACCAATATCTAAATTGCTTTGATTCTTGAATGTGAATTCTGAATCTGTTGCCTGAATGTTGCCTTTCTGAATGTGGCATATGCTGATACTGGTTCAGATTTTCAGTTGGCGTGATGTAGTTTCGTTGATCCTGCTGAGTTTGATGATTTCGTTTTCTTCTGAATGTTTCCTTGTATAGCAGAACAGGCTCTGCATATGTTGGAATTAACATTCGTTTTGGGTGAATCATGTCAGAATTGCTTGGTTTAACAAAAAATAATTTGGACAGGGAAGATTGATTTCCAATGTTCAGAGAAACCTGCATCTCTGTTACGGAAGCACCTTGGGCTAAGTCAACTGCTGTCAGACATTGCTAGGGATACATTGGTGCAGCTATTTCCTGTAAACACTCTTTGAAGCTTGAACATAGTAGAAACCACAGTAGTAAAATCTTGGAGATGAAACCACAGTAGACAAACTGGAGCAAAGAATACAACAGGTAGAAACACACATGCGTAAGTATCCGTTCATTGTGTACTGCCACCTGATTGATCATAGATCATTAACCATTTAAGCAGCTAACCGATCTTGCCGCTTCGTGGTAACATGGTTTTGGTCACACTCATTTGGCCATCACAACATCCTTTGTTTCTTCATCAATTCTAAAATCAGATAAGCTCTTACAGAGGTTCAGAACTCACAGAATACATGCAAATTCCTGCAGGCGAAGTTAATAATATGAAGTTTCTTTCAGCATTAAATTCTTTCAGAACCGCCTCCATTATCTCCGTTGGCGCATCCAATTCCATATTGATCCTCTCAAGTCTCAACATCAGCTTCAGATAGGTCATATTTTTGCTCTATCGGAACCTCTATCCGAAGCTTATCGTTTTCAACCTTCATTAAATCATATTCTATCTTCTTTTCCATGACACCAGCCTCCAGTTCTCGATTCTTTGCTTTGATTTGCTTCTCCGCTTCTTCTTGGTATGTATCGGCAGCATCCATAAACACAAGACCCGCCTTCCTTGTATCCTCCAATTGCTCCGTCTTTATCTTAATTTGCTTCTCCGTTTCTTCTTGATAAGCATCAGCAGCATCCATGAACACTAGACCTGCTTTTCTTGTTCCATCCAATTCCTCAACCTTTGCTTTGATTTGCTTTTCCGCTTCTTCTTGGTACATATCGGCAGCATCCATAAAAACAAGACCCGCCTTCATTGTATCCTCCAATTGCTCCGCATTTGCTTTAATTTGCTTCTCCGCCCCTTCTTGGTAAGCATCAGCAGCATCCATGAACGCTAGACCTGCTTTCCTCGTTCCATCCAATTCCTCAACCTTTGCTTTGATTTGCTTCTCCGCTTCTTCCTGGTACATATCGGCAGCATCCATAAACACAAGACTTGCCTTCCTCGTATCCTCCAATTCCTCCGCCTTTGCCTTAATTTGCTTCTCGGCTTCTTCTTGGTACACATCAGCAGCATCCATGAACAACACAGCTGCCTTCCTCGTGTCCTCAAATTCCATCTCCCTTGACTTAATTTGCTTCTCTGCAACTTCTTCATATGAATCAGCGCTCATGAACACCAGACCCGCCTTCCTGGTGTCATCCAGTTCCTCCACCTTCGCCTTCATTTGCCGCTCTGCTACTTCTTGGTATAAATCCGCAGCGTCCATGAACATCACACCAGCCTTCCTCGTGTCCTCCAATTGCTTCACTAGTTTATTACTTTTCTCTCAGCGTTCGTGCTCCAGCTCCTGCACCCTGTGCTCCATCTTGGTGACCTGGTTTGAGAGCACATGAGTGGCCTTCGTCTTCTCCTCCAGGTTCTTCTCCAGCTTACCCTTGTCACCGGACAGCTCGGTGTTCTTGCGCTCCAGGTCTTGCACCCGGTGCTCCATCTTGGAGACCTGGTTTGAGAGCACATGAGTGGCCTTCGTCTTCTCCTCCAGGTTCTTCTCCAGCTTACCCTTGTCACCGGACAGCTCGGTGTTCTTGCGCTCCAGCTCCTGCACCCTGTGCTCCATCTTGGAGACCTGGTTTGAGAGCACATGAGTGGCCTTCGTCTTCTCCTCCAGGTTCTTCTCCAGCTTACCCTTGTCACCGGACAGCTGGTGTTCTTGCGCTCCAGGTCTTGCACCCTGTGCTGCAGCGTGGTGACCTGGTTTGAGAGCTCCTGAGCCACTCTTCTCACCTCTCCCAATTGCCTCTCCTGCGAGGTGTCACGGGATTGCTTCCATGTTGTCTCGCACCCGTTGGAGGTGGAAGGCGCCTCGCTCGCCGCCGTTGCCGTGCCCCAGCTGCCTGAGGGTGAAAAAGGAGAGGATGGAGTGCCGGTGATGAGGAAGAGTGAAGATGCAGAGGAGACAAGGGATGGAGTGTTGGGTGAGAAGAGGAAGGGGATCAGAGGATGGATTGCAGCCCAAGTGAGACCTGTCTCCTCGATTCTGCTTTCTTTGGCAAATGTGATGACGGCAATCTGAATTTCTACAGTAGGCTAGGAGCCTAGGATCAATGTCTGCAGTCCGCACCAATTGTCAATACAAGGTTTCCAAATCGATGTTTTCATCGGCAAGCAATAACCAAATGATATTCCTGAATGTTCTGACAGTATGACTACATTGCAATTTTCAGGGGACTCACCTGCGCCTTGGTGGCATGCTGTTGCTGGTGGAGTTTGTGGTGAACCTGTGTCTTCGATTGTAAATTTAGACCCCCGGCCAGATAATTGGTACTTTCTTGAGAATTTACCGTTTACCACTTAATCAGCAAAGTGGAATTATCATTCCAGTTGGCGACACAGGCTCCAGGACAGCACAATCTTTAGTTGTTGTTGTAGTCCTTCAAGTGTGTTGTGAGTTGTGGGTCTCTCTTTTTCGAGGCCAGTTGCTATTTTTCTTTGGTTTTTCTTTGTCCTGTTTTATTGCTTTACCTCCTAATAAAAATTCGGTAATGCTCTTGCCGTCCCATAAAAAAAGGGGCCTTATCACTTCGTGGTAATGCGGTGGTTTTCACTTTGGAGTCAACACAAGTAGCTTAGTCAGTTGGTCTCACGTACTCCTCCACACCAATTCACCACCACAGGATCCTTTGTCTTCAGTTCCAACATCAGATAAGCTTTTCCAGAGGTTCAGAACTCAAAAACATAATATGCCCTGCAAAGCACAAGTTGCTGAATAATCTCAAATCAACGCGCAAGCCAATATATTATTATTCAGCTTGTACTACGCCCTAGCTACTTGGTCTATCATCACGTAAAGTTTAAACTTCAACTATCATCTGCAACTGTGTTCTGTAACTAGTACATGCACAATGGCCAAAATGAGACACCCAAATATTGTATCAATATCCAAGCAGGTCAAAGACAACACAAAAAGGCACATATTCTGCACGAATTTTGACAACTCTCAAGTATATCACCACCGAGCACTATTCTTTTCCCTCCTTATTACATGTTTTCTTCGTATTAAGAAATTGTTTATATATGTGATGTTTTACCTACATGATGATGGAAGGAGATATTAATAGGATATACAGGAAAGGTAATTGTGCATGCATTTCTTTAATGAAGGTTTGTTGAGTACTCCTCCGCTCCAAATTGTAGATTGTTCGACTTTTGACCTCAAGTTTGACCGCTCATTTTATTCAAAAATTTGTGCAAATGTAGTCAAAATTAAGTCATTCTTGAAGAACTTTTGTTAATAAAGTCACATAAAAAGTGATATTTTGCACATTTTTTTGGACCAATGGGAGGAAGTGATAAATTATGAATAAAAGTTTTGAATCATTTTATGTGCGTAAATTCTGAATAGAAGTTTTGAATCACTTTATGTGTTTATAAATTATCAATAGAAATTTGTATGAACAAATTATGCCACATTTTCTTCCTTTGCACCTCAGCTAGTATGAGATGCAACAGCTCAATATCCTTTCTGATGAGGGCGTAGATCTACCTCTCTCCAATGGCACCTTCAATTTCCCAATCTCACCATCCTTTTCAGCATTGTAGTCCTCCAGTGCCTTGTATTTTGGGCTTTGGCTTCAGCCTGCATGCTTTAGCTTCAGCCTGCACGCTTTAGCCTTCTCAGTATCTTGTGCTTTCTGGACTGAATTCTTGTCATCATTCAGATGTGAGCACTTGGTATCAAGTTCATCATAGGACGCTTGCAGCTGCAACATAGAAACATGTAGCACCTTCTACTCAACCTCAGCTTTTCAGCCTGAGCAACCCTGATGGCATGAATTTCCTCCAATTCCTTCATGATTTTTGCCTCTTTAACATTAAACCCCGTTGCAGCTGCCTCCTTGCCTCCGTCAACACATTCAACTGCATCTCGGTACTCTCAACCTCTACTTTTTTGAGCAATTATGGTAGGTGCTCTACCTTTTCATTATAGAAGAGAAGCAGTTATATTTACATTACTCAACCTCTACTTCATACATATCATATTTCTGCTCAGCTATAAAATCCTCCGACCAAAGCATTTCATTTTCATGCATCACCAAACCCTTGATGGTCTTGATTTCCTCCACTTTGCTCTTGAGGTCCTTCGTTCATTCATGATATCTTCCATCTCCGCCTCAAATGCATTTGCACCTGCCTCCTTCGCCTCTACCAACGCACCCAATTCCATCTTGAGCCTCTTAGTCTCAACCGCTGCTTCAAATAGGTTCGGTTTAGGTTTAGGCTCTGTGGCCAAAACCTCTGACTGAAACATATCATTTTCACCCTTTACCAAATCACATTCCCACTTTTTCACAGTGGCATCAACCTCCATTTCCTGGTTATCAGGCAGAGTTGCATTGAACTCCGACTCCAAAGATTCTACCCTCATCGCCTCTTGGCCCCCTAGCACCTCCAATGTTTGTACCGTTGCCTTAATTTGCTTTTCTGCTGCTTCTTGGTACAAGCAGCGTCCACAGCAACCATCCTCGTGTCCTCCAATTTCTCCACCTTTGACTTGATTTGTTTTTCTGCTGCCTCTTGATATGTATCAGCAGCATCCATCAACACCAAAGCTGCCTTCCTCGTATTCTCCAAGTCCTCCGTTTGCGCCTTAATTTCTCTCTCTATTGCTTCTTGGTACGTATCAGCAGCTTCCATGATTACCAGAGCCGCCTTCCTCGTGTCCTCCAATTCCTCCATCTCCGCCTTGGTTTGCTTCTCCGTTGCTTCTTGGTATGCATCGGCAGCGTCCATGAGCACTAGAGCTGCCTTCCTCGCGTACTCCAATTGCTTCTCTAGTTCAGCCTTCTCAATGGACAGCTCAATGTTCTTGCGCTCCAGCTCCTTGTTCTCCAGTTTGTACTCTAGCACTTTCTTAAGCTCTTCCTTGGTCGCCTTCAAATGCTCCTGCAGCTCTTTCTTCACCGCAGCCACCACACGAATGTTCTGCTTTTCGCTTGTCGCCTCAATTGCTCCTGCAGCTCGTTCCGCACCCGGAAGACCTCCTCGGATTTTGCGGCTCCTCGATGACTACTTTGGATGTGGCGCTCCCCATATTGTCTCACAGTGGAAGACACCTTGCTGTCTTGTGTTTCTGCCCCTGCAGAAGCTGTCTCGGGTGAATATATACAAGAGAGGCAGCAAGAGGATGAAGTGTCGATGAGGAAAGTTGAGGAAGAAGGGAGAGAAGGGATGGAGTGTGCAGAAAAGGGATGGAGGAGCAGAGGACAAAGGATGAAGTGACGGCGAGGAAGAAGGATGGAGGAACAGCTCGTCTGTACTTGCTGTGGCTTTGTTGCCGGCTATGGATGATGCCATGTACTTGCTTGAATGGATGAACAGCTCGTTTGCAGTGGCTGCCATCCTTTTCCCCATGTCTATGATTCCTGTTCTGGCCGTGACACATGATCTTTTTCTTCGGCAAATTAGTGCTAATCACTGAAATCCAAAGCTGTTTTGCAGTTTAGAGTCCACCTCTGTAGCAGGTTTGGGTATACATTGGGCTGGCAACTCCATGCGCTCATCAGCTAGCAGCCTATCATGAGTGTAGTTGTCCATTTGGCACGGGGACGGCCCAAGAACGGCACGGCCCGCATCCCCTCGTGCCAGTGCTGGCAGCCTGGCACGATCCGGCCTAGCCATTTAGGCCCGTAGTTCCGGCACGGGCTGGGCACTACTAATGGACTGGCATGATAGCAGCCCGTATATCCCAGCCCACCAGCCAACCGCCCCCATAGTCCCACCGCCGTCCCTCTCTTCCTTGCTCCGCCCGCCTACGCCGCTCGTCGTGCCATCGCTGCTCCCCCTTGGCCCCTCCACCGCGGGCACCACTAGGTCCTCCCTTCTTCCTCGAGCAGGATCTTGACCCCTTGGTCATGAGGTCGCCAGCCCTCTACCCTCGCCTCAGACGCAGCCCTGCCTCGCCGGCGCCACCTCCCCCGCAGCCGTTGGAGACCGGGCCGGGAGTGCCCCAGTCGCCGCCGCCATGGGGCCAAGAAAGGCTGACCGACCTCCACCGCCGTTGGGGTGGGAGGCGATCATGATGGCCTCCGCCACCGTGGTGCCGCAGCGACCTCACGACATGGGCCCACGATGCGGCCGCTCCAGCCTCCACCGCCATTGGGGCATGGCGGTGTGTAATAACACCGAAATTTCTTGATTTCAGGATGTTAATAGGAAGAATAATTAAACAACGATTTTCTCATAATTTTATAATTTGCTCAACATTTATTTTCTTTACAGAAATTTAGTACATGAAAATCATTGTTTGTTTTTCTAAATTAAATAAAATGGTTTTGAGTGTTGTTTTTTCGGTTGTCATTTGTTTTGTTTGAGTTAGTGTTTTAAAAAAAGTCATAAAAGATCAAATTCAAATCTCTCCATCTCTATCTTTTTATGGTATGTTCAACTCATCATCTCTATATGTCTTTCCACCCATCCACCCATCTTTCTTTTCCCGGTCCAAATGTTTGCTCGGCCAGAGCAATCTCAAGTTATCACCTGTAATCCATCTGGCCCAACTCGCCTCTCCCTCTTTCAGATCACCGACGGGCGGACCCCAGCCATCCCTCCCTTCCGATCTAACCCGAGCAAGATTCGAGTCCGAGCACTTGCTCGGCCTCCTGCATGTGCCGCCTGCTTGGCCTCCCGGCCTTGCGCCCGCCGCCTTCCGTGACGTCGCTGTCACTTTCCTTACTCTCTTCCATTCGTAATGCCATCTCCACCATCCTTCTTCTCCAGCCACGCCGACTCGTGTTCGTGACCACCCGTGGCTGTGCGTGCATGCGACGCCACCGCGACCCGCCGGCTTACGCTTGCTTTGGCCTCGCGTTCTCGCCTCACCCACGTGCCGCGCCATTGTCGGACTTCGCCTGCCACTGCGTCGCCCGTGTCCAAGCCGCTCCCATGCGCCCGCCCATCCCTCGGTCGTATGCCTCAACGCTTCTTCTCCTGCGATGCGCCACCGCCGGTTTCCGTGCGTGCCGCTTGCATGTCGCTCCTCGCACGCCGCGCTGCGCCTCTCATCTCCAAACGGCTTTTCACCAGCCTCACCATCACCCCACCTTCAAGTGCCATTATGGGGCACCCAAGCTCTAATGGCCGTTACTCCTTCTATAAGTGGTGCTGCTTCCTCTCCTCCGTGCCTCCTGCCTGCTTTTAAAGCCAGCGTGTATAGCCGTTCATGCCTCGCAGCTCACGCCTGCCTTTCGCCTCGCCAAGACGCTGTCGAGCCGAGCGCCGCAGCCTCGTGCACCGGTGCCCCGAATCGCTTCAGCGCTGCTGCCTTGAAGCCGCCAGGGTGCATCACATCCAGAGCCTCGTCGAGCCGAGCCGTGCGTTTGGCTGGTTCCCGCCGCTGTTTCACCACTGAACGCCACCACGAGGAAGACCGAGCCGCAGAGCTGCACGGCCGGGCGCCGTACTACCGCCGTTCTTTAACAGAAGTTCCCCGTGGCTGCTTGAAAACCACGAGTTCCGCAAGGTTGAGCTTCACCCGTTTCACTTCCCGTTGCGGAGGAATGAGCGCCGCCATCGCATGGAGACCGATCCAGCCCTGTCTCCACCAAATTCACCCTCGTGCGCCTGCCGGTGTCCGGTGAGCACGCACCCCACACGTGCCTGACCTCCTAGTCCTCTTTTCTTCCTTCCGATCGGTATCTTAGCCAAGCTTGTCTATCTCTGTTGCTGCAGATGAGTGGTGCCATCCTATCATCAGTTCATCACCCGACCATATAATTCTTGCCGAAGCATCGCCAGCGGCGTCGATCCGTTGTTTGATGTTCTTCACGCAGCCGAGACGCCCCATGGCCGTCGTGGTCTGCCGCTGGTGAGAACACCGCGTTCTCCTCCTTTGCTTTCTCTTGATGCCGATCTCATGTACCTCCTGTGTGTGCAGCACTGCAGCTTCAGCGCGCCGCCCGCCATCTTCCGCCCCGCGCCGGCCACCTCGTCCCGCTCTCTTTTCGGCCACCGTCGTAGACTCACCGCTGCATCGGTGCATCAATGTCTCCCAATCCATCAATCCATCAAGGATTATGGCCATTTCTCCAAGGCTGCCGTTCCTCCGAGGACTGACGCTGCTGCCATGTTTGAGGTGTCTCGCTCTTCATTATCGGCTCCTCCTCGCGTTCACCATCAATCGTCATCACACAAAGTACCAAGCTCCATCATAGACGTCATCCTTATGGCTTGATAGTTCAACTCCTGTTAATCTCATACACGCTTATAGTTTCCTATCCGTTGCCATGCACTCGTGAGCTGAAGGCTACCAATATTCTTAATTTGATCTGTTGTCCATCATCTACTCGACCCACGTTCTTCCACACCGCCATACAACCAGCCTAGCTGCATGCATGCAGAGTAACGACATGTGTCGAACAGTAGCATGCAGCTGATGGCGTGCATGTGCTTCATGTTCCTATAGACTAAACAGAATCAATAAGCTAGTGCTTCACGTACCTGTTCATTCCTTGCATGATGATGTGAGCATGCCATCATGCTGATGTCATATACTCTTTTTCCTTAAAGAACTTTTGTCCAAAGATGTTCTATAAAAATCTACCGAGTCAGTCTCTTTGTTTTGTAAATCTCCCTTCCAATCTATAGTTAATCATGATTAGATTCCTAATCTTTGTTTAATATATAGATCTCACGTTTTAGCTCCGTTTCGTCTCACAATAAAATACGCGGTAATGCTAATGTTTACCATAAAATGTGTTTTAAGAATTTATTTAAATTTAACTTGATTAATATCTATTAAACTTATTTTCTAAATAAAATATATTAGAGCTACGCTTTGTCTTTTCTTAATATAAATGTTAAATTGATTAATGATTATGCAATTTGCCTTCTAATAAAAAGCAACATAGGCTATATCCCGAGTTTTCGTAATTAAATGTTAATTTGATTAATATGAATATAAATGTGTTTTTAAATTATAATTTGATTAGTTCAACTCAAAATATAAAGATATACGTTTAGATGCTTCACATGCTTCTTTTAAAACTAAATATTTAATTTGCATAAATCATACTTGAATATTTGTAAATAAAATTGGACTAGGTTCACATCGTCTTTTTAATATAAATATAACTTGCTTAATTCTAAATAGGTTATTTCTCTGAAATAACCTATGGACATGATTTTATTTAATTAAAATATATCAAGCTCATGGTCTTTGTGTGTAATAATCCAAATCTCTTCATAGTTCCGCTCTCGTTTCTTACGTTCGCGATCCTAGAACCAAACCCTGTTCTCTTTTTAAAGCCTTTCTTGATTGGTGTATTGTTCTTAGTCGTTCTTGTTTGTCTGCTTTGCATGTGTTTGTGCCCGATGTTTGCTTCGAGTAGAAGATCGAGCTGTTGTTCAAAAGTCGTGAAGATCAAGAGAAGTTGTTTGAGAAAGAGGAAGTTCAGTTTTTAAGCAAGGAAGGCAAGTGGACTTCTCCCCCTGCATATTCTATTTTTGTCCCACACAACTTGCATGATAACTAAGTTTACTTTTAAATGTTGTATTGCATAAATTTGATGGAAATTACCTTTTTAAGGACATGACTAGATTTTACCTCTTTACCTTGAATAACCCTTTTAAATAAATGTTTTGGGATAGATTGCTTTAGTTGCTTAACTTGGGATGGTTAAAATGAATTTTATAAAATGTTGATCATGATAACTTTGGTGATATATATATATGTGTGTGTGCTTAATTACAAGATAATATGATTTAATTGGAACATGGAGAACCACCTAGGAAAACAATTGCAACCACGGTCCATATGGCTCGGCTTAGCCAATTAATTAGGTGTGCGATTGTACGTGACCTTATCCGAAAGGAACATGAGGGCTCGGGGTTGCAGGGGTATAGCCCGGTCCTCTTGGCCGCAGCCTTTGCTAAGGTGCTGTCCACTAGGGAGGGTTATGGTCATACAGTGAATCGTGTGGGTTGTTGGTCTTTTGCATATCTTTGTAAAGGCTTCAGAAGGCGTCCTATGCAATCACACCTCGGAAGTGTGGTATGATGCTTGGCCAAGCATCGCATGGTTGGGTTCAAAGTTCTTGAACTTTTACGCTTGTGGTGAAAGTGTACAACATCTGCAGAGTTAAACTGATCGATCACCGTGCTCACGGCCAAGAGCGGCCCGGACCTCACATGATAATCAAACATAAAGATGGAATTAAATCGTGGTTTTATATGGTTTTGAGATGAGATGCTTTCCTAAATGCTTAAGTGGGTTGGTATAAACTTACACCTAGTAAATAGGTGCTTGCTAATAAAATTTAACCAACGTTAAAATGCTAACCACTGCAAAATCTTAGCCTATCCTTGATAGCCTTGCATCTTCCCCACTTGCGAGCTCCAACCATAAGTGTGCTCACCCTTGCTAAACCGCTTCGAGAGAAGAAGAAGAAGGTGTATGATGTCGAAGATGGTGCTAGGCGCGCAACCCCTCGATTGCACTGTGAAGTTTGGAGCCATTGTTTCGGGATTCCACGTAAATCTCGATAATCTCTCTTTCTTTACGTGATATTGTTTCTGTTATTCACTATGACGTCACTATATGTCCGAAACTAGATCCCGGCATACATATAGGTAGCACTTGGTTTTCTTCGGAAAATTGTGACATGTGCGACGGCCTTTGCTGCGACCTCGCCACCATAGGGCCACGGCAGGTGGCCACGCCGGCCTCCATCGCTATTGGGGGCAGGGCAGGCGGCCGCGATGGCCTCCGCCACCGTGGGGTGCCGCAGCGGGCTGCGCCGCAGCCTCGGCGCCATGGCACCAAGACAAAGACACCTAAAGTCCTTGTAGGGTCGTGCCAGTGCCAATGCATTGGTACAGTATCACTATTAGGCATGACACGGTTAGTTGCCGTGCCGCTTAGTGCTGTGCCTGGCCGTGCTCGTGCCCGTGCCATGCCGTGCCGTGCCGTGCGGCCCGTTTGGCCACGTATAATCATGAGTGCGCTAGGATGTTCTGTGAGTCTAAACGTACCGCAATTTCTAGTGGCATCTGCCTTTTGGTGGCATGTTAGTGCGGCTTTCTAAATTTTGATATGAATGATCAAAATTGCTGAATATGGGCTTACCATTACAAGGCTCTTTGCTTAGGTTGTCTGTACTCGTTGTATTATATTTCCATCTTTAAAAAAAAACATTCTGTCTTGGTTATCAAGATTCTCTTCTTTATATTTAGTTTTCCGCACCCATCATACTCTATATCTCCTCTCTCTCCTTATCTCCTCCCTTTTACCACTCCCTCCCCTTCGGCGGTCCGGCCTCTCTCCCTCTCTCTCTCTCTCCGTCCGGCCCTCTCTCTCGGCGGCGTGAGGACTCGGTCAGCCCCTCCTCTCCAGCCACAAGGCGCCCCCTCCCACCGATGGCGCAAGGCGAGGTAGGGGTAGGGGCACCTGCCGCCGCTAGAGCAGGGGCCTGGCCCTCTCACTGCTGGGGAAGGAGACGGCGGGCCTGGGCGAGCATGGCGCCCTCCCTCTCCCCCACCTTCGGCGGTGCCTTCCCTCCCCATCTCCCCCTCCTCCTCCGGTCCCCCACCTCCGGCACCGGGAGGATGATTCGCCATGTCCGGGATCGAAGCTCGCCCCCTCCTCCCTCCGCTGGGAGTAGGGGCCCATGATGCCTACGAGGCCCTGCTGTAGGAGAGGGGGCCCGGGAGTAGGGCGTGACAGCGAGCTACTGCTCCAGCTCACATCTGAGCACAGGCGCGCATGGCCTCGTGGTGGCGGCAGAGGTGTAGGGGCACGTCTGGGCTACTCCTCATCTTCTTCGGCGGTGACGACCCCAGGCCGCATCCGCCGATGGCATACTCTCCCCTCGAGCTCGGGGCTCCCTCATCCGGCTGGATGCTCCGACCCACTGCCTGCTGCTCCGCTGCGCCAGCCAGTTGGTTGGTGTGGGTCTTCAACTCCCGGCGCCCGTCACCAGAGACGAAGATGACACCCCCTCGGCACCCTAAACTCACGCACACACATGAAACAGAGTAGAAACAGAGTCACGATTTTGTGCCGGAGAACAACCGACGTTTTCTCTGTATTCCAAACAAACTTATACTCCTAATTACAAGCTAAACGGGTGGCTAAACATGGCCACGATGCTGCGAACTCCACGCCTCCGAATCAGCCGCGCCATCCCACGACTAGAGACCTGTTCCTCGCCTCCACTACTCTAACAGACTCATCTGAACAAAGGAGAAAGTCATGGCATGACTCATGCACCAACGACGCTACCAAACTCAAGCTAAGGATGAGCTCAATTTATTGACACTAAGCCATGCAATGCACCAACCGAGCCTGGATTATCCAACAATCTCCCCCTAATTCATGCTCGGCTTCTCTTAACTTGACGATGCCAATTCTATCACGAAGTTCAGCAAACCTCGCGCGCCCAAGTGACTTCGTCAGGACATCTGCAAGCTACTCCTGTGTGCTCACATAGTCCAAGCAGATTTTCCCATCCTCCACGCTTTTGCGAATATAGTGATACTTCACATCGATATGTTTACTTCTATCGTGGAGAACAGGGTTCTTGCTCAGGGCGATGGCGGATGATTGTCCATTCTCAAAACTGGCTGCTGAACTTTGACACCAACAATATCACTCAGCAGCCTGGTGAGCCACATGGTGGCAGCCCCAGCGCATGTATTCAGCTTCACATGTAGAAAGAGAAACTGCTGTTTGCTTGTGTGATTGCCAGGAGATTGGCATCTCACCCATGAAAAACATCACCCCTGTAGTGCTCTTCCTATCATCAGCATCTCCCCCAAAATCACTATCACTGTAACCCACAAGCTTGTTGTTGCTGCCTGAATACTTGGGGTACACAACTCCAAACTCTACTGTCCCTGCAATGTATCTCAACAGGTGTTTGACAGCTGCTAGATGCTCCTGTCGAGGTTTCTCCATGAACCTACTAACATACCCAACAGCAAAAGCAATATCTGGCCGAGTGTGCACTAGATACCTCAAACTCCCAACCAAATTGCGGTACATTGTTGGATCAACCTCTGTAGTGCAGCTTCTAGTTGACAGTTGAAGCCGAGGCTCCATTGGAGTGTGGCAGGGGTTGCAGCTAGTCATCCCAGCCTTCTCCACCAGTTTCCTTGCATATGCTGCCTACCCAAGAGTGAATGCCATGTCTCCTTGCTTCACTTCAATCCCCAAATAAAATGATAGAAGACCAAGGTCACTCATGCGGAATGCTCTTCGCATCTCCTCCTTGAAAACCTCAATGTTCACTATACTAGCTCCTGTGATGATGAGATCATCCACGTAAGCACCCACCACCACTCGAGATGTTCCCACACCCCTTGTGTAGACTCCATACTCACTAGTGCACCTTGTGAACCCAATTTTGCATAGACTACTGTCAAGCTTTGTATTCCAAGCACGAGGAGCCTGTCGAAGTCCATACAGAGCTTTCTTCAGCTTTAGCACCTTGCTCTCATGTCCTGCAGCAACAAAACCTGGTGGCTGCTCGACATACACTTCTTCTTCAAGCTCACCATTCAGAAATGCTGACTTAACATCCATATGATGTATGACCGCCTTCCCGCAAAGAATCACCAAGAACATTGTGATGGACTCCATTCTTGCAACAGGGGCATACACTTCATCAAAGTCAATCCGTTGCTTTTGCACATAACCCTTGGCAACAAGACGTGCTTTGTGCTTGACAACAACACCCCTTCATCACGCTTGACCTTAAAAACCCATTTCAGGCCAATTGCCTTATTCCTGTGTGGCAAATTCACCGCCTTCGAGTCGCTCGCTCAATGGAGGCCATCTCTCCGCCGCGCGTTCGCGAACGTCCTCGCCGTGAATTCCCTGCCACGATCGGTGAACATCGTGCCCGCTGCCCAACTTCGCCGCTCTTGCTCAGAGGTGTACAAGCGCCGTTGCCGCCTCGTCCTTCGTGGCCGCAAAGACTACCCACAAGTACCGCTCATGTCGCCGATGGCGGCGCAGAACAGCTTCTTCCCGCCGGGCGACGCGTGATTGGCCCACACAAGTCGGCGTGGACCAACTGCAGTGGGCGCTCCGCCCTGTACTTGCTCACCACCGGGAACGGATGGCGGCGCTGCTTGCCAATCAAGCAGCCGTCGCACACCTGGTCGACCGCCGATCTTGAAGGCCACGCACCATCTCCCCTTCGCCAACCTGCGACAAATCCCGGTGCCCGTGGCAGGCGTGCCAACGCCATGACACCTCCTCGGTGTGCGCCGCGAGGCACACCGGCTTGTCGACGGCGACCTTGTGGACATAGAGCCGGCTCGCTCCATGCGTCACCGCCGCCACCAGCCCCCGCTTCGTGTCCCAGATCTTCATCGCCCCCTTCTCCATCAAGATCTTGAAGCCTTCTTCCTCCAGCTGGCCCAGGCTGATAATGTTGGCCGTCAGCCTGGGGATGTGGTAGACACCAGTGGGCTTCTAGTGCTCCCCCGTCTTGCACTTGAAGAGCACCGTACCGCGCCCCTCGATGCCGACTGTCGACGAATCACCGAACTCCACCGTGCCGCGGATGCCCGAATCGAGCTCCGCGAACGCCAATTTGGATCCGGTCATGTGGTTCGTGGCCCCCATATCGAGGATCCATCGAGTGGTGTCGCCGTCACCCTCCTCTCCGAGCTGGACGAAGAGATTGTCTTCATTGAGGTGGATGCTCTCCACCGCCGCCGCCGCCGGCATGACTGGGGAGGACAAGTGGAAACCCTTCTGAGCCATTACCGCAGCAACCAGCAAGGTGGGCTCTTGTTCCTCCTCTGCTTGGGCCGCATGGGCTGCCGCGTTGCGCCGCCGCTTTGGACACTCGCGAGCCCAATGTCCTCGCCGGCCGCAGTAGCGGCACTCGTCACGAGCGACGTCACCGTCCCCGCCACGTGCACCGCCGTCACCGCGCCGATCACGCGAATCATCGTGCCCCTTCTTCTGGCCACCACCGCGACCCGGCTTCCCGCATCCACTGCCGCGGCCGCGGGTGGCGTCCGAGCTGCCCGACAACTGCCCCTTGTCGCCGGTGACATGGAGACGCCGGGACAGCCTCGCCTCCAGCTCGTCCTTCGTCAGGTTCAGCTGCGCGATGCCGGCACCGCCACCGGTGAGCCTGTAGCTCTCCTCCACAGCCTTCAGGCGCCCGACTAGCTCCTCGACTGGCACCTCCCCCAGCTCCAGGAGAGTCTCGATCGCCATGGCGATCTGGTGGAAGCTTTTGGGCAACGCCTGGAGAAACTTGCGCACCACCGCAGGTTCTCCAATGCCGTCGCTGAGAGTCCTGAGCTGCTGCACCACCCCGTTGATGCGCACGGCGAACTCATCGACTAACTCACCATCCTTGAAGGACAGGGAGTCGAATTTCTTCCGGAGCGTCGATGCCTTGGCGATGCACACCCTCTCGATGCCGAGGTTCACCATCTTGAGGTCTTCCCATGCCGCCCTCGCGCTCGGCTTGTTGGCGATCGTCTCTAGCATCTTCGGAGGCACCGACTTGCAGATGGCCCGAGCGCCATCTGGTCGTTGTCTTTCTCGGTGTCGTGGACGTTGACGGCGTCCCAGAGGTGACGCGCCCGGAGCATGACGCGTATCATCACTGACCACGCGCCATAGTTGGACTTCGTGAGCATCGGCCACCCGGAACCCCCGACCTTCTTCGCACGCTTCTCCACCGTGCGCTCGATGACGAGCGTGCCATCGCGCCACTTCAGGCGCCTCCTGCGCCGTGGCGGCGATGGCAATCCTCGCCGGCTCCCCACCGGCGTCCTCGAGTGCCCGCCGAGATTGGGCAGCGAAGACATCACGCCTGGGTCACAAGCGTCGCTCTGATACTAGTTGTCGGCCTTCAACTCCTGGCGCCCATCGCCGGAGACGAAGAAGACACCCCCTCGGCACCCTGAACTCACGCACACACACTAAACAGAGTAGAAACAGAGTCACGATTTTGTGCTGGAGAACAACCGACATTTTCTCAGTATTCCAAAGAAACTTATACTCCTAATTACAAGCTAAACAGGTGGTTAAACATGGCCACGACGCTGCGAACTCCACGCCTCTGAATCAGCCACGCCATCCCACGACTAGAGACCTGTTCCTCGCCTCCACTACTCTAACAGACTCAACTGAACAAAGGAGAAAGTCATGGCATGACTCATGCACACAACTGGTACAACGATGTGCTCAAACTGGCTAAGGATGAGCTCAATTAATTGACACTAAGCCATGCAATGCACCAGCCGAGCTTGGATTATCCAACAGTTGGGGATGGCGTGCGGGAAGCTGGATTCAGTGACTTGCCTTCAGCAAGTCACTACGTAACTTGCGGCCTCCTATCCGACGTCCAAATGCGATCCAACGGAGGGCACCCGATTAGTTTCTCTTGCAGTGAGGAAAACCACGGGATTGAATGACGAGGCCCACCAGAAAGGACTTCAACGCGTGCCGCACCGCTCTTGGCGCTGTCCCGGAGGAGGTGGTGGTCCACGGCTCCGCGCGCGCAGCTAAAGCGCCACCATTGCCGCCGCCCCGGAGGAGGTGATGGTCTCTGCCTGAGGAAAGGAAGACCGGGAGTTAGGGACCCGCTTCAACGCTGTGGATGAGAGGAAGGAGCGCTGCCGTTGCTTGGGGGAGTGGGGGACCCGCGTCGACACCGTGGAGGAGAAGGGGCAAGAGAGACGGAGCTGCGGAGGTCTTCTCCGCCTACGCAGGGAGGACGCCACTAGGATTTCCGCAGGTGCCCTGCTGGCCACGATCATCGAGGGCTCGTTCCTGACCATCGGGGCAGAGCTCGAAGCAGCATCAGCCAACATAAAATTAAACATCTCTAACAAAATTGAAAGCATCTGATTAAAGATGAGGTCACGGACAATCGCTTTTACTAATTATTGGTGTGGATTGTTAACCGACGAGGATGGAATTGGCCAGCGGCGCTGGTTGCCAGGCTACCTTCCGTCAGCATCCCGTGTTTTTCTCGTGAAAAGGATAAGATTTGAGCTGACACAAGCGGCAGCCGTTGGATCGTGTTTGGATGTCGGATGGAGGGTCGTATGTTACGCCGTGCGTTGCTGAAGGGAAGTTACCGAATCCGGCTCCGGCGTGCGGACGGGTCAACGTTGCGCGGACCCGCTCCACGTCGACCCTTCTGGGACGCCTGGGAGCCCGCTCCCGTCCGCTTTTTTCCTGTAGCCGGTAGCGTCCCCCGGTGCAGGAGTTTTTCCGCTGCCGCGGTACTGGAGGAGGCGGTAGCGAGCCTCTTCCAGTACCCAGTGCGGACAATCTTAGTCTAGTGTTCAGAAATTCACCATTGCAGAACATATGCTCTAGCTTTGTACTGTGTTGCAAACACTGGTGACTAGTTCAACACAAAAGTTTAACCTGATAGAGAAATAAGTTGCAACGGATGAAAATATTGCTTGTGTCGCCATCGTCTTCTCTAGACACCCTGCCACCCCCGCAGCTCCACGACCTCGCCGTTGTCCCCGTCATGCCTGCACCACCCTAACCTCATCCGTCATTGTCTGCACCTCCCGAACCTCACCATCGTCTGCCCCGGCCTTGCCATTGTCTGCCCGACCTCACCTTCCCTGGCCGCGTTGTCGTTCCCATCATGCACACACCACCCAGACCTAGCCCGCCATCATCCGCCCTTGCCGCGCCATCATCCCCACCTCACCGGCCTCACCGTCTGGCCTGTGCCACCCCAACCTCGCACGCTATTGTCCACCCGACTGTGCTGTCACCTCGCTGCCCCCGACCCCACCGTCATCCCCGTCACACCGCTCCACCCAAACCTCGCACGCCATTGTCCGTGCCTCTCGAACCTCAATGTGGTCTACCTGACCTTACCTTCCCTAGCCGTGCCATTGTTCCATCACGCACGCGCCACACCGACCCTGACCTCACCCTCCGTCATTGTTGGGGGTGCACCTTAGATGCACTAAGGCTAGGGACCCCCTTTCTGTATAAAAGAGGCCCGAAATGAGGTCTAAGGGCACGTTCGTAAGGATCAAAGACTCGATTGTAACATCTAAGGGTCTCGTTGTAAATATCAGGGATCTATTTGTATTTTTCAACCCCACCAATGGAATTGATGTAAACAGCCACCTCCTCTCCCTATAAATAGACCCCAAGGGGAGGAGGAGGGGGGAGCTTGGCCATTGTATTCAGAGGCTCCCTTGTCTACTTGGCATGTTTCTTCTCTTCTTTTACCTTCTCTAAATCTGTTTGGGATTTCTGATCCCAACAGTCATCTATGCCTCCCTAGCCTCACTGTCATCTACGTCACCCTAACCTCACGCACTTTGGTCTGCGCCTCCCCAAACTACCATCGTCTACTCGACCTCGCCTTCCCCGGCGGCACCGTTGTTCCCATCACCCACGCACCACCCCGATCTTGCCCACCATTGTCTGCGCCTTCCTAGCCTCCCGTTGTCTGCCCTGGCCCGACTGCATTGTCACCCTCGTCATGTCGGCACCTCCTGAGTCTCACCGTCGCACCCACACCACCCCTACCTCGCCCGCACCATCTTTCCGGTCGTGCATGCACCACCTTGACCTCCATCACTGTCGTCCGCGCCTCCCCGGCCTTGCCATCGTCCACCCCAGCCGTGCTGCCACCCCGCCGCCCGCACCTCCCTGACCTCGCCATCATCCTCATCGCGCCCACACCACCCTAACCACACCTGCTGTCATCCATGCCTCCCGAACCTTGCCGTCGTCTGCCCCGGACGCACTGTCATCCTTGTCGCCCCGGTGTCTCCCCAGTCTCACTGTCGTGCCCACGCCACCCCAACCTCGCCCGCCCCGGCACGGAAACTAAACCGAATAGGCAGAAAACACAAAGGCTCGTGAGGAGTGCGGGTTGATTGCAGAAAATTTAGGGTTTTTTAAACATCTAGACGGTTGGAACAAACATGTAGAACACGTGAAGGATTGCTTCTGCACTTTAATATTAGGTAAAGATAAAGATTTCAACACTAAACATCATGTGCAGGCTCCATCAGGCCTCAAACATGCAACAAGTAGGACTTATACTTCAATAATCTATACTCACACTCACATGTATGTTTCCTCAAGCTTCAAACTTGGAACTAAGAGTCAGCTGTGTAATTATTTTACTTAATCGCATCCGAGGCCTCAAACATGGAATTAGGAGTTATCCTTCAATATCCCCTCATGTACGGGTTCCCTCAAGCCTCATTAGAAGTCAACTATAATTATTTTATTTAATTACACCAGTTAGAATTTGAAACCGAAACTCTGGAGGTTAAATCGCTAACAAAATATGAGCAATTTACTTATATTTCAATATTCGTAAAGTTTTCGCTGGCAAATATGATGATCTCGACATGAGTTCTTTTTTTTTTGTTTCCCCTTGTTATTAGTTTCATGCTTTGTAAATATTTTCACTTAATTATAATGTTCTTATCGCTCATGGCTTCACCGTCTGACCACATTTTGAAGGGCTTCTGCCCAATTTTCTCTCGCGAGCCGTTTTGAGGTTCACCGTTTGGCATGGCTTCATCAAAAGTGTTGGAGTATAAGTGAATTGCCCACCTTTCCCTATCGAAACTTTGGGTTGTGGTTGGTGCATGCAACTCAATATGATATCAGAGCCAGAGGTCTCGAGTTCGAATCCTGACGGGCACGTTAATTAAAATAATTACAGCCCCACTCCAATATCCACGTATGCGGTCTGGTGGAGCCTACACGTGAGGGGGAGTGTTGGAGTATAAGTGAATTGCCCACCTTTCCCTATCAGCTTAAGCTTTTGGGTTGAACTAGTTGGTGCATGCAACTCAATAAAAAGCCACTCGACGAGCCGTGATGAGCATCAACACATCAATTTGCTTGATGATGTAATCTTTCCCACAATGCATGTTTGTTTGGTTTAGCTTGAATTTGGATATGAGACATTGGAATTATTGCATGTAAATGATTCGTGGTTCAGACCTCAAATACAATATGCAATAGGGCAGGCAGAAGTTGGTTAAATCTAGCGACATAATTTGTTAGAGTATATCTTGTAGTATAAAAAATATCTTGGGGAGGTATCTTGCCTCCCAAATCTTGTACCCCTAATATACTCCCGGATGGGGGTCAATGTAGATTAAATCGATCGAACCAAATGTAATAGTAGGGTTGACGGAAAAAACTGTGGAAAAAAATCAAAACTAAATTTAACAGCATGTGCATGCATATGAGCAAACTTGTTGGCGCTGTGAAAATGATGTTAGATCGGCAAATTTTGGCAAGTTTTCACTATTCACCCATCACATTGGATGTTCTCGAATGTTCGGATGTTAATTAAAAGTAATAAATATAGATTAATGACAAAACTCATTCCATAGCCCCGACGGGTAAATTCACGAGACCAATCTATTGAGCCCAATTAAGCCATGATTAGACAATGTGGTGCTCTAGTAAATATGTGCTAATCATGATTTTATTAGGCTTAATAGATTTGTCTCGTGATTTTCAGTCCATCTGCGTAATTAGTTTTATAATTAGATCATGTTTAGTCCTCCTAATTAGCATCCAAAAACTCGATGTGTCATTTTTGTCAAGTTTCCACTCCCAACTAAACAAGGCTTTAATATCTTTTCCTTTTCTAATTGTTTTTTCCTCTTTAGAATCAAAGGCCTAGATTTGATTCAGATCTTACCTCTAGTATCGTAATAAAGCCCACAAAACTAGTAGTTATTCGGCCTCATGCTCTACTTTGTCTACCATTACTTATTGCCTTTGAGGGCACTTAATAAGGAACTTAGGGCATGTTTGGTTTATGCCCAATCTTACCTTGCCAAATTTTGGTCATGACCAAATCATGGGAATTGCCAAAACGTTGGAGACATTGTGTTTGGAATATAACATTGCCAAATCTAGCTTAGCCAAACCCATTCAACTTCTTAGTATGACATGTGGACCCCACATATCATTATTATATTTTGCAATGAAATATAATCAAGTGATATATTTTTCATAGATTTAATTTTGTAAATATAAATATGGAAATTGATTTGTAGTTAGATTAGCCATTTAAGAGTTATTAGCACTTGAATATTGCTAAACTAAATGCATGCCAATTTGCAAGGGCAAGCCAAAAATTTGGTTTGGATGTCATTGAAGCTAAATTATGTAACTTAGACTAACGATGATACGATAAGACTAAATCTTATAAACAATGTAAATTCTATCTATTTTGTAGCATCACTCTGATTAGAACATGGCATAGCTTTTTGTTTAGTAATACCTTAAGGTTGTGCTTTACCGAATTATTGAAAATGGGGTATCACAAAATCAATCCAAACGAATAGAACTTGAAGACATCGATCAAATAAAGGAAGTGAAGGTTTGATTTCATTTCATAGTACCAACTGTCCATCGTTACATCGTAGTAGAACAGGTTAGCAACCTGATCATTTGGGGATACATGACGACAAGCATGCCCTTCCTGATGACAAATTAGCTCGAATGCTACACTTTTTCTTCCTTTTTTCCTCGTTTATTGCTTGATGTAGCAGCTCAATGTCCTTGCTCAGGACATCGATCTTCCCATCTTTTCCTCCATTTCTGCTTTCAATTTCCCAATCTCACCATCCTTTTCAGCATTGTTGTTCTTAAGTGCCTCAATTTTTGACTTCATGATTGCTGCTTCATCCTTCACAGCATCAAGTGCTTTCTGGACTGAATTCTTCTCATCATTTAGGCGCGACCGCTTGGTGTCAAGTTCGTCATAAGATGCTTGCAGCTGTGACATAGAAACGCGGATAGCCTCCAATTCAGCCCTCAACTTATCGGCATGAGCAACCTTGTCACGCAATGCTTCCTCAGCCTGCTTGCTAGCTTGGCTTTCCTCCACCCTCCTCTTAAGATCCTCCGATTCCTTCATGATTTGTGATTTCTCAGCATCAAATACCTTTGCAGCTGCCTCCTTCGCCTCTGCCAATGCACCCAGTTCCATCTTGAGCCTCTCAACCTCTTCTTGAGAATGACTAAGTTTCTGTCCAACTGCCAAAACCTCATTACGGAGCTTATCATTTTCATCCTTCACCAAATATTTGCTGGCTTGGATTTCCACCACTTTCCTCTCGAGGCTTTCCAATTCCTTCATTACTTCTAACTTCTCAACATCAAATGCCTTGGCAGCTGCCTCGCCTCCACTAGCACATCCAATTCCTTCTTAAGCCTCTCAACTTCTGCTTCGAACATGGTATGTTTCTGCTCTATGGTTAGAACCTCCGACCGAAGTTTATCATTTTCACCTATCACCAAATCCTTGCTAGCCTGGATTTCCTCCACCTTGCACTTTAGGTTCTCCATTTCCTTCATGATTTCTGCCTTTTGAACATCAAATGCCTTGGCAGCCGCCTCCTCCGCCTCCGCTTGTGCACTTAACTCCATCTTTAACCTCTCGACCTCTGCTTCAAACATCCTATGTTTTTTGCTCTGCAGTCAAACCTCTGACCGAAGCCTATCATTTTCACCCATAACTAGATCCTTACTGGCATGGATTTCCTCCACCTGTCCTTTGAGGTCTCCAATTCCTTCATGATTTCTGCCTTCTCAGCATCAAATGCCTTGAAGCCATCTCATTTGCCTCCGCTAGCACACTTAGTTCCATCTGGAGCCTCTCAATCTTTGCTTCATAGAAGCTATGTTTCTCTTCTGCGGTCAGAGCCTCCGACCTAAGCTTATCATTTTCAGCCATCACTAAATCCTTGCTGGCCTGGATTTCCTCCACCTTCCTTTTGAGGTCCTCCAATTGCTTGATGATTTCCATCTTCTCAGCATCAAATGCATTGGCGGCTGCCTCCTTTGCCACCTCCAGTGTGTCCAATTCCATCTTGAGCCTCTCAACCTCCGCTTCAGATAAGCTACATTTTTGCTCTAGGGTCAGAACCTCCGACCTAAGCTTATCACTTTCGCCATCTAACAAGTCCTTACTTGCTTGGATTTCCACTATCCTTCTCTGAAGATCCTCGGATTCCTCCATCATTGCTGTCTTTTCAGAATCAAATGCTTTTGTAGCCACCTCTTTCGCCTCTACCAATGCAGTTAATTCCATCTTGAGCTTCTTAACCTCTTCTTCAGAGTGGCTATATTTTTCCTTGGCGGCGAAAACCTCCATCCGAAGCTTATCATTTCCACCCTTCAAGCTCATCTCCACCTCTTGCTTCTCGCTTGCCAACGCCTCAGCCACCTTCTTAGTCTCCCCCAATTGCTTCTCCAGTTTACCCTTGTCGCCGGCCATCTGGGTGCTTTTGCGCTCAACTCCCACACCTTGTCCCGAAGTGTCGAGACCTGGTGTGATAAGGACTTCACCCTGTCATCCGTGAAGAGATCTGCAGCTCATGTTTTAGAGTGGGTATTAGAGTAGAGAAGATACATGCATGGGATCGACCATGCCGTGCAGGACTTGGACGGAGAAAAAAGAAACGATGTCTTGGCTCACCTGCATACCACGACCTGTTCTGCAGGGTTGGAGAGGTCGACAATGCCATGTCAATCGTCGGCCGATGTTGTCGAGCACTCGTCGGAGGTGGAAGACGCGTCTGACTATCTTCGCAGTGCCCCAACTGAAGGATGGCTCTGTGTTTCTGCCCTGCCGCAGCTGCCGCGGGGTGAATTTATACAAGATGGAAGGTGGAAACTGGAGAGGACAGAGGGGATGAAGTGCCGACGAGGAAGATGGAAGAAGCTATGGGCAGACAAGGAATGGAGTAACGGTGCAGAAGAGGAATTGAGGCAGAGGGAGACAGGGGATAGAGTGTCCGTGAAAAGAGGGATTGAGGAGCAGTTAGTGCGTACCTGCTGGGAAGTTTGTGGCCGGCAATGGTTGATTCGATGTATGTACTTGTTGTTGGAACGAATAAACAGCTCGTTTGCTGTCCTTGCTGGGAACTTTGTTCGCTTTTCTATGGCTCCTGTTCCTGCCTGTGATCTTTAGTGCTAATCTATGAAAGATGGGAATTTTTGAGCTGGTTAGGATCCATTCTCGCACTCCACACTACTGGAAAAAGGGGTATTTGTACCGGTTCATAACCCTCATTTGTACCGGGTATTGAACCGGTACAAAGCATCCGGTACAAATGTGGTGGAGCATTTGTACCGGGCGAGATACCCCAAATAAAATGCCTCACATTTGTACCGGGTGGAGCCTCGCCCCGTACAATGTGCCTTCCTCCGACGTGGAGAGTATTTGTACGGGTGGAGGTACCACCCGGTACAAATGATGTTTTTTTGTTTTATGTTTCTTTTCTCTAACGTATTTGCTTAAAGTACTAATACTAATCGTAATACGCTGTAATATAAAGTCGTGTGGCATATAAAATGTTATATTTGAGATAATATTCTACATACATTCGTATATATCATCTCAAATCCTGAAATTAAAAGTTCAAATCCATAGAAATAAAAGGGTACATCAATACTTAAGTCTTAATTAACAAAGACAACAAGTTCAAATCCACAGAAATTAAAAGGGTACATCAATACTTAAGTCTTAACATAAGGTACATCCACGCACAACACATATTTCATACTGATCCTCCATTTTTCTTAAACAGGTAATCCATATAGTTGAAGTCTCCAATCTTGAAGTCCAGAACTTCACTAATATATGCTAGAGCATGAATTAGTGCACTCTCTTTAGCTTCACATAACGGTCACATGGACTTCCATAAATCTCAAACATGGAGAGTTGAATTGATATGACGGGTAAAATGAAAGATGAGCCTGGAACTTCCCACCTCTTGTGCGTTCCGGATTTGGTTCCACGTAAGAAAATCCCAAAACATCGCACGCTTGCTCTAGAATTGCATGAAAACTCATTGCCGCAAAGGTTTCACCAAAGATATTCTAAAGTTAAGAAAAATACGAATGTTAAAAAATGTAGCACAGCTAGTTAAATTAAAAAATGCTCAATTACATTTCTATGCTCCATACCATGTCATCTTCATTCAGGCGACAAAGTCTCTCTGCGGTCGTGGTCACACTTTCTCCCTCCTCGAAGTGCCTTGATTAGAAAATAAGAGTAATCCGGCGTAGTACCCATTTGCGCTAAGTTGTTCTAAGCACTTCGCAAGGTCCTTTCAAAAGTCCTCTTAAGCGGTGAAGGGCTACCCCACTCAACAATCGATAGCATTGGAGTGGGGTTACGATAACGGCGAGGCGAAAATGGTCCTCGAACAGGTATGTCAAAAGAGATTTTTAATTGAACGGTGTTGTTTGGACCGACAATCGCACATTGTACAACAGGAGGGGTACCACCAATATCATCGAGAACATGTCGGAACCACTTCATATGATCGATATTCTGCATGTTATGAAATGAAAATTATTATTCTTGTAATAAAATTCCGATTTATAGAGGGAAAGAATATTACTATGTTTGGAGCAGATCCTTGACGTCGATCACCGTTAGGCATGTTAATGACGCCATGGGTGAAGTGTATCCACGGAGGGGCGAGGCAACGGTGGGCGGTCGTCAACAATGTGTAGTCCCCGACCGCCTCCGCGGCCACGACCACGACCACCTCGACGGCCACCACCACGACCAAAAAAGTGACTTGCCATTGTTATACCTATAGTTTTCACGAAATTTTGTAATAATTTTGTAATAAGGAAACTACTTTTCTAATAAAGATATCAATTTTCTAATGATGAAAACTAATTTTCTAATAAGGAAACTAATTTTCTCATGATGAAATCAATTGAGTAAACTAATTTTCAATATAATTAAATAAATCGAAAAAAAATCTATCATCACATACACATCTCATACATCTATCATGACACTTTTTTTCTATATTAGAACATAAACCAATTTGCATCTAAATAAAAAAACACAATTCTTAGCTAAAAATCTAAATCTTAATGTAATTGTAAATCTAAATTTAAATTTAATTCTAAACACAATTCGAGCGAATCTAAATTTAAATTTAATTCTAAAAATAACATTTACATATAAATCTAAATCTAAATCTTTAATGTAATTGTAAATCTAATTGTAAATTTAAATCTATAACAAAATCTAAAACTAAATTTTAAATAACATCTAATTATAAATTTAAATCTATAACAAAATCTAAACCAAATTTAATTATAAAAGGTGGGGAGTCGACGGCATGAGACGGCGGCGGGGCGGGCGGCCGGCAGACGAGGGGATGAGCGGACTACGGCGGATGGCATGCGGTAGCGACGAGCGGATGGCGGCGGAGGCGGCCCGGAGAGCATGGTGATGGCCGGGCGACGCGGAGTGGCGGGCGGATCCGGGCGTGATCCGACAGCGGACAGTGGCGACGGGCGGACGGCGGTGGCGGGGATGACGGCGTGGGCGATGGCGGGCGGGCGGCGGACTACAAGGCGATGACGGGCGGCGTGGCGGATCGTGGAGGAAGAAGAGAAGGGGAAGAATGAGAGAAGAATGGAAGGAGAAGGGCATATATACCCCACTCATTTGTACCGGGCATAGTTGGCCCGGTCCCCTCATAACGGGTGGCCTTATGCTACAAATGCTCATTTGTACCGGGCCTCCTCTTGCCCCTGACAAATGTGCTTTTATTTGTACATATGCACATTTGTGGCAAGAGAAGGCCCAAGACAAATGTGCTTTTCATTCTTTTTTGATTTATAATTAGCTCTAAATATCCTAAATTTCTATTTTATTTATTATAAATTGTATACAACGCATAAAATGACAAAAAAAACTTAGTATTCTTACTTTACATATATACTAGGCAACAATACATTCAATAATCAAAATGACAACTTTATTATCATTAACGAGTAATATCTTCTAATGAGCATTATTTTTTCCTTCATTGCAACAACTACAAATATATAATTTTTTTCTTTTCATGCAAAATCCTCCTTAAGTACAACATCTAATGTTATTAATATGGTAATCATGATTTGGTCTTGCTTGTGTATATTTCTACGTAAAATTATTATTTTAAATTTAATGAAGTTACAAAAATTGATATTATTTTAAAATGATTGACTACTGAAAATAGTTCATATTCGCAACCATAGCCAAATATTACAATACTTTGTTACATGATCACAAAGTTATGAAACTTATTATACATCTGCATCGTCTAAGGGAACGTTAACAATCTTCCTCTTCACAAATGTCCCTTGGTTGTGATCACGACGTAAGTATGGAGTGTCCTCTTTGGCTAACTGGATGCTTGGGTCAACGTTCACTGAAAATGGAGGAATATCATCGAACTGATCATAATCTTCTGAAATGTCAGTCTTGTCCTCAACTCCAACTATTTTTCTTTTTCCCGGTAGAACTATGTGACGCTTTGGCTCATTATCAATAATCTTCTTATCATCAGCCTTCTTTATTTGCGGTATGCTTGACATGTCTTTCACGTAGAAAACTTGAGTCACATCATTGGCTAGCACGAATGGTTCGTCTTTGTATCCAATCTTGTTGAGATCCACTATTGTCATCCCATATTTGTCTGTCATGACACCTCCTGCAGTATTTTTTACCCACTGACACTTAAAAAGGGGGATTTTTAGAGGTCCATAGTCAAGTTCCCATATCTCTTGAATGACACCATAATATGTTTCTAGTTCTCCATTGTTGTCTATTATTGCATCTATACGGACACCGCTATTTTGGTTTGTGCTCTTTTCATCTTGGGCTTTCGTGTAGAATGTGTAACCATTTATCTCGTAGCCTTGGAATGTAAGCACTGTGATAGATGGACCTCTAGCCAACCATTAGAGTTGCTCTTGAGTTTTATCACCGATCATCTTTTTTCGCAACCAAGTTCCGAAGTTATTAACGTGATGACAGGTAATCTAGGCCTCTGTCTTCCCTTTGTTTGAGGCCCATACAATGGACTTGTGCTCCTCCTGTATGGAGCCACTAGGGATGATTGTTGCAGAGGTGGCATGTGCTTTACGATATAACGTTTCATCCATATCCATCCGAAATTTCTTCCCTAGTGTGCCCTTTCCCTTGAGTCTCCCCTCATGGCGTGATATAGGGAGTCCAATCAGAGCAAGATCATCAATAAAGTCGACACAAAACTCAATAACCTCCTCTATAGCATATCCCTTTGCAATGCTTCCTTCAGACGCACGATTACGGACATACTTCTTAAAACTAGACATCAACCGCTCAAAAGGGAACATGTTGTGTAAATACACAGGCCCGAGGATCACAATCTCTTCAACAAGATGGACAAGAAGGTGGGTCATGATAGTAAAGAAAGAGGGTGGAAAGATCATCTCAAAGTTGACGAGGCATTGACGATATCTTTACGCATCTCGCACTAGCTTTGTCGGATGGATTGCCTTCGAGAGATCCGGTTGAGGAATGCACATACCTTGACGATTGCCAATCTCACATTCTCTGGTAGAATACCTCTTAGTGCGACAGGCAGCAATTGTGTCATCAACACGTGGTAGTCATGAGCCTTCAATTTTGTGAATTTTTCTCTTTGTAATTTATTAGCCGATGTATATTTGAGAAGTATCCCGTCGGGACCTTGATACAATTCAAGCAATCAAACATCTTCTTCTTCTCTTCCTTGCTTAGGGTGTAACTAGTAGGGGCCAAGTAGTTATTTCCTTTACCTCGCTTTTCGGGATGCAGACCATCTCGTTGTTTCATCAATTTAAGATCCCAACGTGATTCAACTGTATCTTTTGACTTTCCGTATACACCTAGGTGGCCAAGCAAGTTCAAACAAAAGTTCTTCATGACATGCATCACATCAATTGCGTATGAACCTCAAGGATTTCCCAATAAGGTAGTTCCCAAAATATCGACTTCTTCTTCCACATAGCTGCATGTCCATCCTTGTCTTTTGGAGCAGTTGGCTACGTAACCCTTCCCATACACTACCTTCAAATCTTTGACCATAGAAAATACAAGTTTACCATCACTTGCAAGGGCTTCTTATGTTTTTCTCCAACACCTTCAAAATGCTTTATTTCTTCTTCTCAACGGGTGCTTAGGAGGAAGAAATCGACGATGGCCCAAATACACAACCTTTTCGTGTTTTTAGATACATGCTGCAAGTATCATCTAAACAGTGTGTGCATGCTCGGAATCCCTTGGTTGTTTGTCCTGATAGGTTACCAAGTGCCGGCCAATCGTTGATGGTTACGAACACCAATGCTCGTAGATCAAACGTCTCCTTCTCCTCCTCATCCCACGGTACACCTTCTTTCGCCCATAACGCTTTAAGCTCATCAATCAATGGTCTTAGGTACACATCGATGTCATTGCCTGGCTGCTTTGGGCCTTGGATGATAATTGGCATCATGATGAACTTCCGCTTCATGCACATCCAGGGAGGAAGGTTGAACATACATAAGGTAACAGGCCAAGTGCTATGACCACTACTAAATTCACCGAATGGATTGAATCCATCCGTACTTAAACCAAACCGAATGTTCCTCGCTTCACCTGCGAACTCGGGAAATTCTCTATCAATTAATCTTCACCGTGACCCATCGGTGGGTGCCTGATCTTGTCATCTGGTATACGCTCTTTGTGCCAACGCATCATCTTTGCATTGGCCTTGCACCTGAATAGACGCTTCAGCCGTGGTATCACTGGAAAATACCACACCACCTTCACAGGAATCTTCTTCTTCTTCTTCTTCACCCCTCGACATCACAAGGATCATCTCGTGAGATCTTATAACTTGCCGCACATGGGACATGCCTCTAATTTCGTATTCTTTACCTCGATACGGGATGGGTCATTAGGGCACGATGTATCTTTTCTACCTCCAAGCCCGGAGGACAAACAACCCTTTAGCTTCGTGACGTTGACGCCGGCAATTCGTTCCCCTCGGGAAGCATGTCCTTCACGATCAACAATAACTCATCAAAAGTCGTGTTAGAAATTCCGTTACTAGCCTTCCATTGTAGCATTTCCAATGTGCTACCCAACTTCTTGTGCCCCTCTTGCAACTGGGTACAACGGTTTCTTGTGATCTTCTAACATACGTTCAAATTTCTTTGACTCCTTCACCTTTTCCCCACAATTTTCCTTTGCCTCTCGCAACACCTCACCGAGAGCATCATCTGGTCCTTGATTCTCTCCCATTTCTTCGTAATCCTCTTCCATTGGTTCATCTGCAAAGGCACCACCTTGTGACCAGTCAGGAATAGTGTCATCTTCTTCTTCGTCATCTTCCATTATAACCCCTCTTTCGCCATGCTTTGTCCATACAAAATAGTTTGGCATGAATCCCCATTTGAATAGGTGATCGTGAAGACTCTTTATCGATGAGTAATCCTTTTCATTTTTGCATTTTTTGCATGGACAGATAATGAAACCGGACGAGGGCCTATTAGATTCAGCCACTTGTAGAAATCCACTCAGTCCCTTAATGTAATCCGGCGAGATCCTCTTGTCCAAGTACATCCATTGCCGATCCATCTACAAAAGGATCACCGAAAAAATATATCATTATCTTGCAACAAGTCCTAATTAAGGCATAAGATCACTTTACATAAATATAAAGTGCTCAAGTAAAATCCAAATTATATAATTCGGCAAAATTATATCAATTTCTCCCACGGGCTCATTTTCTAATAAGGAAACTACTTTTCTACTGAGAATATCAATTTTCTAATGATGCAAACTAATTTTCTAATAAGGAAACTAATTTTGTAATGAGGAAAATCAATTTTCTATTAGTAAACAAATTTTCTAATGATGAAAATATAAATAAATAAATTGAAAAAAAATCTATCTACATATACAACATCTCATACCTCTATCGTGACACCTTCTTTCTATTAGAACATAGACAAATATGCATTTAAATAAAAAAATCATCATTCTTAGCTCATTCGAAAACATTTCATGAATACTTTAAGTACAAAGCATAAAACTTAAAACGACAACCGTATATCAAGGGGGGATGAAGTAATTAACCTCTACACCACTTCAATGAGTGAAATCGTGGAGAAATTCGTAAATCGGGCAAAAAGCTCCCTAGGGCGCCATTGGGAAGGGGAGCTCGAGTTGGAGAGGGAAGGAAGAAGAGTGAGGAGGGCTCGGGCAGGGGAAGAAGAAGGCCAAGACACGGGCTAAATGTGCCTACATTTGTACCGGGTGGTGTCTTGCGTACAAATGTGATAACCTCACATTTGTACCGGAGTTACAACCGGTACAAATGTGAGGCATTTGTACCGATTGGGTGGGTTGGATCATGGCCCGACGAGCCTCTGTGAGGACATTTGTACCGGTTGGAGCCACCAACCGTACAAATGTCCTCATTTGTACCGTGGGCAAAATACGATACAAATGAAAAATCGGCCTGGGATATATATGCGATTCTCCAGTAGTGCCAGTATTGGCATAGGTACGGTTGCCAAATCCATGAGCTCTGTGCGGTAGCTAGAATGGCGAATAGTTCACTTCGATGTCCTTCCACCTGCCAGCTTGAAGACCCGGTTACGCCTGAGCTGCTTGGTGTATAGTGTTCTGTGTGCTTGGATTTGTAGTGAACTTGCTGCGCAAGCAATTTGTCCTTGAGTTTCAGACGTCCTGCTTTTGTGACAATCTGCATGCAGTTTGTCCGCTTTCAGACCAGATATACATGAATAATCCGAATATAGCATTATTCTCAATCTAAATATGCTCCAAATATTCTCAATCTGACGCTTTGGTGGTTCATGGTGGTACTGCTGCGACGATGACTGACAGTGTCATGTGGTTGTCATGTCGAGTGCAGGTTCTCGGGTGAAAGCTTTTTTTAAGACGTGCATAGCATGTTTTTCATTAAGAAGAGGGGAAATTTGAAACAAGGTCTTTTATAAGAAAACAAAACTGAACAACACGAACAACGGAAACAAAGGTATACAGCGCCCAGGGCGAGAAAACTAGAAACTAAAAATCTTGACGACCCAGGGAACGGATCCCGACAAACCCAGCCCTACCCCATCTCCGTGCTTCCTCGAGGATGAGTGGAGCGAGAGCCACCGGCTGAAGAGCCACCCTATCGTGAACACGGCGGTTCCTCTCCTTCCATAACGACCAGATTACCAGTAGGGCCAGAGAATCAAAACCTTTACGCTGAACCTTAGGAGCCTGCTTTCTAGCCTCCAACCACCAGGCTGAAAAAGGCCGCTCTTCTTGCGGTGTCAACTCCTGTAAGCCGAAATAGCGCATGATTCGTAACCAAGTTTCCCCGACTGTAAACACAACCAATGACCAAGTGATCCAAAGTTTCTACCTCCTACGCACATAGAGCGCAATCATCCCTATCTCGCAGGCCATGACGACGAAGTCTGTTTGACGTCTAGCAACGACCATGTAGCACTAGCCAACCGAAGAAATGGCACCTCCCCGGTGCCTGAATTTTCCAAAGGCAGTCCGCACCAGCCAGGCTGGTTTTCCCTAAGAAAAGCGCACGATACGCTGAGCTCGATGAGAAATCTCCGTGAGCGACCACTTCCAAGCGAACCTATCAGCCGGGGCGGTGGAAGATACGAAAGTCCCAAAGATGAAGGTATTGGGCGACCACATTAACTATCCAGGCAAAGACAATATCCCATACCCAACACCTACCCTATCAAGGCATCCGCACCGTGCAGGAGTTCCTGGTGCGATTAGGAACCGTGTTCCAAAGATCCGAGGCTAGTTGGCGAATAGAGCAACCATTGAGCCACTGGTCAATCCGAAAGAGAGCAAGGGCACCATCTCCCACTTGCACCGTCACCGAAGCGTCGAAGAAATCTTTTGCCGCCTTGTCGACCCTGAAGTTGTATCCCGACCAAGTTTTGTCCATATCTACCCTTGCCAGCCAAAGCTAGCGGAGCCATAAGGCGAACCCCATGAGCTGGAGATTTGGGATAATGAGAGCTCACCCAAGTTCTTTGGGCAAGCCGTGTAACCCAAGCGGACGGTGCAATTCCTCCGCCACCACCTCGGAGCCGCACCAAAGGAAGCCCCGAACGAGCTTCTCGATGGCATGAACCACCCAGGGTGCGACCTTGTTGCCATGGAGATGTGTACCGGAATAGCGTAAAGCGTAGACTGAGCTAGAATAAGACGATCACTCTGGTTAAGCATCCTTCCCTTCCAAGCTGGAAGACGCTTAGCGACCTTGTCAACCACTGGCTGCATAGCCGACCTGGGTAGCCACCGGATCGACAAAGGCACTCCAAGGTAGGTGCACGGGAACTCAGCGACCTGACACCCCAAGATGTCGACAATCGAGGAGGCCTGCTCCTCAGAGCAGTGGATAGGGAAGACTCTGCTCTTATTGTAGTTCGCCGACAGCCCCGTGGCATTGCGAAAAAGAGCTAAGATCTCCCTGATAAGAACCACGTCCCGAGTGACCGGGAGAAAGAAATATGACCACATCATCATCGCGTGAAAGCGAAACCCTCGCTTAATGGAATGAGGTTGCAGTAAAAGACCCTGAGTCTGCGAGTTTGATCATGGCGCTAAAGCATTGCATGACCAACACAAAAAGCATATGCGAAAGGGGATCCCCTTGCCTGAGACCACGACCATGATAGATGCAAGCGTCAGGGACCCTATTTAGTAGGACCCTCGTGCTCGCGGTAGAAAGGATAGTAGAAATCTAGTTGGTCCAAGTTAGCGGACAACCGACCGCTGATAGCAACTCCAGCAGGAAAACCCGGTTCTGGAATCAAATGCCTTGGCGAGATCGATCTTGAATAGAAATCTAGGAAGTGCTTTAGCCGTGCCCAGCACATATCTAAAGTTGTCTTGTATTTGCCGACCTTTGATGAAAGCACTTTGGTTTGCGGAAACCAGTGAGTGTAGCTGTGGTGCAAACCGGTTCGCAAGAATCTTAGAAAAAATCTTCCCAAAGCTATGAATGAGACTGATGGGACGGTAATCCCCGAGCGCGCTCGGCTCGTCGACCTTAGGGAGCAAGGTAAGAAGTGCCTCACTAAGGTGGTGAAAACTCCGATAGTCCATCGAGGATAAGGCCGAAGGCCGAACCATGTCACCCTTAATAATCGACCAAGCCGACCTATAAAAATGACCAGTAAAGCCATCCGGGCCCAGCGCCTTATCTAGAGGGAGGTCCTTAATGACCTCCCACACTTCCTCCTCTGTAATCGGTCGAGAGTCGGCCAGATCAAGCGATGGTAGGCCCGAGCCCAAGTCGAAGGCTACACTCTTGACATGTCCTCGCCGAGGATGCCGTCAAAATATCCGAAGGCGGCGTCCGCCTTATCCTATTCCGACACCAATGTGACCCCATCGACCTGAAGAGATGCAATGTTGTTTTTCCTCCTCCTCTGATTAGCATGTAGATGAAAAAATTTTGTGTTTGCATCCCCCTCGCGGAGCCACCACATGCTTGAGTGCTCTCTAGCAATAGTGTGCTGAAGCGAAGTCAACCCTGAAATCGGATCTTTAGGAATCTTCGCAGACAACTCTGCCACAGAGAGCGACCGATGATCCTGCGTAGCCTCCAACCGGAAAATAACTTCCTTTGTGACCTGTACCTGAGTACGAATGCTGCCAATCGCTTTCACACTCCAACCCTTTAAGGCCTTGGCCGTTTCTCGTAGCCGTTGATTAGTGGTGCGAAGAGGATCGGCCAGAGGAACAGGCACAGCCCATGCGGCTTCAACCGCCTCGAGATAGCCCTCGATCTGCGGCCAAAAAGCATGGAAGCAAAACCGCGCTTAGGGTTAAACCGTCGTCGAACTGTAGCAACAAGGGTGCGTGATCGGAGCATCTAGTAGAAAGCGCTTGCAGATAGGAACGAGGAAACCCGGCCTCGGTCATTTGAAACAAAGACTTGTCAATACGCTCCAAAGTTGGGTGAGTTCTCTCATTGCTCCAAGTAATGAAATGACCGTTGAGATGCAGCTCAGCCAACTCTAAATCGTTAAGAAATCTTCTAAAACAACCCATCATTTGATGCGAAAGACGACCATTATAATTGTCCACAGCCTAATAGATAAGATTAAAATCTCCACAAAGGGCCCACAGACCAGACAAGCAAGCCCAGATGGAGCACAGCTCCTGCAGGAACTCCACCTTGTCGGTGTCACCTTGTGGTCCATAGACCGTGGTCAGCCACCAAGAGAAGTCTGGTGCACTGTAGTGTTCGACCTTAACTGAAATAGAATGGGATCCAAGCATGGGAGAGGAGACCGACCAATAGTTCACATCCCACGCCACAAGAATCCCACCGCAAGTATGGACAGCCAAAAGCGCCACGTTGCGAAAATCCAAACCCAACATATCAAGCATAAGGCTGTCCGAGATTACATCCAATTTAGTTTCTTGTAAACAAACAAAAGAAATTTTCTCCGACCTGATGAGCTCCTAAATAGCCAAGCGCCAAGCCCGACAGTTTAGGCCCCACACATTCCAGACCACTAGCTGTTCATCCATTACAAACAGAGAAAAAAAAGACCCAACGACCTAAGTAGGACGGTCTCTACCCTCATCCTCGAATAGCTCATGGGCGGCTGCCGAGAGGTCTTCATCTTCCAGGATACAGGCCTGAATGGCCCCATCTAATAGCTCCCTAATTGCCCGATAGTGGCTATCAGAGAGGCCTGTTGCGAAGAGGCGTAGGTACTCCTGGAAAGCGGATGCGTCCGGGGCCTCGTTGCTACCGACCACGCCCAACTGGCACATGATGATGTCCTGACCTCGGTTTACTAGCAAGGTGCGGCCAGCCTTAGGGAGAGCGGCGATGCGCTCACTCTGGTGCAGGGTGGAAGGATCAGGAGGCGGGGCTTCGCACGCCTTGCTCTCAGAGCAGCCCGAACAATCGGAGCAGGGGGCTTCTTCTGCAAAGAAGTGCAGAAAGAAGCTGCCAGCTCACAAAGACCGTCCAAGGAGGAGCCCCTCGAGGTGGTGATGAAAGCCATCTCCCCGACCTCCAACCGTGGAGGGTAGTCGATCTGTGGAGCAACTGAAGGAACCACGACCTGTGAGATGACCTGTTCGACGACTGGGAGGGAGGCCGCGTCCTGGGCTGGCGGCACGAATGCTGGACCATCCAATGCAGCGGGCGAGCCAACCTCACCCATCTCGAAGCATGGCGCCGGCCGCTGGACTGCTGGCGCCTCGAACCCACAAGGAGGTAGATCGAGCACCCCGGCAGGAACAGACACCTCTGGGAAGGAGATGACCTTAAGCGACGGTTCATCCGAGGAAAGCCGGGAAGGAGGTGCCAAAGCCTCACGGCAAAGATAGCCCGCGAGCCAGTCAAAAACCAAGCAAACGCGAACTGGAGCGTGCATCGACGATCGAGGCACCGGCCCACGGATGGTCGGAGGGGAACCGAGCCAACGACCATGCCGTGTAGGGCACCACACACCTGTAACTGGGGCCTCGGCTCAGTGCATGGGGTCGCGCCCGACACTCCACGACACGAGTGGAAGGCTGCAACGTTTCCAGCTCGACGGAAGGCCCAGTGTGATGTAAAGGAGCAGGCAGGAAGCCGACCGAGAACGCAGGAGATCCTCACGCACGGTGCCCCGGCCCAGAGGTTGGAGAGGAGGAGATCGAGGGTGTTCCCATCGCACGCCTCTCATGCGCACCGCAGACGCCAACGGGAGGCGCACGGTCCCTCGCACGAGACGATGTTGACAAGAAGGGGCAGCCGCACGGAGAAGCCGTTGGTGTAGAAGAGGAAGCCGACCCGACCGCCTAGTTGATGACCGAAGGGAGGCCGAGGCAGCTAGCGAAGGTGCCGAGAGGAAGCGAGGATGTGGAGAGTGAATGCCTGCAATCCCCACTGAAACCACCGAGACGAGGCGCGGCGGAGGAAGGTCCACCGGGCACGAACATGGCGGGTGGCGGGCTGGGCAGCCCGATAGCGGCCAGCCATAGAGGTGGAAGGGTCGCCCGGCTGCGAGGCAGAAGGAGTCGCCCCGCTAGGCGGCCAAGCCGAGGATGCACCACCGAACCCGGCCGCGGCGGCCTGAAGCGGTGCACTAGCAGGAATAGACCCTCCGTCGGCGGGAGGAGAACCATCGGCAGGTGGGCGACCACAACATCGATGATGTTGATAATGGCTTTATCGAGATCGCCGAGCGCGCGGATCAGCCAGAATGGGTGCCACCATTAGTTTCTTGGCCGGAATGAGGTCCGGATCCAAGCAACCAACGATGACAAAGAACTGTTTCAAATTGGCCTTGGACTCCGTCTTAAGTGCCATGTTGAGGACAATATAGGAGGAACCCATAATTTCTTGCGCGGTGCTATGGAGCCACAGATCGTCGGCACTCCCACAATTCCGACCTTAGGGCGGTAGTCCATCGGCGACCACAAGGCCCAATTCTCCGGCGCCATTGTTTGAAGACAAGGCGACAGAGCTTAGCGGGATCTGCGTGTCCAAGACCCACCGCAGATCACCAAAATCCCGAAGAGGATGAGGAAATCCTCCGGGTGGCGAAAGATGAACCACAAAGCGACCACGATGGTAGGCTGAAGTGCCCCATAATGTAAGCTTGAACATCGGATGGCGACAACTCGACCTAGTACTAGCGACCACTATGACCAAAGTGCGTTCCAAGCGCAATTTTGTTAGCGGCGACCTCAACCGTGCGGCGAATGATGCACACCTCGAGCTTCGACCGCTGGACGGGTGACCCGGTGGGCGTAGAATCGACCAGCTGCGAGCATGGGCGACTGAATCGAACTGCCGAGGCAGCGGTGCGGTGCGATGCGTCCCACTGGCGGCCGCAGATGTAGAAGCCACCGTGCGCACAGGCGCCGCAGTAGGCTGCGGGCGGCATCTGGCGTGGAGCAGGCTCCCGGTGGCCCTCGGCATGAGGCTGCGAGCGACGGTGCTGCTCCATGGTCAGCGGCCCACACCTGTGTTCGGGCGGTGGTGGCCGAGCGCCAGCAGCGACCCGGTGGCGTGGAGGTGGAGAGTGCTCAATGGGCGGCTGCCAGTGGTGGGGCGGCAGTGGCGATGGCAGCCGCTGACGCAGCACCCTCGGTAGAGTGTAATCATCAGAGTGATGGCCCAGCTGGTGACACCAAAAGCAGCACGCTGCGTTGGGGCACCTGGCAGCGAAGTGAGTGTTGCTGAAGTAGTTGAAACAGAGCCCCTCGAGGTCTGGCAGCATGGGATTGACGGGTGCGGCTGGCGCGAGGCACGGCACTTGCGGGAAGCCATCTCCTCCCAGCCCTCATCGTCATCCACGGTGACACCCTCCCCCTCTGCAGCGGCGGGATGATAATGATCGAGCCCACCGGACATAAGAGCCACTCGGTGAGCCTCCCACGGCGGTGGAGGGGCCAAATCTGGTGGGAAGATAAGCTGCAAGTCTGGCGATGACCAAGGCGCAACGACCAAACAACCAGCGGCAGAGCAATCATCGATCGGCGGTGACCTCGACCGAAAAGCTGCCGCCTTGAGCACTACGGAGCATCCGATGCGAATGGCGGCGGCCCGAGTCGACCTCGCTGGGGAAGCGGGTCGGCGCGGGCGGAGCGTGGTGGAGGAGCTCTAGGGAGAGTGTTGGCGCAGCCGTCGGGGAAGGTGCCATCGGCGAGGGTGCGTGATGCCGGAGCTCCAGCGAAGGTGAAGGCGTGGGGCACCGGAGGCGACGGCGATCGGGCAACCACCCTGCACTGTGAATCTAAATCGCGAAGGTGGGGAAGGAGACCTCATGGCGATGGGGAGCCGGAGGCGGGAAACTCCCAGATCTCTCGGTCGGAGGGGATGGACAAGCCAACCTCCCCAGATTCGAGCCCGGCGAACCCTCGAGGCCGGCGTGAGCGGAGCATCTGGAGGCATGGCGGCAGGTCACCCAGATCCAGATTTGGGTCGAGCTCGACGAGCACCAAAGGCATGGCGAGCAGGCGGGGCACACGAGTGGAAGCGAGAAGGGAAGAGAGGAGGGGCCCGGTGGAGTGGCGGTCGGCGGGTGGTAGTGGCTGCCGGAGCCGTGGTGGTCACCAGTGCGGGGGTGGGGAGCAGAGCACAGGAAAACCTCAAGCGAAAGCTTGCTTGGTTCTTGACCATTTACCAGCAATAAAGACGCCATGGGTATTCTTTTCCTTCTTCAAGGCGTTGTTGGGAGAACCTCACTCTTGGGACATTTCTAGGTGAAAACCAAGAACCCTCGTTGGTTCGGATGATAGCATCATATGTTACTTTTCTTTGGGCGTCGCTTTGGAGTCCTTAGGTTGGCGGAACCATGATGAGCTTGGAGCAGTTGGTGGTGCTCGGTTGGTTTGTTTTCGGCAGGACAATCTTAGCATCAATAGTTTCTAAGAAGACAACAGATGCTTGGATTACATTCATATACAAGGTTCAGAACAAGATAGAAGCACGGGCATAAGAAGTTGGAAGCTTAGTCTTTTTGGCTTTTTCTTAGTCTCTTTCTTTCTAGTCTTTGTGTTTCCTCATTTTGAGATTTGGAGTCTAAGTGCTCTTGTATTGTCGCCGTTGTGGCTATATATATCCATCATGTGGATATAGAGGCGAATTTATCCTTTATCTAAAAAATATATATGCTCCAAATAGATGAAAACCAGGGAAATAATCATGTCTAGGCAAGCAAATGGACAATGGCAGCAACTGGTATCTCTGCTCTGTCATGACTCTTTAAGTACAATCCCGAGGAAAAAGTAATGGATATTATGTGATGGAAACCTAGTCAGTTTAATGAGATGTAAAAAGGGCCCAGAAGTGGTCTTTCAGACTTTTACCAGGAACTTGATGTTACTAGAGTACCTGCAAAAGAGGAGTTTTTTTTGAACGAAAAAAATACAAGATTATGCCCCCAAGGCCATAATCAGGAAGACCAAAGGGAAACTAATGGAAAAAAATCTAAAAAAAACACCAGCAAGTTAGATCGGAATATCAACACACGCCGAAACTCAGGTCAACTTAACAACCTAGGTTGGTTCGGTTGGGGTAGCACACCGAAACACTCCACATTACCATCGCTCATGCACCCTACTGCATCACCATCACCTGGGCACAATATCGATGGAGAATAATCCATAATCACCATCAGCGGGTCGTTGCTGATGATATCTCACATCGAGCTAGCCTCTGTCATGCAGGATTAGCTGTCATAGTCCACTGCAAGTGTAGCTATCATGCCACCAGATCCACTTATGCCGCCTCACAGAGTTGTCCTGCACCGAACTAACTCCCACCAAGTAGGGCTAGCCGCCATAGAACACTGCAAGCCATCAAGCTGATGCATGAGCCTCTGGCCATCAATCTGCCAACAAGGCCCGATGAGATCAGGTCGGACACTGAGGCACCAAGCAACCAAGACACCTTTTCAAGATAGCGGAAATGTCACACGGGCCTCCGGTAGCTGTCAGAAGACCACCTTGCATCGAAGTTTCCACTGTTGTGCGAGACTGCTCAACACCTCAATGCACAAGTCACCTCGGCAAGGTACATCTACTTGCCACCTCCTACCACACTGACCTCATGCCAACTTCGTGGTCACCACAGTGCACGCCCCACTAAACCGTCACCCTAAAACGCCAAGCGAAGTCATGCCCTCGGTGGACACTGCACCAACATCCCCTCTTGGTTGCCACCCGCCATCATTGACATCTGCATCTTGAGTCCTTGACTTGGTCTCCACCAACTCCACAACATGGCCCATTCAGTCAAGGTTGGAGACTAGCATCGACTCGGTCGCTATACATGACTGAAGCCTAACAGTGAAGCTTCTAGCACACTGCCCACTACCATCAACGCCCAACAACACATCAAAGGAATGAGGGCCCCTGGTTTCCACCATGGGAGGGGTAAGGGGAGAGGTAAAGAGAAGAAGGATCCACTCCCTGCAACCACCCATCTTGAGCTCATAGAGCACCACTAACACAAGATATGCCATCGGGAAGATGGGGAAGGCATAATAGAAACTCTAAAGATGATGCCTTCAAGAAGGACATCATGCCAAAAGCACCATCGCTGCCTACCCAAGATATCTTAGGTATAGTTTTCACCTAGAGTTTTGGCCATAGAAGTAAGAAGGGTTCCTGACAACATCCCGAACAGGAAGCGTGATACTGAAGGCGTCATTGTTGTCAACCCAATGCAATGCCGGAAAGGTTTTCACCTGAGATCGCATTTGTCCACTACCACTGCAAACTCACTGCCCACTATAAACACCACCACCAACCTCACCTTCCCATCACCACCAACGCCCTACATCCACGCCACCATGACTCTCCATGGGGCTGCCACACCACGACCCCTAGTTGCATGCCACCCAGGCAGGATTGGCCTCATGCCTTCCGACAACCGCCTGTCACCTCGCTTGCACCTGCTATAGATCTAGGCCCCACCATTCATCCCACGAGTCTTTGTTAGCAACCTCCATGCACCGCCCCGTGGCCACACATATGGCCACCATGGCCTCCCATCCGTCATGGCCACGTGTTGCCATCATGCTCACGCACGCTGCAGCCGAGAAGGCTTGCCACCACGCCGGTGAGGGCCCCACATGTGCCATCAATCTCCATGCCAAGGCACCCACACCAGGCTGCTACCGCAGCTGCCTCGCATTCACCACCCCGACCATTATCGAACGGCCTCTCTCACTCATGCCGGACGCCATCGCGCGACATCATTGCCCCGCATCGATCGCCATTCCATGCTCGGCCTCGCTCATCCGTGCCGGCTGCCATGGTCGCTGCACATCACCCACCCTCACCTTGAAGCAGTTGCGGCAGCCAAACACCAGATCCAGTCGAATCCACCCGAAGCGGTGATTGGGCGCGCCCTCCCAGCTGCCGTGCGGAATTCGACGGCTCCAAAGAACGTGAGAGGAGTGGAGGTGGTGGCAGTGCTAGGGTTGGGTCCATCCATGATGTCTAGGAGAGTGACGTAGACGGGAGGGTAGCATGTGTCCCTGTCGTAGAGGAGGAGGTATCGGCTACTAATCGCTCAAATATTGCCATGAAGGATTGTTGGCGCTCATTAGCGACACACTTTTAGTGCCATTTAAGTGGAGGTTTTGGACTAACTTGGATACTAACCCACCACTTGGCACATGAAATAACCCCATTTTCATATATGCATGTATTTTTAGAGCATTTCTGTTTACGAAGGTTTTTGAGCCATAATTGAGCATATTTGAACAAAGTACAGAGCTATGGATTTCGTGAGGACATTGAAGCCCCGTTCGTGTACAATTCAAGATGAACAAGCCTCCAAAGATTGCAAGGGCTAAAGTGTAAAACCAAGATAACTCTGAGGGTCAAGATAAAATAGCGGAAGATGGTGTGACATCAAGCCTTATCTTTATTGTGGAGAAACTAACGGCCAAAGCCCGCATGCATTGGGGAGAAAATTCCAGAAGCAACAAGGAGGCATGGGAGAAAGATGGGCTCGGGCAGGCCAAAAATGGGCTAGGTGGCTAGCCCATAGCCCATGTGGGACGGCCACCCTCTTTCTATGCCACTCGCATCCCCTTTGACCTAGGGTTCCTCGGGCTATAACGACCCACGATGCTCGATGGCACGGGCATCCAACGAAGCCATCCACCAGAAAGTCCGTGGCCACAAGTTGAGGGACAAAGATTATATGAGTTCATCGTGATGACCAACACCGGCGGAGGAAAGGAAGCAAGAAGGAAGACTCCAAGCCATTGGCCTAGGGTGTTCCTGTGCCTCCTCGCCGCCATCCTCGATGACAATGTTCTTTGGAGTCTCCATCACCCCTTTGTGCTTCAATCTCTGTAAGATGATGGGGTAATGCTTCCATTCATCCCTAGGGTTATATGGATCCTTGATATGTTATCGCTACATGCACTTTATGCCTATAAATGCTTCATGGTCTATGTCTTTGATTTGCTTTATTTACTTATGTGAGTCGACATATGGTCCTTGTAGGGTTTGTGATAATCATGATGATTAGCATATCTCTATGGATGCTTTGATATAGATGTGTTAGGGTGGTTGATTACCCTTGTGTAGTGATGGTACGCAAGAGGGAAAAGGCCGAGCGACCACATAACCGCTATAGTGAAGGCAACACCCCTTTCATGCAGTAGATGCATTCATGTGAACCTAGATCCTAGAGAGGGAACACTTATCTATCTTAATCTCTCTCTTGTATCAACCTTTGCTATCTAGTTCAATCTTAGATTAGTCTAGTTTAGCTTGTTTCTCTACACAACCAATACTACTTTCCTAGTTAGTAAATTAGTACAAAGTAAGAGCCAACATCCCACTTGTTCCAGATTGATAAACCTTGGGGAGTACTTTAAGGCTATGTTCATAATTGTTGTGCTTAAGTGCCGCCAACAAGCTTTTCTGGCACTATTGTCAAGGAACAAGTAAGTTTGTTGTGCTTGAACTTTGTATTAGTTTTGCTAACCCGCTAACGCTTAACTTTTGTGTAGATTTTTTTGTGTTTTTCTTTTTATTTTCAGTGCCTAGATGGATTGGTTCACCCCACCATTGGAAAACAAAGAATTGTCGCTAAAGGAATTAGCGATGCCATCAACGGAGGATCTTGAGATGCAAAAAAATAGATTTGACACTTGCTACAACCCACTACGAATATAAGCATCGAATCATCAAGTTAGTGGCGACAAATCCTTTTAGAGGATTGGAGGATGACAAACCATATAGACACATTAAGCGATTCACGATGATATGCAACACAGTGCAACAAGAAGGAGTTCTGGCTGCTTGGTTCAAGTGGAATCTCTTTCCATTCTCTCTTAAAGATGAAGCACGTAGATGGTACACACTTGCATCCATTGAAGTAAAGGGGAATTGGGAGGAGCTCATGAAGAAATTTTGCTCAAAGTTCTTTCCCATAAGCAAGGTCAAATATTTAAGGAGGCAAGTGATCACTTTCAAGCAAGGGGAGGATGAAGGGATTGATGAAGCATGGGGCCAATTTAATGAACTACTCGAGCAAGGCCCAAACTTGGGATTTTCCATTGATGTGATGTTGCATACATTTTATTTTTTACTAACCTCTAACTCTGTCCGTTTTGTAAGCATGTGTGCAGGAGGTGATTAATGGAGAAGATAATTAGAGAAGCTGCACAAATCTTACATAGGATAAGCAATGGACAAAGAGTACAATGATATTGGCAAAGACATTGTCGGGAGGAGCAAAACGACAAAAGAAAGTATAAGACGCTTGCTGACATTTTTGAAAAGGATGAACCGGAGCTCAAGGATGCTGAACCAACCATACAAGAATTAAAGAACTACTTCCTAAGGTGAGAGAAGTCATTCTACATATTAAAAATGTTTAAACTAACATGAATGTAGGCCGAAGTTTGGAGAATGCTAGACCATTGGCAGAATTCGATCAACTCGATTGGATTCCAATTAATTTTGGCCACCTAATTGACTACCAAAGGAATGAGAAACACCGATGCATCACCAAAAGAATTGAGGATATATTTGATCAAGAGATGAGCGGAGAATCGATCCAAAAGATATTTGAAGAAGAAAGAGAAGAAAAAGATGAAGGATGGATCGACCAATTTGACATATTAAAGATTTATGATGAAGGAAGAGAAGAGCGCAACCATGACGAGCCAAAAAGTTCCCTCTCCACAACATCATGCACACCAATTAAAGAAGATTTTGACACACTTGAAGAAATTGATTGGTCATTTCCATTCCATCACGGGCAAGAGTTTATTGCTAAGGAAATGCGGACAATGAGAAGAGCTAGTGACTCAAAGGATAAATGGGAGAAAATAGAACTCAAGCAAGAAGATAAGTGGGAGGAAGATGACATGAAGAAAGAACGCCTAGAAGGCCCCTCTTCACAAATGTATAGCTTGTGTGCTATTGAATCTTATGCACTAGTGAATCAAGACATGGAAGCACCCAAAAATGAAGAAAAGAGTGAGTCTACGACAAGACTTTGATGATGAAGATTTGGGTGATAATGAAGACTTCAAAGAAGAGATGAACGCAAACATTGCTAAAGGATTACATGTTCCACATGATGAGTTGGAGGAACTGCAAGAAGGTAATGAAGAGACACCTCCACTTGTTGAGATTGATTTCCTTTCAATGCTGCTAGATGAACAAAAAATCACTCTTGTTGAGAAAGCTTCGAGGCTAAGGTACACATTGAAATCTCAAGATGCTTTTGGTAGTAATGATAATCTTATGAATTGCTCATGTTCAACCAATAGTATGAATCATAGTTTGAATTCTATGCCTTGTTCCAATAATAATGATCATGTTGATAGGTTAGAATTTCTTGAGAATGATAAAGAGGCTATGTTTATGTTTGAACCTATTGATTTTATGCCTAAAGAACCTTTGCCTAATAAAGATCTAAGTGCTATGCAAGAAACATATGCTTCTTTTAATTATGCCTTGATTTGTTGCTACAATTTGCTTGTGATAATTATGGATGCATATGTTTACAATAAGTTTTGTAAGTCTCGATCTTGCTTTGCACTTGGTCAAGCTAATGACCTTAAAACAACACATGTTGGGAGAATGCCTGAATTTCACTAACCATGCAGGAATACAAAGGCTCAAATGATGTGAAGGGAAGTCATGCCCAAGGAGTTGCAAGCTAAATCATCAACATCTCCAAATCTCAGAATGGACGCTGTTTTCATCAATTTTGTGGACATGTTCAGAGATGTACAACAAAAGAAAATTAGATATTCAGGAGCTCTATTAAGTTTCCACTCCAATGCATCGAGAACCAACGAGTTTGGAGACCCGTGCAAGGAGTTATGACTAAAACATTGAGCGTTGCGTGTTCTGAAATCAGCTTGGGACAGATTGCATTGCCAAAGTAAAACGGACGTAACTCTCTTGTTCGAAGTCCGTTTTGGGCAAATAAAGACTTTTTGGAAAGGAAATTTTGTGCACTATGTAATGGAGCAATGTTTGGGTACACTTTATGTTATGGACATTAAAGAAAAAAAATCGTGGAGTGGAGGCAGCGAAGGACGATGAAGAAGGAGATAGTGACGATGTGAGATAGCTTGGGCAAGTCTTCGTAAGTGATTAAATACAATATGGGAAGTGAATTAAAGCTCCATGGATGCCTTTAATTCTTGCATGAAGGACCATGGCTTTGCGATAATGAGAAGGCATGTGAGAAATTTGAGCTCTGACTTTAAATGAAGCGATTTTGGGAGGCAACCCGTTTCTTTGTGTTTTATTTCTTTCTTTGAGAAAATAAAGAATGGCACCATCCTATGATACTTTAATTGTGGCTAATTAATCTAGGTTTTATTTTCTTTCTAGACCATCATCATGTTCATGTTCATATTTAATTTTATTGCATGCATTCCATTTTGCCATCGACATAATGTTTGCTTCTTTGCATATACATGTTTTGCATATAGTTGGCTTGGTTGTTTTATAGACTTAATGATGAATGCTTCATTTTCCATGATAATGCTTCACATGTAGCATTTTTCCTTTTGTAATCTTGTAAACGTGGTGTTTAAACATGATTGTGGACCACCATCATTTAGTTCGATAAACCTTTCTAGCTATTCATTAGTTTCCATGTTGCATTGGTTGGTTTATAAGCTTGCAATGCGCTTTATTTTCTTGTGCTATTAAGGATTATTGATCTTGGGATAAACATGGTGTTTTGACCTTGGTGAAATAAGTCTTTATGGCTATGGAGAATTTGGCAACCTAGTTGTAAACATGGTGTTTAGAACTAGGTGTAAACATTGTATTTGTTTATATTCCTTCCTTTCATGTGCATACACACTTTGCACCCACGTACACCCATTAGGTTTTGTTTTATTCTCATTAGACTAATTATGCCACAAGTCGTGAGAGTCTTGGAAGATGTTTTTGGATTGTTGGCAATTTTATCTCCTCCCAACCGTCACCTTGGGGTAGAATGCGCTTAAAATGTTTTCCAGACTCTCACGACAAGGAAATTGAAGGATGACTAAAATGTAATTCTTTATCTTCTTCTCTCATTCCTAGCAAAATGCTAAGCATGGGGAGGCCTTGCACTTTGGCATGGATGTGTAACATAATGCCCTAAAAGATAACAAGATCAAGATCATCAACATCTCCGGATCGATGCACAAGAAACTTTTGTTGTCATCAAAATTCTGGTGCTACCGAAGCAACAAATAGAATATTTTGGATATTCAGAAACCCCATGAAGTCTACATTCCAACGAATCAAGAATCATAATCGAAGTTCCTACAAGGGTTATGACCAAATCATCGTACGCTGCATGTTCTGAAATCAGCTCTGGACAGCACGTAGCGCTGAAGTAAAATGGGCATAACTCCCTCGTTTGAACTCCGTTTTTGGTGAATGACCACACATTGGAAAGGTAATTTCACAAACTTTTCAATAGAGCTATATTTTGATATATGTTCTATTCTTTACAGAGGGAAATCCATGAAGAAAAGGCAGCAAAAAGGATGATGAGAGCAAGAAAGAGGAGATGAGGATGACAACAATGAAGAGAAGGATGGGCAATGGTTCCATTATGCATTACAATCAAACTCTGAAGCTTGGGATCATTGGCAAATCAAGACACAAGCAAGCTACATTCAATACATGGAGTTGTCGGGAGCAGATCACCAAGGACTACAAAAGATGGTAGCACCTCCACGGACCTTCTCTTTCCTAACATAAATGCTTGTGAGTATGCCTTCAACCTTTGACTCGGTGCAACTTTTATTTTTCTCTCTCGATAATAACATGGCTACTAGGAGGACAACCTAGATTTCTTTCAGTTTTCTTTTCAATAAATAGGCATGACCATGTGCTCACCTCGATATTTTATATTGCTTATGCTTATGGAAAAATGATGAAAGTTGCCGCTTTGTTTAACCTACATGAAGTTATGCATGGCTTGGCTAATTGCTCTCTTTAACATGATCTCAAATCAAATTAAATATCGACTCTTTTATTTGTGAAGGTTAAATGACTACATTCTAGACCCATATGCATTTCATTGCTCTTTGATTTAAGTTTATGGACACCGGATATCTTGTGTTGTTTTTATTGAAAACTTAACTCTTATGCTATTTGCATTCATGATGCTCTTGCAAAGTTCTACCTAAGAAAGCCTTATACATGCATGTTCTTTTATGATGAAACCTTTAGATTGCAAACATACATTTTGATGAGTTGGATTAGAGCAACTCCAAGAGACTAGCTAAACGCAATTAGTTAGCTAAAAATAAAAAACATTCAAATCTAGATCAAACAACCTTTCCATCTATCTCCATCCGCTATCTCACTGTCATCTCCTCCTCCGCTCGCAAAGATGCCAAGCGAGATTGTCTCACCATCCTCCTCTCGCGTTCCTACGCGCGCTTTTCTCCCGCCATGGCACAGCCTTCAGCGGCAGTGCTGGTCGCTGCCGCGGCCGCGGCCAAGACTCGCGCGCGGTCGCCAGCCGGCTGCTCCACGCCGCCACCATTGCGCGGTGCACACAAGCGGAGTCGCGCACCACTCCACACCACGCTGCCGCCATACGCCTACCGCTAGCCATCGTGGCTGGCGGATCGAGATTTGAGAGAGAGAGAGAGAGATTGGTTGGAGAGAGTCAATGGGAGAGATGAGGATGAGACGGCAGACGGCCACGGACTCACGGGAGAGATGAGGGTGAGATGGCAGATGGTCACAGCAGTTCAAAAAAAAATCTTTGCTATTTTACAAAATGACCCTTGATGAAGATAGGAATCATACTTGCCGGCTGCTTGCTGGGTGAAAAAAGAAGATTCAAATGAGAGGTCCCACATGTCAAATATTCGAAGAGTCTGATTTGGCTAGTCTGTTGGAGTGTACCAAAATATAGAGAGGAAATCTTAGCTAAATCGATAGCTAAATGGGAATATAGAGAGTGAGATTTGGCTAGACTCTTGGAGATGCTCTTAGGATTGATTTCTATGGTACAAGATTAAGAAGTGGCCATTCCTTTGTGTAACCTTTTCATGCTAGCCCTTTTGTCCATGCATTGTGAGTTTTTACATTTAAAATTTCACAAACTTCGCTGGCCATCCACCCTAAACCAAAAATATCCCTTTGTGATTACCTCGTTGACCACAACCCAATTTGAGTATGGAGTAAAATTCTCGATGGAAATTCAGATATTCCACAAAAAAGATTATGGATTTTATGCTTACGCTGAGTCATTTCTCTTTGATGCTCGAGGACAAGCATCGTTCAAGCGGGAGGAGTCATCGCACCATCTCGACAATCTGAGTAAGTATTATGTTGCAAATGTTCTGAGGAGTGAAAAGAAAAAAAAATGATGAGAAAAGAAAAAAGGAGAGAAAGGAAAAGGTAAAAAAAAAAGAGATGGAAAAAGAAAAATAAAAAGGAGAAGGAAATGAAAATAATAATAAAGATGCTCATCGATTCTTTTTCTTCATAAGTTCTCAAGTGCTGTGAAGATAAATCCATACTCAAATCTTTCAACCATGTGCAATCCGATAACGAGGACTTCACTTATGCCTCAGGATCACCCCTTTGCCACTTGCACATATCCACCTATCTAAATGTGTGTGTTTCATCCCTCTCTCTCTCCAATATTTATTTTCCATGGCCTTTTCGTGAGTCTCGGTAATTCCAATAGATCTCTTTCTTGGTTTGATAATATTCTAGATATAATGTTTTGCTAGGATTTTTTTACCTACCAAGCTACATATAAGCCTTCCACTTTCACATATGAGTAGCATAGGTTGAAAATAATCTAATATAGGCTTGAGTGACTTGATGAGATGAGAGTTTCCATGAGCTTTTGCAAGAGAATTTCACTTATGTTGGATATACATCTTTTGAAAATTCTTGATGGAACAAGGTAACGTTTGAAGTTCACTTAAGTTTGAGAGCATTGTATTTATTTCTTATTGTGGATTGTTCTTTATTTCTAGTCTATCTTCCATAATGAAAAAGAAGTCGGTCACAACTTGAATTTTAAAACTAAATTCTTAAGAGAGAGCAATATGTCTTGTCATGTATAATAAGTGTAGGATGACATTGGAAGGCAATGCTGATTTCTTTAAGCAAGGATTACTTGCTCGAGGACTAGCAAGGTTTAAGCATGGGAGGAATGTTAGTGCTAGCACACGCTTTTAGTGCCATTTAAGTGGAGCTTTTGGACTAACTTGGATACTAACCCGCCACTTGGCACGTGAAATAACCCGTTTCGCATATGCATGTATTTTGGAGCATTTCTATTTATGTAGGTTTTGAGCCATAATTGATCATATTTGAACAAAGTATGAGGTATAGATTTTGTGAGGATTTTGAAGCCCGCTCGTTACAATTCAAGATGAACAAGCCTCCAAAGATTGCAAGGGCTAAAGTGTAAAACCAAGATAACTTTGAGGGTCAAGATAAAATAGCTAAGATGGTGCGACATCAACCCTTATCTTTATCGTGGAGAAACCGAGCGTCAAAGCCCGCATGCATTGGGGAGAAGATTCCGAAGCAACAAGGAGGTGTGGGGAAAAATCCGGGCCCGAGGTGGGCCAAAAATGGCTAGGCCAGGGCCCATAGCCCATGTGCCGCCACCCACCTCTTCTGTGCCGCCTCATGCCCCTTTGACCTAGGGTTCCCTCGGACTATAAAGACCCCGATGCTGCACGGCATCCAACGAAGCCATCCACCGAAAGTCACCACCACAAGATGAGAGATAAAGATTAGATGAGTTCGTGACAACCAACGCCGGCGGAGGAAAGGAAGCAAGAAGGAAGACTCCAAGCAGTTGGCCTAGGGTGTTCCCGTGCCTCCTTGCCGCCATCTTCGACGACAACGTTCTCAGTCTCCATCACCCTTTGTGCTTCAATCTCTATAAGATGATGGGGTAATGCTTCCATTCATCCCTAGGGTTAGATGGATTCTTGATATGTAATCACTACATGCACTTTTATGCCTATCAATGTTTCATGGTCTATGTCTTTGCTATGCTTTATTTACATATGTGAGTACGACATATGGTTTGTGATAATCGTGATGATTAGCATATCTCTACGGATGCTTTGATATAGATGTGTTAGCAAGGTGGTTGATTACCCTTGTGTAGTGACGTTATTTAAGAGGGAAAAGGCCGGCGACAACATAACCGCTATGAAGCTAGTGAAGCCAACACCCCTTTCATGTAGTAGATGCATTCATGTGAACGAGATCCTAGGGAGGAACACTTATCTATCTTAATCTCTCTTGTATCAACCTTTGCTACCGAGTTCAATCTTAGATTAGTCTAGTTTAGCTTATTTCTCTACACAACCAATACTACTTGCCTAGTTAGTAAGATTAGTACATCCACCCTAAATTAATATGACCTCCTTTAGGACAGGTGTAGACCATTAGGTCCTAAATTAGTGTGGAGAGAACCGGTACTAATGAGTGTCGCTCCATCGACCATTCCATCTATCTTATCTCTCGCCTATCTCATTCTCCCCCTCTCACTCTCTTCTCTCTCCATTATTCATTCTCATCCTCACCTCTTTCTATCTTCTCTAGGACCGCTCGGAGCATGGTCAGCGGGAGCTGAGTCGCGAGGGCGGCGAAGGCGGTCAAGACATGCCTCATCCGCCCGGATCGGAGGTGCGCGCCACCTGCCTACTCTCCGGTGGCTCACCGCCGGGCGCACCTCAGCGCGGCGCTAATCTCAGGCACCATGGTTTGAGGAAAGTAGTGCTTGCACGCCTACACCTCCCTCATGGCTCACCGTGAGATTATGAGATTGTGTGATTGTGAGATATATTCATGTGAACCATGGATTGTGAGTGTGATTGTTGGATGTATTCATGTGATTCTTGTGAGATGTTCTTGTGAGATATCCATGTGATTCTTGTGAGATGTTCTTGTGATTGAGAGAATGAGAGAAGAAAAGAATAGAAAAGAAAAAGAAAGAAAAGAAAAGAAAAAGAGCTCGATAGGGTTTGTGAATGCAAATCGATCAGAATCACAACCATGGATCTTCAAGGACGCCTTCAAGAAGAACCGGGTTATTTATTCGCAAAAGGACCCTCCTTGATCTGGGTTTTCACCCAAAGCAAAACATGCTGCAGGAGTACTACTAGGGGGTATGGACCCGTACTAAAGGTCGCTTCTAATAGTGAACCATGTCGCCTAAGGTGAGAACAACGCCCACAAGCATTGCCGACTAGATTTTACCCTGACCTCCACCCACCACCATGGTGAGACAACCCCAAAGCTAAGGCACCTCACCGAGCTGCTTTGGTGACAACTTGCCCATGGTTCCCGCTTTCTTGAGGACCTGTAGCACGAGCCCACCATGCTATCACCGATGAGTCTCGTGGAGGCCTGCCGTGCAACCCACCACGCGCCATCTACCTCTAGCGCCGCCTCCGGCCTCCGCCACCTCCAACGCCACCGCCACCCCATCCATCACCCCATGCATCACAGCCGTGGCACCGGCCAGCAGCAGCAGCTCCGCAGTGCCGCAACCAATCACACGGACGCCGCCGCTAACTGGGCGGCGGGTACAGCCCTTGTAGATCCGGCCCAAGATACCAGATCCGACAGCCGCCAGGGCCGCTGCCGCAGTGCAGCTGCCTCGAGCCATCCCATCTGAAGCGCTTGGGAAGAAAGGAGAAGGCCGCCGCCTTCCTTGCAGGCGGGCGACTCTGACCATTGCCAAGGATTTTGATAATATGTTTGTGCTTATTAATAAGTTCACTGAGTGTGCAGATATATAAACATGTGATAATATGTTTGTGATTATTACACGAGACAGAGAACCATGCATATATCTAATTAAAATAGATAGATATCCATGTATTTTGATAAGAGATGTCATAATTATCGTCTATTCTCAATTCTCAATGGTAGAAAGAAAAGCACCAAAAGTATTTAAGTGTCGATTCCTTCTAAACATCTGTTTCAATCATTTTGGTCTGCAATCAACACCTCCGACGGAAGCTGATTAACCTTCGATAAATCCTTGATGGCTTGAGTTTACTCAACCTTCGTAAGGCCCTCCAAATCGTTCATAATATCCATCATCTCCACATCAAATGCCCACAAGCTTCCTCTCCCGCCTCCACCAATGCACCCAATTCCATCATGGGCCTCTCAACCTCTGACCGCAGATTACCATTTTCAACTTTCACCTTATCATGATCGACCTCCATTTAATTTCCCATTCTTATACAGAGCTGCATCAAGCTGCCTCCAAATATTCTGCCTCGCATCTATCTCCGCCTTCTGCGCCCCAAGGGTCTTCAATTCCTCCACCATCTCCTTAATCTGCTTGCTTCTTGCTGGTATGCAGCGGTCATCAGCCCCAGAATTGCCTTCCTCATGTCCTCCAGTTCCTCCTCTTTTGCCTTAGTTTTCTTCTTAGCTACTGGTACGTCGGCAGCGTCCATGAATAGCAGGCCTGCCTTCCTCGTGTCCTGCCGTTGCTTCGCTAGCTCACTGGACAGTGTGGTGACCTGGCTCTGGAGCTCACGATTCTAGTCCTCGCTCCAACCCCCACGCCTTGCCCCTGTGGGAGACCTGGCTTGAGAGTCCACTCTTCTTATTGTACAGCCTAGTGTTTTGGCGGCTCAACTCCCACAATTGGATTTTGATAATATGTTTGCAACGTATGTTTTAGAGGCAGCATTAGAGGTAAGAGAGATTGGACCATGCTGCGTGCGTGAGGATTGGATTGATTTGAAACAAAAAAGATATCTTGGACCCTTGATTTGCTAATTAGCTTGTTCGGTTGAGTCCATATTTCAATACCTAACAGATGCTTGCCAAATTATTCTAACGCAATTTACTCAGGGTCTTCACGATAACGCAGGACTTTGATAGTGTCCACCCTTGTGCTAAACATCTGTGTCACATTATATCTTGATCGGTGAATACATCAGAACTGATGGAAGCTGATTAACAAATATTTTCGATCAAATCCTTGTTGGCAGTTTATCAACCTTCGTCTTAAGCATACAATAGCTGGCCATCCATATAATCCATCATTATATAAATGCACACAAAAGAAAATAGTTTGCAAAAGTGTCTTTTTAGATTTTGAGCCTCTCAACCTCTGACAAGAATTTGGCCTAATTTCATCGAAACATCATGTGCTATTATGAGACAAGAAATAAAATTGTACTAGTTCAGGGAAGAATATGCCATTATGGATTAGGGAAATTTCTGACATAAACAATAAAGTCAGCTAGCAAGGGTCTTCAATTCCTCCACCATTGTCATTGATGTTGCTTCTTGCTGGTATGCTCGCTGTCGCAGCCATGCCTTCCTCATGTCACCAGTTCCTCCCGCCGTCGGCCTGCTTAGATGTCGCAATGGCGCGTCGGGCGGCCTCGCGCCTTCCTGAGCCAGAGTCCTCCGCGGGTGGTAGGCCTTGAGGATCCGGGAGTCACAATATTGAAACGAAAGACTCGCAAGTGTCAGGCATTGGACGAGCCTTCAGCACTTCGCTTAACCTGATTATGTACAGTGTGGTGACCTGGCTGTCGATTCTGACTAGCAATTCTAGTCTAGGCTTGCCCCCCATGTTGCGGCCTGTTGTGTGCTAACCATAGGTGGCCAAACGGGCCGCCCGGCACGGCACTGGTCCGAGTGTTTGGCGGCAACGGGCACCACGCCGCAGCCCGCCTGTCTTGATAGTTCCGATTCTGTTGCCGCCCTGGAGGTACCGAATATACCTGCACTATATGTTTAGAGGCAGCATTAGAGGGTAAGAGATTGGACCATGCGTGCGTGAGGATTAACGTGCTAGGCCAAATCAGGCCATACATAACAAGGATCAAAAAATCCATCATATTTACTCAAGAATCAAGAAAACCAGGACTTTGATCAATTCATCACAAAAATCATTTAAACAGTGTCAATTATATCCATCAATACAGTAGCGGAACTGAGAAAATTGAAGAGCCAAACAAATATTTTCAGTTCAATAATTTGGCAGTCCTGCTATTTTTCAAGCACGGAGGCCGCCCATATAATAGTATAAATAGGTGCAAAATAGTTTGCAAAGTGTCTTTCTTTGGAGATTGGCTACAGAATTTGGCCCTAATTTCATCAAGATCATGGATTATGAGGCCGGGTACTAGTTCAGGGAAGAATATGCCATTATGGTCGGACATAAACAATGCTAGCGCCTAGTGGAGGCGATTGCCGTTGAGGCCGATGCCCTCTGCTCCGTCCGCGGCGCGCCGGCGTCATGCCTGAGAATGGAAGGAAAACATTAGGGTTTGAGGGGTTCTTTTTATATCGAGTAGTACATGGGCCGTGCCATATTAACTGCCACGCGTGGTGCACGTATTAATCGGGTGCGTCACAATATTGACTAATAAAGACTCGCAAGCACATTGGCATGCGACCGCTTCCTGATTATGTACGTGCGTTGGTCAGGCTGTCGTTGCGGCTTTTTGCCAGTTAGGCTTGCCCTGCAAAATGGCCTGTATGTGCTAACCAATTGACGGCTGGGCTCACAAACAGACAAAGGGTTAGTAGAGTTTTTTGTTGGGGTGGCCATGGCCGCCGCACACCCTCCCCCGCTGATGGATATCTGTCGCTCAGACAAATAACAATTCATCGCACCACCGTGCACCCGTCTGTATAATAGAAGCTAATGCATGTGAGTGTGGTGACATCATCACACATGGAAAAGGATTTGAAACTTTAAAAACAATAAATCTTAAATCAAGCATCAAATTAAATTTCACGATTGACATTGGATTTACTTAAAAGCTTTACAACAAGATTTCACTTGACTATATTTTAACAAACTTTTTATTCATACTTTTAATCAAGGTTTATATTTTGCAGTAGTGATACCTGCGGAACTAATTTTATAAACATGCAGTAAAAAAAAATTGTACGTACCGAACAAATATATGAACCAACGGATCAAATTATACTTGTTCTGTGAACAAATTATATTTGTTCCGTGAACAAATCATATGAATTCATGAACAAATTATATTTGTTCCATCAGTTCATATAATTTGTTCGGCATGTACAAACTATCTGTTCTGCTTTGTAGAATTTGTTCCACTATTGTGACGTAAAAATATAAACCTTGATTAAAAATATAAATAAAAAGTTTATCAAAATATAGTCAATCGATCTTGTGAAGTTTTTATTGTCGAAATTTAATAGCAATCGAATTTAATTTCGATGTATGGTTTAAGATTTATCACTTTTTAAGGTCTAATCGCTTTGCATGTGGGATGACATCACCATCCATCCGTCTGGCTGCACTCTCTTCATAGCGTGATAAAATGTTATTTGTCACTGTAGTGACGCATAACCGCGTCCTCCCCCAATTTTTTATATATTTTTTGATTTTTCAAAAATAAATTTCGGATCAAAGATTTGCAAAAACTATATTGATCCGCCATTTCAAACGGCGGTTAGACAAACAACCACCATTTGAAATGGCGAGGGTACTTTGCCATGAGGCGGGCATGGCCGTCAGGCCCGTCCAACCACTTTTGAAACGGCGGTTGGGTGTGTCACTGCCCGCCACGAACTGCCGCTGCATGGTTGGATCTCAGCCTATAAAAGGCCGAATCCGGCCTCCCCCCTCATTTCCACTCCCTCTCCTCCACCTTTCCCTCCGTTTCATATAGGAAGCTCTTGATCCGTGCTTGACCGGTTATTCTGATGCTACCTATCTTAACCGATGTAGGAATATTTTAGAAATGCTTTTAGGATTAGTTTAGAAATACTAGAATTAGTTTAGAAATACTAGTGTTATTTTAGAAATGATTTTAGGTTTACTTTTAGAAATACTAGTTTTATTTATTTTAGATATGCTAAAATTAGTTTTGAAATACTAGAATTTGTTTAGAAATATTAGAATTAGTTTAGAAATACTAAAAAATTTAGAAATGCTAGAATTAGTTTAGAAATACTAGAAAACTTTAGAAAATCTAGAATTAGTTTAGAAATACTAGTATTATTTTAGAAAAGATTTTAGAAATGATTTTAGGTTTACTTTTGAAATACTAGTTTTATTTATTTTAGATATGCTAGAATTAGTTTAGAAATACTAGAATTAGTTTAGAAATACTAGAAAAACTTTAGAAAGTTAGAATTAGTTTACAAATACTAATGTTATTATAGAAAGATTTTAGAAATGATTTTAGGTTTACTTTTAGAAATACTAGTTTTATTTATTTTAGATATGCTAGAATTAGTTTTGAAATACTAGAATTAATTTAGAAATACTAGAAAAACTTTAGAAATGCTAGAATTAGTTTAGAAATACTAGTGTTATTTTAGAAAGGATTTTAGAAATGATTTTAGGATTTATTTTAGAAATACTAGTTTTATCCATCTTTTTTATATTACTTTCGCACTTTTGGAAAAAAATTTCGCAGCTATGGCACAGCCTCGTGTACCGCACATGCTCCCAAAGCTGTTCGATGGTACGATCGACAAGCAGCACCACTCGTACTTGTCCGCTTTTGTGGTGTAGAGCTTGGCATAGTACGTTCTCGGACACCGGCCCACTTTATGCCGGTACACCAGCGTTGGATTCCCAAGTACGTAATACGATACACTATTAATGTATTTATATTTGTTCATAAAGTTAATTTACTAACAACAATTTAATTTTGTGGACCAGGCTACGCGCAGTAGGACTTCTGCCTCTAGTGCGGTTAGTTGAGGGGAACATGGTGCGGTCTCAGGTTCATCCTGCGGATCACATGACACAGTTCTCGTTCGACTACTCGCTTATTTGCGCATTGCTGGACTGGTGGCGGCTCGAGACGCACACGTTCCACCTCCCCATCGGCGAGATGGCGCTCACCCATCAGGACGTGGCCCTCTTGCTTGGGCTACCGTGTGCAGGCCAGGCGATCAGGGCGGTTGACGTCCCCGCCACTTGACGCAAGGACTTCCTTGCCCGGTTCACGCATTCTTTCTAACGATCGCATCATCGCGCCTACCGTGGAGTTCACCAATACACACGGACCCACCTCGAGGTGGTTGCAGCAGTTCAGCGTGCGTACCTCGATCTTTTTTTTTAATTTTTAAGAAATGTAAGTAATGTAATCATTTCTCTTTGTGCAGTAGTACATGAGAGACGGCGACGACTACATAGTTGTTGGCACTTGGAGGCGACTGCTATGGCTATTTGATACGTGATGTTCGCAAGTCGCAGGAGATGCGGTCCCAAAGCACCTGATCCCCTAGGTTCGGCTGATCAGCCGACGCCGACCAAGTCCCCGGATCAACTGGGCTCCGCGATTTTGCGGTGACCTATAGGGGCATGTGCAAGGCCGTGTCCAAGGGTCTCATCCAGTAGGGGATCTTCCTTGGTTGTCCTCTGCTACTGTAGCTGTGGTCGTACGAGCTCTTTCCCGTTGGTCGGCCAGTCGTCGACTACAGGTCGTACGACCCGATGCCAGCGAACACCGACGAGGCCGACCGCCCTACCATGGGTTTGTTGTGGTGCCTCCGGAAGGTAATGACACTTACCTTATTTTTTTGCGCTTATTTTCTCTCAAATTTATCATTCATAACATGACTTTGTTTTTTTTTTGAATGCAGCCTTCTTGGGTTGGGGAGTAGACGAGGAAGTCATACAAGGACTTCGTGAGGCAGTTTAATGACGATGTCATTTGGACGCCGTACACACAGGAGGCTATCCACGACTCGTGCACCACAGGGGCTCTCGTTGTTGTGCTTCCGAGATCAGTAGTACTGGATGACGATGACTCCGTTGGTGTATGACATCCACGTGGAGGAGTACGCCGTGCACGGATGTTGAGGCATTCACCGCATCAGAGTCACGTGTCAGTCACACAAGCGTGACCGTGCGTGCATAAGTAAGTTATTACAAATTCGTTACATTTATGTTCGCATACATAAATTCAATTATCGTTAAATTCGCTACATTTGTGATAGGTGGTCAGGATGGGAGCAACCACTAGGACACAGTGGGAGGCTAGGATGCTCCCTTTCGTACAGGCTTGGGGTGACACGGAGCAGCACGTCTTCAACGAGGAGCGACCCCACGACGACGCAGCCTTCGCAGCGTACCTGCAGTGGTACTTGACAAGGACTCAAACGTGCGTGATGCACATTCCAAACGCGCCACTGCACCTGCCGCCCGTTCCGTCGGCCACATACCCCTTCCGATGGGATCAGAACTTCGACTACACGGTAAGTTTGTGCAAAAAATTCATCTTTTATATTGTTTTTAGTTAGTTACCATTTTAACATTTCATACTATACTAATTTTATGAACAGTATGATGGGGTTGCGGAGCTCGAGCGGATGGCGTTGGACACGCATGGGAGGTCGCTCCACATGTCTGCCGTCGAGCACCAGGAAACGTGCGCGAGGATGCTCACCGTCGCCACAAGGTTTCGTCGCACGGTGAACTACCACGGCAATGACGACATTCCTCTGTTTCCACATCACCTCGAGTCGTCCTCCAGCTCTGCCTCCATGGGTCGATCGTATCAGCGCCGTCCTTGACACGTCCCACCATTGCGGCCGACATTCGTGGCGACGTTCTCCGCTCCAGCCATAGTTGTGCCGGTGTACGTGCCGCGACCTTCTGGTTTCTATACCGCAGGTACATCTTCTGATGTTCATTCTAGTTTATAGAACATATTGTTATGTGTTCGTATCTGACAACTATTCTTACAGGGAGACCACCGATTGGGCCGGGACCTTCCTCTTGGGCTGCTTCACCTACTTCATCACCAGCACATGCTCGGACACCAGAAATACCTTCCTCGTCCACTGCACCTGTTCTTCAGCCCCTAGGTAACGATCCTAATTCTATCTCCAAACGGATACATGCTTAATATGATACGTGCTTACCTAATTCTATTCCATGCAGTTTACGCCTCCGGCGGAACACCAGACTCCACAGCAGCGAGGCTCCAGGGACATAGAGGGAGGTTCCGTTGGCCGGACGTCAACGACTAGTTACAAGCCACCCAGGAGGAGATTGCAGGTTCCCAGTTAGGGAGGGGCACCTCCCGACGCAGGTGTCGCAGCCGGTCGACGTGACACCGCCTCCCGACGTTGGTGTTCACAGTCGGTCGCGGTGTGCTATGGGACCCCTCACGCACGACCAGGACCACATGAGGGCAGCTCGGGCAGCAGCCAGAGGGGCGAGAGTCCCGCTGCCGCGCGCAGGCGTATTTAGTTGTATTATTCGAGCAGAAAAACTGTTTTTCATGATGATGTATAAACTATTTGTATGGTATTACTATTTGTATGATACTTTTTTATGCACTGTAAGATTATTAGAATATTTAGTTTCAGTATTAAACATTCTACGTACAAGAAACGCAAGGAAAATCAAAGGAAAACAAAGAAAATAAAGGAAAATGTAAAGAAAATAAAAATAGAAAACCGCGGTTCAAACGGCGGTTCCTTTCAACCGCCATATCAAACGGCGGTTAGGTTACTGCCGGCATAGCCTGCAACAGCCACGCCCGACCCTAACCGCCGCCGTTAGATTCCAACCGCGTTTCAAACGGTGGGTGGAAGAAACCGCCTTCAAACGGCGGTAGGTTTCAACTGCCGTTTGAAATGGCGGGATCGGTTTAGTTTTGCAAATCTTTGATCCGGGCATTTATTTTGAAAAACAAAATATATATACCCCCCACCCACACTCCCCGTGTTCTGCCACTTGGTGAATATGTTGTTCTTGTCTATACCATGCCAGCCCTACAAGTCTCCGGATAGGACAGGACCAAGCACGACCCATGAAACGCCAGTGCCATTTATGTCCACCAGGAGTCAATCCCATGTTTGACATCCTGTGTTCCTCACCAAATATATTGTTAGTGGTAGATATACATACGTAATCCATATTCATGGACGGGCTAAGAATTAATTTATATAAGATACACCGTCAAAATGAGCTAACTGTTGTTTGGGATACAAACTAGTATTGAAATGTTTTCGGTGACACTAGACTTTTATTTCTGGTGATGGTCATTCTTAAAAACCACTATTAGAAATTGGGTTTGCCACTAGTAAAAAACTGCCACTAGAAATGGGAGGAATTTATAGCGGCGGTTATCTTAACAGCTATAACAAGCTGTCTATCATCTCAAGCAATATTCAGGGTAATTAATAGCTAAAATTTATCTTTTTTCAGGATACCTTTTATATAACCTCGATTAGTATGTTGTCCATGAAAATAATTTCAATATGCATTTTATTAATAATAACATACATTTTTAAGAATTTTGATGTATTTCTACCTATATCTTGGAATTACTTCTCATTCGAACTACATGTGCTGTAAAATAGGTCTTTAACTTACAGAAAAACATACATGCACTACTACAGATTACAATATCATTGTCGGCCCCTAAACCGTGCATCACCGCCGGTTTTGGTGTCGGCGATGACAGGAGCATCACCGCGGATGGGGAATCGGCGGTTATGCCCCTTTAAAACAAAAAGGAAAAATTGGGCCCCACGTCCGTCGGGGCGCAACCACGCGCAACCAGCCGTGGCCAGCCAGTCGGTCACGCCTTGCACCGCCGTAGAGCCGCCGTCGGGGCACTCTACCCCGCCGACTGAGAGAGAAAGGGAGACAGGGAGGAGAGGGGCAGCAGAGGAAAGGGTGAGTGAGGAGAGAGAGAGAGGCTTACCTTGTTGTCTGCCACGGATCTCGCCGCCACGGGGCGCCACCGATAGATCTCGTCGCCCCATGCATCCGACCTCCAAGCGACCAACATGCCTCGCCCCACTGCTCCACGGCCCGTCCCACCGAGCAAGGCACCGCCAGCACTGCAGCCCTATCAGGCGCCATTGCCACTGTCCCTCAGGCCGCCACCACCGCACCTCGCCCCGCCATCGCTCCTCACCACAGCCACGAGGTGAGAGGCGGCGGATGGGGAGGAGAGGCGGCGAAGGGATAGAAAGTGGAGAGAGGGAGGAGAGAGGATTCCCCATGGGAGATAGCCCGATGGTCTCTTCCGACCAGCTACGATAGAATACCTCCACAATCCGCGCCTTCTTGACCTTCTCCACTCAAGTCTATGACCTATCTTGCCAGGGAATGTTATCCTTTATCCCCAAGGGGGTGTTTTCTGGATAGGTTCTTAGTGGCACTTCCAAGCTAGTTGTTGGGGATTTGAATCGGCATCACAAAACATCACCCTCGCACTCAGTTTTCCTTTACGGATTGAGCAAAGGCTTTCGGAATGAAAAGGAGTTCGACGCTTTCGTTTCTATAAAGTTTTCACTAACTTATATGCGAAGGTCCGGCTGTTTCCATTTGTGGATGCAGGTATAGCCCAATCGGATTGAGCACCAACGAGAGGGTGCCAGACGAAACCAATCAAGGGATTCCCATGGGAGATAGCCCGATGGTCTCTTCCGACCAGCTACGATAGAATACCTCCACAATCCGCGCCTTCTTGACCTTCTCCACTCAAGTCTATGACCTATCTTGCCAGGGAATGTTATCCTTTATCCCCAAGGGGGTGTTTTCTGGATAGGTTCTTAGTGGCACTTCCAAGCTAGTTGTTGGGGATTTGAATCGGCATCACAAAACATCACCCTCGCACTCAGTTTTCCTTTACGGATTGAGCAAAGGCTTTCGGAATGAAAAGGAGTTCGACGCTTTCGTTCCATAAAGTTTTCACTAACTTATGCGAAGGTCCGGGCTGTTTCCGTTTGTGGATGCAGGTATAGCCCAATCGGATTGAGCACCAACGAGAGGGTGCCAGACGAAACCAATCAAGGAGGACGAGGTTCTTGAGGACCTCCGCACCGAGGAATCGGTCACTAACCTATATGCGGAGGTCCTGGTAGCATTTGTTTGTAGATGGTGGCTGCACACTACCGGGATGCACGACCACCACGTCTCTCCATCAGGCGCCGCTACTAGAGTCCCAGCTCCACGACCATGAAGACCACAACACCAGTGAGAGTCCCACCACCTCGATGTCACCTCGCTCTTTCCTCTCCCTAGCGGCCAGCGGTACGTACTGATCAATTCCTTCTGCTAAGAAAATGAGATGATCTAGGGCTTGTTGTTACGAGACTGAAGTGGCATTTTGTGGAGGGCAGCATGGCAGTGTGCATAGCTGTCGATCATGCAAATCCTGTATTAGTTGAAAACCCCTAACACCTGTTACTTAGGCCATTTACCAAACAATTTATGCACATGGCTGATTGCATACTTTTATTTGTGTACTGCAGAGCATTGGACATGAATGCGCAAGAAGCTACGAAGGGGAGACACTACGGGAGACCGCCTAGTCGCCGTGAGCGGCGAAGTCCGTTTGCACGGCGAAGGAGTCGCCGTGAGTACTACGGTGTTGCACACGGCGAACCCCTCACGGTGGAGGCTGGCCCGGTGAAGTGCCTATTGGCTGTGTGCCCTTTATCGGGCACACGGCGAATGTAATACACGACACACGGCGAAATAAAGGAACCCGATGGCGTGGGCGGGGTTAGACGGCGGTTTCGCCGTGGTTGCGAATGCGACGCACGGCGAAGATCTTGACGCGTGATGTGACAGAGTAGCGGTGGCTTGACGGCGCGGTTAGGAGTTCACCGTATTCACCGGGAGGCACACGGTTTTGAGTTCGCTGTGTGCCACGCGGGAAGCAAAGTTCCGAAAACTACCATCATTTCATCAAAGCCGTCTCGACTGATGCTAAATTGACACTTTAGAGCCATTACACGATGGCATCCAGTTGAGAAACATCAGTGTGCTCGTGAAGTGATTTCTGTGCCAAAGACAACATGTCGTAATAGGCCTTTGCGGTTGCCTCTGGCGGCTCCTCCCTAACATGGTTAGGCCCTTGATCAAGTGTGCTTCATGAAAGTCATGTAACATGTCTTCGCACCGGCTTCATCATCATAATGATGCTCGATGCGTTGTCTCACGACCTCTTCTCTCGCACGATGGGCTTCACCATGGCAGATCCACCGGGTATAGTTTTCCACAAATCCATAGGTGCAAATGTGTTTTCCCATAGTGAGCTTTTCTTGTTTTGTAATGTCTGCACACTTGGTGCAAGGACACAAATTTTTCTGTTGTCCATTGTCAAATGCCTTGTTCAAGAAACCACTTACACGAGACGAATTGGGGTCCAATCAAACTACTCAACCAGCCCGTGTACATGCACTCACGGTTATCCATCATTTAACATATGAGCGATAAAAATCAATTGCAACTACACGATGCCTATCATGCTCTAATAGGTGAAGATAGGTCCTAATCACCGAGGATGTGTAGATGGGGTAGTTTCCATGCTCTACTCCTATCCGAGACAGAATTTCGGCAGCACCCCGCTGTCCTCCAAATACGCGTCGACAAGGAGATTGTGTATTCGGAGAACAACAGGAGGTGATGCCAAACTCTATCTCAGATGGGACAGACCATGAAAACTAAACTCATCTACACATCCTCGGTCTGTCCAAAAAATGTGGACAATTCGAAACAGATACGGTCATAAATATGCAAACATATGCATATTTCCAACCGTATCTCTTTCGAACGGGAGACGTCTAACTAGGTTACGTGATGTACGAACATGATATGAAAAGAGGTCTTTATGCCTCACCTTGCTGTCCTGCAAAGTGATGAGTCGAGGTAGTCCGGTGGGGCAGGCGGTCACTAGGGTCCGGTGGCAGGAGGAAGGAGGGTGGCAAGGCACCAGGCGGTGGCGGTGGCCGGTTCCTGAAAAATATGAACATAATCGTGTCAATTGAAAATTTGCAGCACCTCCTGCGGTGAGGTTTCTAAAACCTGCAAGAAAACAACGGCGCGATGGCCGACAACCACATACACAAAGGCATAAATAATGACAATCATATACCAATCACTGCTAATAGTTCCAAATTGCTATATGGAGGGCAAAGACAAGTTCAATGATGATATGGTGAATATCCACACAATCTCACAGATCCTAAGAAATTTAATTCAAAATCATCTCAAGAAAAAAGTATTGAAGATTGCCTCAGATATCTTGCCTTTCTTTTGACCTTGACCTTGGAGCATAAAGAATATCAAAGGTAGTAAGAAAGAGGTTCATGGTAGGCATAGAACCGTGAGACACATCCAGCCCAACCATCATATCATCCCAAGGGAGCTGAAGCGTGGGCATGGATGTGTCTCACAGTTTAATGACAACCATGACAAGCATATAGTACCACACAAGATCAAGGTCATCATATGTTACCCAACAAGAAAAATGGGTAAAAACTGATATCATCACAGGTATTAGTAAATTTTGTTGTTTTACTTCAACAAATGCATCACTAATACAAGAAAAGGGGACTTTTATGCCTCACCTTGCTATCCTGCAAAGTGACGAGTCGAGGTGGTCCGGTGGGGGCGGGCCGGTCACTGGGGTCCGGTGGCAGGAGGAAGGAGGGTGGCAGGGCACCAGGCGGTGGCGGTGGCCGGTTCCTGAAAAATCTGAACATAATCGTGTCAATTGAAAATTTCGGCAGCACCTCCCCTGCACGGTGAGGTTTCTAAAACCTGCAAGAAAACAACAGCGATGGCCGACAACCACATACACAAAGGCATAAATAATGACAATCATATACCAATCACTGCTAATAGTTCCAAATTGCTATATGGAGGGCAAAGACAAGTTCAATGATGATATGGTGAATATCCACACAATCTCACAGATCCTGAGAAATTTAATTCAAATCATCAGCAGCAAGAATAAGTATTGATGTAGCCAATATTATCAACGGTGAAATTCCAACTGAGCTAACATATACTTCATGGCCTTTTGGTTTCTGAACCTAACAAGAAAATATCCATTATAATTCATTTTGAAATATCTAACTTGTGCTCGTTTTGTTTTGCAGAACAAGGAAACACAGTGTCACATGCTACAAGATGTACCCCGAATGTTTGCTAAAGATGAAGAATCAGAGGCTGGGCATGGATGGTGTTGTCTCACCTTGTGCAAGCGTGACAACAGGCCAGCATGACAAGCATATAGTATCACACAAGATCCCCTGGCCTCCTCCTCATATGTTCACCCAACAGCTAAAAAAAAAAGCTGATATGATCATCACAGGTATTAGTAAATTTTGTTCCTTTTTCCTCGCATCACTAATACAAGAAAGGGACTCTCCTCCTCCTCCTCCTCGTGCGTGGCGGGCGTGCGGGCGGTCGGTGGCGGCGGTGGCGGCGCAGGAGGAAGGAGGAGGCTGGTGGCGGTGGAGTGAAGTGTGAGCACAGGTGACTGGGTGAAGTGTGTGTTGGTGTGGATGAACACTTGGATCCTATGAATGACAGGTGGCACCAGCATGTGGCCGTGTGCCCAGATCCATGACATGAAGATCATGTCGATCAATTGAAAATTTCGGCAGCACCTCCTGCACGGTGAGGTTTCTAAAACCTGCAAGAAAACAACATCACGATGGCCGACAACCACATACACAAAGGCATAAATAATGACAATCATATACCAATCACTGCTAATAGTTCCAAATTGCTATATGGACAAAACAAGTTCAATAAATATGGTGAATATCCACACATTTTATCTATGTAGTTATAGGTCAAATTCAAATTATGTCAATTAAAATTCTATAGTTAGAGTTAATATACTACAATTATCAAATGAATTCAAAACATTATCAACGGTGAAATTAACTGAGACAACATATTGTATATTGGCTTTTTTTCTGAACCTGAAACCTAATTTTCCAACTTTACTAAGTTTTTGAAATATCTAACTTGTCTCGTTTTGTTTTGCAGGAACAAGGAAGTGTCACATGCTACAAGATGTACCCCGAATGTTTGCTAAAGATGAAGAATCAGAGTTACCTCGACATCCTCATGTCATATCATGTGCAGCTCTTGATGAATCTTATAATTTTTGAACGGCGAGAATTTTATACAATTAATAAACGAGCATGCTGTGGATTTCCTCATCCTTATTCCGAAATTCCTCCCCTGGCCTCCTCATGGATTAGGCCTTAAAGAGGACACAATTACATGAAGGGACCGATGACTCCATTATTTAATACACTTGCAATTCAAATTTAACAAACCAAAAAATCATTTCAATGGAAAAAATTAGTTCCTCCTCGGTACCAAAATTGAACATGAAGTACCTCCTCCTCCTGATTTTGGATGGAGAAAAGGAGGCGGAAGATGGTGGGCGGCGCTAAGACGCAGCGTCTCTTCGCCGTGTGTGGCAGTAGATGACACAGCGCGAACCTAGCGTGACGTGATCGACGTGCAGAGCGTGACGCGAGCACCACCGGCGGCCGTCAACCTTCACCGTGTGCCGCCGGTCCGGTGCAGGCGGCGCGCCGGCGCGGTCTTGCTGCCCGTCCGTCACGCGCGCGTCGAAGTCACGTGCCGAGTTCGCCGTGTGCAGCTAGCAAGGCACACAGCGAAGAGATATTTTCGCCATGTGCCGATGTTTGACACACGGCGAAGAGTGACGACTGGACCCGGTGCTCACGGCCGTTAGCCGGCGGCACGGGACGCGTTCGTGTTCGCCATATTACTTATAATAATTTTTAGCACAATATTACTTATAATAACTGACTCACTCAAATCTAACTAACTCGCAAATGGACATCGGCCCCCAAATCAGACCCCACTCGTTGGACTTCATGTCCATCCTCACTAAAGCGGTCGCACATCTACTCGCTATCGTTCCTCTCGAAAAACAAAAAAAACTAACCGTCGCCCTCTGGTTGGCTTGCCGCCTACAGGGCTCTAGAGGCCGACGCTATCAGCCCCTGCGCAGCCGCTCTCTCCTCCTCTCGCCTACCTAACATCGTCCACGCCTCCCTCCGCCGCCCGTCTCCTGCGCCCTCGTCCTCCGCATCTACTCCCAGCCGGTTCTTGTGCCTGTTCTTCCTCCGCTAGATCCTGACACGGGGGACCGAGATCGGCGGCATAGGTGCAGCATGAGTGCATGGAGGAAGACCGTAGACTTGTGGGATCGCGGGTGTGGGCACCGGGTATGATCTTGCCTTGTGGCTCGCGATTTGTGCTCCCTTGTGAGCAGATGCACGCCGCCCGTTTGGTCTCTTGAAGCTCACCGTGAGAAAGCCGCGGTTCGATGTTGGTCAACGCGCCCCGCTTAGTGTCGTGGAGGCAACAACCAAATTTCTTCGCCGGCTCGGTGCCATGAGGCGCCGTGGCGGAGGAGGTGGCGTGCAGGCGGGGTCGGTGGGGTCCGTCTGCTCACACGGCCTCTAGATCCAGGGCCTCCGCGTCGGCGTGGACATCAAGGAGCTGATCCTGTGCCGACGTGATGCACACCTCGGGGCTCGGCGCCATGAGGGTGCCACAGCGGAGGCGGCGGCGTACATGGCGGTCGGTGGGATCCGACGCGGCGGCGCGCCACTGTGAGGGCCTCGATGGGTCGGCGCACGGAGGCGAGCGTGGCGGACAGCGAGGCCAACATGGAACGAGCTTGAAGGAACTTTTTTGCAAATAGTGAAAATTGCTGTAGCTCCTAGTGTGGGTTGATTAATAACAAAGTGAGGGACTTTTGATTTTACAGTGTTGATTAATAACAAAGTGAGAGATTTTTTACAAAAAGTCATGGTGGATTGACGGAAACAACGGCCCTTTAATATTAGGTATAGATTGGCACTTGAGTATTGCTAAACCAAACGCACGCCAATTTGAAAGGGCAAGCCAAAAATTTGGTTTGGCTGGCGTTAGTAGTAAACCAAACGTGCCATTGCTAGCAAAATTATGTAACTTAGAATAAAGATGATACGATAAAGACTAAACCTTATAAACAATGTAAAGTCTAACTATTTTGAGCAAATCCCTCAGTGCCATGAAAATTAACGTCAATCCTCGGTGCCCCAGATTTTTGCGAACTTCCCTCGGTGCCATAACATCTAATTTTTCCCTCGGTGCCACTCCGTCCATCTATCCGTCAATGTGTTGTTAATCGACATGTGAAAAGACGATTTTGCCCCAGGCCCCACCTGCCATTGCCCACTCCCAGTTCCAAATCTCATCCCGCCTTCCTTTCCTTCGCCGGTCAGGCCTGGAGCTCCTCCGCCCGGCAACTGTCCGCCGCCTCCTCGCTGCCACCCTCATCCTCCGCCGCCACGAAGCTCCTAACCGCCATTCTCTCCTCCTCTACCCGCCATCCATCCTATCCTCCTCTACCCGGCGAGCTCCTCCACTCCTCTTCCATGCTTGGAGGCCGTGATAGAGGCCGAGTAGAAGGCGAAGGAGCCCGCACGGTGGCCGAGGAGAAGCTCGTGGTGGCGTCAAGGAGAAGGCCACGAGGCTGACTCGGAGGAAGAGAAGAAGGCAGAGGAGGCCCTAGATCAAACCGCTCATGGAGCTCAAGGGGCTCGTCGCTGCCACACTGCCGACACGGAGTTCAACCTACCCCCATCCCAAGCAATAAGGAGCGGGCCAGTGGAGAGGAGCGCCTCGTGCCTCCTACGCCGGTGGAGAGGAGCTCAGTGCCGGTGGGGAGGAGCTGGGGCTGGCAGAGTGGAACTCAAGTTCGGCACGAAGGATCTCCGAGGCAGGCAGAGAGCAAGCGGCGGGGAGGCAACCGTCGCGCGTGGCCATGCGGGAGCGCGCGACGTCGTCCCTTGTGGTGGGACGGCGAGGGCGAGCAGGGACATGGTGCCGGACGGTGAGGGGTGGAGGGATGGGCCCGCGGGCACGAGGCTGGGGACGTGGCACCGATGGGACGGCGAGGGACGGGACGGGAGCTCGGGGTACACCGGCTGGCAGCGGCGGCAGAATCTAGAGCAAGGGTGGAGAAGAAAAGAGGTGAGATCGAGAGGAGCTGATTGGTGGGGCCCACGTCCGAGAGGGCAAAATCATCTTTTCTAGCAACACTTAACAGTTCATGGATGGATAGATGGACGGAATGGCACTGAGGGGAAAAAAATTTAGATGTCATGGCACTGAGGGAAGTTCGCGAAAATCTGTGGCACTGAGGGATTGACGTTAATTTTCGTGGCATTGAGGGGATTTGCTCAACTACTTTGTAGCATCACTCTGATTAGAGTCATTACTAAAAAGGCATAGCTTTTTGTTTACTAATACCTTAAGGTTGTGTGCTTTACCGAAGCATTGAAAATGGGGTATCACAAAATCAATCCAAATGAAGACATCGATCAGATAAAGGAATCGAAGGTTTTATTTCATTCCATAGTACCAACTGACCATCATTACATCGTAATAGAATAGGTTAGCAACCTGATCATTTTGGGATACATGACGACAAGCAAGCCCTTCCTGATGCCAAATTAGCCTGAAGGCTACACTTTTTCTTCCTTTTTTCCTCATCCATTGCTTGATGTAGCAGCTCAATGTCCTTGCTCAGGACATCGATCTGCCCCATCTTTTCCTCCAGTTCTGCTTTCAATTTCCCAATCTCACTGTCCTTTTCAACATTGTTGTTCTCAAGTGCCTCAATTTTTGACTTCATGATTGCTGCTTCATCCTTAACAGCATCAAGTGCTTTCTGGACTGAATTCTTCTCATCATTTAGGTGTGACCGCTTGTCAAGTTCGGCATAAGATGCTTCCAGCTGAGACATAGAAACGCGAAGCTCCTCCAATTCAGCCCTCAACTTATCGGCATGAGCAACCTTGTCACGCAATGCTTCCTCAGCCTGCTTGCTAGCTTGGTTTTCCTCCACCCTTCTCTTATGATCCTCCGATTCCATCATGATTTGTGCTTTCTCATCATCAAATACCTTTGCAGCTGCCTCTTCGCCTCTGCCAATGCACCCAGTTCCATCTTGATCCTCTCAACCTCTTCTTGAGAATGGCTAAGTTTCTGTTCAACTGCCAAAACCTCATTACAGAGTTTATCATTTTCATCCTTCACCAAATCTTTGCTGGCTTGGATTTCCTCCGCTTTCCTCTTGAGGCCTTCCAATTCCTTCATTACTTCTAACTTCTCAATATCAAATGCCTTGGCAGCTGCCTCCTTCGCCTCCACTAGCACATCCAATTCCTTCCTAAGCCTCTCAACTTCTGCTTCCAACATGCTATGTTTCTGTTCTATGGTTAGAACCTCCGACCGAAGTTTATCATTTTCACCTATCACCAAATCCTTGCTAGCCTGGATTTCCTCCATCTTACTCTTTAGATTCTCCATTTCCTTCATGATTTCTGCCTTTTGAACATCAAATGTCTTGGCAGCCGCCTCCTCCGCCTCCGCTTGTGCACTTAACTCCATCTTCAACCTCTCGACCTCTGCTTCAAACATCCTATGTTTTTGCTCGGCAGTCAAAACCTCCGACCGAAGCCTATCATTTTCACCCATAACCAGATCCTTACTGGCATGGATTTCCTCCACCTGTCCTTTGAGGTCCTCCAATTCCTTCATGATTTCTGCCTTCTCAGCATCAAATGCCTTGACAGCCGTCTGATTCGCCTCCGCTAGCACACTTAGTTCCATTTGGAGCCTCTCAACCTCTGCTTCATAGAAGCTATGCTTCTCTTCTGCGGTCAGAGCCTCCAACCTAAGTTTATCATTTTCAGCCATCACTAAATCCTTGCTGGCCTGGATTTCCTCCACCTTCCTTTTGAGGTCCTCCAATTGCTTGATGATTTCCATCTTCTCAGCATCAAATGCATTGGCGGCTGCCTCCTTTGCCACCTCCAGTGTGTTCAATTCCATCTTGAGCCTCTCAACCTCCGCTTCAGATAAGCTACATTTTTGCTCTAAGTTTAGAACCTCCGACCTAAGCTTACCATTTTCACCGTCTACCAAATCCTTACTTGCTTGGATTTCCACTATCCTTCTCTTAAGATCCTCGGATTCCATCATCATTGCTGTCTTCTCAGAATCAAATGCTTTCGCAGCCACCTCTTTCGCCTGTACCAGTGCAGCTAATTCCATCTTGAGCTTCTTAACCTCTTCTTCAGAGTGGCTATATTTTTCCTCGGTGGCGAAAAGCTCCATCCGAAGCTTATCATTTTCACCCTTCAAGCTCATCTCCACCTCTTCCTTCTCACTTGCCAACACCTCAGCCGCCTTCTTAGTCTCCTCCAATTGCTTCTCCAGTTTACCCTTGTCACCGGCCATCTGGTTGTTTTTGCGCCAACTCCCGCACCTTGTCCCAAAGTGTCGAGACCTGGTGTGATAGGGACTTCACCCTGTCATCCGTGAAGAGATCTGCAGCTCATGTTTTAGAGTGGGTATTAGTCTCTATTAGAGGAGAGAAGATACATGAGACCATGCTGTGCAGGAATTGGACGAAAAAATAATAAATGATGTCTTGGCTCACCTGCATACCGCGACCTGTTCTGCAGGGTTGGAGAAGAGGTTGACAATGCCATGTCGGTCGCTGTTGCTGGGCACTCGTCGGAGGTGGAAGACGCCTCTGGCTATCTTCGCAGCTGAAGGATGGGCTCTGTGTTTCTGCCCCTTCCGCAGCTGCCTTGGGGTGAATTTATACAAGTTGGAAGATGGAAAGGACAGAGAGGATGAAGTGCCGATGAGGAAGATGGAAGACGCAGGACAGAGAAGGAATGGAGTGATGGTGCAGAGAGGATGAAGTGCCGATGAGGAAGATTGAAGACGCAGGACAGAGAAGGAATGGAGTGATGGTGCAGAAGAGGAATGGGGCAGAGGGGAGACAGAGGATAGAGTGTTGATGAAAAAGAGGGATTGAGGAGCAGTTAATCTGTACTTGCTGGGAAGTTTCTGGCCGGCAAATAGATGATTCGATGTATGTACTTGTTGAACGGATGAACAGCTCGTTTGCTGTCCTTACTTGCTGTGATCTTTGTTCGCTTCTTTATGGCTCCTGTTCCTGCCTGTGATCTTGTTAATCACTGCAAGATGAATCTGTTATGCTTGTTTTACACTTTACATTTTTCGGGTGTTACAACTCTGCTCGGCAGCTAGCATGGCGAATAGTTCACTTGGATGTTCCTGGCAGCTTGAAGTGCCGGCTCGCCGTGCCACATGCAGGTGGCGCATACCTGGTTACGCCTATGGAGGTGATGAACTGCTTGGTTATAGTATTTCGTGCTTGGATTTGTAGTGTACTTGTTACGCAAGCAGTTTGTCCTAGAGTTTTTGTGCCAATCTGCATGCAGTTTGTCCTGTTTCAGACCAGATATATATGAGTTCCCACAAGCACCCTGAATAATCCCAACATAGCATTATTCTCAATCCAAATACGCTCCAAACACATGAAGACCAGAAGGATGATTCAACCCGATGATACTCCAAACACATGAAAACCAGAAACAATCATCTCTAGGTAATAGCAAATGAACACTGACTGCAGCATGACTCTATAAGTACAATCCCATAGGAAGAAGTAATAATGGATATTATGTGATGGAAACTTACTCGGTCCAATGAGATGTAAAAAGGGCTCAGAAGTTGTCTTTCACCTGGAACTTGGTATTACTGGAGTAGCTGCAAATGAGCAGGAGTTTCGGCTACTAATGGCTCAAATACTGCCCCCAAGGATCAGTAACCGGGCTGGCATTTTCGAAATGTACCCAGTCCCAGAGGCTAAATTCTTTATTATTAGATCATACACTGAGGATGATGTTGATACGAACATGAAGTTGCTTGTGTTCGGTGATAGTTATCAGTTGTGTTCTGACTTACTCCATTTTGGAGTAGAGGTTAATTTACTGGGTTTTGCAAGGATGGATCATGGATTTGACGAGGCACTCTCAATTACTTTTTGCCTGTGTCTCTGAACTCCCGGCAAGCATATCTCTTTCCTTTTATGTTGGCAGCTGCAAGAACCTGGAAACTCAAGCTAGTAATTTACATGCTGTTTTCCGTGAAAGTTGTGCGCGTGCAGTTATGCAGTCCACTTTCTATTACTGCTGTGATCCTAATTTTGCTGAAAGTTGTGGTTTGTACTTTACATGCCTGATGTGCATCCTGCCTTTGTTGCCTCTACTGCTTTACTGTACTACCTGCAAAAGTTTTTTTACAAGGGTACAGGTGAACTAAATGCTTAAATTGAAGTGAATTTGTGGTATTTGCTTATAAATAGAAGCGGCTTGTTGGGTGAATAACTTCGTTCAGTTTTAGGTTAATTTCTGCACCAGCTTCATTGCTGCAAATTCTTGAAAAAACAGTTCTGTGATATATGTCTTGGTGTTTTGAAGGGGTTTCATATGATGAAGCTCCTTTTGCTCAGTCATGTTCAGAAAAATTACCATTCAGAAACTTGCAACTCTGAAACAGAACACCTGGCTTCATAGCCTAGGTGACTGGGCATTTTGGTAGCATCTCTATTTCTAGAGTTATTTTACACTTGTGTATCACTTAAGGAAAATTGATCATTATCAATTTATATGCTAGTACTTTTAGGTACAGCCGCAAACCTGACCATGTCGCACGTTTGACAACGAAAGGAGGAGGCCGGTGTAGTCGATGCCGATATCAGAGTGAAGACGTGCATAACATCGTAGAAACCAAAAGAAATAGTGATGAATCAACTAGCGAGAGAGAAACCTTGATCAACATATCGGGAAAAGGACCTCTAGGACAGCCCATAAATGTGATCCGCGGCATGAGGGTTGCGTACAGGTAGCACTGACCTGGCGGAGATCCTCATGGGCCCCTTGTGGGCATCTGCGGCTCGCGTAGATCAATAGCAGCCAGTAGTGTAAGATTTAGGATTTGTGCTACTGCTAAGTTGGGAGAAAATTTTGGAAGAAATTTTTGGGCTCCCTTTTCAAGGCTATTAGGAGGATTACACATAGACTAATTACAAAACTAATTACACTGATAGACGAAAAATCGCGAGACGAATCCATTAAACCTAATCAATCCGTTATTAAGTATCTGTAGCATGACATTGTCTAATCATAGTATAATTAGGCTCGTTAGATTCGTCTCGCGAATTGAAGTGAGGTTATGGAATGGGTTTTGTCATTAATCTACATTTAATACTTTTAATTAGTGTCCGAAGATTGATGTGATGGGTTGTTGGAGAATATTTTGGAAACTAAACGAGACCTTAAGATGAAGGAGAATAGAATTGTTGATTGTATTGCTAAGCCTTGTGGCGGATTTTATAGGATTATATTGCTTAGGGGGCAAGTAGTTTCCTTAGAAATAAGGCAAGCCGGAATTACATATAATTCCAATTTATCATATCTAGAGATTTCATAATATACTCTAGTATAGTAAGGATAGAGTGCAGCGATTTTCTTTTTGCAGAGAAAGAATCACATCTTTTAGGCCTGGAATGGAGGTTTCTCACAGGAATTTTACTGGAATATGATTCCTTCGTTTGTTTTGACGTAAGGTAGTGTCTGGATCAAAAGGAATGAATCCTTCCATTTCGGTGGAAATATTGGCTTTCCTTCACAAAATACAGGACGAGAACATCCATCCCGACTCAACGAGGCCGAGGGATAAGATTGCGGTGGACATAAGGAATGAGCGGGATAAGATTTTTTTCATTTTTACCAGCAGTTATTTGGGTACGTTGCCGTTGGGATTGGGTCCTTTGTCCCATTGGTCCCACCTGTCAACGTATTTAATTGATCTTGTTGTGGTATTGTTGTTTTCTTAATTGTACACATATCCATTTAATAACTTTTTTGAAGGCAAACTGTGGGAGTTCCCCATAGCACTTCGATTTTATAAAAGAAAAGAGACAATCCTGGGCATACTTACAGGGGATGTGAGAAAAAGAGGAGGGGAGAGATGGGAGGTTCATGGAGGAATTACAAAAATTGAATCTAGCCATTTAATAACTTATGCATATAGGAGTATATACTCATGTTTTTATTCATGCATTCCAAACACCACTTAGTGCAACTTCCTGTGTTTTTATTCCTTTGTTACGCCACCTCCATGCTTTTCCTTTCCGTGTTTCCCATCATTCCTTTATTTTCGATCTTTGTTCCAAACAGATCATTATAGAAAGCAAATACATGTAAACATATAATTTTTTACATCATATTTAAAATTGTAACAATACCGATATAGACAGTAGCAAATTCATTATGTCACGTGAGAGCCTGCCATTACCCGTGGCCCTTAAGATCTATAACCCAAGATGGTGGGTCAACACCAACAAGAATTACTCTGCTATTCCTGAGTCCTGACTGAAAATAAGTACTCTGATGACTGCACATCTATGCCCCAGCAACACACATAATGCTCAAGGCATGCTTGGAATAAAACTGCACAGGACAGATCATTGACCGACCAACAAAGTGGCACTGCCATTAGCAATGATGCGATTTTCAGATTGGATGGATTCAAGAAGTTTATACAAGTTCTTTATGCCACTCTGACATAAGGTATTCTCTTCGGATGTGTTCTGGGTCGATCTGGGTTGGAACAGGTTCGACCCACTCCAACCCACGTTTGGTTCAAAAGCTATCTGGGTTGGTGGGACCGAGAACGAATATCCCTCTAATATGCGGGTAATGCGCCCCAAAATGAGCGGAAGCACTCGACCCACTCGATCCCATCCGCCTCCGCCTCGCGCCCATTGGTAGGATGCGACGGTGTTGGAGCCGAGGGAGGCGGGCGAGCAGGGGGGCCGAGGCCGAGGCGGCGGGCGGGAGGAGCGGCGCGGAGGCGAGCCATCGGCGCTGGGCCGAGGTGAGGTGGGCGGAGGAGGAGCGGGCGGGAGGAGCCGGCAAGGAGGAGCGGGAGGAGGAGATCAGTGCCGGGCCGAGGCGAGGTGGTGGAGGAGCTAGCATGGGAGGCCGTGAGGAGGCGAGCGCCAGGGCAAGGAGCTGGGAGGCGTGGCGAGGACCTCGGGGAGCGGCGCAGACGGAAGCTTCGGGAAGAAGATGAAATACGTGAAAAAAGAAAACAGAGGATGACAGTATACCCCACACATGACAAGTGGGACGAGATGGGTTGAACCCAACCCAGAAAAGTGGAATGGACCCAACCCGTTCCACTTGATCTCAAAACCAAACATACCCGAAAGTCTTCAGGTGGTTCAGAATTTATAAACATATTATATGCCTTAGTCTTTCTACGTACCATCAATACTTGGCATGTTGCTACAACAACATGCATCCGAGAAAATAAACATGCTTCAAAAACGTTCACCGAGTATGCAACACATGAAGAGGGTATAATATGTTTGTGCTTATTACATGAGTCAGAGAACCATGCATACCTAATTAAAATAGATAAAATTCCTTCATGTATTTTGATAAGCAATATCATAATTATCCTCTACTAGTCTATCAACCCGCGTGCTTGCACGGCTAGATAGAAATAGCTAATAATTATAATTATTTATCTCATACTCTCATTCATCTATTACATATTCTAATAATTGTAATAGGTTTAGTTAGTAATGGTTTTTCCCCTTAGCATAGCACCTCCATATGTGTTTGATTTCTATTTAATTGAACACTTTATCTTAATCTATGAACAACATAAAAAGTGGTATTCTTATATGTCTCTCTCATTCAGGAATATATGAGTATATGACACACACATTATGAGAATTATTTTTTATATAAACAATAACATAAATAATATATTTTTGGGAAAACATAAATAACATATTAATAATTTTAGAAATAGTAATTTAAAAATTTTATATTTATGCACTTTAAGATTTTATTATAACTATATGATTTAGATTCAGATTTAGGGGTTACTTTAAATTTAATAAGCACATAAGTGGATAATTTATATGAAAATTTAGGGGATTATTTGATATTGTTTTTAGAGTAGAATAGGTGGGTAATTTACATGAAAATTAAGGATTAATTTACATTATTTTGTTATAATGGCATATGTGGGTAATTTAAATACATGTTTAGGGGGGTTACTTTGGTCTATTT